>JBAKGM010000233.1:28643538-28673963 GCA_037177215.1 Asparagus racemosus
TATATATATAATTAAAAAAAGGGGCTAGACCGGGCCCAGGCTGGACTCACCACTAGGACTCAGACTGGGTTTTCGGGCCTGGGCCTGGCCCGAGCCTTGGGCCCAATTGGACACTGCTAGTTTCAACATCCATTCTTTGAACTTATTATGTTATTGTTGCAAAGTGTCGCGACGATATCTAGTCGAACAGGACTTTTAAATCTTTATTGTAGTTAAAACAAAAGGGGCCCTTTGAGCCTGCATGGGAAGTAATATCCTGTTTGGCTTAAACAATTTAGTACGAAAGTTGAAAGTGATGTCTAAGTCCATAACATTGACTTGGGTGGTTGTGCGATCAATGAATGAGTTTTCCCTTGTCCTTTTGGATGATGAGTGCTCAACCCCCTTTTTGACCATTAAAATTGGTTTTCTATTCAGTAGAGGGATTCAGGGAATGCACCAATGTACTCAAAATCATTTTGTGGTCAAATTAATTTCGGGTTAATTTCATGTAACCCCCTGAACTTCAGGGGTTATTGCACATAATCCCCTAATCTAATCTTTATTTATGACTTAACCCCCAGAACTTAGGGGTGTCTTACAAAACCCCTCTTAGCTTTTAACCTTATCTCATTGGATTCCCATACTAGTAGTTTGCAACAAAGAAAGAAATTATTGAGAAAAAAAAATATCAAAATTTGTCATTTGTCATTTATAGTCAACATAAATCCTTCCTTAAAATTTGATTTTTGTTTCTCTTAACAAAATCTTATTTATTTAAAAATTACATGTAAGGTGGTCCCGTAAGAAATGTTCAAAATTAAGAGGGTTGTGTGAGACGCATCAAAGTTCAGAGGCGAAGTTATTACCGTCAAAGATCAGGGGGAGTAATTTTCACCGAGAGCCGTGCTTAGACCAATCGTTTCCTCTACCATCCCATGTACATTCCCCCATTCGGTCAAAAGGGGAAGGCGGGGGAAGAAAAATAAAAAATAAAAAAATAATAGAAAGAAAAACTCAACCAGATTCCTCTCATTTTCTTCCCCAATGGCCAACTATTAAATCCCTTCTTCTTCCACCTCTCTCTCTCTCTCACACGCACGCACACAAAGAAAAAAGAAAAAAAAAGAAAATGGCCACAGTGCAAAAAGATCACAAACCCCGTCCCCATTTCGCCCTCCTCCCCTCCGCCGGCATGGGCCACCTTGCCCCCTTCTGCCGCCTCGCCGGCGTCCTCTCCGACCGCGGCTGCGACGTATCCTTCATAACCCCTCAGCCCACCGTCTCCTCCGCCGAATCCCTCCGCATCTCTCGCCTCCTCTCCTCCTTCCCCACCATCAGACCCCTCAGTTTCCCCCTCGCCGATCTCGACCCCTCCCTCTTCCCTCCGAATTCAGACCCATTCTACCTCCGCTACGAGTCCATCCGTCGCTCCTCTCATCTCCTCGCGCCTCTTCTTGGCTCCTCCCGTTTCTCCGCCATTATCATCGACATCGGCCTCGCCTCCGCCTTCGTACCCCTCGCCAATGAGCTCCGCATCCCTTCATTTATATTCTTCTCTTCGTCTGCTTCTATGCTCTCCCTCTACGCTTACCTTCCGACTTATTTCTCCACGAGGCCAAACCCCGGCATCGGCGACATTGAGATCCCGGGTCTCCGGACGATACCGAGCTCCTCGGTGCTCCCGGGACTCGACGACGAGGAAAATTTCTTGACCCAACAAATCCTGGCCAACAGCCGGATTTTCCCCAGAGCCGATGGGATCCTCATCAACACCTTCGAGGCGATTGAGTCTCGGACCCTCGCCGCGCTGAACGCCGGGCGCGTCACGCCCGACCTCCCGCCCGTGCTCGCCATCGGCCCGCTCCGGACCCCACCAACCTGCACGCACGAAAATGATGCCGACACCAAGAACGAGGGCTCGAGCGTTTTCAGTTGGCTGGACGGCCAGCCGAGGCAGTCGGTTCTCTACGTCAGCTTCGGCAGCAGGACGGCGATGTCGAAGGAGCAGATCAAGCAGCTCGCGATCGGGCTCGAGAGGAGCCAACGTAGGTTCCTGTGGATAATCAAGACCAAGAAAGTAGACAGAGAAGAGCAAGAGGTTGAAATAGGATCCTTGCTGGGGGAAGGGTACGTGGAGAGAGTGAAGGAGAGGGGGCTGGTGATAAATGGGTGGGTGGAGCAGGAGGAGATACTACGACACGGGTCGATCGGAGGGTTTTTGAGCCATTGTGGGTGGAACTCGGTGCTGGAGGCGTGGGCGGCGGGGGTGAGGGTGATGGCGTGGCCGAGGGGAGCGGATCAGAGGGTGAACGGGGAGGTTGTGAGGGGATGCGGGGCCGGGGTTTGGATGGAGGAGTGGAAGTGGGAGGTGGAGGAGGGGGTGGTGGAGGGGGAGGAGATTGGCAGAGGAGTTAGGGAGGTGATGGAGGATGAGGGGTTGAAGGAGGGAGCGGAGAGAGTGAGGGAAGACAGTTTGAAGGCTGTCGAGGTTGGAGGGAGTTCGGATAAAGCGTTGGGTGAGTTTATTGGGAGGTTTTAAGGGGGTGAGATTGTTGGTTTCGGGGAATAATGATGTTTGGTTGAGGATATTAATTGAGATTGATTAAAGATGAAATATGCATTTTGTTTTGTTCTTCAGGTTAATATTGATTGAGTTTCCTAACAATAGATTAGATTTAGAAGATGATGTCATTATAAAAGTTGTTCAAGCTCTACTCTCTACTCAAACTTTCACTCTACTCTGGTTTTGAAGATAAACTGTTTAATTTGGATGTCAACCATTAATAAATGTTAGGGATGTTAAATGGTTAGGTACGAGCCATAAGCAGATTTTGCCCATTTGCTCATTTATGACCAATTTAGTAAATGCTAAATGGGTAAATTTTTGCCAGCCCATTTAATAAGTGGGCTACGCATTTACCCATTTAACTATAATAGTGTTGTATGCATAAATTTTCAATGGCCTTTTTGTAAACTTTTCAGGGAGTTCTTTGTAAATTTTTGGGGGTTTTTGCAATTTTTAGGCCTTGTTTGCAATCTTTTGAAGGGCTCTTTGCAATTTTTTTGGGGGGTGGGATGGAGGGTTTCGAACTTTTGGGGCATTTTTTGCAAACTTATGCAGTGCATTTTGCAAACTTTTTAGGGCTTTTAGCAAATTTTTAGGATGCAACGTGTCATATACAGATTCTGCACTGTTTGTAAGTTTTGATTTTTTTTTCTGAGGGTGTTTTGTGAGAAATTTGCATTTTTAGATGTTTACTCTAAATTTTGAAATTTTCGGGGTACATTTTACAATTTTTAACATTTTCCAGTGTTGTGTATTGATCACAGACATTTTCCGGCGGTCGTTTAAAATTTTGAAATTTAAGAGCATTTTATGCTGAAATCACCCTAAGCGTTTTGAAACTGCAAAGAAAACCCTTAATTTCAAAATTTTCAATCACCACCCTTGTATCAATACTTACAAACCTTACAAAGTCTATAAATCACACAGAGCAATTGAAAGTTTGAATTTGTAGAAAACACCATGACAGTTTTGAAATTTGCAAAAAAACCCCTTAAATTCAAATTTTGTAAAAAAGAATCCTTAATACATCAAAACTTAAAAACATTATAAAAATTGATAAATTACACACAACACTTGAAAGTTTTAGATTTTGTCAAAAATGCCCTCAAGGGCTGGAAAATTTAGAATTTATGGGGTTTTTTGCAATTTTCAAACCTTTTAGGGTGTTTTACACAAATTAAAAAAATTTAGGTTCTTTGTGCAATTTGTAATTTTTTGCAGTTTGAAAGTTTTGATACTTTGAGGGTGGTTGTTGAAAATTTTGAATTTCAGGGTTTTCTTTGCAAATTTTTATAACTTTTGGTGTTTTATATGCAAATTTTGAAATTTTCTTAGGCTACCCGTAATTTAAAGATCTTGCACTATTTGTAAATTTTGATATTTTATGGTGTGTTTTGAAAATTTTAAATTTTAGGGGCACTTTTTTGTAATTTCTCAAACTTATAGGATGTTTTTTTCAAAATTCAAAACCTTCAAGGGTTGTGTAACTGTTGACGTCTGTAGTCACACAGTCACTAAACCACTGTTGGATTAGAGTTTAATTAAGCAGAGCCCGCTTCCCCTCATAATACTTAGCAGATGCTTGGGATCCGGGGGCGCACCTGTGGAAAAAGGCGGAGTTAGGATCTCCCGTGGTCACTCCGACGATCAAGTCAGTATGGGTGATTTTAATGGAAAATAGAATTAACACTAGGGTTTTTTGTGGGCTAAGATTGCGTACCTTGTTTACTTTAGATTTTTCCTTTTATATGAGGGTCGAATGGCATATTGGTCACTCTAGCTGACCTGAATGGTGCATCAGCCCTAATTCCACGTGTTCCGATTGGACGATGTGACGGGGGCATGCAAGGACTGTTGCACCGAACAATGTTGACAGGTGTCGTTTGAAGAGCGGCACGGGGATGCGTACTGTTCTCCTAATATTAATGTGGATAGGACTTGCAGAGCGCCGGGCCTTAATGGTCCGAGGTATCTTAAATACTGTGTGAGTGGGGAGAATCAATGCACTGATTCTGTTATTAATGCGATGTCACCTTGCCATCGTGGGTCGTAGTTTGGTACAACCGTCACCTAGGGATGAGCGCTCGAGCCGACTAGGCAATGGCTCTTGTTCGCCCACGAGGGTGGACGGCTGGTGCGGCGGCCCACATCACTTAGGTGGGTGGACGACCGACACAATAAATCGAGTCGTTCGTGTAGGAGGGACCGGCTAAGACCACCTTTCGAGCCGTCCACGAAGGGGAGGCCGGCTAACACCGCCTTTCGCGCCGTCCACAAAGAGGAGGCCGGCTAAACACTGCCTTTCGTGCCGTCCACGAAGGGGAGGCTGACTAACACCGATTTCCGTGCCGTCCACGAAGCGGAGGCCAGCTAGACACCGCCTTTCGTGCCGTCCACGAAGGGGAGGCCGGCTAGACACCGCCTTTCGTGCCGTCCACGAAGGGGAGACCGGCTAAGGGTAAAGCTGTACGAGCTGTCCGCGCGGGTTCGGCTGGCGAGAACCAACGCCTTGTCCATGGGGGTCTATTCTAATTCCCAAGATTAATGATGGAAAATGTTCAGGACCATAACACAAGGCAATGTTAAAATTTCCAACAGGTTTGCAACAATTTCCCACCTAAAAACTAA
Source organism: Asparagus racemosus (assembly GCA_037177215.1). Lineage (NCBI taxonomy): Eukaryota > Viridiplantae > Streptophyta > Magnoliopsida > Asparagales > Asparagaceae > Asparagus > Asparagus racemosus. The sequence goes on from JBAKGM010000233.1 coordinate 28,648,715, forward strand.
AATTGTTAAGTAAAAGGGGTTTTTTAAAAGTTCAATGTGAGAGAATTGGCATGAAATTTGCAAATACCAAGTTTTTGAAGATAACTTTGCAAATATGGAGAATATGAGGGGTATATACGCAAAATCCCCTAACTCTAACAATTCTATGGATCCTTGGAATCTCTTCTTTGACCGTGGATTGTTCTAGTTGAATCAGCCCAGCCCATCGCAGCCATTACGAGTAATATTCGTATTGGGCTTTACAGCTTCACACTTGTCTTCTATGTTACCACTTGCCTCGTCTGCATATATTTCATGTTTAATGGCTCAAATTTCTTTTAAAACAAAGTGTAGAGACAAGACGGAGAAGCTTCTACGTACACCACAATCTCGAGAGGGAAAGAGCATCCACGTACACGAGCCTCGGGGGTTTTTGGCTTGAAGTGACTAGTAAATTTTAATATTGGGATTCACATGACGCATACTTTATTTTAAACCAGTGCATTTATCCTTTTAACTGATCTATGTTCTTTCTTTTAATACCGTCAAATGAAAGATGTGGTACTTATTGTTCAAAAGAATAGTGCAAAACCCATTTACAAATTGTTTAGTAAACTGAATATTGTTAAGCATTGACTGGCTCGGGATGTCTTCCTTAATGTGGGGTTATATGGTAGAGTCAATTAAGCAAATCAATACGGAGAGAATATTCAATGGCGGTTTGTTGGGACGACTCCAGAACATGGATGCGCAAGTTGAACGAATATTTTTCTATCTCCAATCAAACCGTGACGAGTTTCTAATAAAGGAAGGGAAAAAAAAAAAGAATAAATAAGGAAAATAATAGTTTTCACGTGGGAAAATTTTGGTCCTTTTAAGAATATTTTTTGTAAAAGATTCCGTTATATTTTGTCAAACAAGAGACAATTAATTTCTTAATCATTCAACACACCGAATCATGAAAATGAGATTGAATATTTTAAACGGAATATAAAAAATATATTACTTAATTGTTCTAAGGAAACGGTTAATATTTTTGCTAACTCTATGCATATTTATACTGGTTTTTTGGTAATCCGGACTAGTACTATGTTGCACTCGATGCGTGCATGATATGATACACCCTTATGTGTAATAAATAAATTATTTAAAATGTTAATGCTTAATACCAATACATGTACTAAAAATAATTTTAAAAAATATAATTGTATGGTATTTAAAAAATAGAATAGCTTTGAAGTAGTGAATGGCTTGTTAGTTATTAGATAGTGGGGTTAGTTATGAAGCAGATTATTGTTTGCCATTTCTCAAATTTGTCCTTTATTAAGTCGTAAATTATTGAAAATTGTGTCTATATCTTTAAGATATGTTTAGAATTTTTCTAAAAAGTGACTTATATAGAATAGACCACCAAGAAAAGGCTTTTCATAACTAATAATAATAATAGTGAATAGATAGATAAATACAAACAAATTTGCAAAATAATAAATATTCAATAACTGTCCTTTTTGAATGGCTGATTTCCAACAAACTATGCAAGCGAGTCAGGTTAAAATATTGTCCATCTAAATTGGAGGGCTAAAATATGGATTTTCTTAAGCAAATATAGAAAAGAGAAAAAAAGAGTTTTTATTTTTGCCAATATACCCCCTAAACCTACTTTGATTACAAATGTATCCTCCAAATATGCAAAATATTTATGTAACATCGTTTACGGAACATCACGTGAGATGGGTGGGAGTCATCTTTAGAATCCAGATCAAGTGGGGCTACGAGTTAGCACACTAATATAACTATATATTTATGAATTCAATACACTCCAGAAACTGCAAACCCATTAACACGATGTAACACGTGAGACCCATTAAGCGGGGCGCGTTGTTCGACTTAAACTATTGCCATTATTGACTAGCCAAGGCTGCTCTTGAACCCCATGACCAATCATTTAAACCCTCTATAACTCTTTTTATTTTTCCACGTAGGACTAAAGTTGGGGCATCGTATTAACATATTAAGTGCTCCACTAAAATAGTTGAGGGAGGTGATAAGCGCTACTGAGGAATAAATGAGGGGTGTTATCTGCAATTTACTCGGATTTGTAAATATGATAGACTTGACGGGCATATAGAGAAGAAACCCTATTAAAAAAAATAAATAAAAAAACAGGGAGAGTTGTGGTACAGAAGAAACCGTGCCAAAATACAAAATCCAAGTAAAACCTTGATCCGATAAAATCGAAAGTCCAACTCTATAAAAATATTTGATCAGCTTTTGAGTCCACATCTGTTCTCTGATTCTAGCCTTCAACTCTGTCCCTCTCGTAGGGGAGATAGAGACCCGATGAGAGGGAAATTGCATTGAAGGAGAAATAAATCAACATTTAACCTCTAATCTCTTCCTTCCCTTTGAATCTCTTGGATCTCCTTTGATCTTTGATAGGAATTCACTCCAATGGGCTTAGCGCAATTCTTACCGTCAATTAATTGGGAGGAGGAGTCTTATCCCAGTTACGAGGACTTCATCGCTCTCGCAATCCTCGTCGTCTTCTTTCCCACCGTCAGATTCTTTCTCGACAGATTCGTGTTTGAGGTAAAAAAAAAAAAAAAAATCCGAGCTTGTTCTTTGTTTCTTGTAGATGATGGTGATTATGTTGTAAAAGCTTGATTTTGCCCTGTTTAGTTTGATGGTTGATTGCTATATGAACTGTTTTATTATTATCATCATCAAAATTTCGTATTTGAGGTTGAATGATTAGTTTGTGATATTTTTAGTTGTCTAGTGTATTAAAGCTAGGGGTGCAAATGGATAGGATATGCCCGGATATGATAACTGTCATTTTCATACCCGTTTACCAATCATGGATATGGATACGAATACATACATGTCTCGGTAAGGAAAACTCATATCCATATCCGCCAAAATTGTGTACACACACAGAGACACATGCAGATGAAAAACAATTATGAGAAAACTAGATAAGATTACAAAAATATAGTTCATGTGATAAGTTTGTTGACGCGATCGTTATATCCGAAAAGCTAAGATTAAATCTCTCGACCATCAAAATTAATCTATCTCTCTCTCGACCATCAAAATTAATCGCAAATCAATTTATATATAGGGTCAAAACAATTGCAATTGTATGATCAGCATATATTTGGATATTTCAGACATGGATCTAGATATTTCTCTACATATCCGTATTTGTAACCATATTTTTATCAGATATAAATAATTAGTAACCATATATATATCCTAACGGACACGGACACAAATATTTTCGCAGATACAAATATTTTTTTGCGCCTAAAATTAAAGGAGATAACTTTAAATTACATCACCAATTCAATAGTTCCTCATAATTAATTTTTTTTGTGGAGTTGTAAATGTACATTCTGGGTCTACGTAAATGTACTCTAACATGCCCTCGTAGATTGAGGGCCCTTTCACAGTCTTCAACTCATAAAAGATGATCTTTTTTTAAATCTGTGTATAAATTCATGGTCGGTAAGATTCAAATCTGGTTTGCTCTGACATGATGTTAAAGGATCGTGCCGTTACCCCAAAACTTCAAATTTATGGTGAGAGTTAATGGTTATAATTTTACACTCTAAATCTCCCCAAGTTAAGCATATTTTCATGGACACCTGGACTTGCAGAGCGATATCTTTTTTCGTAGCCAGTAAGGTTTGAACTTGTGTTGCTATGGTACCATGCCAAGGATCCGTACCAGAACTTTGAAATTGAGGTGAAGAGTTGAGGGTTGTAATTTATACTCTAACAGTATAATTTTAAAAGAGTTATAAGATGCAGTATTATAATCAGATGGCCTCCTAGGCTCTAGGTTACCTTCTCTAGGTGCTTCAGCAACCCAAAATCATGGGTGCTTGATGCTTAGGCATGCACTAGCCAATGTGATATGCCCATGGGACTTGGATGAAGCCTAGAGGCTGCCATGGACGATCTTTAAAGGATTTCATTGTTGGGGAGCTGCTTTTTTTCTGTTTCATGTTGCATATGCATCTTCATAAAAAACTCATGCATTTTTTACACATAGATGGAATGAGAGGGTGGCCATAAACATTTCAGGGTTTACTTTGCTCTCATTTCTACACGGGGGCTTGATAATCATATATTTGAAGGCAGTAAAGGGACACATGACAAAGGGTAATAGATTTAAGTTGAAAATCAAATTCGTGATGATTTAAACTTTGAAATGGTGACTTAGGGAGAGGATTTCATACTCTCTTTCAGTTATTCCTTATTACTTTTCCCTCTTTTTATCTTCTTCTTCTGGTATAGAAACCAATTTTGAAAACCTACAGAGATTTTTGGATCAGAACCTCTACCATATGCACTCTCTTTTTGACATCTTCCTACATTTTATCTTAATATGATTTTCCTAAGACCATACATCTCTAAAGAACAACAACGAAGAGTAGACTAAAATTACAAATAAACTTCTATGATGAATATCTTAATATGGTCTCGACCCAAGAGTTGCGTTATTTTATATACATTCTTATTCACTCACTCACTCACATGATCACCTCATTTGACAAGTTAGGAGATTAGTCCTTAGAGACCTTCTTGATGTTTTGTTTTGCATAAGCCTTACTTGCAGAAGTGTTACTGAATCCCAACTTTTATTTAACAAATACATTTTTTAGCTGCCTCAGAAGTTTCTAAGAAATGTGGCCCTAATAAAAAGAAAAACATCAATATCTAGGAATTACATTTGCTTTTATGCACCATTCTCTAACGTTTAGAAGCCATGAATTTGAATATCTTCATGTGACACAGTTTTGCTGTTTTCCATTATATAGTACTTGTAGAAAGGGAGCAGCTCTCGAGTAATAACCGAGTTTTCCTATTGTATATAGACATTATTTTAGTATTTTCACATAGAATTGTATTTCTAGGCCTTGTTGTCAATGTTTATATGAGATGGAAGCTTGGATCAATGTGACAACACTACATCCAGCAGTCAAACCCTATAGAAAGCAGAAGAAATCTTGTTATTCTGTATATACTGTAGTGCTCTCAGTCAAGACAAATTTCAGCTTTGTGTATAACAGGAGCTGAAGGGTGACAGGATAAACAATCAGAATCAGGCCTCACTAATTAAAATGATAAAATAAGATTCTTAAAAGCATTGAATAGAACATAAGACTAGTTGTGATCCTTGTGTTGACTAATGTACTTCTATGTTTTTTCAGTATTATTAAGCTTGAAGCATTTAAGCAAGTGCAGCACAACATATTACTTCACAGGCATAAGCATACCGTAGAAAAAATATCTCTGTGATTCAACCTTGTGAATGCTCATGTATGGCTCTGCAAATTCTTGTACCATAAGATCAGAATATCTCAACTTAAATGAACTGGGCGATCATTGTGGAGGGAAGGGAGTATTATGCCCATGATTTTTCATAACAAAGTCCACCCACAAGAAGGGGTAAATATGATGCAAATGCTTGATATATTGTTCAGAAATTAAAAATTACTGTACTCTGCTGTTGCTATCTCCTTGTTATATGCACCTACACTGGGCATTTTCTTTAAAGGTTCTCTCAGCCTAGCCTTCTCCTATTCCTGGTTCTTGCTAATTGCCAGCTTGGGATCAATTGAAATAGGCTTACGATAAAAATGCTTCTACAAGGCATCTGTTCTTGCTATGGGGCGTACTGAGCAATATTAACTACTATATGAAGAATAAGTCTTACATAGTTTCACTGATTGTATATGTGGATTCCATTTTAACATAGTTGTCATATCATTTTCCTTTGTCTTGTAAATAAGTTTCTACATCTAATCTAATTGATACAAAAAAACACAGTTTCTTATCTGATCATTATTCTATTTATTTTTTATCTCTTAAATTAAATTCTATTCAACTTTCCAAATTCTTAACTCTGTTATTTAATAGTTGTGTAGATAGGTAGAACTTTCAGCTTTTTTACTGGAAAAATCATTTTTTTTGTCATCTGTTGTGTCTTTTGACGCTTTTGACTGGATGTATTACTGCTTTTGTAGAAAGTGGCACGGAGGCTTGTTCTAGGAAAAGGGCATGACAAACTTAATTTTGAAGTTGATGGAGGAAGAAAGAAGATTAAAAAATTTAAGGAATCAGCATGGAAGTTCGTTTATTTTCTCTCAGGAGAGCTTTTGTCTCTATCTGTTACATATAACGAACCATGGTTCAAAAATACCAGATACTTTTGGGTAGGACCTGGAGATCAAGTCTGGCCTGATCAAAAGATAAAGTAAATATTTATATAAATCTCTACATGCTTTGCATCAACTTATCCAATGAATATATTGTCTGTCTATAGCTGTTGATCAAGTGCTTGCTTCTCCTCAGATTGAAACTTAAAGGTGTTTACATGTATGCTGCTGGATTTTATACATATTCTATATTTGCATTGATGTTTTGGGAGACACGACGGTCAGACTTTGGAGTGTCCATGTCCCATCATGTAGCAACCGCCATTCTTATAATCCTATCATATATATTCAGGTTTGTCTCCAACCGACCTGGAAATTAGTTAAAGTCATGTTCTCACCGATTTTCAGTGTACGGTCTTATTAAATTAGTGCTTTCAACTTTTCAGCCGTTATTTGTACGATGTTATTTCTGGGATTTCTGATTTCATCTTTTCTCTTATATTCATGAAAACGTTTCAAACTGACTGAACGCTTTTTTCAGCGATTGCACTACATCAATGCATTAGTCAGATCCAGGACATGGTTAGTAGTCTCTACCCTAAACGGTGATAAAAGATGGAAAATGTAAAGAAGTAGGAAAGTACTGGTTATTTAACATTCTATTGAGAATTTGAGACTGCACTGATTCTCTGCCTTTATTTTAGGATGAATGGGGCCCAACTATAATGTTTGGGTCCCTTGTGTTTTATTGCCCAACACTTTCAGTCCCATAACTATTGTTGTTAGATGTGCAATCTGTTGATTTTTATTTCTTATCTGTGTAACTGGTGCTGCTGCCCTTGATTTAAATGCAGATTCAACCACCGGTTTGATACTCCCCCGCCCCACCCCCACCCAAAAAAAAAAAGAAAACCCAGTGGTCTCACTGCAGAATGGGCTCCAAGTTAGCAAACCAAGATGTTATAATTGGGTGGGTGTAGTTATGGTTGCATGTTCTCCATGTACATCCTTATTTAAATTGGCCACTCACAAAGCAAAGAGGAAGCATACCCTCATAGATAGGTATAATTTTACATGTGAATCCAATAATATGGACCAGGAAGGCAAAAACATTGATTGATCGAGAGTTACATGATAAAGGTGGGGCACACTTAATAATAGGGTGTGTGGCATTTTAGCAGTCTTGTGAATTAACTAACATCTGCTTTCCAGTGTATGGACACAATTCTTTTAAAGAAACTTATGCACATCTATTATGACCACTGAACTTAGGATTTGAATTTGCGGTGTGTAGTTTGACATTTTTTTAGTTGTTTATTGAGTAAACTGCAAATAGATAGGCTACTTCAGCATGTTGAATCTCATAGTATGCCAATTGCATGCCATGTGAATTTGGTCTTATCATTGCCATACAACTCTATAGTAAGTTGGTACAAAACTTGTGTGCATGTGAGTGCATGTAGCATGAGATATGTCTTGGTTTTGATTTTGTATCCCTGGTGTATTTAAAGTTAGCAATTACACTTGTGTCGAGCGCTTCATGCTTACAACGAATCAATAAAATGCGCTCTTCCAGATACTATTCTATGGTGTCTTACCTAGGAAGCTGATGCAACATAGGAACTGCATATGGCATTATAGACCCACTGAAATAACATGATCAATGTGTTTAGTAGATTAATGCATATTCTACATATATAGAGCTTCAATTATATCTTGGTCGAAGTTACATGGTAAAGTCAATACTCGGTTCAACCAAGGAGATCAAAATAAGCAATCATTCTCATATTTATAACTTCTTACCTGACACAATATCAGGAGTGAATAATCTATAATATTTTTTATGATGCTTCTTTACGTTCTAGCTTAAATTGTCAGGCTGTCAGCAGGTATGAACTATATCGTCACATCATTTGTAAATATCATATTTGATGGTTACATTACCTATGATTACTGAATATTGTCTGTCATTATGAAAATTAAAAATATCATCTATTTGTTCTATTTTTCTTTGGAGCACAATTTCACTAGTATCTGTGAAAGTGAGATTGAATTTCCATAGGCTGCATTGCAGTAGACTTGTCACTTTGCTGTGATTGTACTGCCCTAAGTGGGAACATAGTTGCTTCTTAAATGGGAGTATTCCATGTGTTAATGTTGTCTTAGATATTTTTGTTAATTAAGAAGATGGGTACATATCATAGCACTTTTATTAGCTGTCCATTCCAGATGCAAGAGAAAACATTTGTGCAAATCAAGAGTGGATTGGGCTTAATCATGCTAAATAATTTGCACATAGCAATAGGTTATTATATTGTGGTACTTTATTCTTATGGCATAGAGTATCTGTGGCTTAATCAATAAATTCTAAACATGAATAGACAGATGCATTTCTGGACCAAAGAAAGCTTTGTGTATTCCCCCTTCACTGTGTATATATTAAGTGAAAGACCAAACCAATTGATCCATCAGCGACAGAACTGCTGATTCTAGCTTACTGAAACCACTTGTCTTGCTTGTATATTTGTTGAAAAGCGTAAGTTCTAATGGTTAAAAGTATGCAGATATGTGCTGTAAGAAATCAATGCTTGTTGATCATTATTAGAGTATAGAGTTACAACCATCAACCCTCATCTGAACTACGGAGTTTTGGTGTAGTGGCTGAGACTTTAATATGGTAGTAGAGCAACCCAGAAAAATCTTACTGGCCACAAATTTTTTAAGCGTACCTCAGAGTGTCAAGGTTTCGGTCCATGAAGGGAGCTCAACAGTGGTAGGTGCACATGGTACCTTTTTTTGTTTTTTTTGGGGGGGGGGGGTTTGCTGTTGCACCCTTGAGTTTATAAAATTACATTCTAAACCCTTTCAAACACACAACTTCCCCCCATAATTTAAAGATATTTGCACCCCATTTGAATTTTAGCCCACCTAAGTTGGGAATTTAATCAGTTTGTCAAGAATTCTGCATTGTAATATCATATTTAAATTTTTGGGAAATAGCATAGTTACACAGTACGCAGTACGTAGAGGGTCATGGTATGAATTCGGATACGCAATTCGCCACTTAGAAAATTTGGATTAGGGGATAGCATGCTTCGGTATGCAAGTTCAGTTAGTGGTACATTGTAAATTTTTTCCTGATGCGCTTAAAGTTTTCCAAAATATATAGTAGAAAACTAGAAAGCTAATTATGAATTTTAATATTTTTTTCATACAAAATACTTAAATACTTTCTTTGGAGTTTGTTTCTTTGTTCTGTTTTTTTTTCACAAAGCTCGTTTTAGGATCATAGTTTCGTTTTACATTTAAGTAACATACGTGTTTAGTTATAGTAGAGTCATCATCTCATATACTCTATAGTGTGCCTCCCTTCACTTAATTGCACACATTGCATTGCGTCTTGTGTACGTGCACTTAAAGAGACTTCGCATCTAGTATACTTGTAAGTGATACGCCAATTTTGGGGAACCGGTTTGGTATCGGAGGGAATCAGTTCACAAATGTACCGGGAATCCCCGTTTGCGGGAACTGTATGACCGTTCGAGGAGTGGGGGGCCGCGGTCTGGGGAATCGCCCAATGATGGAAAATAGTTACTTGTCATCCATCCCCCAAGAAAGTTTTTCTGGATCCACCAATGGCGCTCAACCTGCCAAGGCATGTTAGAGAATTGAATTACAACCCCCAACCCTCAGCATACTTTAGAGTTTCAGTGCGGTGGCTGGGACTTTAAGAATCATAATACAATTTATGTTTCTTGTCACAATTCATCTACCTTTTCTTTCTATATCAGCAGTTTCTGACCGAAGCACTTTATTTTTTCTGTGATCTGGCATTCTTTTCTTTGTTCTTAAGCAGGTTTGCTCGTGTTGGTTCAGTTGTTTTGGCTCTTCATGATGCGTGCGATGTATTCTTGGAATTGGGAAAGATGTCAAAATATAGCGGCTGTGAGTGGCTCGCTGTTCTTTCATTTCTTCTTTTTGTTGCTTTATGGGTATTACTGCGTCTCATGTACTTCCCATTGTGGATTCTTCGAAGTACAAGGTGAGTGTAATTTGCATTTATGTACTCTTTTTTTTGTATTAGTTTTTGTTACATCCTCTGTAAGCCGTTTGGGAGTAGCTAGATTGTGTTGCAAAAGGAACATACCAATGTCTTTAAATTTTCTGTTCTTGGAAAAAATTGGTGGCTTTTCACAGCTTTTGATGAATCCTAAGTTGTTCTTTAACATTGTAGGAGTTTATTGTAGCTGAAGCTGAAATGTGATGATTAAAGGAAGCTACAATATGACCTGTTACAACACCCATTTTCCTTTCAGTTACTCATTTCTGGCTTCTTTTCCTCAGACGTACTGGTCATGCAACTGAAGTGCCCATCTCTTTTCATGCCTTCTTATCTCATTATTTATCTTAACTAAACTTATCCTAGCTCATTTTCTCTTGGACATTTTAATCAAACTTTTCTATACGTTGGCTACTTCCATGCAGTTGACAATACTTTAATTAGATATTTTTTTCCATGAGCAACACAATATTTTCCTTCACGCAAAACATAAACCATAATTTTCCCTTTAGCCTGTAGATTTATTAAGTCTAGCATGAGGATAGATTTAGGACCTTGAGTTTGTAAAGCTCTACAAACGTAGCTGGCAGCTGCACAAAGCATTTTAAGCTCCTAATTTAAGACTTGAATAATGCTTTTTAAGGCAAGCAGGAAGGTTATTACCTACTCGATAATGTCATTTATGAGATTTTCTGATAGTTCTAGGGGTTTAGAATAAATTAAACTGTATGGAATGTGGGTTGGGGATTTCTTATTTATAGAATTCAAGGGTTTTTGTGCAAAAACTACCAGACCGTTTATATGTAAATATTTAGCACTAACAGCTTCTTCTGTGTTTTGTCAGTTATGAAGTCATATTGACTTTGGACAAGGAGAAGCACAAGTTTGAAGGGCCCATATACTATTATGTGTTCAATACACTTCTATTCTCCTTGCTTGTTCTTCATATTTATTGGTGGGTATTAATCTATCGGATGCTTGTAAAACAAATTCAGTCAAAAGGCCAGATAGGTGATGATGTCCGGTCTGGTACGTGCTATTCCTTTTAATTTTATTTTCGTTCAATGCATGTGAAAATATAACCTCATGCGCATGCAGAGTTCTGAGGATAAATAATTACACTGTTTAGGGGCATAACGTTTTTCTATTGATCAATAATGAGATCATGATAAATTTTTTAGTTTGTCGGTTTCTTTCAAGGTGAAAACACTAGCTCTGCATGTGACCTTTTACGCATTTTGATTTCTTTTTTATTTTGTAGATTCTGAAGGCGAAGATGAACATGAAGATTGATCTATCGAATTGTTTCCTTACCTGCCACTTCAACCTGGTCATTTTCTTATCATTATTTCTGATTTATTTAGTGTGTTCCGGTATCTAGAACTCTGGGGATAATTTGAAGCAGGATCAACCTCTTCTAGTTTTGCAGCTTGACCTCACAACTCAGCTTCAATTATTGCAGCTGTATGTACTTTTATTCTTTGAGTATGTTCATTATCATCATTGGAGATCCCTTCTTTTGTATATCGACTTTTAGAAAACAGATTTGAATATAAGAAACTAGAATAGTGCTAGTAAGATATTGCTGGTGTTTTCATGGACAGTAATTCTGTGCGTCACAAAATCATGGGTGATTATTTATAGCAGGTGCATGGTCTGTCTCCAAGCTTTGATTCATTACTTGTAGAACAAAATAGTGTACGCAGCCATTTTTCTACCTTCAGGGCCTGAAAACATGCTCCAGATGTGCAATTTTTATCATGAAGTTGCTTTCTTGCAAACTGTTTTAACTGCTCTAATCTTTTTCGTAGTAAGTCTTCCTTTTTTATCACTGCAATGTTGAGTGCCATAGAAAGTGCATGCTGTGGATAATCCTGTGCTTTATCGCTGCAGGGGGTGCATAAAGTGCAAGTCATGCATAAAAAGTGTAAAGCCTTTTGATGCTTCTTTTGCTGCTGCTGGTTATTTTGTCGACCTTTTCGTACAGGAATATTCACCTGTCACCTAAAGCTTGCCCTGTTATGTGTATCCTCTTTGTTAACAGGGTATTCTTTTCATACCCTCCTTTGCACAGGTCTTCCCTAACCTCTTCGATATCGAAACCCTTAGATATCGAAACGATAATGCCTAAGTGCAAAAGGGAAGGATTTTCCTTATAAAGGTGTAGGGCACGGGCGAGTTAGGGTTGGGGGAAAATCGCATGAAGTGAGCATAGCACATTGACGAAGGGGAAGCAAGTATAAGAGAGTATCTTTTAAAGGTTGGTTGGAACAAGACGGCCTTGAGGAAATCAAATGCGGAGTTCATATGTAAGGCAACGAGCAAAAATACCAATAAAAAAACTAGAGAGACTGAGAGGGGCTTTACATGAAATCCTTAGGGGCAATCCTCTTTTGTGTTTTTTTCTTTTTTCCTTTCCTTTTGCTTTTGCCCTTTCCTTTTCGAGACTTTGCCTTCTCATTGGTGTTGGTGGCCACTACTGTTTCGAGCATCATATTTGGGAGGGGGAAAAAAAAGATATGTTCTTTGATCAGGATCCACAAAGTTTAGTGTGGTAAAATCTAGTTTCACAGCAGTGAAAGTTGGAGCCAAGCTTTCATGCACCCTCCAACCAAATATGAAGGCTAAAAGAGATGTCATTCCTTTTGCCTTATTGTACTTCTTCTCCTCCCATTCTCAAACTCCCTATCAAACCAAGCGAGCTTTAGAATACATACATTACATCTCGACTCCAACTAAGACAAGTCAATCATAGCTTGCATTTTCATATTGGGTCCAAGTCCACCCACTAAACCAGTGGGTCAAGCTCGACCCTACAAGTGCGACACGCTATCAACTGGCTTATTAGTGGACCATAATTAGATAAAAGAGGTTGATCACTCATTATCTGATCTTAAAATATATTTTCTAGGAGATCATTTCTCCCTTTTAAAGTATTGGTAACTTCCAAGTTGCCCTATAAAGTATCAATTTACCTATTTTGTTCTTAAGCTATGTTTACTATTTCAATATGATCATTTTGTTAGTCTACAGTCAACATTTAACAAATTAATGATGTAACAGTGTTTTTTATATTTCTTCATGAGTTTTTATCAATTTATCTCATTTTTCCTCAAATTAAAAAACACTTTTTCTAAAACTATTCTCTCTCAAAACTTTTTACCTTTAATCGTTTTTATGAATTAAAAAAGCATTATTTAGATTGTAAAAAATACAAGAAATGCAAAAAATATATTATCATGTTATTAATATGTTAACTATTTGACTGTAGCTTTACACAATGATCACATTGGACACATACGCATAATTTAAGGAAAAAAAATAGTTAAATTGATACTTTACGAAAAACTTACAAGTTCATCAATGCTTCTAAGTAAAAAATGATGACTGTGTCCTACTTTCTATATGGTGGAAAATTATAGCTAGATCTTAAACTAATATTTGTTTTACCCACGAACCAAACTGCGACATACCCCAGCCCCACATTTTGGATGCAAGGAGTTGGAAGAATTGTGCGATGCGGTATCCCATAAAAACGATCCAATCCACTCATGACCCCACCGACGTAACATGGACCAATGGGATCTCCCCAACTAGGACAACGCCCACTTGCATCACGTGACCGTTGATCTGGACCCGCCATTAAATCAACTTGATCCCCAAAAGCCAAAAAGCAACGCAGCATCAAGTGGGCCCCCACAAAAACCCATGGCCCACCAGGAGCCTCAGACCAACCACAAGATAGATGAACCCGCCACTCCCAGCCGCTCAAATCCGGCCACGTGTAACCCAACGGATTCCTCCAGCCCATCCCCTCCAGTTATTAACCTCCAATGCCACTATTCCTCATCGAACGAGTTCAAGAAGCAGAGCCTTAAACACGATGAGGGACTGCGACTCTTGTAGGTCAGCGCCGGCGTCGGTTTACTGCGAGGCGGACTCGGCGTCGCTGTGCTCGGCATGCGACGCTGAGATTCACTCGGCGAATTTTATCTCCCATCGTCATCATCGGGTACCGGTGATCGGAATGGAGGAGTACAACGAAGGCGAGCAGAGTAATTATGCTGCTTTGTTTGGTGAGGAGGTGGACGAGTACTTGGATTTGGTCGAGTTTGGTTCTTGTGAGGAGAAGAAGAGCGGGTTGAGTTTTGAGTGCGTGAAGAGCGAGGTGAGCGAAGGGGTCGTGCCTGTTCAGAGTTTGGTCGTGAATGAGGGGATGAAGGAGGAGTACGAGTCTGCAATGAGACACGGGGTGAGTTTTTGATCCTCAATTTCTTCTAAAATAATCTTTCTAATTGGAACTATTATGGTGCCTATCTTATAATTTGAAATTTCATGGTAGTGATTCGTTAGGGAATATTTCGATGAAAACATATTTGCCTGATACAAAATTTTATACTGACCCTACAATCCACAATCTCAGGTCCCCTTATCATCCGTGGAAACAAACAGCATAGTCCCAGACACCACATCAAACCCCCACATTCGACCTTCAAAAGGAACCATAGAGCTCTTCTCTGGCCCTCCAATCCAACTCCCGACTCAATTCTCCAGGGTGGACAGAGAAGCAAGAGTTCTTCGGTACAGAGAGAAGAAGAAGATGAGGAAGTTTGAGAAGACGATAAGGTATGCGTCTAGAAAAGCCTACGCCGAAGCCAGACCCAGGATTAAAGGGAGATTTGCTAAGAGATCGGATGTTGAGCTTGAAGTTGATCAGATGTTCTCGAATTATGTGCTTGTGTCTGAAGAGGGGTATGGGATTGTACCCTCATTCTAGTGTTTTGTGAGGGCATGGTATATATGTTGGTAGTATTGATTCTAGACTTTGTGCAGGTTTTATGTAGTTTGAAGCAATGAGGGTTGTATGGATCATTGCTGTGAGCCTGCATTATCTGGTCATCTTCTTTTCTGTATATGAATGAATTTGCATCCTCAATTTCATTGTTCCACAAGCTCGTGATATTTTTTGTATGTGCGCTGAGTCTGATGCTATCTTTAAGTCTCTACAGTTGTATCTCAAAACAAAGTTCATATGAGAGCTAAGGATTATAATTTTCTCTCACAACCTAAATCAGGCCAAAATTGATGCACAGACCTGCCGTAAGCCTGCTTGTTTGATCACCTTTAATTTTAGTATAGGAATGAATTTGCATCATAAACCTCGACTGCTATGCAGATTTCTCGGTGTTAGTTCAATGTTTCATGATTTTTTTTTACCTGAATTAATATAATGATGTGTAAATTCCCTAAATTTGGTGATTACGGATTATACATTTACTCTTTACCAACGTTCAGGCCAAATGGATGCATAAAGATTGCAGATGGTTTGATGATACAAGAGGGAAGTTCTGTAAAAACCCAAATAGCGACATGAGGCATTATGGAGCTTTCATTTGGAAGACCTAAAGACGATAACTCTCAGTCGATGCTTTATCAACTCGTACATCAAACTCCCTCAATCAGCACCCAATAGGTCCCAAGATCAATTAATCTATCCACATTGCATTCTAATTGCAACAGATTCTCCTTGCTTAAAAGGCTAAGAATACATAAATCTGTTACTTTCAACAGAGTAAACCTCTGTAAATTAAAGGGATACACTCTTTCTGAATTAATGGTGGAAATGAAGGTGAAATATCCCCTTGAAAATTAATCTCTCTCCCTAGATAACCCTTCCTAAGGTTTCTCATTCTGGGGGAGCAAAGTTATAAGGTGCTGGCTAGCCTTTCCAATTCAACGTAAGTATACTAAAATTTTTATTGTCATTATACAAAATTACAGAAGTACGAAAAGGTATACAACTGCCCATTCACTGACGCCATATGCCAATAGTACAAAGAATTAACATTAACCAATAACAACAATATAGAAACCAACTCTAACAATAACAGGACAAGGTAATAAAAGTTTATCACTAAAAAGGTATATAAATATGCAGTTGAAACTTACAAAGGTTCAATTCAAGCAAGAAACTGTGTTTTGCTTCAAGATGAGAACTTTGATATGAGCTTATCGACATGAATGATTATATCATCAATCTGTGGCCGGATTGTAGGCTGAGGCTGGAGCATCCAAAGAACAAACTGATGAAGAGCTTCTGGGTAAGGGGGATTGGGACCTGCCGGCCATTTTACTTGGGCATTCATAATGGCAAGCTGTAAGCTTCCTCCAGATTCATCAAGCACATATTCAAAAGGGGATACACCATACCTGGAAGGATCGGTGCAAAGACGAAACTTCAAAACGCACAATCCAATAGAGTTTGAGAAACTTTAAGTATAGAACATTATTATGAACCATCAATTGTTTCCTCAGGTCGTACAAACAACATAATTATGAACGAGTCTTATTGAAACCACTATATGCAAAATACAAAACGGGCTAAAAGCATCAGAAGAATACTTACGGCTGTTATCTTCCTTTTCTTTTCAGATTAAAAAGCTAGAAATAAAAAAATGCACTTTCAATAATGTTTGATATAAAAATAACTTATTTCTCAGATGCATTACCATATAAATTAATTTAATTTCAATATTTTATGGCTAACCCCATCAGAAAACATGTTTTGTTGCTTTCACATACATGGGTTTCAAATTTGATGTTTTAATTGTTCATGTCTTCCAAAATATACGTTTCTTCTGAGTCCTATCCCCCTTAAAAACCTGCCTTCTCTGCTGTACCTGTGCTTCACTTTAAAACAAGTCTCCTTAATAATGCTATTCTTCTTATCATAGAAATCTATGGACGCTTTTAATTTAAAGTCTATTGGTCGAAAATGAGAAGAAAAACACAAAAACAAAGAAATATGCAACTTGATGTATCAATGAAAAGAAACAAAACTCATACATTATCGCATATAAGGTACATCCCAGAGACCAAATATCTGTCCTTGCATCAATGTCAGTTTGGCTTGGACAATCCCACAACTCAGGAGCTCGGAAAGGTGCAGAACAATGCTCAGCAGCCCATTCCTATAAATATTCATAGAAGAAGATTAAGAAGTGAAGAACAATGACAGGTCATCAAGCTACTTACTAGAGCTGCATACGGTAAAGAATTTGCTGCAATGATTCCATATGAGAAGACTAATTTCTCAGCTCAAAAGGGCAACAGAAATTTAGTGGCCACTATAAGAAGTTCATGAAAAAGCAAAATTCAAAGAGGATCATAATTCTAAACTTCAGTAACAACTGCTTTTTCAGTTTAGGTGCTCAGATAAAAGAGTTAACTGCTCCAAAAATACTAAATAATATCTAATATTCTTAAGTTATGAATACACACACACACACACACACACACACACACACACACACACACACACATATTTAACTCATTTAAACATATGTTCTCAGTTAATTATATACAAAGGAACCAAAATAAGAACTATCTATAAAACTGTTAGCTTCTGCCTGCAACATAAGAGGATAAAGGGATGATGGAATAAGCAGAGATGTTGCGTCTTGATTCTCTTACTTACAATTTTCGTTCTCCTAATGTTAGTTCGCACATCTGACTGCAGATTTTCCTAGCTAAAATTTTTCTCCGTCTTGAGAAAAAATCATAACCCACAATCTTGAAACTGGTGACATCAAAAGCTTAATAGAAGATATGGGCAGTTTCCAACCCTAAAATGCACAATAGATCTTAGTTAAATGAGTGTGCACTTTTTGATCTCTAAACTTTTATTAAGTGGCGACCAGATTCCTCAGATACCCTTGAAGATCTATTCAAACAAATGCAATGCCACTCTCCAAAAGGTACATGGAATTCTACCCACAGATAAGGGGTCATAGAAAAATTTCAATTTTGTCAACATAACCAGTAACGCTAACATA
The DNA here is from genome assembly GCA_037177215.1 of Asparagus racemosus. Classification (NCBI taxonomy): domain Eukaryota; kingdom Viridiplantae; phylum Streptophyta; class Magnoliopsida; order Asparagales; family Asparagaceae; genus Asparagus; species Asparagus racemosus. The sequence goes on from JBAKGM010000233.1 coordinate 28,666,756, forward strand.
ACAGAAACAATGTCATGCCACTCGCAGTCTGATTAATTCTAGTTAATGCAACCTAATATTATGACTATCAGAATAGTTTCTCTGATGAGATATAGAATCCTTACCTGTAACTGTAAAGCTTCTGAACACGATCGAGAATCCTTACCTGTAACTGTAAAGCTTCTGAACGCGATCGAATTTCCTTCTTTGCAGGCTGAGCACTTCCAAAATCCATTAATATGGCAAGAGGTGGCTGTCCCTTCCTATGCGTTATGAGGACATTGCCCGGTTTGACGTCATTGTGAGCATATGGAGGATCAAAACTGTGCATGTGCTTCAGTCCTGCACAAAGCTGTCAATAATCATAGTGTTAAAAGATGGAGATCCGTAATGTACATATCTATAAGCAGGAGAAATGAAAAAGATGGAAATGCCTTGAAAATAACAGATAAAAATTATCTGATCTTGGCTAACAACGTGGAAATGAAAAGTTTCAGACTAAGCCAGGTTTTTCAGATGCTGTCAATTGTTATGCCCTTACCTCATTATGTTGAAGTTTCCCGGGTACTCAAAAGTTCAAAAATGTTAACACAAACACAGACTCACGGAAGATTGCCAGCATTCTAGAATCAGCACACAAACATATCACATTAAGCAAATTAGATTATGAACTCCTAACCTATAGAGCTCCTATCACCAAAGTCCGTGCATTAAACACAGTGATAAACAAGATTCAAAGTTCCCCAGAAATAGCACAACCTGAACAAACTAAAATGTTGCACCCATCACTTGATAAATTGTACAGTTTCATGATAATGTATGTTAAATATCACATTAGAGCCTTGAGTCATCTAGGGATTCACTTAATCAATTGCCTAATATGTTGCTTCATTTGTATCACACAATGAATTATTTTCAGGACATAATCAGGCATGAATCAGTACTATTATAAATTTTATAATTTGGGGAAAAGACTTTTTATTTAACTGACACAACATTAATATCAAGTTTGTTCACACAAATAAACATTTCAAAGTTAAATTTTTGGTTAGAGTATGAGGAGTAGATAGAACGATGGTGTCAAACGTCACTAGTCATTCACATTAAAAAAGTTTTATGTTGAATGAAATGAAGTCTACAATCAACTTGTAAACGCATTTGCGACAACCTAGCCTTGGGATTGACGATTAAAATTGCTGACAACAGAATAAAATGTTATTTCTTAAAAGATATATTGTCAATTAGGAATAAAGATTGAGTATATAACATAAAATGAACGGGGACCAGGATGACTATCTATTAACTATTAAATATTTCAAATTGAAAACCTGAGTTCATTTGCATTATTACTGCTCACATAGTTACATTCTGTTACTTCAAATGAATGACCTTTAAAGAGCTGTTGTAAAACAAAATGACTTTAAAATAGGAGAGTTCTTACTGCATCTGAATTGAAGAGTGTTTCAACACTAGGAATTAGAATCACATTATGGTGTAAATGCATTTGCTATTCTAACTTTCCTAACCAAACACACTAATCCATGACAACACTTACCATAAGCAACACCAACCACTCTCTTAGACTCTCCGCTGTAGCAGAGTGATCCAAGTGAATAGAACTTGAACTTTACAATACCCTGTGTGTCTAAGTGTCACTGAAGCACGTGCTCCCAGATTTTTGCAATGATCAAACATCACCTGACTAGTTAGGGTTGAAGGACATCAATTAGGGAACGCATAGATCATTCATCATATTGATACAAGCACACTCAATAAAACTATAATCCAATAATAATGAACAAAAGTTGCAGCCACTTCCTCTTGACAATGTGGTCTGACTAAAAACCAATACTGGAGGCAGGCAGAAAGAGGAAGCATCGATTTTAAGGGGAAAAAATAATCAGACTAAACCCTTTTGCAATGTAATAGAGAAAAACACTTGCAATTCAATCTAAACCTCCAGATGCTAAAGAGTCTGTCAGGCTCAAACTAATCCTTGAGGCAGGCCCAGGTAGGAAGCAATATGAAACGTCGTTAAATCCACCACCCACTTAAGGGTACAGAGGGTAGTCTAGATCCATAGATCAGCCTATCTATCATTATTTAGAATTTTTTTCCCGAATGAATTATGATAAATTCAGTGAGATCGGAGATATTTTTTACAGATGCAAACAACAACTTCAATGATGCAACAAAAAACCATTAAATCACCAAAAGAAAAGTCCCAACTAAGGACACTATTCAGTTTATGTTTGCAAATAACAGATTAATTTGTGTTGCCAATCATGCATTAGCAGATTCAGCACTAATTGAAATATGATAAATAACCAAATAAGAAGGTTATTGCAAAGTAGGAGAGTGCTTTGTGTATCCACCTGTCGAAATATTTGAAGCACAGTAAAAGTCGGGTAGAACTCTTTCTTTGTTTGCATAGTTTTTGCATTGTCCAACAATGTTCCATCCAAATGAACCGGAAATAACAAGTATGCTTCGTGTTGCCATGATCCTTGTTGGTTACCCTGATAAAGTCCAATTATTAACTAAAACATAATGTGAACCAAAATAACAACTATAGATTAAGTGAATAGAGCTTAATTTCTACTTATCTACACAAGAATGTTTAGACGAAGTCTCCCATAAGTCAGGTAAGATTTGCACCAAGTATAAGTCCCCCAAGAAACATGCAAGGTGCAATTGGTCATATCATATGCAAACTCGGTGAACTTGGTATCTAAAGAAGAATGCAATGCACAGAGATCTTGGAAATTAAAACATTTTGAAATCAAGGAGTGTTCCACCTATGCTATTTTAAATTCATGACTTTATCATCACCATGCCTATAATAACCATTTGTGCAAAGTTTTCACGTTCTGGACACAAACATAAAGCAAAGCTAATGCATTCTTAGATAACTAAGTAGTCTGTCTCAGTATAATTTGATATAATTTTTCTTGCATAATGTAAATTGCAAAAACAATTAACCAAAGGGAACAACTTCTCGACCTAAAGTTAAAAGAATGAATTTGACAGAAAATCTGAAACATTACCATTAATTTACAGAGGAAAATTTCTAGTCACTGCATGCAAAGTACAAATAATACTTGTTTTTACAGAATTTGTGATGATTATCTCATTTAAAACAAGGTATCACTTAAAGGACATAAATTTACTGCCAACAATGAAAAACTAAACAGGTATTGCAGGATCCGTTTAACTAGTTCTTAAATTTCCACAAGACTAAGATGCACATTTGATCAGACTAACTAGTTTACTTTAAACTACTGAACCATAAGAGAAGCACATAAAGTATTCAGTATGAGGCTCTATATTTGCACGATAACTGAACTTAAAAACATCCTCATATGTAGTTTATAATTCATTACCTTGACAGCAATGATTGCATGATCAAGAAGCGGAAGCAGATTAGGATGACTAAACAGAGAGGAAACGTGGATCTCTTCTCTCACTAGTGCCAATTGCTCCTCACTTTGAATAAGGACTTTCTTCATAGCATATGTTCCATCCTCTGAATCAACAATGAGAAACCAAATAAGACAAAGTGGCATTGACACAGAGTGAACTCAATTAAGGCATCCCATAAGCATTTTATCTAGCAAACTCTATGAATTTTGCAAAAAGGGATTCAACTATTAGCTAAGAAATTTCAAAAATATTAGTATATAAAAGTAGGCTTGAATTGCTTGTTTGCAAGCAAACAAAGATAGATGGGGTAAAGTAGTCCAACCATATATGGCCATTATCCTAATAAAAAACATCTTCTAAGAAATGCATAAACATCAGAAATATCAAATGCAAAAGAAGAAATATGTTATAACATTCTCGATGAACTATTGAAGTTTGTTCCTATATTCTGAAAGTCAATGAATGTAGAGGCATCGATTGAACACATATACGTCAAACTAAGTTACATAACATTGTCTCCCTCATCAAATTCTACCCTTTTCCCATCAAGGTAAAGCTTAAATCGTTAACAGTGTCGACAAAGCACCCCAAAAAGAATCAACCAAGTTACCACTATTGGCTATTAACTAACATCAGCCTCAAAGAGTTCATGCCAATTTACTAGTAACAAATTACATTCTCTTCTCTAGACTAAGTCCTAATTCCTCATATTCAAAGTTAAGAACACGAAGAAATCTCAGCCAATAAAGTCCAGTAACAAAAATCCCACCCCAAAATTAAAAAATTACTCAGATCACTGTACCACAAAACCAATTCCAACTAAAACTTAGCTGAACTGCATCCATATTAAGCTCAAATCATCCACAACAAGTACAACAACAACGAAAGATTCAACTTTCAGAAATACCCATCAGAATTCACGACCAAATAAATCAACGCAAATCAAGAAAAGTAGGAAATTGACCTGAAACGTGAGAAGGGTTCTTAATCTTCTTTCCGGCGAGTCCACCGCCGCCCTGGGGCCCACCGCCGTCGGAGACCACCTCCTTCACTAGGTAGACATAAGCGAATCCTCCTTCGCCGAGTTGCCTCAAGATCTTGAACCTGTTCTCATTGATCCAAACGTCACCGCCGCCATTGACGGCGTCGTAGAGAGCGTTCAGACCCGAGAACGAGCATCCCATGGTCTTCTCTCGGTCTTTGCCTTCTGCTTGCTGATTGATTTGTTGTCTTTGAGAATGAGATCGATTCAGAGATGGGATCTTTGAAGGAGATTTTGATCTATTGTGGATCCATGAGCGGCTTTTCTTACGATCTTGGGTTTATTACAGGCTGCAAGTTTGGGCAGATCTAACTCGACTTTGCTCTCCCTTTGCGCTTGAATTTTGAGGATTTTTTTTTTCCTTTCTCTGTATTGTTTACTATTTGCAAATTGACATTTTTGTCGGAGTTTATATGTAAAAAGTCTCTTCTCCTTTTTTTTCCCTTTCTTTTCTCAAGCAATATATACTACAATTAGATATGGCCATTAAACTTTTAATATAAATGTTATGGTCCTGGACAATTTTTCACTAATTAGCCCTTGAATCCTGAGAGGAATGCCAACATTTGAGATAAGGGGACAGGCTTAGGCCTCCCTAATCCGAATCCCCCAAACGACTCGAAAGTCGAGGCCAGTCGTTCCCCTAGTCGAGCACCCTCATGGACGACACGAAAGGCGGTACTAGCCGTCCTCGTCGACTCTCCAAGTCGACCAATCCTTACGGGGCGACTCGAGAGGTAAGGACAAAAGTACCCTCCGACTCCCATACAAATAAGGAACCGAACAGTAACCGAGGTAAGCAACCCTAAATCAAAAAAGCTTCAGCCCTGCTTGTAGCTAAATTTCTAAAAGCATCCATACTGACTTGATCATCGGAGGGACCACCGGAGATCCCAACTCCGCCTTTTTCCACAGGTTCCCCAGCCGGAGCGGAAGAAACCACCTAAGTGCACAACCACCAGGCATTAGGAGAAGAAGCGGACCCAACTCTCTTAAACTCTAATCCAACAAAGGTTAGTGACTGTGTGATCCGAGCATCAACAGTTTGGCACCTACCGTGGGGCATCCTTCCCTCTTCTAGCAGCCATGTCTGGTGTCGATGATCTTACCAGGTTGGGAAACCTGCCCATGGGCTACGTTACCCAAGCCTAGCTCCAAGAGTCCACCGAGAAGATCACACAAGCGGTGCAAGCACAGCTCAAGACCTTTGCCGACGAGCTCTTCAGCCACTTCCCCGCTCCTGCAGCGCAGCAAGCCACTTCAGCTGCGCCCCAGTTGTCTACCAGCCACCATTCCACTGCCGACGGGGCCCGTCCTCTTCCCATGCAGCACGTGCCTCCGCCGGAGACTCCCATATTGTCAAACCCAGGAGGGGCCACCAGAAGCCCCCATCCCAGCCGCTGCAAGCGCAGCCAGCTCCCCGCACGGGCCATGTTTGTCAACTTCGGATCTAGGAGGCGACAGCGGAGAGCCCTAGTCATAGCCATCGCCGGTCAGGTTCGGCCGCTGAAGCTTCAAGGTTCCCTGGTGTAGAGCGCACTGGAACGACTCCTTCGGCTCGTGAGCGGGCTAGCGACTGCAACTAGGCTTATAAGCCTGTGGCGGACGCTATCAAAGGAAATACCCCTTTTACCGACTCAATCATGAAGGTGCCTGTCGAGAAGTTTAAAATACTAACCATAGATAAATACAAAGGCGAAGGAGATCTGGCAGAGCATGTTCAGAATTACATTGACACCATGAGCATGCTATAGGCGCTAGAGGCAACCATCTGTCACTGCTTCCCGGTCACATTGACAGGAAGCGCAAAACTATGGTGGAACGCCTTGGAGAAAAAGTCCATTAGGAGCTTTGAGGAGCTTAGCCGAAAGTTCATTCACCACTTTTTGGCTGACTCCAAGCCCAAATTGCCTCCTCATGTGCTCATACACACCAAGCAAGAGCCGGGAGAGGATCTCAGGACTTACTTCAAGAGATTCCAAGCGAAGAGGTTAGAAGTTGAAGACCCAGGGAGTCGAGTCGCCATGGCAGCACTAGTGGCCGGCTTGCGGTCTGGCGACCTATCCAAGGCTCTCGCCAGGAAACCCGCTAGGAATTATGAACACCTAATGGCCAAGGCGACTACATGAACATGGAGGACGCTGAGGCTTATAAAGCCGCTACAACAGTAGCTGAGTCCAATCAAGGTGCAGTCCGCACGCCAGAGGCCAGTACCAGTGCTGTGCCGACTCCGCCTGCATCAGTTCAGCCCCCTCCACTCTCAGTCCCAACTGTAGTGCCAACCGTGCCGTCGCCGATCAAGCCGGCCCACAGTCCCCTTAGGTGTGAAGAGCCAAGGAATGTCTCGAGGAATCCCCTCGCCAGGAATAACAATCGCATAGAATGGTTCAATAGGAAGGGCGAGAGGAGGGCAATCGCTCCCCCGTCTGTCTTCACCGTCCTTAGCACATCTCTCTCCAGAGCCCTGGACAAGGCACAAGGGGTAGGGATCCTTACTACACCACCCCCACAGATGCGGACGGATCCCCGCAAGAGAGACATGCGATTGTTTTGTCGGTACTACGAGGACCATGGCCACGACACTAGCGACTGTCGAGTCCTCCAGCGAGACATTGAAGACCTCATCCAGAGAGGATTTGTAACAACCGTGATTTTTCGATACGTATTTTTTCAATATTAAAATACTTAATGATATGGTACATATTTGGATATTGTGTTTAATTATATATTTAATGTGTTAATATTTAGTTAATAATATCATTAG
>JBAKGM010000233.1:28691768-28704794 GCA_037177215.1 Asparagus racemosus
ATAAAAATTTTAAATTATGGATGGAAATTTCTAAAAACTCACAATGATCAGAGCAGTAATTGACTCGTTCAATAACTGAGAAACCATAAAATTTCCTAATTATTATTGAGTTTGAATGAGTTTGAATGTGTTGGCTTACCTGATAGTGTTGGGGGAAGATGACAGAGCAGAGCGGCGAGCGTCGACGGCGGCGACGAGCTTCTACGGCGGTGACGAGGCTCGATGGCGAGCTCCGAGGATGGAGCAGAGCGAGGGAGGGATCGAGGATGCGTCGACGACCTCTGAAAGCAGCGACGACCTCTAACTGCACCAGCGAACTCCAACGGCAATGGTGAGTTCAATTGGTGGGGAAGGGAAGACGAGAGGGAGGGAGAACGGCAGCGGTGAGTTCGGATTTGGGGTTTTTTTTGAGAGAGAGAGACAGAGAGAGGGAGGGAGAGAACGGCGGTTTTGGGGTTTTTCACAATTTTTTGTTTTAATTTTTGGTGAAAAAGTTAGGGGGAAAATTCTCACTGATTTAATCTCGGTGGAAACGGGTGATCCCCAACGGTTGGAACCGTTGGGGCTGGTTTTCACAGCCCCAACTGTTCCTTCCAACCGTTGGGGCTGAGCCCCTTTTTACTAGTGTACCCTAATCCGGTCAAGCAACAACATCTATAAAGTTGCTTAGAATAGCCTAATACTACTCCAGATGCTAGCATAAATAGCACTTAAATACCTTATAGCTTCACTCACTTTGCACTTTATACTGATAGTTATTTTCTGTGGCATTTATATACCCTAAGTCTTTAGCATCATCTATTATACAAACATAAAAATTGCAACCTGAATGTTTCATATAACATTTATATGTTAATCTGAGAGCTTTTTAACCATTAAAATTTATTAAATTCATTTTTAATGGTATTTAAGTGCTATTTAGCCTAGCAAAAACTTCTAATGAAAAAAATGATAAAACTAAATTGTCATAGTATCAAATAAAAGTTAAACACTACAAAAAAAAGGGTCCATTAACAACGAAAAAAATCCGTCGTCGTAGAAGGTACCTAAATCCGTCGTTAACGGGCACTAACGACGGAAAAGTGCTCCGTCGTGAGTCGTCGTTACTAGGCTTGACACTAATGACATTTAACGACGGAAAAATGTGATCCTTTCTTAAAACTCAACAATGACAGCATTTATGATCCGTCATGGGTCTAAAATAATAACGTCGACGGAACGTGGAACATTAACGGCGAGTAACAACTGTCATTAATGCGAAATCAAATTTAGTTTAATTTGGCGCCATTGACAGTTGACTCCGTCCTTAGTAGACATTAACGATGAATAAAAACCGTTGTTAACGTAAAGTCAAATTTAGTTAAATTTGGCACCATTGATAGTTGATTCCATTGCTAATAGACGTTAATGGCAGATAACAACAGTTGTTAGTAGCATATTAACAACAAAATGATAGGCGTCACTAGCTAGTTAACTTTAACGTCAATATTTTAAAGTCAATATCTTAACCGTCGTTACTACACTTTAACGACTAAAGTTGTCGTCATTTATGAAAGCCCTTTCAAACACATTATATCAGCGACAAAGTTTTCAATATATACACTCTTAGAGATTACCACATACAAGCTAGAAGTGAATAGTATAGAAATGCAACTTTTTGTTGACAAAGAAATTCCACAAGTACATATTTGAAACCACACGCGCATGGAATTACATTTCAATACAACTTTACAGCTGAAACACTTAGTTAGAGGAGATAGAACGAAGTTCACATAACAACTCCTCAACTTCAAAACATAAGTAAAGAAGAGTAGCCTTTGAAAGCCTTCATCTCAAGTTAGATGCCATTCTGCTTGAAACTTTATTAATCTTTATTGAAAGCTACTGTTCGCTGTCAATTAGCACGATTGCCTGGAACAACATCAGAAAATACATAAACACAACCTAAAATGCATGTTTTAAAGAAAATCTATATTGCTATTAGGTTTAAGCTGGGTTCATTAGTCTCACAAGTGAAAAATGCATAAAGCCCTCAAGGCTGATATATACAGAATAAACGACATAAGTCTATGTCATGTGTGAAGCAATTGAAGATAACAACGAACGTCGAAGAGGACGCAGATGAATATGACTCGCCATAATTGGTCTTGAATGATTATGGTGTAAGACAACTCTACACTGATTGTGTGAATGTTTTACTTTAAATACACACCTAACACTACTGTGTCACCAACCCTTTCCATTTTTTTATTATTTTCTTATACTTATATAAGGGGGGTGAAGGGAGAGAGTTTAATGCATCAGACAGAAAAAGAAAAGAGAGAGAGGTAGAGAGGAAGGAAAAGAAAAAGGAGAGAAGAGAAAGTGAGTTTTTTATTCTGAGTGTTATTCTCCTTGAGAGTTTGGAGAGATATTAAAGTGGTCCCCTGTTTGTAATCTTCTCCTCTGATTAGTGAAAGTTCTCTGTTGTTCTTGCCCGTGGACGTAGGTCATACTGACCGAACCACGTTAAATCCTTGTGTGTTGTTTTCTTTGTGTTCACTGTGCATGTTCAGTGTTGTTATTATCTACTCTGTATAGACATCTTTTGTGTCTGTGAAGCCCCTCCGCTGCAACAATATCAAACTTTTTTGTTAGTTTTTTTTACTATTTTGGAAAATGTTTTAGGAGTCTGTTTTGATTAGAAAACAAATTCGGATTGATTCTAAATTTGACCGATTTGTTTCTTCACTCATCGGGAGTCTTTTAAGGATAGTTTTTTTATTTTTTATTTTTGGTAAAAACTGGTTCCTAGTAAGAGTCTAGTTTATTTTTTCAATTCAAGCAAAGGAGTGTAAGTCCTAGAGACATAACTTTTATCAAAAAAATTCTTTATATAATTTTTTTTTTCATGGACTCGAAGAGCACCCTTAGTAGGTTCCGAGATTTATCACTTTCACGCCGCATTAATTTATTAGTTTTGGTTTGATACAAGTTGTATCTACTCATAGTTAATTGAAGTCGATCTACTCTGTGTGGAGATGCTATTTAGGCTGCCATTATGCGGGGTTTGTGGGAGATGAGAAATAACAGGTTATCTAGAAATGAAAGCAGAGAGGGGGTTGGTTGAAAATGTGACGTGTTACTATTTGATTGGTAGAGAATCTGTAAATTGTAAGGTGATGTTAATTGTTGTCTGTGTGAGATTTTGTTTTTAGCATTGTTTGCTTTTCTTAGCTTGTAATGCTTGTATTTTACATTATCTTATTAAAATTATGCAGCATTAATAAAAGCTCATTTTCACTTCTTTAAAAAAAATCTAGATTACAAGAAAAGAGGACTGCGTTTCAGCATTTCACGTAGATGAGCATAATTTCACCAAATTTCACACTCATCTCAATTTTATTAGATATTTTAGATTCTGACCTTTCCGCATGGAGACCAGCTTTCTTATAATTTTTGCTAGTATGCTACCAGAGAAGAAATGGATGATGTTATCTTATCATTGCATTTTGGTACACTTTTTCTCATGTAGAAGCTTTATAATCGAACCAAAAATCATAAAGGCCACTTCATCATTACACTTAGCAAACTTTGCCAGAAAAATGTTCTGAATTCATGTTGTGTGTCTTCAGTTATGCTCTGAATTACAGTTGTCAACTTATGATCTAAAGTAGGGATGAGCGTCTAGATGAGTTTAACTGATTAAAAGATATATGGAACTTAATTTAAGCTAAATGATATGAAAATTTCTTAATATAGCATTCATTCTACTTATGTGACCATATATATTCGACCGGTATCGTAGGACTGAATTTTATGGCGTAATTTCTTTTTAGTTAAACGACTCTTCCGCACATAATTGCAATTTGATACCAACATAATGTGGCTTCACTCTCTCTACTTAAGTTTCACCTCAAGATAATTTAAAGCCTGGACTTTCTAAGAGAAGAGACTACTCAAGTTGCAAACATGCTCAAGGTTCCAAGCTGTTATACCCAGGAAATCTCCAAGACTAATGTAATCTCGAGAAGCAGACGCGTATAAAGAATAGCAGGCCGACTCACATACATCTGAGAGTAGAACCCGGGTGCAGAGTACTCAACTGACATGTTTTGCGACCCAAATCTGAGACGAAAGGCGTAATCGACCCGGGATCTGCTAAAAGCCCACATCCGAGACGAAAGATCTTCCACACTCGAACCCAACACTAAGCACCTTGAACAATGGAACGACCTGTCAACTTCATCACATCACATTTAATGTATGACCAGTCAGTGTCCATGCTTCACTGCCCAATTGCCATCGCCATTAATGCAATGTCAGTCATTATGACCTCCCGAACTAGAGCATTCAAAGCTCATCGAACCTCGCCAGGTCAGCAGCCTTACCACTATTGCAAGGGTGACTCATCCGAACAGTTGCCAACATGTAAAAAGCATGGTCTGACCCATCATTGCACAAAGCTGACCAAATTACCAACGTGCCCTGTAAATTCTCTATAAAAAATGATAACTTCCACCATACTAAGGTAAGCAATTTTAGACATAAAAATACTAAAACCTACATTCTTCTTTTCTCTTTAGATTATCAGACTAATTACTGACTTGAGCGTCAGAGAACACGCCGGAGGAAACAACCTCCGGGGCCTCTAACCTCTATTATTCTGTGCACGGAATTGTAGTGCAACGTACCCTTCAAAACAATCAGCCATCAGAGAAGATTAAGGGATCCTAGATTATCCTTATCTCTCCTATATAACACAGTAATTTCCCCACATCAACAATTTGGCACCCACAGTGGAGCTCTTCTTCTCCCCTTGAGAAAATGGTTGATTCTCGTTTCCAAACTAGGGACTAATAATCGACTCCGATTACGTCACTCAAGTCACTCAATCTCTTCGGTTGTGACTCGCTTCATTGACGAATGAGCTCTTTAGCCATGCCTTTCCTCTCAACCTTCTCCATTGCTTGTCATCCATCTTTATGGAAAGCGGACTCCGGTGACAATAGCAAGAAGAGCAGATCATGTAAACTATTCCCCAACCACCATTGCCACATCTTGGTGGACGAAAATAGAAGAGCAAGTGATGCCCCAAAGGGAATGCTTCAAGGCATCCAAAGTCCTTGCAACCGGATTTTGGTCATCACCAACCCGTACAAGGCGTATGAAATTGCAAACAGGTACAAGCCTCTTTCCACTAATTTGTGAGAACTTACAAAATGGCCCACGAAACGTCCACATGAGAAATTCTGCCCAGGGTAGTACATGCAATGGGAGCAGCCATTCCAGTGAAAGTCATCACAACCGCTCTACGACTATGTCACTCCGATGAAGAAGCCCACAATTTTGAGTTAGCGAAAAGAAGTTGACTCCACTGGCAAAGTAAAAAAGAGAATGTGTCAATCGCAAGCCATCAAGCCCCATAGCCACCCCCCGACATCACGACAACCAAGCCCTCATAGTAGAAAGCTCGTCGTTAGATCAAAGGAACCTTGCATTATTATCAGCAGGTCTCAACCCAAGCATGTATGGGGTGCAAAGCCAAGAGAAGAGGGCCTTAAACCATTCCCAAAATGTGAAGTACTTCAGGAGATCCTTTCAGCAAATGTCATTGTAAGACCCCTTTAAAGTAAAAAATGCTTCGCCTTTTCACTAATCTGAGTGTAGCCCTTACGAACTCTGTCATCACTAACTCATCAAAGGCACACATCTAAGTCTTGGTGTCTTTTCAGAGGAAATCCAAGGCACGAACCAAGACATTGGTATCATTCTCACAAGTAAAATTAAGGCACGATGTGAGGTCCTTGCAACCAAGGCCTCCCAAGCCCTTAGTGTCTTTTCAGAGTAAATCCAAGGCGAGAACCAAGACTTTGGTATCATTCTCACAAGTACAACCAAGGCATGACACAGAGTCCTTGTAACTCGATCTACATCGACTCGGCCAAGGCCTCCCAAGCCCTTGGTGTCTTTGCAGAGTAAACCCAGGGCACGAATCAAGAACTTGGTATCATTCTCATGAGTAAAACTAAGGCACAGTGCGGAGTCATTGCAAATTGATCTTCATCGACTTAGCCAAGGCCTCCCAAGCCCTTGGTGTCTTTTTAGAGTAAGCCCAAGGCATAAACCAAGACATTGGTATCATTCTCACGAGTAAAACCAACGCACAGCGTGGAGTCCATGCAACTCGATCTTCATCGACTTGGCCAAGGCCTCCCAAGCCCTTGGTGCCTTTTTAGAGTAAACCAAAGGCATGAACCAAGACTTTGGTATCATTCTCACAAGTAAAACCAAAGCACGGTGCTGAATCCTTACAACTCGGTTCTCATCGACTCGTAGAAGGCATTCAAAATCCTTGGTATCGGTTTTCACATATAAATCCAAGGCAAAGCGCAGAGTCTTGGCAACTAAGTTCTCATCGACTCATCGAAGGCATTCAAAATCCTTGGTATCGGTTTTCAAGTACAAACCCAAGACGCAATGCGGAGCCTTGGCAACTCAGTTCTCATCGGTTCATCGAAGGCATTCAAAATCCTTGATATAGGTTTTCAAGTGTCAACCCAAGACATCACTTGGTCTTCACCAATTTATTAAAAAAAAGTAATACTCACGTCTTGGTTGTTACTGACTCATTCAAAAACATCTCAAGCAAAGCACAGATAAGAAACAACTCATAACTAAGTGCAAAAAGAATGGGTTGATAAAATTAAGTCTTTCATCCATTCATGAGACTATTAAAAGACTTTTTTTACAAAGACTCGACAAAAAAAAAGAGATACAAAAATATAATCATCTCAAGGAGCAGAATTTGGAGTAAGGGGTCGGGGGCGAACTCAAGCAGGGACCATCCAGAGGAGGGGAATCTGGTTGGTCGGACGAAGAGGACGAGCTGGCTTCATCGTCAGAGCCTTCGCCCACATCCTTTTTTGATCTGCCATCGGTCTCCTAATCCTCCTCCACTATCCTTAGCCCACCTTGCACCTCGAGCTTTCTAAGGATATCGAGGCAGTTAGCCACTCGGGAAGGATATTTGAATCGGTCTGCCTTCAGCAAGAGCTCAGGAGGGAGTTGTGCCTTCAGATAATCAAACCCCGCCTTATAGGTGAGGCCCACCTCAACTTTACCAAGAGTACCATTGTGATATTTCTCACTTATCTCGATCTCAAAGGCACTCGACTCCAAATAAGCTAGTCGGACCTCAAGCTTCTGGACCCAAGCAAGGAGAGAATTGCGTTGTTGCTCCGCCTAGTGAGCCACTCGGGCAATCTCCTGTCAAAGAGTCTTCTGAAGAGCCACCTCCTCCTTCAACCTAGCCTTCAACTCTTCCGAGTCAAGATGAGCCGCATGGACTCTCTCAAAGGCATCATCCCTCTCCCTCCTCTCAGCTAGAATTTTCGACTGAAGATACACAGTCTTATTCTCAGCAAGGCCCATTTAATGGTGGGAGTGGCTGAGATCCTCTTTAAAGCCCTTTATCTCCTTTTGGGCCTATGCAAGATGAGCCGCTTATTGATTGGAACCTTCGACAGTTGCCTTCAGGTTCTCATCCTTGTAGGCCAGAGCGCGTTCCATCGCGACTTGACTCCTCTTGAACTCTCGTCAAGTTCACTCCCCTTCGAAGGAACGCTCCATCACAACTTGACTCCTCTTGAACTCTCATCAAGTTCACTCCCCTTCGAAGGAACCAATAGTTCGGCCACCTCTTGAGCCTCCATATGCACCTCCAGCTAGGCTCAGAGCTTGTGGATGAATTCCCAATATATTTTGAGCTGGCGAAGTGACTCAAACTCTAAGAAGGCCATCCAAGTGAGGTAAATCCTAAGAGCCCGGTGGAGGTCGATGACGGGAGTCTCGCTCAACAATGCCACATCATCCGGAAGAAGGAACTGCTCAATATCTTTTGCTTGATCAACTCTAAACACCAGGACCGACCCCCTACGGTTCATTTGGTACTTGGGAATAAATAGATGCTCCTATGACGGTTCCCTCTCATAGGGGGATGGGACTTAGCAGGCCCCATCAAAATCTCAAGGATCTTCTCCTAAGTGCGAGGGGGAAAGTTGGTCGGTGTGATGGGGGGAGGGCCACTCATACTGACCCTCCTACGCAACAACTAGAAGACCTAAACACTTCTCAAAAACTGGCCCCTGAACCTTAGCAACATGCCCTTGAACCTCAATGACCGGCTCTTTGATGGTTGGCTCTTTTCTGGGTCTCCTAGAAGACTTAAGGCGCCCTCCCAGTTCATCTGGTGCTCCTCCTTCAGCTCTGACCTCGGTCAGAGTCTCACTTCATGTTGGCTCCACGACCAGAATGTCTTCTCCTCTAGCCTCCTGCTCACAAATCGAATGCGGAGAATCACTTAATACCTCGATATATAAAAGCAAAAGGAGCTGACACATGGAGCAAAACGGGTGGCTGACATGGTTTACGGGAAACCACTAACGGTTTTTGAAAATCGAAGAGACTTCTCATCAAAAAAAGTGCCACTCTATCAAAACTATCGCACAATCTCCGCCGACGTCAGAAACATCAGATCACAACTATGTTCTGATAAAGATGGTTCGGATCCACAAAGCATCAGACGGTTCATTTTCTCCCGAACTCGGCTTCTCGAGTCAGAGTGAAAAGCGGTCAATGTTATACCCTGAAAATCTCCCAGCCTAATATAACCTTGAGAAGGAGACAAATATAAAGATTAGTCAGTCGTCTCACATGCATCTGAGAGCATGACCCGGGTGCAGAGTTAACTAACCTGTTTCGTGACCTAAATCCGAGACGAAATGCGTAATCGACCCGGATCTGCTAAAAGCCCACATCCGAGATGAAAGACCCTCCACACTTGGTCCTGACACTGAGCATCTTGAACAGTGGAATGACCTGTCAACTTTGTCACATAGCATTTAATGCATGACCAGTCAGCACCCACGCTTCACTTGCCAGTCACCATCGCCATTAATGCGATGTTAGCATTATGACCTATTGAGCCACAGCCTTCAAAGCTCCTCGAACCGTGCCAGTACTCTAGCAGCCTTATCACTTTTGCAAGGGCAACTTGTCCGATCAATTGCCGACATGTGTAAAGCATGGTCTGACTCCATCATTGCACACATCTGACCAAACTATCAACATGTCTCCTGTAAATTCTCTATAAATAATGGTAACTTCCACCATACTAATGTACGCAATTTTACGTGCAAAAAATACTAAATCTACATTCTGTTTTTCTGCTCAAATTATTAGACTAATCATCGACTTGAGTGTTGGAGGGCACGCCGGAGGAAACAACATCCGGGGCCTCTAACCTCTGTTACTCTGTGCAGGGAACTGTAATGCAACGTACCCTACAAAACAATCAGCCATCAGAGGAGATTAAGGAATCCAAAGATCATGCTTACCTCTCCTAAGTAACACACTAATTTCCCCACATCAACACAAGCACAAATTTTTACTTCAACTATTAAATTGCCTTTTGAACTACCTATAAAGGTTAATATTTCATATTCTAATAAACCCAAATCTTCTCCTCTACATTTTTGCAAGTTGAAAATCCTAGCGGTCCATAAGGTAATGGAATGATGGATGGTTAAGATCACAGTCTGAGACAAATTGTTGAGAATCTAACGAGAGTCAAATTGCTATCTTTCTTTCTTTCTTTTAAAAGAAACTATGATGCCAAAATCCAACGTTTGATTGAAAAGGTAATAATGAAACATTTACAATAATGAGGAGAAATTGCTAGCTGTGTTCTACCCTTTCAATGGCTTAAATGGTCTACCGGAGGAGACTAAATAAAGGATCAGATCAGAAGTGAAATGGCTTCATTGGTGGTAAGGAGAAATTAATGTTCAAGCCCATAATAAAGCCCAGATAAGGTATTTGAATTGCGGCTACCATAATTCAAATAAAAGGCCCAATTCATATTCCCAAAAAAGGAGAGCAAGTTACCGGGGGTCTCCTTTATTAAAAGTTCGATGTTTTTTCTATTATAAAAAAAGTTCGATTTTGTATATGAGTATAAATGCAAACATGCAAACGACTGGGTAACACAAACAGAAAGTTTGTACGTTTCTCGACTGAAGAAAATGGAATCCAAATAATAACAGAAGGAAACGATTGAATCCCTGGGTCCTACTCTAGATCCTTGTTAACGTCCGAAGCGTTATCGCTACCGACAAAAATCACATCTGTATATGTCTCAGGGATATTCAAGCATGAGAAAGTGACGTGAAAATGATGAATTTCCAAGCATTTGCATTTTCTAAGTGGTTGTGTGCTTTCTTGGAATTTTCATATGAAAAATTTGAGTCCTACATTATGAGGTGGCTAGGCTTATTTTTGTAAGCTTTTAAGTTATCTTAGCTTTTGGAGGCTTTTGGCTTTTATGACAAGAATTGTGAAAAAAAAACCTTTATGATAGAATAGTAATTTGTTTAGTTAAATCTAGCTTATTTAATTGAGTTTATAAGCTAAATTTTGAAAAACTGGAGTACACCAGCTTCTAAGGTGGGACTTATAAGCTAACGTATTTGCTATTTTACTAAACGATTGGATATGTAAAAGCTAACTTAAAAGCTAGTTTGACCAAAAAAAACTCTCCCAAACACCATTCGTGAATTTTGCGAGTTTCATGATTCTTTTCCAATTTTTTCCCTTTTATTTCTTTAGAGTGAAAATGCATTAGAAAAAGTAGTTGGAAATTATTGACACTTTACTATAATGTCATGTAATAAATTCTTTGCGAAAGGTGAACTATGCAAGCCTAGAGTGCATAGTGAGGAAGACTCTTCATGAAAAAGAAGAGTAGATGTAGGATTTCTATCCGAACCACTATAAAAATCTTGCGTGTTGTTCGATATGAATTTTTATTTTTTATTTTTTATTTTGTTATTATTTCCGCTGCATATTCTGTGTTTTAGCAAAATTCTGTGGCAAACCTATTTATCCCCCTCTAGTCTTGCATTATAGATCTAACAAGTGGTATTAAAGCCTCGTTACCCATCTCCAGGTATCATAATATAGGATAGTGATGTTAAGTCTTATCGACGCAATAGCTTTTCCTAAGGACACGCTGTAAACTAACCCCCACTTTTCGATGGGATAAACAATACCTATTGAGAAGATCATGTGAAAGTCTTTTTGATGCCCACCAATTATGATATTTGGGAGTGTGTTGAAAAATAGCTACAAAGAACCCACTAGTGTTGTAGAAGGGGTTTTAATTGTCACACCTAGGGATAAGTGGTCACCACAAGATAGACAATTTTATTCATTGAATGCTAAAGCTATGAATGCACTCTATTGTTCTTTGACTGCTAATGAGTTTAACCGTGTTCCAAATTATACTATTGCACAGGAAATTTGGAAAGTACTGGAGGTCACACATGAATGAACATCACAACTAAAGGAGGCAAAACTCATAATACTTATCAGCAAATATAGAGTTTCATGATGAAGCCCTCATAAAGCATTCAATTTGAATCATCACAAGGTATCTAAACCCTATCTTATTGGTTTGTCAAAATTTTTTGGGTTTCTGGGTGTTTATGTTGTAAATCTTGTGTGGATTGGATTATTTTTGATGAGATCTTATGCTTAGAATCATTATATTATCAGTTTGTATGAGGAAATATGTGATTTCAAGGAGAATCTGTTGGGTTCTATTCTTGGACCATGAATGGTCGAAAAACACCATCGATGGTATTTATGGTCATAATACTAAAACTTGCGTTTTTTTATCCTTTTTTTGTATTTTCTTCAATTCTCTTTGATTCTAACCCATATATTTGATATTTTCTATACTAACTCATGTTTGTTTGTCTTTGTAGAGAAAGACATTGCATGAAAGACCCCGAAGTGCACAACTTCCTACCCGAGAGACTCAACAGCAATATGAGAAGCTCTTCATTATCTGTGAAGGAGGTCTGGATACACGCCCTCTGTTAAGAGTCGGGCAACATTGGGGGACTTCTAGAGAAAGTAGGGTTGAGTCCTATGATGAACAAGGGTGATGACCAGGCTAATATCACTTGGGTCTGAGAGTTTTATCAGAACTATTGCTGGGAGTTTGAGCGAATGTCGCTACCACCATTGTTCTAGGAAAGACAATCAAGCTGAGTGCATAGTATATCCGGAAGGTTCTTAATCTTCCAGCTCCACAGAGGGACTATGAGGATCTTTTTCAAAATTCTACAGAAGTTGTAGTTGGTTCTGAGTACTTCAATCACATGACTGAGTTCCTCTGCAGGAGATCTCTTACAGGAGTATTCAACTTAGGTTATCTGAAACCTAAGTATATTCTCCTTAATCTCTTTCTAAAGCTTGATTTGTATGCTAATGCAGCTTGCACCACCCTCAGTGTGTGAGATGTTATCATCCTTTGTACTGGGTTGCTAGTGGTTAATCTTTTGATCCCGCATAGGTTATTTTCATGTGGATGTATGCGGTTGCTGCTTCTATCAAGGAGGGTCTTGAGAAGCGGGTGAAGCAGAAGACTCAGTTGGTGTATCCTCTTCTTATCACATGGATTTGTCAAGATTAGAAGATTCCTATTCTAGATTCTGATCAGTTTGAAAATGAAGAGCTGCATTGTGTGATGAGATTGCTAGGAAGAGCATCGGAGATAGAGGAAAAGGGTGGGGGGAGACTTTAGCTGGTCAATCATCTGGATCCTAGCCTGCTGATGGTGCTATTTTGGGCCTTACTGAAGATGTTGGCTCTCGTTGGACTCTGGATTCATTAGGAGAGAGAGTGGAGATGATGAGTAGAAACTTGTCGTCCATGAGAGTTGACATGACCCCGCAACACACGTACTACAATGCTTCTTTTCAGTATCTTATTGGTGCTCTTCACAGGTTAGATCCATCCCTGGGTATGCCACCAGTTTATGGTGACTTTGTTTCCAGAGCAACTCCAGGAGATCATGATGAGGAGATCGAGAGAGATGACCTTTGAGAGGTCTATGTGGTTATGGTTGGTCCAGGTCGATTTCTTTTTCTTTTCTTTATTTTTATTTCTTTTTCTTTATTGTATACTCAACATATATAT
>JBAKGM010000233.1:28704894-28715272 GCA_037177215.1 Asparagus racemosus
AAAATAATATTGGTATGTTCACTTATCAAAATTATAAATACCTTAAATCAAGCGAAAGAACGTAAATCTCATCATCTTAGTTAAAATAATTTACAAATTCAATTTTCCTCTATTTCCATCGGATACTAAGTCACAAAAATCTTTGAATCCGTTAAACTGTTGAAACACATTCGAATCACTTCTTTTCTTCAAAAGCTTTTAAATATAGCGTTATTCAAAATTAATTAAGATTGCATGAAACTAAAACCACTTATTACATTTTCTGTGAAATCAAATTTTCTTTCAATATCATGTACGAAATCAAAATCATATTATGTGTTAGACCACAACTAAAATAGATTGAATCACATTTAACTTTATATACACATAAATAATAGATTTTTATGTTTTGAGTACAAAACTAATCAATTACGATGTTCATGGAATTTTGTATTATCAAAAAATACTGGTGAGAAATGAATAGCGGATACGATTTCCTCAAAATATTTATCCCCTGGATATCAACCTGATCCTATAATATAAAGATATAAGGCTAATATTAATTCAACACAAGCATATACTATAGGTTAATCACTGTATAATTTAAGCCTAAATAGTGTCAAATATTACCAAATCGAAAATTAAACTCATAAATAAGGTTTACATAGACTTATTATTAATTTTTGTAATCTAGCATAATTTTATAACTCTCTTTCATTAACTTTTAAACCTCTTAGCAAAATTATAGCCATACAAGGGTTATAGAGAATTAATCAAGCCCAAACGTTGTCTTTTACATTTCAAATTGAACCTGTGTGCAATTAGAGAAAATGACAGGGGTCCCTATGTAAAATATCCTTATCTGTATATGGTTTAATTCTATGCCCGGACCTCTTGGCAAATTTACATCGCAATATGGTTTAAGTTAAATTTTTCGTCTCTAATATACATATATCTATTGGGTCTATTTACAAAGTTATAAACTTTCAGAGGTCCCAAAGAAATTATGTTATTTTATTTTACTTTTCCTTTTTCTCTCTCCTCACTTTCTTCTTCTTCTAGCGATCCCCTTTCCTTCTTCATTCGGTTTTTTTTCCTTCTTCTTTCTTTTCTTTTTTATCTTACCACGGCTCCTCAGGCTCGGCTCGGCCGCTCGCTCGACCGCCGGAGCGGATCTCGACGACGAGAGCTCGCCGGCGATCCGGTATGTTCTCTTTATTCTCTTTTTTCCATTTCCTTAAGACACCACATTGATCCCGTAAAATCAAAGAAAACAAAGTGAAGAGAGTGTTAATACCTTTAATTAAACGTGATTTTGGGTGAGAATGAGTTTCCTTTCCACTGTTTTCCTTCTTCTTCTCCTCTTTTTTTTTCCTTCCGATTTCCCCCCCAAATTACCCTTTTATACTGGCCTCAAGGCGGTGCAACCACCGACTGAGTTGAGGCAGTGGTGAATAGTAAAATCTATATTTTATTTATTTATTTATTTATTTATTTTCTTGTCTTCTACAAGTGCTCCCCCACTCAGACTCAACACTGAGCGTCTTGAACAAGGGAGCGACCTGTCAACCTCACGTTGCATTTAATGCATGACTTGTCAGTGCACACACTTCACCGCTTAGTCACCATCAACATTAATGTGGTGTCAGTCATTATGACCTCTCGAGCCAGAGACTTCAATGTTCCTTGGACCGCAATGGCACTTCAGCAACCTTATCACTACTGCAAGAGCGACTCGTCTGACCAGTTGCCGACACGTGTGAATCATGGTCTGATCCATCACTGCACAAACTCAGCCAAACTACCAACGTGCCCCCATAAATCCTTTATAAATAATGGAAACTACCATCATACTAAGATATGTAATTTTACGCACAAAAAAAACCTAAATACTACATTATGCTTGTCTCTCCAGATTATCAAACTAGTCGCTAGCTTGAGCATCGGAGGGCACGCCAGATGAAACAACCCTCGGGGTCTCTAACCTCTGTTATTCTGTGCAGGGTGCTACAGTTTAACATCTTCAAAATCAACAGCCATCAAAGGAGATTAAGGGACCCCAAAATCATCCTTACCTCTCCTAAACCGCATACTAATTTCCTTATATTAATAGTTTGGTGCCCACGGTGTCTCTTCAGAGTAAACCCAAGACATGTACTAAGCCATTCGTGTCTTTTCAGAGCAAACCCAAGGCATAAACAAAGACCTTGGTATCTTTCTCATGAGTAAAACCAAGGCACGATGTGGAGTCCTTGCAACCCAGTCATCATTGACTAGGCTAAGGTCTCCTAAACTCTTGGTGTCTCTATAGATTAAACCTAAGGCGCGTACCAAAACCCTTAGTGTTTTTTCACAGTAAAGCACAGACCAAGAACTTGGTATCATTCTCATGAGTAAAACTAAGGCACAATGCGGAGTCCTTGCAATCCAGTCATCATCGACTTGGCCGAGGCCTCCTAAGCCCTTGGTGTCTCTTTAGAGTAAACCATAGGCACGTACCAAAGCCCTTGGCATCTTTTCAGAGTAAACCCAAGGCACAAACTAAGACCTTGGTATCATTCTCATGAGTAAAACCAAGGCACGATGCGGAGCCCTTGCAACCCGGTCATCATCAACTCGGCCGAGGCCTCCTACGCCCTTGGTGTCTCTTCGTAGTAAACCCAAGGCATATACTAAAGTCCTTGGCGTCTTTTTAAAGTAAACCCAAGGCACAAACCAAGACCTTGGTATCGTGCACGAGCAAAACCAAGGCATGACGCGGAGTCCTTGCAACTAGGTCATCATGGGCCGAGGCCTCCTAAGCCCTTAATATCTCTTCAGAGGAAGTCCAAGGCACATACCAAAACCCTTGGTGTCTTTGAGAGTAAACTCAAGGCACAAACTAAGACCTTGATATTGTTCTCACGAGTAAAACCAAGGCATGACATGGAGTCCTTACAACCTGGTCATCATTGACTCGACCAAGACCTCCTATGCCCTTAATGTCTCTTTAGAGTATATCTAGGGCATGTGCCAAAACCCTTGTTACCCAAGGCATAAACTAAGACGTTGATATTGTTCTTACGAGTAAAACCAGGTCACGACATGGAGTCCTTACAACCTGGTCATCATTGACTTGACCAAGGCCTCCTAAGCCCTTGGTGTCTCTTTAAAGTAATCCTAGGCAAATATCAATGCCTTTGGTGTCTTTCCAAAGTAAACAAAAAGTATAAACTAAGATCTTGGTATCGTTCTCATGAGTAAAACAAAGGCACAATGCAGAGTCTTGGCGACTCAGTTCTCATCAACTTGTCGAAAGCATTCAAACTCCTTGGTATCAGCCTTCAAGTGTAAACTCAAGGCATGGCAGAAACTAGGAAGACCTCATCACTCGGTCTCCATCGATTGGTTGGGCATTCAAAAGCCTTAATGATTTTCAAGGGCAGATCTAAGGCACGATGAAAAGCTGTTGCAGCCCTTGGTGTCTCTTTAGAGTAATCCTAGGCACATACCAAAGCCTTTGGTCTCTTTCTAGAGTAAACAAAAGGTACAAACTAAGATATTGGTATCATTCTCATGAGTAGAGCAAAGGCACGATGCAGAGTCTTGGCGACTCGGTTCTCATCAACTTGTCAAAAGCATTCAAACTCCTTGGTATCAGCCTTCAAGTGTAAACTCAAGGCATGGTGGGAAGACCTCATCACTCAGTCTCCATCGATTGGTCGGGCATTCAAAAGCCTTAATGATTTTCAAGGGTAGATCCAAGGCACGATGAAAAGCTGTTGCAGCCTGCATTCGCTGACCCATCAGTAGCCTCCCACAAACCCTAGTTGTACAACACCGAGGCATCACTCGGTCTTCACCAATTCATTCAAAAAATGAGAATGCTCACATCTCTGTTCTTACCAACTCATTGGAAAATATCTCAAAACCAAAGCACATATGAGAAATAACACATAACTTAGTGCAAAAGAATGGGTCAATAAAATCAAGTCTTTCATTCATTCGCAAGAATATTGCTTGACTTTTTTACAAAGACTCGACAAAAAAAAGAGAAGCAAAAAGGTACTTAATCTGCTCAGGGAGCAGAACCTAGGGCAGAGACCGGGGGCAAACTTGAGTCAGGAGCATCCAAAGAAAGGGAGTCTGGCTAGTCGAACAAAGAGGATGAGTTGGCTTCGTTGTTAGAGCATTCGCCCAAGTCCTCATTCGATCTGCTGCCGACCTCCTCATCCTCCACCACTATCCCTAGCCCACCTTGCACCTCAAGCGTCTTGAGGACATTAAGGCAGTTGGCCATCTAGAGGGATATTTAAACCGGTCCCCCTTTAGCAAGAGCTCAGGGGGGAGTTGTGCCTTCAGATAATCAAACCCCGCCTTATAGGCAAGGGCCACCTCAACTTTGTTGAGAGTACCGCCATGATACTTCTTGATTATCTTTGTC
This sequence comes from Asparagus racemosus, assembly GCA_037177215.1. NCBI lineage: Eukaryota > Viridiplantae > Streptophyta > Magnoliopsida > Asparagales > Asparagaceae > Asparagus > Asparagus racemosus. Next base: position 28,709,297 of record JBAKGM010000233.1, read on the forward strand.
TCATAAGCACTCAACTCTAGATAAACTACTCGGATCTCAAGTTCCTAGATCTGGGTAAGGAGAGATCTGTGTTGCTGCTCAGCCTTGTGATCCACTTGAGCATTCTCCTGTCAAAGAGCCTCTTGAAGATCCACCTCCTCCTTCAACCTAGCCTTCAACTCCTCCGAGTCAAGACAAGCCATATGGGCCCTCTCAAAGGCATCCTTCTTCTCCCTCCTCTTAGCCAGAACTTTCAATTGGAGATATGAAATCTTCACCCCGGCAAGAATAATATCATAGTGGGAGTGGCTAAAATCCTTTTTGAGGCCCTTTATTTCCTGTTGGGCCTGTGCAAGATGAGTTGCTCATTGCCGAGAACCTTCGGTAGCTGTCTTGAGGCCCTCATCCTTGCAGGCTAGCTCACGCTCTAGCACAGCCTAACTCATTTTGAGCTCGTCAAGCTCGGCCCCATACGAAGCAGCTAATAGTTTAGTCGCCTCTCGAGCCTCCATATGTACTTCCAGCTCAGCCCAGAGCTTGTGGTAGAGTTCCCTGTGTATATTTCAAGTAGGCAAACTGACTCAAACTCCAAGAGAGCCTCCCAGGGTGAGGTAACTCCTAGGGTCTGATGGAGACCGACATTAAGGGTCTCGTTCAACAATGCCTTGTTGCCTGGAAGAAGGAACTGCTCAACAAACTTTGCTTGATTAGCTTCGAACTCCAAGACCGTCCCATTACGGTCCAATCGGTGCTTGCGAACAAAAAGGTCCTCTAGCGATGGCTCCCTTTCATGGCGAGGATGAGACTTAGTAGGGCCCATCAGCACCACCTGGATCCCCTCCCAAGTGTGAGGGGGAAGTTCGTAGATGCGATGGGGAAAGGGCTACTCATACAGATCCTCTTGCGTAGTAGCTGGGAGACCCAAGTGCTCCTTAGCAACCGGATCCTGCACTTCAGCAACCGACTCCTCGATGACGCGCTCTTTTTTGAGTCCCCTAGAAGGCCCTTGGCCCTCTCTCAACTCAATTGGTGCCCCTCCTTTGGCTCCAACCCCAATCAGAAGCTCACCTCCTGTCAGTTCTACGCTAAGAACATCCTCTCCTCTAACCTCTGGCTTAGGTACTGGATATGGAGAATCACCCTCCACCTTGATGATGTCGATTGGAGCTTGGAGAGCTTGTGGGGCCGAAACCCCGCTGGTTGGTCTGGATGCTGCCTCAACCTGCCTGAAGGCAGCCTCAGCTGCCTCATCTCTAAGGGCAAAAAACTCTTGTGCAGTGCCCTCAGCTCAGCAACGACCCTTAGAAGCTATTTTTTCCTTCTTCCTCTTAGATCCCTCGGCCTGAGCAGAAAATTTACTAAGACTGAGATTCCTGGCAATCTCAGTGGCAGACTGCTGGCATAAAGTCTGGAGCTCCCCTACCTCTAGCTCAGCAAGCGTCCATTTCTGAGGCAAAGTGGGAAAACCGGCCTGAGAACCCTCTGCAGGCTACTCTTCGACCACCAGAACTATAGCTCAGGCCCGATCTGCTTTAGTGGCGGGCACATGGGATATACTAGTAGCTCGAAGGATTGCATTGTCGTACAGGTACTCCCAAGGCCATGATCTTTTGTAGGCCTAGATCCTCTCCAAGCCTGACACCTCCACTGCTTGGAGCTTCTCCACCCTCAAACCCTCCTTTTTTATTTCTGGTCCTAAGGGGCAAACTAGAATCGGCTTGGCACCAAGGATGAAGAAAACTTTTCCCTCTAGCCTTTGTTCCTCTTGGGAAAGTTGGACACCATTCGGCAAGCACCGACTATCTGCAAGTAGAAATGGCCCTCTTTCTTGCAAGTCTTAACAAACATAAGATGGCCCAACATACCCAGTGTGGGCTCAACATCCACATGGTGGTAGATGACGAGGAAAGCCACTAGAAGAGCATTAGAGTTTGGCTTCAACTGTGCCGACGAACCCTCTAGAGCTCTAAAAACCTACTGAAGAAATGTGTGCAATGGTAGACAAAGACCATAGTTGAGGTAGTGCTTGTATATTGGCGCCAAATTGCCAGATAGATGGATTGCTCCCTTGACGAAGTTGACAGTATAAGAGAACTAAGGATGTCATAGTCCTGGGCATACTTCTCCAAGCCGCTCGTGAGCACTTTCGATTTATACTTTTGCAGCATATCAATTCTAAACTCGTTGGGATCAATGGTGGGCTGAGCACTGAAAGCCATCGAAATTGCCAAGAAGAACGGTCGGAGAACAACAAATGCTTTTTGGGGAAAAGAAGATGGACTTTTGCCGAAGGTTGGCTAGGGTTTTCAGAGTAGATGGAAAAGGGAAGGGGCAGATATATATAAGCAGAGGGAGCTGACAGTGGCACAAAATAGATGGCTGACATGATTTACAAGAAACCACTTGTGGTTTTTAAAAATCGAAGCGATGTCCCATCAAACAAAGCGTCACTCCATCAAATTGCAACACAATCTCCATTGACATAAAAAATGTCAGATCACAGCTGTCTTCTAATAAGGATGGTTTAGATCCACAACGCGTGAGATGGTTTGTTTTCCCCCGAACTCGGCTTCCTGAGTCTGAGTGAAAAAGGGCCAATGTTATACCTTAGAAATTACCATGCCTAATGAAGCCTCAAGAAGCTGTCACGTGTTATGACTCGGGTGCGGAGCCAAACGACCTATCTCGTGACCCAAATCTGAGATGAAAGGTGTATTCGATCCGGGATCAGCCAAAAGCCCAAATCCGAGACGAAAGGTGCTCCCCCACTTAGACTGGACACTAGGTGCTGATGTCAGTTATTTAACATGGGGTTTTGTATGGATTGAGTGGGGGTGTTAGGGTCCTCAATCTTCTTCAGATAGTTGGTTTTTAAATAGAGAGTCTAGACCTACACATAAACAATATGTGAGAGTTCGAAGTTGGGATCTCAAGTGATTCCTCTGACGATCAAGTCGGTAGAGAGTTTGAGTGGGGAAGAAGGAGAGTTAAGTATCAGAGTTTTTTTAGCCAGAGTTAGCTTACCCTAGGCAATAGATAACAACTTCTCTTTATAGCATATCCGAGGGGTAGATATATAACTTCAGCCGAGTCCAAGCAGGCAGCTCAGTCGATGACTACTTTACAGGCGTCGGCTGCAGAGGGGGATTAGTCACCTAGGCGTTCAATGTGAGGGTGACTGGGTGTGCATAGTGCTGACCAGGTCCGATAAGTCATAAAGACTTTCAGGGCGGGAGAAATGATGATTCTGATCATACATTTAATGTGATGGCAACTGGCTGTAGGCGGGGGGCTCGAGGATAAACCGCATCTCAACTTGGCTTCATGAGAGGGTCAACAAATGATGCCTTTCGTCTCGGTCTTGCGAGCAGGCCGATAAGTACCATCTTTTTAGTCGGCCTCAAAAGTTGTCGACCTGGCCCTGTGGAGTGAAGAGGAGTGGGGTCGACTTGAATGGTGAGTCGAATGAGGACGCCTTTTGACTCAGCCCTTGTTAGGAAGGGTCTAGTACCGAAGTTGCTCGAATCATTCTTTTTGAAGTGTGGCTGATCTAACGTGGCTGATCTAACGTTTAGTTTAAGGCGGGACACGTGTCGACTCCTCGTTGAGGATTAACACTTAGCCATTTGCATGATATAACACCGGGCGTCTTGAACAGGGGAGCAACCTGTCAACCTCACATCACATTTAATGTATGGTTAGTCAGCGGCCACACTTCATAGCCTAGTCGCCATCAGCATTAATGCAGTGTTAGTCATTATGACCTCTCGAGCTAGATACTTTAAAGCTCCATGGACCGCCCCCGTACTTTAGTAGCATTATCACTGTTGCAAGAGCTACTTGTTCGATCAGTTTCTGACACGTGTAAAGCATAGTCTGACCCATCATTGCACAAACCCTGCCAAATTACTAATGTGCCCCCGTAAATCCTCTGTAAATAATGGCAAATCCAACCATACTAAGGTACGCAATTTTACGCCCAAAAAACTCCAAAGACTACATCCTACGTTTCTCTCCAAATTATCAGACTAGTCACTAACTTGAGCTTCGAAGGGCATGCTGGAGGAAACAACCTTCAGGGCCTCTAACATCTGTTATTCTGTGCAGGGAGCTACAGTTCAACATCTTTAAAATTATCAGCCATCAGAGGAGATTAAGGGACTGCAAAATCATCCTTACCTCTCCTAAACCATATACTAATTTCCTTACATTAACAATCCAATTATAAGCGACAAGATAAGGCCACTTAGTATTTCCACAATCACAATAGGGTACTGACAATAGCGGTTTTCAAGACTTATGATTTTTAAGATAATAGTAGAAATCTTACATGACAGTATCTTATCTCTTAAATTTAGAATGTACAGTAAATTTGGGGTGGTCAGACTCTCTCCGATTACCACTTAATTGTAGAGAATCTGGATCCACACACAACATTTTAGAAATAGAATCCACGTTGTAACCCTTATGCTTGCTTTCTCTGACCCATATCTTTACCTACGTACCAACTAACTATATCAAAAAATAAACTAAAGGGTTAATTGCAGACACACACCCTCTTACTTAAAGCGTTAGCCACTTGTTACCCCTAATTTCTATCATCAGCACTCGGGACTTTCTGACTTCCAAATGGGGTTATCACTTCTTGTATTTGTACTATAGGCTATGTACATTCAATACCAATAAGAGAATAAGGGATCTCTCTGTAATATACTAAAATATCAGGACTCTCTTTGCATATCATTGGCGTCGTCTCACCTAACATCCATGTGATAGATATGGATAATGGAGAGTTAACTTTGCTAGGAGAATAATGGATCTCTCTGCGATACACTGAAATATCATGGACACTCTCTGCAACACATTGGGATCTCATGCCATCTGTGTGATATGTCTATCGGAGAGTTAACTTTGTTTAGCTATTGGAGTGTCTGCGTACGTGCTAATAAAACCGTTTGAGGGTAATAAGTGGCTAACCTTCTATAATAATAATACAGGAGGTGTGTCTGCAAATTAACCTTCAAGAAATATATCAACATCTAGCTTTCATTTATGAAAAAAAAATTCATCAGATTGTCGGCCTCAATGATATTTTCTCCGAACCAATTCAGGAGAAAAATGAAATTGCGATGAATGATTATTTCTTTACTTTTAACTCTTCATGCTTTTAACTAATGATTATGCTTATCAACTCAAGGCAAAGCTTAATTCATAAAAGTTTGTTTTAGCCTTTCCTGTGAATGCATAAAGACAGAACTTCTCGTTTCAAGTTGCAAATCATGGATAGGAGGGTGTTTCTTCATTTTGGTTTTGATATAGATGATGTCTAGGATTTGCTAGTTTTCGTTTGATAGGAGGTTGTACAGATTTTGTTTTGTCCAGAGGAGTCTTGTATATATCTTCAAGTTTTAGTAATGAAAAAAATACGAACCTTTCATGCACGAAAAAAAAAAGAAAAAAAAGGGGAAAAAAACTATTTAGAACTACAGGAGGTTCCACCTATACAAATGAAAACACACTCGTAAAAATTTAGATGAGTATTAAAGCCTCTCAAATTAAATTTAGACCACAAGTCAACAAAAGAACGAATGAGAAGAAGAAAGCAATCACAAAAGGGAATCAACAATTAACAAGAATTACAAGCACCTCTGAAGCTCAAATTTCACCTCTCTACAATCGCCTCTCAAGTTCTAATTTCACCTGTCTGTAGTTTCTATTTTATTCTTTTCAGATACAATTGTAAGGCAGTTGGAGATACATATGTTCAGGGGCTCGATATTACAAAAATGTTTACACCAACATAGTTGCAAAATAAATTTCGCTTTCGGAGGCCCTGCTTCTGTAGTAAAGGGGCATGAAGTCCAATTATCATGTAAAATGGTGTAATTCTTCAAAAAAATTACGCTATATAAACGATTCCTGTTATAAAACTATAAACTAGAATAGAGAGAATAGGCAAGAAGTAGAGAAAGTTTGAAGCAAGTATCTAGGCCAAAG
>JBAKGM010000233.1:28768793-28783197 GCA_037177215.1 Asparagus racemosus
AGTTCAATTGTTTGCATGAATACTAAAATAATTTATAAAACTAGGCTCATTATCCATAGAAAACTAGGGATATTACATACTTTACCCCTCAAAAGAAGTTTTGTCCTCAAACTTGAACATATGTGAGTCCTCAAAAAGACACATATTTCTCGTCATCTCATTTTGCACTTATTAATTATTTCTTCGACTAAATAACAATTATTTTTTCTACTTTTATAAGACCCACTTTTAAATTCCGTATATAAAACCTATGACTATTTTCTCTCATTTTCATACAAAAATCAAATGAGGCTAAAGTAATCCAACAAGCTTCTAATGCTCAATCTTCACTTGCTAACATGTTAAATATTAGCCCATAAACTTTGCAATTCCTGTTTCTTGTTAAACTGATTAGATAATTCTCACAAATCTATACATTTGTGTACTTCCTGAATAGATATGTATAAATAAGAGATTGGCTTCTAAATTTCTATCCTTAACTTCGGATCATTCAAGGCACATAGGCTATTTAATTTTCTAAAATCTCCAATGTGAACAACAAAATCTTTACCATTAACCTTTTTCTACCTTCGATTAATTTTCCACCGTCAAAATATCACAACCATGTATTGTCACAATCCTTTCGATCAAGGTAATTTGAATCCTAAAATAAGCAAACATCATGGAAGATTCATAAATCTGCATATCAAAAACTAGCCTATTCAAGTCCTCCAATATATTTTTCTTCTTGGTTATTAAAATATAAATACTAGTATTTGACTTTGCACTCAAGAACACTACCATTTCATTCCTATAACTGAGGTGATAATCGATATTGAAATCATAACGTTTCATCAGTCTGGACCATTTTCTTCTCATACAATAGTATAAGCAAGTGAAAATTCGGGTTATTACAGTGCAGGGCTCACCCTTTACCAGGCAATATGCATGATTCATGAGAAATGTGAGTCGATGCTGATCTCTATTAGATGGAATAATAGTTAGCGCATTTGATATTTAGAAGAGCTCCTTTCTGTTCCCATTCACGGATCTTGAATATATTATCAACTTCAATTGCATTTCATCCACATAGAAAACATAGTTCATCTTGCCATCTATGTGCTTGTAGATGTGCATAGCTTGTGGTGCAGAATGAATAATGGGTGTTCTACATGCTCTTTTCGAGACATTAGATTAAAAATCTACAAATGTTGTTTTGATAACAATGCTTGAATTGAATTTCCTAAATTTGTATGTGTTTTGCCAATTATTTTTGTATTCTTATATTTTTCTTTCATTATAATAATATTGCATCCAGGTTAGGTAAGCTGTATTACAATAGCAAAATTTAATACTATTTGATGTTGTTATAATATCCCAAATATAACATGTTCAGTTTTCTTGGCGACCACATCAATCATGTGAACTTAAACATCAACATGGAATATACGGATAACTGAGAATATTAAATTGTTTTACGTACTTAAACACCAAAGCTCTTTCTACATCAAAAATGAAAATGCAAATGGTGGATATTGGCATGTTTTAACGTTTAGGTGTCTAGCATTGCACATGTCAATATAGGCTGATATAGAGAATGAATGGAATGTAATGCATCCACATATGCTGTAGCATCCAAGATATAATAGGTATAGCTTTCGATGCCAGTACTCAAAAGTGGCTATATAAGATGGAATGTTACTGATCACTACTCTTTTAGTAGTTGTATCAAGAAGCTCTGATACCATACTAGGGCCTCATTCTATACAGATTACCATATGACTTAGTTGTTTAAGTCATTAATTTCAACAGATCTTAAATTAGTTTGCTCCAAATTTGTATATTAGTTTATGCAGTCTCATCCTCTAAAAATTAGTTTGCTTCAGCTAACATTTATCCGGAAAATAGAAAAAATGCAGACCACTTTTATATGAAAACTTCATTTTCTTTTTTCAAATCATGCTTATCTTGTTATCTGAAGTATATTTTGCTCTTTTTTAGATAGTTTCGTGTTTACAAGGATCAATAGAATATGAAAAGTTAGGAGCAAAGTTACCAAGAGGTGTTCTGCTTGTGGGCCCTCCAGGAACAGGAAAGACATTACTAGCACGGGCAGTAGCTGGAGAAGCTGGAGTTCCTTTCTTCTCAGTTTCTGCAAGTGAGTTTGTGGAGATGTTTGTTGGAAGAGGAGCAGCACGCATTAGAGACCTTTTTAATGTTGCGAAAAAATGTTCTCCATCAATAGTGTTTATTGATGAACTTGATGCAGTGGGAGGCAAACGTGGTAGAAGTTTTAATGATGAACGTGATCAAACACTAAACCAGGCAATTACACTACCTTCAAATTTAATTGTTCACTCCATATTTTTTTTAGCTTCAATTTCACAAAATCCCCCTAAACTTCGAGGTTTTTGCAGAAAATCCACCTTAACTTTATAAATCTGGGAAACCCGCCTGAAGTTTCAAAATAAACAAGCCTATGGAGATTGCCACAAACACATTAGCGTGAAGGGTGATGAGTCTAAACTACAATAGTTACTATCTACCCACCCTAACCTGAAAAACGTTCTTCCAAACAAAAGTAAATGGTACATGAGAGCAAGATTATCGAAAACATGTCATGTGCAAGCCACATGACAACTTAAACTTATTGCCTTCGTTCATGGTACTTAAGTTGAGACAAGTTCAGGGGTTCTCTCTGATTTATTAAGTTCAGGGGTTTTCTGCTAATACCATGGGGGTTTGTGAAATTACTCTTATTCTATTAGCTATTTCTTTATGGTTTTGTGTTTTCTGAATGTTGTTTGCTTTATGATTCTTTTCAGTTGTTGACAGAAATGGATGGTTTTGAATCCGACACTAAAGTTATTGTAATTGCGGCAACCAATCGGCCTGAAGCACTAGATTCAGCTCTCTGCAGACCTGGTCGCTTCTCAAGGAAAGTTTTGGTAGGAGAACCAGATTTTGATGGACGGAGAAAGATTTTGGCTGTGCATATAAGAAATGTTCCTTTAGAGGAGGAACCTCAGATAATTTGTAATCTTGTTGCTTCTCTAACTCCAGGACTTGTTGGTGCTGACTTAGCCAACATTGTTAATGAGGCTGCTTTGCTGGCTGCTAGAAGAGGTGAGACTTAAAAGACCATTGTTGTGCATCTATCAAGTTTCTTGTTTCTTGTTCTTGTTTACATCATTTATTGTATCTTAATTGCAAGTAGTGTTATAATGGATGAGAAGATGTGCTAAGTAGGAGGTTAATTAGGAACCAAATCCATGAAGTCAAAGCTTCCTGTTTACATATGACAAGCATCATAAAGTAATATATTTATTATGAAGAACTTCAAGAAGCTATAGCGGCTAAAAGGATGTGCTTTCATCCTTTTGCAATTTAGGGTTCATAATTTATGACTCAGAATATTTTATGACAAGGCACTGACTGATGGTATCTTGACGCAAGAATTCAACGGTTGTTTTCGTACTCTTAAGTCCCTGCCACTATACCAAAATCCCGATGTTGCGGTAAGGATGGCAGTGATAGTTTTATATTCTAACTTGCTTTTGCAGGTGAGTGCCGTTTTATGGGCTAAAACCTGAACTCACATATGTAGCGGTATCAAATTTTATTTAATCCTTGTTAAATTTGTGGCCAGTAGGATTTGGACTTAGGTTGCTTTGATACATCTTAAAGTACCTGCCACTATACCAAAACTCCTAAGTTATGGTGAGGGTTGGGGTTATAGTTTTATATTCTAACACTTACAAACGTTAATCAAAGTTGTGTCAGACTTTTGCATATTATAATTCACTATTTTCATGACCCAACAAATAATCTCATCAAACTTTACGGCCTTGACCAGCTCACCACTCTAGTAATGGTTTAATTATTTCAAATCAAATCATGAGCTGTCTGATTTGCTTTTGGCAATGAATTGTAGATGGAATCCCTAGATACCCATCTATAGGATTTTAAATATATTGGCTTTTATGTGTTCAGCATCTAGGGGTATTATGAGTAACCAAACACCTGATTTTATGCAGTATTTACAAAATCTGAGAACAAATGCCTCCAAGTGATCTTTGATACTGCTAAAGCTTCTAAACTTGTATAGTTACTACTCTCTAATTCGATTGCCAACACATGTTAGCACTAATGCACTTTTAGGATCATTAACTTTTTGTTGCATAGGTGTTTCTAAAAAACTTTTGTTGCATAGGTGGTGATGTGGTGATTCGAGAAGACATCATGGAGGCGGTAGAAAGAGCAAAGTTTGGGATTAATGATAGGCAATCGACTCCAAGTTCCATTAGCAAGGGTCTGGGAAAACTTTTTCCCTGGATGCCTACTTTAGTGGGAAAGAGTGGAATGAGAGAAAATGATTCACAAGGCCTTATGGGCTACCAAACTTTGAGCTGATTGGAGTTATGTTAAGGTATGAATTACGTGAAATTTAATTTGATTACACTAATTACTCAACTGTCTGACATGATATTGAATCAAATAGAGCAGTGGAAACTTGAAGTGCTTGTGTGGCCTACCTTGTTTCCAATTCTTTTGTTATATCCAAAACGATAAATTTTCTCAAAGCTTATACCTAAACCTATTGTCTAATTAAATGACGCCTTTAGCTAGAATCATTCTACAACAATGTTCAAATTCATCCTGCCTGTCCTGAAATCTGCACAGATATTATGCTCATCTTGATTTTAGGAGCAAAAGAAATCCTAGTTTGAGCTCTTTCCTTTTTTTTCACGATAAGCTTTAAAATGTCAAGGGGAAGGATGTATAGTGCTTCATCATTTCATGTATCATTCTTTTTAACCCTAGATGTTTCTCTGTCTTGACAAATCAGGGCCAATACATTTTTTCCCTTATGATTCTAATATCAAATATGTGTGTGTGGTACGGCAAAGTACTATCATTTGTATTCCAATTTTCAATGTTTTGAAAGCACCTTCAATATTTCAATGGTATTGTTTTTCTCCTATACCTATGTTTCCATCAAAGGTAGTGAAATTGTTTTCTTAATGTTATTCTTCTTTGATGTTTGTGCTAGCAGGTGATACTGTTTTAATTTCCATGGTACTGTCTTTCAATGCACAATTATAATGGGAAAAAAGCACAAATTTTGCATATCAAAGTGGGAGGAAAATCAGGTCAAATGACTAGAGTAATGAAAAGAGTAATCAGAAGGATGGGAAAGTGGGCTGAAACCCGAGAGAGGAATACAAAAAAATGTATACTTTCTAAAATGGAGGGGTTCAAAAAAAAATCCGAAAACCAGATGCATTTCCCAATGATCTTTCCAAGATCGTCAATTGCTAGCAAAGTTGTCCTGAACTTCGACCTCCTTGCTTGTCAGCAATGAGTCATGGGGAACTGATGTGATATCAACTTATCGAATATCTAAAGCAAATCTCATATTCACATAAAAAAAATCCAGATATCTCTGTGAAGAATAATGCAAAAACATTGAATCCTTTATGTCCGTTCTGTAAGATTCAGATACCTGAAGATCCATTACTCAGTTATATTAACAACCAGAGTTCTCTTGTACTGCCTAAATCCATGTTCCATTTGAGCTAGACCTTGTTCAGGAAGAAACTTAAATTAACGTCTTATAACCTCTGAACTGGTCCACCCATCAGCCTGTGGTACATCTCTGATCCATAAATAGCAATAATCTTCTTACTGTTACTCTCTCCTGTTCCTCTTTCTTTGAAGAAAATATGTAGTTGGAGTGGATTAACAGTCCACGGAGCATATGAAGCGTTTCTATGGCATTGGTCAAAAGGCTCAATAAAGAAATTTTAATGAAAATGCAACTAATTTCCACACTTCGAACTCATTCCCACACTTTCGCATTTCACTTGATCCTTTCATGCTTGTTGGTATTTCATTCTGTCTTACATTGTTCCTGAGAATTATTCTACTATCGTGTCAAATATTTTATGAGCATTTCGTAGCTGTGTTTTGCTAATTATTACATATCGGGTTCTTTATGAAAACCCCTGTACAGGCTTCAAACGACTCCATTATGTGTTACATGAATGGGAAAAAATGCATGGAAATTTTAGATTCAAAGGGGAGAAAGTTCTGTATGGGGAGGAATGCCTGAGGCTCTTAGCTGCTGTGTACTGCTGGTAAGGATGAAATTCACGATAGCTGAACCCTGGAGGTCTTAAGGAGCGTTGGCTATTGAGATTATTATCGATTTCCAGAATCATACGTGTGGATGATAAGCATTGCTCAAAATATAATTCCCGGAAGTCATAGCATGGGACAACATCAGGCATCGAAGCAAAGAGTTCAAATGTATCCAAATTTTGCCTCAACTTCGTAACCCATTTAAATTTACATGTTTTATCACTACAAGTTTCAATTATCTAGTAGTACGTTTTCAAGTTGACATGTATTTGATTATTTCAATTGTCTGTTACCGAAAGTCGATATTTAAATGTAAGTTATTCATATATTTCCAATAATATGAGTATCCAGGTACGAAGGGCCGTCTTTCGTCCCTGGTAGTGATCCATCATAGTGAGATGACTCATTCTCATCCATGCATTCAAAGGGAGACCATTTTCACATAGGTTAGAGTGGATCGTTTTCAAGTGGAGACCATTTAGTAGTTAAAGATGTGGCCACCTTACTACCAAGGATCAAATTTGTCATTGGTACCAACGATACTCATTTTTCGCTATTGTCAAATACCTTACATTTTGATGCAAAAGTGCAACATGATAGAACTCTAGATGCTCTTCTAACCTTAAGTAGGTAAGCAATCAGACTAATCAAAGCCGTGGAAGAAACCATTGTTCGCGTAATTGAGCAAGTGAATCGGGCAACTTGCTCAGAACCATATCCTTGAAATGATCAATTCTTGTAATCCTCACCTCTACTCTGCTTCATTTATTAGCACGTGCAGTCTCTGCCACAGTTGATTAAATCATAACTGTCTATTTGGCAGCGGCTATGGTTCATTTTTGAATAAAAAGTAAAAATTAACATAATTTCAAGAATATCATGTGACTATCTTAAATGCATTTAATCATTCAAGATTAATTGGAGAGTAACCGGATCCACTGGGGAATGCTTGTTCATCATGTCTAAATCAGTACGATCAATATAGAAAACTAGCGTGATCAATAGAACATCAATGCAAACAGCTGTGATATCAGTGCAATCATCAACTTCAAAATTGACAGTCAGATACACTTGGTAGTCAACTCTCGGTATCCTTAACTGTCAGATGGATGCCTCAGACCTAAGTCAACTTTAAAGTTTTCCTCCAAAGTCTCCCACAAGTCTACCATCCAAGGAAACTACAGCTCATAATCCTCACATCCTCCAAAACCCTACAAAAACACTCAATTCACAAACAAGCAACCCCACTCACCAAAATTCAAAAGCCCAACTCCCAACAAAAATGTATGTCACAAGGCCACTCCCCCTCTACTACAACTCCGCAACCGCTGCAGCAGAGCCACCACCCGAAGGGCCGAGCTCCGGTATTCTGGTGTTTAACGATGGAGAAACCACAGAGAAGCGAGCAGTGTATTGCTGGGGTCTGTTTAATACCTATAGGTTGTACGATCTGCCGTTTCCACAGAATAAGATGATTGAGGTCCGGTACACTATGAAGCTTGGGCACTCTCATCAAACGTATTCTGATGATGTTTTCTTTGTTCCCGTGATTGATCAACCTCTGTCGACAAATCGGTACTATGTTATCAGAGCACATGGAAAGAGAAAGGGGTAAATATCTGCCTCTATACTTGTTAAATTGGACAAATATAGATGGTTTTCAAAATGCTGATACTATCGAGTCAAATTTAAATTCCGATTTGAAAAAGAACAGTTAATGTGATTTGCTACAACAATTTGAGGACGTATATCGTAAACCTTTTTTTTTTTTTTTTGGTCCCTTGACATGACTAAAACACATAAAAAGCATCCAAGGTCTTGTTTCTAGATGGGTAACAAGTGATAGATTATAGATCACGTAAGCATAAAGTTTTTGAGCCAAATGATTTTTAAATTTGAGTTGATAGTATGTGCCTCTTGAACATATAGACTAAGTTGAAGCCTCACAAAATATCCTCTTACTATGTTTCTATAACATTTGCAGGAAAGCTTGGACATGTTCGAAACAGGAGGATAAAACGACATGCTGTTTCTGCACATTGCCAGATGATATCGAACCTACTACTTTTGATCACAACGATATCTACCAACAAGTTGAGATATTCCAAACTCACAGAAAAAGGTTCTATGCTAAGTCCGTAGCTTGTGATGGAATACCTCCACAATTCTTGAGAAGAAGAGGTTGGCGAGCCTACGCTTTTGAGCCATCCAACTTCTCTCTAGGCGAAGCCCAAGGTCTAAACTCAATCCTCCGCAGTCAAATGCCCGATCACTTTTCTTCTCCTATAGTTTTGGGAAAATGGTACATCCCTTCGGTTTTTATTAAGGAAGGTGACATATTGAATGACAAAATGAGGAAGCCCATGTTCTTTGAAATGACTCTAGAGCAATATTGGGAAGAGATATCTGCTTGTGAAAATGACCGTCAAGAAGGAAATGTTGTGGAGGTGGGTGTCAATGTTATAAGAGAGATTGCGCTGTTGGATGGGAGGAAAAATGTGAAGGGTGATATTGAGATGAAAGACGGATTTATATGTTTTGAGCCTGTTAATTCGGTAGGGAATGGTTTAGGATTGAATTTGATCATATGGGAGAGGATGAGATGGGAGGAAGAGAGAGGAGGTTGGGTGAGTGGCGAGAAGATGGAGAGCGTGGAAAGAGAGGAGATTTATGAAGGAGAAAGGGAGTGGAAGAAGTTTGGTTGCTATTTGTTAGTAGAGAGGTTTGTTCTCAAACGAATGAATGGAAGTGTGGCTTTGACCTGTGAATTTAAGGACACCAACAAAATAAGAAGCAAATGGGTGTGAATTTTTTACATTTGGGGGGATAAATATGAGGAGGAAGGCATTTGATAATTTGAGTGCTTATTATGTAATGATGCATTCACGTTCCTTTTTGTTTCTCTAAGGAAAGATGGATTCACATCCTTTTCAGAAAGAATTAATGTTATCATCGTGTGCTTTCTTTTCTTTCACGTACAATAAGATCTATGTACACTATTGATATACATGTAAAAGCTTAACATCATTTTGATATTACAAATGCAATTCCTGTTCAGCCATGAGAACATAAGTATCAATCTTTGGGCTATTCGTCGCACTGCTATTTGATGGTTTCTCGGGAATGACCGACATAACAAAATTTTCAATAATTTGTGTTCTAATCTCTCTCAAGTATATCAAAGTGCTGTTCTAACGCCATATTCTGGTGTTCCAAGCTTTTAGGAGTAGATAGAGAAGGAGCTCAAAGATTGGGTCAAATTGAAAATTGGTGATCGTTGGCTTTCAGATAATGATAGCACGGTAATACCTAACACTTTTATGAGCCTAGAGGACTCGGAGATATGGAGACTTAGTTTTTATGAGTTGCCTTTCTAGGGAACAATGATCTTTATTGCTTTGCCTAGAGTTTTAGGCCACATTTTAGCCTTTTGGTTCTTTTGTGTGACATTTGTGTGTGGTTTTTCTAGCAAGTAGTATTTTGGATTGTTCTGTTAAACTCTTATTAATGGAACATGGGGTACCTCTCACCGGTTTACTTTAAAAAAACGTATTAACCTTTTCGACATTGAGTATTACAATTGAGGGCATCCGCATTGCAAGAAAATAACCAATATATTGTTAGTGAAGTGTCATTATGCAACAAGCACGAGAAATCTTTTATTTGCAAAAGAATCTCCATCCTCCAAATAGCAATTTGTCCGTCTAGGTATTGTCTCACCATGATTAAGAGAGGAAATCATATTAACTCCATGAAGAAATCCCAGGCGCCTTCCGTGTCCGCCATCTAAAATCACCTCTTGTTACTTATAGCCAACTGCCTTCACCTGATTAAATCAAAGACCTAATCTTCCCTCTTCAATAACGACCTTAGATTCAGTAGCCAGTATCCTAATTAAACTCAGTCTCAGGTTTGGTTCAGTATCCTAATCCAGATTAGCACTTGGTCATAATTGCTATTATTTTGCATTTTAAGTTCATTGGTTATCAGCTTAACCACTTAACAATCTTTTCATTGTATGCTGATGGTTCATATGGCTAGAGCACAATAATAGGATTCTCAACAAGAAAAATCTCTACATTCAGCAAAAAACTAAAGAAATAACGAAATAAATAAATAAAAACGACGAGAACCCTTACACGATCGACTATTAAATTCCTTTCTATTGTGAGATACTATCCATAACTCCTACTTATGATTGATGTAAAGTATATTCTTATAAATATTTCTATCATCAGTGTATAGGTAAACCTTGCTCTCTTTTTTTCTCTTTCTTTTAACCTTGCTTTTTTTTTAAAATTGATAGATAGGCTAAAGAAAGCCAAGAACATACATTAGAGCTCTAAAAAGAACATGAAAAAGTCAAACTTGAGCTCGATCATTTCTCAATTGCCTCTGAATGAATTCAGGATAGTCCTCAATCCAAACAAATAATCCATAACCTCATTCCTGGTCTTACGCTCCACCTCAAAATTGCATAACTCCATATAATAGCATTCAAAAATGACATCATTCACCTTCTGCCCAAATATAGAGCTCTCATATTCACCTTGTCCATATAATTAAGGAAAGAAAAAAAAGAAAGAGACCAGGTCACGATTGGTAGGTTAATCACCGTCACTAACAGGAATCGAGTACTAAATACTCGACCAATCAAAACTAGACAAATCATTTGTCCAGCTTGCTATACTCATTGGTCAACGGTCATCACCAATCACACAGCATTGAACAAGCAACTTCTTCCCGTCTGCATAGCAATCAACTCCTTAATCTCTAGAAAAACCTCATCTCCAACATAAAAAAAACAAAACTCCTGAATCAACCTTCTGCAGATCTATTTGAATTCTTACAAACATTTAAAAAAAAAAAAAAACTCCAAAACTCTGTAGGACAAAAAATGTATGTAACAAGGCCACTTTCACACTACTACAACTCTCCGGCCGCCATGGCCGAGCCACCTCCAGAGGGGCCCGGCTCCGGCATCCTGGTGATCGAGGACGCAGCGGCGGAGGAGCAGGCCACATGCTGTTGGGGTATGTTGTGGACAACGAGGCTGTTTACTACGCCGTTCCCACAGAACAAGATGATCAAAGTTAGATATCGTACGGGGGCTGGAGAAAGTCGGAGAACTTATCGCGATGATGCGTACTTTATTCCGGCTCTTGATCAGCCTCTGTCGTCGAATCGGTATTATGTCGTCAGGGCTCGAGGGAGACATAAAGGGTAAGCGTGTAATGGGCGGGTAAATGTTTGGTTTCAGTTGTCGTGTTTTAAATACAGTCAATTCTATCCTTTTATGAACCGAGTAGTAAAACTATTTGTTTGTGGCTGTTTGGTTTGTGGGTTAATCTTGATGTATATAAATAGATTTTGAAAACCCCGTAATTAAAATCGTGTTTGGTTGTGATGTATATTAAAGATGATTTGCATGAGGAATAAAGTCCAATCAAATTTTGTTCGGTTGTACATGAATTTTATGGAGGATGTGTGACAAATTCGGTTGAAATCAGCACAATTTTAGGGAATCTTATTTGATCCATTTATCCTATGCGGCAACCCCAAATCCATGTGTAAAAAATGACAAGCAAACAATGTTTTTGTTAAAAATCCATGAAGTTTAACTTGTGGGTCCCATTTTTCTAAGGCGATGATGCAAAATTCATGGAAACAAACAGCCTAGTGTTAAATGAATTACCTAATCGAATATAGCTGAATAGTTAGATGAGCGATTAACGAATTGTTTGTTAGATATTTGGTTCGTTTCCACCCGTAAGCTAGAAATAAGAAAGAATTTCGAGAATTTAATGCTGGTGTTAGGTGTTAAATCAGTAAAAATACAAGGTAATTCCTTACTGTATCATTAGACACCATTTATTGAATTGAACAATGATAAAAGTGCCTCTATTTCACACTCTTATTTGGAGGAAATTAGGATCTTAGCGTGATGTTGTTAGAAGAATTGAAGAAGGGGAATACAGTTTATGATCATTGAGTGAAGGATTGTGACATGAATTATAATTTGGTGATTTGATATGAGTCAAAAATCTACAAGTATTGTTGATTATGTGTTTTTATATATCTAGGTTCTCCTATATTAGGCTTTGGCTAAGATTAGTTTTAATCAAACATCTATGACTTATGACGACATTGGTCCTCTCCCTACTCATATGTATGAACTGCTTGATGATTACTACTCTTAGTCTAGCTTTGTCTAGGTTAAGTTGGCTCTTTTAATGAATCTTTTGAACAGGGTATCTCCCCCTGTTTTTAGCTTCAAAAATAATGTGTTATTCGTGTTACCGAGGGACTCTTTGTATTGAAGATTCTTTGATTCTTCTCTTTCCAAATTAACTATACAATCGCAATAATCGCACAGTCACGTTCAATTTTTTTCTTGATATATAGTGTACCTAAATGGCACTAATAATATGAAATTTTGAACATAGGAATTTTTCATTTTAGAATAATACACTTATATATATATATATATATATGCTTTACTTGCATCTGCAGGAACACATGCACATGCTCAAAGGAGGAAGAAGTCAGTACATTTTGCCTCTGCACGCTTGTGAACGACGTTGAGCCAACTCCATTCGACCACAGAAACATTTATCAACAAGTTGAGATTTTGCCTTACGATGATACTTGTCGTGTTCTCTCCAGAAAAGATTGCTTTCGTGCAGTATCTATCGCTTCCGGTGGGATTCCTCCCAAATTTCTGAGGAGAAAAGGTTGGGAGACCTACACTTCAAAGCCATCACATTACACTTTAGGAGAAGCTCTAGGTATCAATACTACTCTTCGCATCCAAATGCCCGATCTCAACTTTCCTATATCGACAAAATACTCTCCTTCTTTGGTTGCTGGCAAATGGTATTGCCCGTATATTTTTGTGAAGGAACGCGAGAGAGTGAAAGATCAAATGAAGAGGTCCATGTTCTATGAAATGACACTCGAACAATTCTGGGAAGAGATTTATAGTGCTGAAAATTATAACGGCTATAGAGAAAATGTGGTGGAAGTTGGAGTTAGTGTGAAAAGGGAGACGGCATTATGGAATGGTACGGAAGTTGTAAATGATGATGTTGAGAATGTTAATGGGGTAGTTTGGTTTAAACCTGTCGGGTCTATGAGTAACGAGTTTGGATTGAGCTTACCGATATGGGAGAGGGTGAGATGGGAGGAAGCAAGAGGAGGCTGGATTGGTGGTGAGAAGGTGGAGAGGGTTGAGAGGTTAGAGGTTTATGAAGGAAAGAGTGGATGGAAGAAATTTGGTCTCTATGCGTTGGTAGAGAGGTTTGTTCTTAAGAGAGTGGATGGGAGCTTGGCTTTAACTTATGATTTTAAGCACACAAACAAAATCAGGGTCAAATGGGAGTAACATGTTACACGATTGATTCATTCAGAAAACTTTTACTGCGAGGAGTATGATTGTGTTCACGTAATTATTGTAAACATCTTGTTTATTTATAACAGGTGTATTTGTTTATTGATGTGTCGTAGCACCTGGATTTAGCCAGAGCATATGTTACAAGAGATACTTATTTCTGTCAAGATCTATCGCCTAAGTATGACTTGATAGTTTTTGGTTTTTTTTTCCCAGCTTCACTTTCAAGATTTTCCTCAAGCTTTGTTTCCCTCTCTTGATATCCTGGATTTTGATTATTACTATAATAGCATACAACATGTATCTGGACTTGTAGCATACGCACAACTGTGAAAATTATGATGGCAAAGGCAACAGGGTAAATATATGTAGGTATTACTGTCAAAAGAGAGATGCGATTTAATGCAGAGAGCAAGTGAAGATCAAAAGAATGGACGCGAGCTTGGCTTTAACTTGTGACTTCAAGCGCAAAAGTAAAATCAGGACCAAGTGAGAATGACAAACTCAATCACCTACACCAATCATTGAATGATTGATTGATTCAGAAGAATTTTAAATGTGAGACATTGATTCGTATCAATTTAATGTGAGAATATTATGATTACTATTTATGTAATTGTGGCATATCTTATTCACTCTATATGGTGAACTGGGGCCTAAACATGTTGTTAAAGAAAAGTGTGCAGCCTCCAAAATCACAGTCCTCACCCGCCGCTACAGTAAAATTACTGTAGCAAACACTGTAGCAACAGTGTTCACCAACCACAACCTCTCCTATAAATAGGCCCCTTCAGCCTTTAGTTGAGATCATCCTAGAAACAACAACTCCTCTGTATATAGAAGTGAGAGAAAAATAGAGAGAGTATCTCCTTGTAAAGAGAGATTGTAATC
>JBAKGM010000233.1:28798920-28812373 GCA_037177215.1 Asparagus racemosus
TCACATACTTAATGATCCATAACAAGTGATTTATTCAAGGGACTGAATAACACATTATTCATAGAAGTTACATAAATATAAACTAAACATAATCATTTCTATGATTGGTTTCTAAGGCATATCATACTAACAAAACCAACTTACCCAATTGCATTAATCTTGATACATGGTGGTCACAAAAAGAGCTTGGGAATATACATAAATTTATCAATTTTAAGATTTAGGAGGCTATTTGGGCTTTGAAACTATCCTCTAAAACAAAGTTATTTGGGTGGCGATTGACTATTTCCATTCTACCCACCAAAGAGGCACTCTGCACGCGAGGGATCAGTGGGAAATTTGATTGCTTTCTTTGCAACGACACTTCAGTAGAATCATTATATCACATTATGGTTGGACGTGAATTTTCACAACAAAATGTGGATGGGGACTTGACTATCAGCAGAAGTATGAAATTTAACGCATTTTGGGCTAGTCGATTGGTTGCAACAAATGCTTCTATTGAGCGATCCTCTTGAGTCCAAGAGGGTGTTTGCAGTAATGTGGGGATATGGTTGAATCGAAATGGTGTCAGTAATGGAGAGCAGAGAAAGAGTTTGAACTTGGTGGCTCAATAAGTCTTGGATTTTGTAGATGAGTTTCCGAGAGCTACTCAACAGCCGATCACCAGCGTGGTTGTTGGTGAGTGTCATTGGAAGCCGCCAACACTTGGTCAATTGCGGCGCAACACTAAATTAGGAGCATCATTTGAGGGCCTATGGCGTGCTTGTGAGAGATTACGGAGGAAAAGTTATATTTTCTTTGTCAGAGAAAGCACGGGGGTTTTGCTCACCATAATTGTTAAGAGACTATGACTATACTAAGAGCTTTGGAAGTAGCAAGGAATTTGGAGCTCAAGACAATTGAGGTTGAGTCTGATGCACTCGAAGTAGTAGATGAGTGGCAGTTGCGCAAAACATTATGGGCATTTTGTGGATGCGACTTTTTAAATGGCTTAAAATTTTTGATCCTCCTTCTTGTGTCACATTAGAAGGGCACGCAATATGGGCAGCTCACACTCTAGCACAGCACAGGCTTCACGTTTCTAATTCTATGCATTGGTAAAATGAGATTTTGCTTGTTTGGAAATGGATTATGTACTCTTTAATTCTGTTTAATAAAAATTGCTCTATTTTCCATATTAAAAAAAAAGAAAGGGAAAAACCTAATTCCCATTTTACCCTTCGCGCTTAAAGCACCAAAACTGTTCCTCATACCCTTGCGCTATAAAAACCCTAAAACCCCTTCAGACATCAATCCGGAAAAAAAGAAAACCCACCAATTTCATTTCTGTCTCCCTCCATCATTTCCAGTTATTTCCCTCAAAAGATCCGAAACCGAAACCCTAGATCCAAAGTGTTTCCCATTTTCAGAAAGAATCGATCTCTCAATTTCATGTCAATGGCGTCGCAGTTCGTGGATGAGGACCAGAAGTGGCTCATCGACTGCCTGACGGCCACTCTTGACACCAATCGCGAGGTCCGCTCATTTGCTGAGACCTCCCTCCACCAAGCTTCTCTTCAACCAGGTTAGGGTTTTGAAATTTACTATCTTTCCATTGCTTGCGATTTCTGTGATTGATTTTTTACCTAGATTCACTAAATGATTAATTTCTTCATTCTTCTTGCCTTTTGATTGGTTCCCTGTATGTTAGTTTCCTTAAATTTGGACACATTTGATCTTTAAAGCAGAAATTTTCTGCCGAATTTTTAAGAATCTTGCAATGATTTACTTGATAAGCTTGTTTCTGAACTTGGATAAAAAACAAAGTTTAGACCAGGTCAGGGTTGTGAAATTTATTATATAACAATTGCTTTGTACTTCTGTGCTTGAATTAGCCAGATTTACAACATGATCGATTTCTTGTTTGTTCTACCAGTACCAATTTCTTCATTCTTATTGCCATTGATCGGTTCCCTCTCGCCACTTGATTTTTAAAAGCAGTTTTTTTTCCTGCAGAGTTTGAAAAATAAATCTGCGTAAATTATCATGCTAATCTTGTTTCTGAACTTAGATTGATCACAGAGTTTGGACTTTTTTTTGGTAAATTGTTATGTTGCACAATGTTCCTAAAGAGGATGTGAAGAACTCAGAATGTGTTGTCAAACTAGTGATCCTAAGTAATGTGGTGTTGCTGGTTTTGATGTAGGATTTGGAACTGCTCTCACAAAGGTTACAGTTAACAAGGAGGTTCCTTTCGGGCTACGACAGATATCCTGATCCCTCCTAAAAAGTTTTTAATGCTGTTTACTGTGGTTTTGATGTGAAAATATATTTTTTGTTAGTGCTTAACATTCATCACCTCTCAGCTGTTTTGCTAAAACAGTTTATAAAGCAGCATTGGCAGGAAGGAGAGGAAAATTTCATACATCCAGCTGCGTCGGCTGATGAAAAGGTATAGTTTTGTTTTATGTACCTTTTCTATGAATTACGACATGTACAGTAATTTGAGAACCAGTTGATGGTCACTGCAAATTTCAAATTCAAACTACAAATGTCTTTACATTACAAAAAAAAAGGCGTCTTCACAGGTCATACACTTGACTCTTGATTTTCACTATTGACAATTAAGTATGATTTACGATTCCTTTACATTTTGAAATCTTGTGCATATACCATGTCAAGTCTTGCATTAAGTTAACTGAATCTTGTGCATATACCATGACAAGTATTTTTATATTCTAAGACACTCTCATAGTTTGATAGTCCTTTTTTATGGGCTGAAAATAGAGTTTTTATTAACTATATATTTTCATAAATATGCTTTTAAATGCATGCCCCAGTGGGTTTGAATAGAAATGCTCTAATACAACATTCAAAAACAATATTAAAATACTTGTCATTACATCAAAACTCCAAAATTGTGACGATTGAGTGTTATAAGTTTATATTCTACCAAATGTATTTAATTTTAGCACTAATTTTAGCTCCCATCTAGGTTACTCGGAGACGACATTCTGGGTGCCATGTCCGTGTCCGACACATGTCGGACATAGATTCTTTGCGGACACACCATGGACACGTGTGGTTCAAAGCAAAATCCGATTTCCCCATTACTTATAGCCTAAACTAGTTTCTTTCGTAATATTGGGTTCAAAACCAATCGGATTTTTGAACCCGAAAATTGACACCCATTGCTTAAATATTTGAAAAATACCCATTGTATTATCCCATGCTCAAAACTAAACTTTTGTTGTTAAACCTTATTCTTAGTTTTTTAAACTTGATTCTTAATTGTTATAGATATTAGAAAGAAACATACAAATGTTATATGTAGTTTAATTCAATATTTGATCTAATGTAAATTTTACACACACACACACACACATAGCCGTCTCCCCGTATCCTACATTTTGCAAATTTGCCGTGTCCCATGTTCGTATTCGTGTCCGCACCCGTGTCCTTGCTACCTAGCCTCCTGTATTATGTCGTACTCAAACCCAAATACATGAGGTTATATCTCTGCCCTGGGTATCGAGGTTTTGAAAGGCCTTTCTGTTGGATCCTTTTGATGCCATCCTTATAAATTTCTGAGATAACATTGTTAAAAGTACTCTTCGAGTAAAATTAGTGCTATATTGTTATTTCTCTAGCTAGTGCATATTTCCACTAGAAAGATTCCTAAGGCTTTCGTATCAAGTATCATTATTATCTGTTTAGTTCTGCGCATTACTTCTTTTTTCCCCCAAAAAATTAACAGGAAATAATACACCAACTTCTACTTCCTTCATTGGATGACTCTTCTGGGAAAATCCGCACTGCTATTGGCATGGTAGTAGCATCCATTGCTCAATATGATTGGCCTGAGGACTGGCCTGAGCTGTTGCCATCCCTTCTGAAGCTGATTAGTGACCAGAGCAATAAAGATGGAGGTAGAAGATTTTCTGAGATGTAAAATGTGCAGTTCATCATGAAAAGGCACACTGTTTTTCTTGTTCATTTGTTGACACATTGATATTTTACTGCTTGCAGTTCGTGGTGCGTTAAGATGTTTAGCCCTTCTCTCAGATGATTTAGATGATACATTGGTGCCAAAATTAGTTCCCAATCTATTCCCATACTTGCATACAGTTATATCATCCCCTCATGTGAGTTTTTTACTCGGTGTTTTGTCCATTTAGAGCCTAGCCAGATCAAATGGCTAACCGTTTCTTGACTTATTACAATCTTTTTTTTTTTCATTTTCTTGGAACTGCTTTTTTCGTTTACTGAGGTAACATGCAAATTAGCTGCCACATGTTATAACTACGTATATATTACTTACTTAATTGTATATTTGTTTCAGCTATATGAAAAAGCTCTTCGTGCAAAAGCTCTTTCAATAGTTCACTCTTGTGTTTCTATTCTGGGGTCCATGAGTGGTGTGTATAAGGTATTTTTTATTTGCATGATGCGGATCACCATTAATAATAAATTAATGGGTCATAGTGAGCTAACCAAATTATGAGTTTATGAACTGGCAACTAACCTCAGAGATACACTGCTCTAGACAGAAACTGTTGCATTAATGATGCCAATGGTTAGTTCATTGATGGAACATTTCTCAACCATCTTACAACCACCAATGCAGCCAGGAGATCCTGATGACTGGAGCCTTAGAAT
The DNA here is from genome assembly GCA_037177215.1 of Asparagus racemosus. Classification (NCBI taxonomy): domain Eukaryota; kingdom Viridiplantae; phylum Streptophyta; class Magnoliopsida; order Asparagales; family Asparagaceae; genus Asparagus; species Asparagus racemosus. Next base: position 28,803,562 of record JBAKGM010000233.1, read on the forward strand.
GGAGGTATAGCCTTGTTTGATTAAATTTGATTGTAGCTAGCTTGCACTGTCTTTGATGTGTGCTGTTGTTATACATCAGGTATTAAAATGTTTGCTCCAGTTCATTCAGAATTTTCCAAGCCTTGTAGAAGCACAATTTTCTGGCAAGTATCATCAAGCTTATCAATCAATAACCTTTTACCATCTTTTATGTGTTTCCTGATGATTGGGTTTCCTTCCAAAAATATGGGCATCAATTTTGTTCCAGTTATTATGGCACCTTTATGGCAGACCTTTGTTTCTTCCTTGGAAGTATATCAGCTAGCATCAATTCAAGGCTGTGAGGATTCCTATTTAGGGAGGTTTGATTCTGACGGTGGCGAAAAAAGTCTCGATACTTTTGTTATTCAGGTACTTAATTCAAGGCTCAATGGAAACACATCTTCAGTGATTTTTCTGCATCAGATTCCAACTCTAGAAGAACTTTTGCCAACAAGAATGAAGATGAAGGAGTCTTGCTTTTTGAATTCTCTTTGAATCAATTTTGAAACGTAAAATAGTTCTCAGTTCTCACGGTTTCCCCAGGAAGATGTGGTTGGTGGCATCAATTTTGCTTTTATTTCATTGTGTGCACACGCATCTGGGTGTACATGTGTTATGTGAGTGTGCATGTGTGTATGCGCATGTGCGTATGTATGGTGTGCATGCATGTATGTATGTGTACGAACATGCGTAGACACACACATAGTCTGATTTACAGATAAACACAACCTTCAGTGTCCATACTAATTTTACTAAATCTGATGAATGGCAAAACTTGTTATTTCAATGTGAAATGAGAACATATGTATTTGACCGGGAGCATCACAATTATCATCTGTCGGGCTTAGCTTTGGAGCAGAGCTCTAACAAAGTAGGTTCACTATGAAGATTGACAAAGTCTATAACCAGCAGTTAACCTATTCGCAACTCTTAAGCCTTGGTCTCATATTTCTGGCAGTTATTCTTTTGAGCGCTGAAAATTTTGATGAAATTAGCAAACTAATACTATTTAATATGTCATTTTGTGTCTTTGAATCAGTATGTTTATACATTTGATAATAAATGTTTTGTTAGCAAATTTTTCTACGCCCGGTGCAGATTGATGATTTGTTTCTTTCGTCACAAGTTCATGGTGGCTTGCGTACTTGTCTGCAATATATTGCTTATTTATCTTTTACATATTTAATATTTTTTTATATCATAATACATCAAAACGTTAACCATTGGTGATCATTGCTGACACGGTTTTCATTAATCCTAGTTATTTGAATTCTTACTGACCGTAGTGGGAAACTCCAGAATGGCCAAGGTACACTGCTATCACTTCGTATTTTGCAATGACCATCAGCATTGTTTATAACAAATTGATGCTTGAAGATTTCTTTTGTAGGTCGTCGGAAGCAGTATCAGAGAGTTAGTGTATTATAGCATAGCTTTCTTGCAGATGACTGAAGAACAGGTACCATGGAAATTTTATAAATGCGTTAATATCTCCCTGCTTGCATATTTTGGTATATCATGGTTGTATATGCGGTAAAGGTTCCAATGTTTTGTTAAGTACTGTTATCATGCATCTGTCTGTCATTGTAAGAGTTAAAAATTTATGGTGTGTCTTGTTTGATTATCTACATGTAATCAGCACAGATACATGTGTTTCTCATGACAATCTAGTAACATCAATGTTAAAGCACTTCTTAATTTCACGTTAGTTCAGGCTCTTATCAAGATAGGTCAGTTTGCGTAGGACTCTCATATTATGGATTAGGCGTAAAGTTGGTGATGATGGTCTAGAGAAGAGAACATCACAGCTGGTTGTGGTTGCAGCTATTTAGTCAGGTATGGGTTGGGTTTTAATACGTGGTACAAGAACTTGTCATGGTACTATATTGGACAATTCAACCAAGATAACCCACACATGCACACTTCAGGTTGTTGGGTTGCTATGGTGTATTTAGGTTCTTATATGTAGTCCCACAGGGTGAGCTCCTTTGGATTATGATTCATATTGTCAGAACCTAGACTGAACATTGAGTCCAGGTTCGTTTTGGTCAGATCCGGTTCCTATGTAGACAGACACTAAGATATTCATGAACCTTATATATAAATTTAATCCCATTACGAGCCTAATTATTTCAAGAAAGATGTACTTTGCAAAAGAATAAAAAAAATTCTGTAGCAATAAATTAATTCTCACACTTAAAAAAAAACAGTACTATGAAATGACCAACATTAGCCACAAATTTATATTCACCACTAATTTCAACATCCCTTGACATTGCAATCTCTAAATAATAACATTAACTGTTAAACAGTTAATATAGGATTCTACAGCTGCTAATGATGTCCAATTAGCAAAGTAGCATCACTTACTCATAGTCTTAAACTCTATCAGAGAAACTACAAAATCCTACAAAGCTCTGAGAAAGTAAATATCCAGCATCTCCAATTTTGTCTATAAACTACTGTCTACTGAAGACATCTACAGGTTTTGCCAACAATTCCAACATTGTACCAGTACAAAAAAATTCCTGAATGTCGATTTTCATCAATGCATATGATTTGTAATCTTCAAATTAATAATAGATCAAGTATGTAAGATCTTGTGCTAAGCATGAAATGTATATACTGCTCCTAGGTAGTGATGTCCACATGCTTAATGCTCAAAATTCCAAATTTATATCTATTAACATAAAGTTACAATTTGCCGGAAGTCTGATTACGTGTATATTGTATGCACAACAAATAAGGCTTGATTTACTTACCATTCAAATTTGAGGCCCCTTTAATCCAATCTTGAACACAAAATAAAATCCTCAATGGTGGTGGGAGTCAACGTGATTGCTTCTCATATTAATGAGTGAACCGCTATGAGATGCCAATCCAGAAATACCATAGGGATACAAATAAATTACCGTGTCATAGAAAACGAAATGTAATATTTGTCAAAATGGACGTTTGCTTCTAGCATACTTTAAGCTTCTTGACATTCTTTTTCAGAAAATAATAGCAGTTGGTGATTTTCATATTTATTGCTAGGAGTTCTTTCTAGGATGAAGATGTTGAATTCCTCATTATTTATGTTACTGTGATTCCTAAAGCTTATTTTTAAAGGCTTCGGATCTTCAGTATTTGCTTTATTCACCTTCTATTGTGCGAGTTAGCATCTTCTGTTTAGTCTAATAATTTTGTCAAGTTTCTTTTGCGCCCATATTCTTTAGATTTACCATCCTGTTAATTTTGACTTTACATAGGTGCACACTTGGTCACTGGATGCGAATCAATACGTTGCTGATGAAGACGATGTAACTTATAGTTGCCGTGTGTCAGGTATAAAGTTGGCATACTGTTGCACATTTCTTATGGATTCAATGATCATGCTTAATGTCTAAGATTGTAAAACAACGATGGCTAATAATATACTAAAAAAGTTTCAGTATTTATGAGTTGTTTGACTTATGGTGGTGAATTTATTGGTTAAACAAGGCATGTTAAGAAACGATAACTGCATGGAAAATCTTTTCTCTTTGCTTTCCCTTTTTTTATTCATCCAGCTATTTTGTAGACCATATAGTGCACATATGATATATCTTTGGATGTTTCCCTGTATCTGAGTAATTCTCTTTAAAAGCTCTTTAGTCCATAAATGCTTTTGAAGTCTCATATTTCTATGAAGAAGTTTCCACAAATATTTTTCACGTAGTGTACAGAGAGTTTTTAGAGGGGAAGGTGAGGTGAGGTAGAGTAGGGTGAGGAGAGAGGAACACAAAAATTGAACTAAAAGTTGCCAAACAGGAGAATCCCTTCGATTTTTAGGGATGTGGGAGGAGAGAGATTATTTATCTGGTTCCAGACTTTTATATCCTCATGTATTTTGTATCATTACTTAATTACCTTTTCATATTTCCAAATTTACCCCTCAAATCTTGGTATTTGCAAAATTAACCCCAATTCTCCTACAGTGAGTTTTCTATCCCTCCCACTTGACACTTTTAGTTTCTAAAGAGAAAATATTGCAAATATATTGGAAATTATTGATACATTGCCCTATTTACGAACCAATACTATTAAGTTGGAGGAGTAGAAAAATCCAATGTGAGAGAATTGTGGGGTAAGTTTGCAAATACCAAGATTTGGAGGGTAACATTGCAAATATGGAATATTTTAGGGGCATACACGCAAAAATCCCTTGAAAATATTGTGTACATTCGTGATTAACGCTTCTGCACATTATCTATCTTGGACGGTTCAAGAAGAATATTTCTCTGTTATGTGGGTTTGTAGCTCAAGAGGTGCACATAGTTCATCAAAAAAGAAAAAAAGGAAAAAAAGAGGCGTACATAAGAATGTTTTTGGTCCTTTTAATTAAGGTATTATTGTTCTTTAACTAACTCAGCACTTCACCTCCCCATTCCATTCCCCCAACCAAATAAGAAAAAGTCATGTACTTTCCCTCACTCCCCCTCCAACCAAACAAGTAGCACAAAAGGTATGTCCTTCCTTGCACCTTATTGTACCTCACCCTACCTCACCTCCCCGCATCATAACCCCTACCAACCAAGCCTAAAGATTTCTCCTCATGAATAGAGAAAATGAATAGAGCTAATCTAAAGTTGGGGCTTGGGTGCTCCTTTTAAGATAGAAGTGTTGCTGATATGATAAAACAATGGTTTCTAGGAAAATTCTCTGGAATCATGAGGATCCAGAGAATTTTCCTTTATTGTCACGCTCTTACACCTATCTTTACCTTTATTACTTCAGATGATGCATAAAGTGAGATGTGTATTCTCCCTTCTGAGAAATATATTGTTAAATATTATTTATTTTACAATATTTTTTTTACAAATTATATTGCCTTTTGGAAGCAATATGTGGACTTGAGGAGTGTCACCGGCTGGAAAGGAAAAGGTTTCATCTGTGTAGGATCAACACTTATATAGGTGAAGGCGTGCGTATGTTAGACACATCTGGCATGTTACTTCGTGGAACCCCTTGAATACATATAAGATATTTCTCTCAGTTCCTCAAATTATTAATATACTTAAAATAGTTTTACCATATACACATCATCAAGTTTTGGTCATATTAAAAAATTTTCCCCCTGTTTAATTCATGCTTTCGTTTATGTTCAGTATTTTTTATATACTCTGCAAGTAGATCCGTGAAATAAAGAAAAGTTAGAGATTGCTGCAAACCTATCTTGGAATATCTAATAATCAAATTCTGAAGAAAAAAATTTACCCTCCATTTATCTAACTCATCCCCATGTCCTATCTATTACCTATAATAACCACAAATTCCCACTAATCTCTATTTTTTCTGTTTTTCTGTTTCTGAGAGGGTGGAATAGAAATAAATCAAGAATCTTTAAGCACAGAAACTTCTCCAGGATTAAAACTTTATGACAACATGCAGAATGTCTTGTTTCCAACTCTAAGAACGGAAAGTTTTATGACATTTGATTCGGTCAGTTCTAATGACTTAGATGTTCTTATTTAACTAGTGTCATTCATGACATTGTCATTCTATATTAAATTCTGTTTGACCTACTACTTAAACTTCTAGTTTTATACACAGTCATTGATAAATATGTATTTCCAGGATCTCTGTTGTTGGAAGAGATAGCAAATACGTATGGGGAAGAAGGAATTAATTTTATAATTGAAGGTGCTCAAAAGCGTTTTAGTGAGTCTTGTCATGCAAAAGTTGCTGGTTCAACGGATTGGTGGAGAGTGAGTAGACCATTTTTTTTCCCATTTGCAGTAAATTCTAAATTTCACTTGTAGACCAGCTTTTTCTGTGTTTGTGCTGATGTAGGTGTAAGGCTTCTTTAAGAAAGGGGAAAATATTATTACCTCTTTGCTTGACATAGTTAGGTCTCCGAAGTTTAATCCTCTGTGCAGGCTGATTGTCTTCACAAACAATCCTTGTTTTGTTGTCTGCAATGAGGCCCTTTTAGGTTTACATTTCAAATAGCTGCAGTTTTCTTCTTTAATAGTACTATTCTGTTAGCTTGCTGACATAAACTTTGACCATTAGCGAGGTTAAAGTAAACATCTGAAATAATTACAGAAGAAGGCAGACTAATAAGTACTCGTTTTGAATGAGAATATTTACGTTTTATGGTTTAGCATACTTCCAATGCGATTTCTTCTTGTTTTCTGTGGCCTGATGGCGAACATGATTAATTTTGACTGTTTGATCAAGCAAAACACAATCTATGGAAACTGTATAGATGTCTTGTCAACCAATTCCATTATGCTCAGCTGCTTCTCATCTTCTAAGTTAATTATTTTGATTTTTAATAGTGTATAAGTATTGATGAGAAAGAAATCAGAAAGTTAGTAGAAATGATGTGAAATTAGCTCAACCAGTAGCCCCTACTTAAGTCACCATCTTAATAGCTACTTGCTAATTTCTTATGGAATCTGATTCCTGAGTCGATTGCTTTGCTCACTATATGATAGACGTCAGACCTTTTGCTGCGAGGTTTAGCTGTCCCATATTATCTAGATATCAAATAGTTGACTAAGGTGTGCTTGGATGTATAAGGTGAGACATTTCCCTTTTCGTTTCAATTTCAACATTTTTTGTCATTTTGTGTTCTTTTTAATTTGTTAAGTTTATAACTTCAACTATCTATATGTTAGCCTTCGTTTAGATCACGATGCACTTTAATTTGGTAAGGCATACAGTTATTAGATAATAAATCTAAGGTGGGTTCTAAGGGAGTAAGTAATACTTAAAAGATTCAAGAACCAAACCAGGCCACAACTTGGAAAGCAATATCTAGTCTCAAGAGCCAGAATCAGGATTATCTTAGCATCCTGTAGGTATAGCCCTCCAGCAAAAAGTGGGGTCAGCACGTTGCTGGAAAGCAATCATTTAAAGTTATAACTTTGTCTTTGGGACGTTATGTTACTTCATTATCATTCTTTGCACTTTGTGAGCGTTGTCAAAAAGAAAAGAAAAGAAAAAGAGAATTATCCTGAAAAGGATTAAAGCAAATCTGGTTCATAGTTAGCCAGTCACGGTGGGCTGGTTGTAAACTCGCTAGTTTTTCTTATCCCCGTGTACAAAGTTATTTTCTGGTCAATGATTTAACTTTTTTTTTTTTTTTGACTATTGCAACTTTTTTATGGCTTTTCTGGTCGATTTTGTGCGCTTAATTATTTTTCCCTCCTCTATATGCATAACATATTTATTTGTACCTGGGTTCTGGTGCTTACTAGTATTTCTCTAAGTTCCTTCTAAGTTTCACTCATATTAACAGTATTCCTTTTTGCTGCCTCTTTGTAACTTCAAACATGCATGGTTGCAGTTGCGTGAAGCATCTCTTTTTGCACTGGTGTCACTTTCAGAACAGTTGCTTGAAGCTCAGGTTTGTTGTCTTTTCTAAATTTGATGAGGAAAATCTATTGTGATGTTGATTCTCTTAGGCTCTTGACTTTTAAATCTTTTATTCTCTCTCTATTTATAAAATTCCAGGAATCAGGATTGGGAAAAATAAAATTAGGAGAGCTTCTCGATAAAATGATCACTGAAGACATGGGAACAGGTACTGGTTATCCTTTCCTCTATCATATACTGTTTTGGGGTTGAGTATTCATTACAGTGTGTAATCTCCATTTATAGGGATTCATGAATATCCATTTCTCCATGCACGTGCATTTTCAGCTGTATCCAAGTTTTCACATGTGGTGAGCATTTTTTTTCTTCTCCTGTTCTTCTCATTTTGCTCTTAAATATCTGCAAGTTTGACTAATGGCATATATTCTGAGAACTATGCAGATTAGTAGGAGAATCAGCGAGCAGTTTCTCTGTGCTGCTATCCAGGCAATAGCCTTAGATGTGTAAGAATGATTTCTCTTGATTTATATGTTGGTTAAAATTGTTAAAGCTGACTGTGAACTGGTTAATTGATAGTCCTGCTCCTGTTAAAGTTGGTGCCTGTCGAGCATTATCTCAGCTTCTTTCGGAAGCAAACAAGGAGGCTGTTCAGCCTCATATTATGGGTTTATTTTCAGCTCTCACAGATCTTCTTAAGCAGGTAAATGCTGAAAGGAAAAATTAAAATCTAATTTTTCTTTTTCCAAAATTAATAATCTAAAATAATTCCAGATTAACAATTAACAAAACAATGCAGGATCATATCATACATATTATGTAATCTTTTACATAAATTTTAGGAGTACCTCACTTTTGAGCAGTCCAAATGTCCTGTATCTATTCGACTCACCTTGCACCTCTAACTCTTTTAGACCTTCACAGATTGTAGGAGATGATAGCCCTCCTTTTTCTAATCTACTCTCTGAGAAATATCTTTTGAGGATAAGAAAAAGAACGTCTGTCCATTTCTCAGAGAAAAGTTTCTTTTTATAGGGAGCATTAGGTGGGATCTTATAGAGATTCTTTCTCATAGCTATCAGATTTAAACTCATCTAAATTATCTCTTAAGATCTTATCCTTATCTCATAAGATCTCAAATTACAATTATTATATCTCTTGAGATTTTACAGATAACTTCGATTTAAACTGATATTTACAAATATGCCCATCAACATATATGCAAAGTAACACTAGAGAAAAACTTATTTGCAAGTGAGTCCCTTTCTAGCACTTCTTTGCTAATGAGTCCTTCCACTATTATCCTTATTCCAATATAAGTTTTAGAGACAAATTTATATATTTGCTGTCACTCTTATAGCTTATATTTAATTCTATATTATATTGGACGTAATATATTCAACTAATATATTATTTATGTATTTGATAAATCTTTTATCAAATCACA
>JBAKGM010000233.1:28812473-28833271 GCA_037177215.1 Asparagus racemosus
ATTCTATATTATATTGGACGTAATATATTCAACTAATATATTATTTATGTATTTGATAAATCTTTTATCAAATCACACAACTGGCTGGGTTTAACATAGTCCAATATAACAATTAGAATAATTTGAAATAACAATATTCTTCATAAAATTAAATGTGGATTCCTTGTTAAGAATAACACATCTCATATAATATTTATGCAACCCAACAAGCCCATATATAGTCTTTCATTTAGACATCATGGTTGGCTATATCAAAGTTACCATGTCCACTATATAGATAATAATATTCTTTTAGGTCTAAGGACCACTTAGAAGTATCTCTCATATTTCCTTGACAACAATAATTATTGAGAGGACTTGTTACTGATCCAATTCAACATATATACCTACTTATATACGTCCACATGTTCACTTAGTAATCTACTATTACAAATGGTTGAGACAAACCATCCCATGAATATGGCAGTGTAACACGTGTTAGTTTCCAAGTGAAATGCCCATCTTTTCACTTAAATAGGAAGATTAAGATTAAGTCATTAGAAAACTGTCTCTATTTTTATGATTCACCAATCATAACTAAGTTTCTTTGACTTTAATCTCAGGCAATATATTATTGTACGCATAACACAATCATTCACATGTAAGAATAAATAAACCATAATTTATTAGTTCATGAAACAAAGTAAATAAATTGGCATTGTAGGGCATATATGTCTAACAAATGCGACTTAAAAGGATTAAAGCATCTTGTACGTCTGTGTTAACACGAGGCATCAATGCCATTACAATTTTTCCTCAGGCATCTGATGAAACACTACATCTTGTACTAGAAACACTTCAAGCAGCAGTTAGAGCAGGTTCGTACTCAACTAGTAGCTTTGACTCCCATGTCATTAATGTCCAAAAAATGTTGGAAAAGTACTTTAGTGTCTTGGTATATTTCTTTCATAATTGCCAAGTTCCAAAACAGGTCATGAATTGTCAGAGTCTATTGAGCCGATTCTATCTCCTGTTATTCTCAATGTGTGGGCCCAGCATGTCTCAGATCCTTTCATCAGTATTGATGCAGTGGAAGTCCTGGAGGTAAGTCTTGCTGTGATTTTGCTGTAAGACTTGTCAATTATTGCCTTTAAGGTATTCGGATTTCTTTTAAAACTAGTCAAGATCGGTGGTAATAAACTAGGTATCACTTGATTTGATATGATCCTTTTAACCTGTGGAATTGTATTAATAATACAATAGTTTACATGTATGTGGAAACAGTGGCTGTTTGAGAGCATGTTGTTACAATAGAGTCTGACCTATTTACCAGTGCTAAAGAGATCACAGATACCTGTGTAATGAATTTTCTTTTTGAATGTATATGGGAGAGGATGAACAGATGCTAGGTTTTTTTTACATAATAATATGATAAATTATTTTTTCTGTAGTTGACATATGTTTACGTACAGGAAGGATAAATTAAAGGATATGAATGGCCTTATCAATACAGACGGGGTGGGAGGCTTAACTATAATTCATGTTTTATTGCTTCGTATGTCAGGAACCTCTTTATTTATAGAAAAAGATAACAATGCTATATGCATAGATACAAATATTGAAATAATTCTCAGGAATGGATAATCAATTAATCATTCATGGACTTGGAGAGGAAGAAGGGTGTCATTATAAAAATTTCCAAGTCTGCTTCACATTTCTTATGGGTATCTTTCTTGTCAGTCTCATACATTTTAAATTTAAGGCCTAGTGGATTGTCATGTCCGCATCATGCCTGGTGAACCCTCATTCTTGATAACCTATGGAAGTTTATAATGACTTTAGTTTTCTCCTTTCTATATTCATTGTTTTTTCTTTTTCAAAATTCAGTTTTCTCTGAAACTAGCCCGTAAAATATGAGCTCAGGTTTCTCTTTTCTCAGTTGAGTTGGTCAATTGAGATAATGAGTGGATTGTTCTAGTCCATTATTATTTTTAAATATCTAATAACACAGTTGGAGTTGATGTTTCAAGCTGACAAATATTAGATTTTCATTGCTGAAATAATTAGATTTTTTTAAAAATTGCAATGGATCTAGAAAAAGTAGAACTTGCGTAAATACTTGTTTGGAAGGAGCTAGATTGCTTACTAAATGTGTAAGTTTGTTTAGTACACATTGTTAGACTACAAACCACACAACTTAAGCTTACAGTTCAAGTGGTTCCCTCAGTATGGGGGTCAGGGTTTTGGAAATCCTGGGTTTAAATCGCGAACATTTTAAATAAGCTCATTTACTTGTCCTTATTCTGCCTTTCCCAAAAAGTTGTGCTCTTTCTTTCTTTCTTTCTTTCTTTCTTTGTGTTATTTAATTATTTGTAGGTTTTTATTTTTTGCGGCACGGGGTTGGTGGGGTGGGGTGAACCTTCCCAACAAACTGCAGTCAAGCAATTAATGCATTTTTGTTAGATTATGGAGTAATGACTTTAAGATGCTCCAAGAATCTGGTGCATGCAATCTTCGAGCTACTAGTTAATAGACACCAGTTAAATGTTGATGAAACAATTTTATGAGCAGTTAGCAACAAATGATTACCAGCTCTTGTGTTAACTTGTTATCATGGTGGTTGTTGCTTCATTGTTGAATGTCAATTAAACCTGAAAGGGTCCTAGCTGAAAGGTTGAGCATGTGAAATGGTGTGATTGCCTAGCCTGATGAGCCAACTGGGTGGCTAACTCAGAAAGGGAAAAAACTTCACTGTACAATTTTTCCAACTGATGTAGATTTTTCTTTATTCTGTAACCTACACATCCTCCAAGAGCAACCTGTTTTGCTATGTAGATAAAAATGAGGTTTATTTATATATGTTTTGTCTCACTATATATTATGGATAGCTCCATCCAAAATCTTAATCACTAAGCTTCTTCAACATGGAAGAACATACATGATTTATTGGCTGATCTTGAATTCCCATCTGTCATGGAGGAAAGTGCAATAATCAAAGTTTGTAGGGAATGAGTGCTTTATTAAAACTGTTGTTGATTTTTCTCTGGAGGGGATGAGATTGATTGAAGAAATGACTAGTTGTCCTATAAATTTAGATTCAAAAGCATAAGTTCGGACTTGCTCTTATTATTGTGGGTTATCTTGTTATTTGGTTCTTCTATGGAGATTAGTTCTTCCTGATGATTGTTATGTTCTGCTACCTGCAATAGCATCAGTTAACCTTTATTAGTTTATTTTAAAAAAATATACACGACTTAAATATTTGTCAATAAGCATTTTCCTTGTGCCCCTATTTGAGAGTCGTATAATTTTATTTAGCATTCATATGAATTTTTGACCCGCAGTGGCACTTTAATGTTCGTTATTCTCTGAATGTTTATATTGCATATGCTGCAGCAGGTTAGACTGTAATTGATTCAGTTTCTAAAAAAATGGCTAACTGCTCTTTTCAGGCAATCAAGAATGCTCCAGGGTGTATTCGGCCATTGGTTTCTCGGATTTTGCCATCAGTTGGGGCTATATTAGATAAGGTTTGCTAATTATATTACCGTGAGTCCTTTTTCTTTCCCAAGAGGCTTCTCTGTGCGCCTGTGCCCAACTAACATACTTGGATCTATGTATTTATCTGTATTTTCCACAGCCACAACTGCAGCCTGTGGGATTAGTTGCTGGCTCATTAGATCTGATGACAATGATTTTGAAAGTATGTATATTAATTACAAACTGGATCATCAGTAATATGTATGTTTCATGTCATTTTTTGTAGTTAAATCATGTTTTCATTTATTATAAAAATGTCAGCCAGCCATTGATAGGATTTTCTTTCTGAACAGAGTGCTCCTGCTGATGTACTGAAAGCAGTATTTGATGTTTGCTTTAATCCTGTCATCCAAATTATCCTCGAAAGTGATGACCATGGCGAGACGCAGGTTACCTCTTTATAACATTTACTTTTCAGCATGCAGATGGGTTAGCTTATTGCTCGTCATGGTACCTTGATTTTCCTAACCATACTTTTGGGCACTCAGAATGCAACAGAATGTTTGGCTGCTTTCTTATCTGGTGGAAAGCAAGACTTCCTTGCATGGGGTGGTAACCCAGAGCTTACGATGAAAAGACTTCTTGATGCAGCTTCTAGGTAGATCTTCATAAATCAATAGATTTATGCAATTTTGTAGAGCATTACTTTCTCTAACTCATTTATTTATGGATTTGTGAATTATCTAATCATTTCAAAGCTAAGTTCTTTAGTGCCATTGCCATGTTTTCCTGATTATTGCATGAAATGATACTTTGGTGTTGGTAGCTGTTCCATGGCATTTAATGTGATTTATCTTTCTATTTCTTCATTATGCATGGACCCATTAAATGGACGAATGATGCAAGACTGAGGGTCAAACTAGACAAGGCCACAATATTTGGTTCAAATGTGAAAGGACTCAGAGCCATAGCCTTGTAAATACTATATATCATGGTATATTTACAGAATTTGAAAAATACAGCTCGTATTCTTTTAAAAACATTATAAATGCTCAAAATTTGAAATATTTAAGGATCCTGCAGTGACATCAGCCATAATAGAAATTAGTTAATTACCTTGAAACAAGTACCAACTTCCTTTGCTGATAGGAACTATAAACTTGTTTTCCTAATGTAGTGTTGCTGTATATTTGTAAATGATTATCTTTACCAATACTACTTGAGGGACATCTACATTTTCTAGCAATGAAAGTAACATGCTTACTGTGCTGTAAAACCGATGAATTTCATCTTTACAGGCTTTTGGATCCTAATCTGGAAAGTTCTGGGTCCCTCTTTGTCGGAAGCTATATTTTGCAACTCATCTTACATTTACCTTCACAAATGGCTCCTCACATTCGTGAGCTTGTCACTGCTGTCGTGAGACGGATGCAGTCTTCTGAAATGGCAGTCCTGAAAAGTTCGCTGATCATGGTTCTTGCTAGACTGGTAATCTCCTTTACTAACATTCATTTGTGCTGAGTTCTTTTATTCAATTTGAGTTCATCTAATATTTCTCTACTGAATGCCTTATTAGCATCTCATTTGTTCATTTTTCAATATTCTACTTGTTGACAACTAACCAAACATGCTTGTTTTCTATCGGCATCTATATATCTAAATGCATTTTTTGGGCTTAGTCATAGTTTTCACCCCTTACCCTGGACATGGCTCACAGTTTTGTGACATTATCTTATTTTAGGAAGCCACAATGGTTTCAAAGTTGTTATCTCAACACCATATAGAAACTCAAACTTAAGCACATATTTTCTCAAGTCACCCCGGATCGGCGTCCTTCCCTCTCTGCATCACTCTTGTACTACAGAGGAGTGTAGTGAGAGGCCCAGTTTTAGGTGGGTCTCCGGGGGATTTTCTCATTTTCAGCACATATCGTGATGCTTGGAAGTTTTTATTGAAGCGCTTGAGGGGTTAGAGAGGAGAGTTGAAGGCTGCCATTATACATATATGGGGTTATTGATATGAGCTTGTGGCTTGTTCTATTAGTTCATTTACATGGATAACATGTGATAGCTTACTATGGCTACTTACCTTTATTTTTTAGCACTTTCTTTTTCCGACTTTTAATGCTAACTACTGATTGCGACATAGTGATTTTCTTGCAGGTACATCTTAGTTCTCCAGATATTGATCAATTCATTAATATGTTGCTTACTGTGCCTGTTGAAGGTCATGCAAACTCATTCTATTATGTGATGTCGGAATGGACGAAACTGCAGGGTAAGCATGTTTATAAAGATTTTTTTTATCCTTCAAAAAGATGTTATCTATGAGAAAATCTACAAATTGTTCATGAATGTGAAGACAGCTTATTCAGAAAGTGCTCATTATACTATAAATCCAGGTGCTAAGATTGATTTTTAAACTGGAAGTTTATCAACGATCTTTCATTTTTATTATTTGCAACTTCTGTTGAAAATTCCAAAGTTGTAACAATGGATATTCAAATGATGCATCAGATGATTGATATATTTGTAAATTGGAGGAACGTGAAGTATTTCCTATAAATGACAAGGCTAATTTTATTATATGACAATGTTTTTAGATAATGGCTTTTGTGTTATGTTGTTTCTTTTATAGATATTTATTTTGTATCTGTGTTATATGCCATTTATGATGAACAAATTATTCTGACGTTAGGTTGGGTGAATACTTCTATCTCTGTTTTCATGGTTGTCTATGCATATTATTGCACCCTGGTTAGCTTTTGGGTAATACTCTTCTGACATGAAACATGTTATATAGAAAGTTCAATGTTTTTATGACCTCATTCGCAATAGTTGTAAATTGTAATTATGTAATGGAATAGCTTCTTTTAAACCGGTTCTATTCTGCTTTCTAACAGAATTTGGTTAGATCTAGTGCCAGTTTTTAGAAGGAAATTTCAACAATGACACAGTTTAGATGTGCATTTTTGTTTCTTCTTTGAAACTGGAGCTCTTTGCCTGGGTACAGGTGAAATTCAGGGAGCCTATCAGATCAAGGTTACAACAACTGCACTTGCTCTTTTGTTATCCTCACGTCATGTGGAATTGGCCAAAGTTAATGTACAAGGTCATCTCATGAAGGTATGTGTTTGTACAGCTGCATAACTGTGGGATATTTAGGAAGTGCTTCACAATCTTACAAACTATAAATGCCCAGTCAAATTCAGGTATAACAACTCGTTCAAAAGCAAGACTAGCCCCCGATCAGTGGACTATGGTTCCACTTCCTTCAAAGGTATTATTCAATGATAATCCAAAAACATGTCTATATCGATATATATCTAAGTAATGAGTGGACTTTTTAATTCCTCTCATAAGCCTTTAGACCGTTTATGCTCTTAGATTGCATGGAGCAGACTGTATTTTAGATGATTTTCTTCTAATTTATTCGAATCCATTTTTTTTCCTGGTATTAGTAAAATTTGTGGAAGCCCATTTGTTATTACTTATTAGTAAGAAGCACTCACGCTGCAATTGTATGTTTAATTTCACTGAATAAATACGCAAAAGCATACTGCTGGTTTTAACTTCATGCATCAGAACTATTTATAAAGAAACTTTATGACATTTTTTGTCTTTAGTTCAGCAACTTGCTCCTCTCAAGGTGTTTTGCAATCCAAATTCAGCCTTGACTAATTTACCAGTTAATAATTTGAAGTTAGGACATAAGTATCTGTCGGATCTTGCAGGTTTTTTCGTTGTTAGCAGAGGCTTTATTAGAGATTCAAGAGCAAGCTTTAGATGGTGATGAGGAGGTAGCCTACACATGGAAGTTTCTCTCATAGATAAATGCTAAAATTGGAAAATTTGCTTACTTCCCCTTGACCTATCGTATTGACAGGATAGTGACTGGGAAGAAATTTCAGAAAGTGAAGGTGGGATTCCCCAGGATATATTATATTCATCTAGTGTCCCGTCAAATGTTAACCCTTCAGTGGAGCATCTTGATGCAATGGCTAAGGCCTTTAATGAGGTGAGTTGGCTAGTAGACTTTGTTGTTTGCACTGATTGATGTATCCTTTGCACATATGTAGTCCCATGTAACAAGTGTACTGATTCATTTATCTCTTTGGTTTCTTCTTCTTTTTGCCTGCTAATTTCCAAGAGCGACGATGAAAGCTATGAGGATGAACTTACTAAACTGGATCCACTTAACGAGGTTTGCCTAAAGATGCATCTGTTATTGTATTCGCATGGTGCCCTTTTCATTGTTAAGCTTAATGCTCTTTAAACATTTGGCAGATCAAGCTGGCAGATTTTCTCAGAAACTTCTTCATCAGTCTATCTAATACAGACAGATCGCTTTTTGACCATCTTTTCCAGGTTAGGAAGTGCATTACTATGGAACTGTTACTGCATTCCTTTGTCTATAGTTACATTGAAACAAATATTTGTTTATCTTGTTTTTCCAGAGTCTAACACGTGCACAAAG
This sequence comes from Asparagus racemosus, assembly GCA_037177215.1. Taxonomy (NCBI): domain Eukaryota; kingdom Viridiplantae; phylum Streptophyta; class Magnoliopsida; order Asparagales; family Asparagaceae; genus Asparagus; species Asparagus racemosus. The sequence continues at coordinate 28,820,409 of JBAKGM010000233.1, forward strand.
GAGTGCAGTGGCGAAAGTTCTGAGTTAATGAATTAGTCAGAAGATGTGTGGCAATTGTTTGTTTTTGACGATTCATTAATTATTCATATGTAACTTTTATTTTTCTTTCCCTGGCCATATTGCCCTTGTCATTTGGTGGCAAGGCTTTCAAGCTGCGGAACGGTTGCTTCTATCAAGCCATCAAGATATATAATGTCTGTGATATTGATTCTTTCTTTGAGATGTGATTTAGAGTGAGGATAAAGATCTGTGAAGAGTGGTTAAATTAGGCGCTGGTTTTGGTGACTGTAATTAAAAAAAAAAAGCAAATATTTTTGTCAGAGGAAAACTTGGTTGTATGTCAATTTTGCCAATATAACCATTTCGAACCAGCAAAGAATGCAGTTTTGATGATTAAGTCCTGAAAGATTGTAAACATTCTATGGATAAATTTAAGAACTATGGAACCAGAGGCTATCATCTTGAAGCATAGATTCTGTTATTTCAGTCTACTTCACCTTTCTTCAAATGTAGTGGGTACGCATGCGTCCCCGTTTCTTCATGATCCACATGGTATATATGAGCAATGATGACGATCAGATTGCGGGCAATGATATTACTACTTTTGCTCTATTGTCGACCAACTGGAGTCAAACATACTAGATGAGGAATGCAACTAATAGATCAAGGCCTCTGATGAGCTATAGTGGCATTGCGGTATCCATCAATCATGAGGTGCAGCTAAGTCGTGTACAAGTTATGTGGCAATAGTAGCCAACATTATTCCCTTGTGTGCTTTGTTTACGATCTTATGATAGACCATAGAACATTTACTTTCAAGATAATATTTCAGCTTTAGATATTCAAACCATAATTCTCAAATTAGCATGGAACTGTTGTTGCAGAATTTTGGGTGATGACTATGAATAACACCAATTTCCCAGTCACCCGAAGAATATCAGGCACGAATGGTTGAGCAGAGTGAAAATGGAGTCAGGGAAACTTGCTAGTTCTATTAAAAATAAAAAAGAACTAAAACATCCAATATAAATATCAGACTACCCGTATTGAGTGGGGTGGTTTGAGTCGTAAATAGAATAGTTACAATTTCTAAACTAACACTCTATGCTACCCTCATGAACGTCACAAGTCACCTGATAATATGATGGTCTAATAAATTTTTTACCGTAAAATATCATTTCCAAAATTGAGGTGTTATTCGTATAAATCAAATGTATATATACTATTAGTAATTAACTTTTACATATTAACTTTTGGTGTTCCTTTTTTGACATGAGTAAACCTTAACTCTGTGGTAACTCGTTGACTTTCTTACAGTCTCCCATAGGCTTCTACCCGGGGTGACAGCATTCCAATTACTCTGCCTTGGATAAATAAATAAATAAATAAAACACATTTTTGAAGACGACCTAACCTATTCTTAAACTGCCCATCTAGTTAGCTCTTATCTCGCTATGACTAAAAGTATATAATAGATCTGGTCCATGATATTAAAGGTGCAATAAAGGAATGTCAACTATTTGTTATGTGTACGGATTCCGAAGTCTAATGATCCAACGGTTAATATCTCTTTGATGCACATTTAACGTCATTGACCAAGATCATTGGATACTTTTTCGGGCAATGCACGCAATTACAGAATTGCGGACAAATGTTATTAGATGGTTGACGTTTGGAAGTTGGATAGCTTAATTGCACTTAAATGCTCTAAGGTTTTACTAACCTTGCATTGAAGTGCCTATTATTTTAAAACTTAGCGAAAAACTGCCCTAAAGTATTAAAGTGTTGCAGATGAGTGTCCATAGTTAAAAAAAACTCAGATGACGTTAACTTTTCTCTATATATCCAAGAATATCACATAACAGAGGGTATTAAATTGAATCTTTTAGAAACTTTACGGTGTTTATATTCAACATTGAGTAAATAAGAGGGCACCAACGTGCAATGTTGAGTAACAATAGGGCACCAATTTGTAACATTTTGAGACTTTGGGGTATTTATCTATAACACTTAAATACTTTCGTCATTTAAGTGCACGGTTTTAAAATAAGAGCATTAAAGATCAAGTTTGATGAAAGTATAAAGCATTTAATTGCAATTTAGCAGAGTTGGATTGGTGGAAATATAGAGAAGAAGAACGCATAACGAAAATCAAAGAATAGTTAAGAATATAAAAATTAAAAAATCACATATCCAAGTATCCGGTAAATGTCGTAATTTTGTAATCAATTAGCTAGTTTATTGGTAATAGTATAGACAGTATATATACAGTATACGTAGATGTTTGAAGTATTCAGTATAATAATCACCTCCTGTACTCTCTCGCTCTTTCGCTTTGCTCCTCTCTGCTCTCGTCTCGTTTAACAAAAGGGCAAACGAAACGCCACCCAAATCGCCTCGTTTCTCGCCAAAACCTAGGGTTTGTCCGATCTCTCTCATGGCCTCTGCTCCCAACTCCGGGGTTCCCAAGGTCAGTTCTCTAATCCCAACCCTAATTCTGACCCTGGCGAACATTGACGACTCGATTTTCTCGATCCCTTGTTGCATTTCTTAGGTTTAATTAGGAGATTTAGAAAGGGCTGCCGATGCTTTACTAGTTTTAGAGTCGGGATCTTTGGAATGCGATACATTGTCCTTCAATTTGTTGCATATAGTGAGAAATGTTGCTTCTTTCATCCTATTTTGTTGTGCTTATCAGGGTCTTTTAGATCTCGTGTTAACTGAGAAAATGAATCTGAGACTACGTATTGCGCTGTTAAGTGGCTCAGAGAAAGAATCTGCAGATATTTAAATGATTGGTTGTTGTTCTGCATTAGTTTTGATGGGTAATAATTCTTCTGTTACATATTGTGGAGCTGTTTTCTTGTTTAAATGACGTGGCTAATATCAAAGTTGTGGCATTAGAAGTTTAGCTCGAGGTATAGCATATATAACACATTTTACGACTTATTCTGAATCCTAGGGATAACTTGCACTGTAAATTTGAAGCAAAACTCCTTGTGCTCTATCAAATACAAAATGAAGGGCTTGTTGAGCCTCTCACGTTGGGCAATTCCCCCTTGAGGAAAAACGGGAAGAACGTAGCTTTCTTATTCATATAATTTGCAAGTTATCTCGTTTTCATTGGACCTAAGTTTCCTTGACAACTTACAGAATGCAAGTCCCATAAATAGGGGGGGTAGAAGTTGCTTGAACATTTACTTATTGAACATTCATGTAGTTTATATGAACTCTAACCTCCAAAATTTTGCACTATTACATTATCGTGTCGTCTTTGTTTGCTGAGTAGATTTTCCATTTACATGGTATTGTTTGTTTATCTCTGCAACAGGTTCAACAAGAATCAGAAGATCCACAAAGCACTGCTGATATGACTGCATTTGTGAGTTTCATTACTGGCAAAAATTGATAATCCACATGTTAAAAAACCATGCATATACTTTGTTATTTTTCTTAATTTAATGAGTAAATGACGAGGTTGGAGTCTGCCATTGGAAGATGACAGGCTATCAACCAGCTACAGAAATGTTTATGAGTACTATTAAAGTTTGAGTGACTTCTCTCACTTGAAGAAAATGCTCAAATATGCTATGATTTCAATATGTTATGGCTTTTTAAAACATTTCCTTGTGTATTTCTCCCATTAGCATATAGTTTTATGCTGGCCCCAAAGTTTGAATACAGATTTCCTGTTGCTCTTGTAGTTGTAGCGTATTTCTTTCTTCATCTTGCGAAATTATATAATTCTCTCTGTTCATCTTTCCTTTTTTTTTCTCTTCAGGTTCAAAATCTCCTACTGCAGATGGTGAGTCCATATTTCAATTTGTAAGGAATTCCAATTAGAAATAAAGTATAGCTAGCACATCTTTGGTACTGAAAACTATTGTTATGTTTGTAGCAATCCAGGTTCCAGGCAATGTCTGAGAGCATTGTTTCAAAGAATATCCTTTCCACACTGCCATCTGTTTTTTCTTCAGTGTCGTCATTCCCCTAATTATTTTTGCAGAATGTTTTCTCCTGTTGTATTTTCCAAATACCTTTTAAGAGATTGCTTTTTCATTTCATATCTAGGTTCACTTTTTATTGACGCCTTGTTTTGGTAATTAGATGGCTCTGTGTTTTCTCCTCTTCCCCGTCTCTTGCAGTGTTTTCGCTATTAAATTTCCCACCATTTGTTCTAGAATTGGGTTAATATGCATGCAGGATTTAAAAGTGTTTCGGGAGTCAGGTTTTTCACATCCACATTTTCTATGTGAACATCAACCTTTTCACAATTTTCATATGAGGATTTCAAGCGTTGGGATTTGTAAGTAAATCTATAGCACGTATTTACCAAAAAACTTGTTTCCTCCCCCTTGCCTATGTTTTCTAATTTAAATTCAAACATTTCAAATCTTCTTGGTTTCGTATCTTTGTGCCTCATGGACTTCATTTTGTAGCACATACCTTAACTGCAGCCCACTAGATGAAATGGGAAGCAGGATTGATGAACTGGAGCAGAGCATCAACGACCTCAAAGCCGAGATGGGAGCAGACACTACCCCGCTCAAGGAAAGGCCAGACGAAACGAAGCCTAGTTCTGCTGAATGAATCTGCTTTGAGTATAATACGTGAATCCTTTGATTTACCATACTCATATGATGGTTTATAGATTGTCAAGCTTCTTAAACATGATTATTGCAGAGGGTTGTTCGTATAATTTCTACTGTTATTCTCCTTTCCTTTTCCCTTTGTTGTTATCCGAAGTACTTTGCGTGAACTGGCGATCATCCCTTGGATAGGACATAAATTTTTTTTTTTTGCCTGCTACTTCTATTGGGAGCCTAAAATTTGATTGTCATTCAATTTTATCTTCATAGTTGCATTGTTTATGATGGTCGAAGAGGAAAAAAGTTACAAGGATTATAAGAGGTATATGATCATCGTTTTCACGTCTGACAAAGTGTCACGTGTTGGGAATTTTGGCGTAGAATATATTGGCAAATTCTGAGGTGTAGTTCTGCTTGCATTGTATACGCCTAAAAAGTTATTATATATAATGCATATATCTCTGTTAGTTTATTGTCCAGCATGTTTGACCTTCTACCATCACATGACTACTTTTATTGGAAAAAGATTCCTATGCTTCTACAAATATTCTATATTTTAGAAAAAAGAAATTTTATAAATCACTAAAGTTTAGAAACAAATCTAAAATACAGATATAATTTCAAATGAGGTTTGTCTTCTGTGCTCCTAATTAAACCAAATTACTATCCTAGAACCTTACATCTAATTTACTATCCAAATATGTTTTTAAATTCTTAACGATAATATTTCAATAATTAGGGAACAGAATTAGTCAATATTTAATCTTGTACTCTAATATTTAACATGTCGTAGGATTTTGTTTCTCATTTAAATATTAAATTTTTGTTTCAATTCTGACTTTAAATTCCATCTTTAACATTCAGGACTTCGATTTTCAGATCATAGCGGAAGAGGTTAAAATTGTGATGAAGAAAATATAAATATAATTAACGTATCACACTTCATAGGGCCAATTCGTGCTCGACAACTTTAGGGGACATTTATCGGGTATGGATATCGACCCGTTGCCCACTCAAACGTGGCGTGGCGGTCCACCAAATTTTTTTGATATTCTCATTTGTGGCTCTCGTTTTCAAAATTTCGCAGAGCCCGCGAAAAATTTCCCAATTCGTACTCGAATCTTAACCCTAGGTCGAGCTCCATGGATCCGGGCATGGTGGGCAACGATTCCAGAGGTAAATTGCTTTCTCCATCCTCCTCCTTCCTTTGCTCTCCGTTTCATACTGCTATTCTTGATTTTACCTTGCTTTTAATCTGCGATCAATTTAATCTCCAATATTTCGTTAATAGGACTATCAACTTAATGACATTCTATAAATTTTGGTCGAAAACTCTGCCTAAAATTGGGATGGATTTGTTTCTAACATTTCGAAATGATAACAAGTTGTTTCCTTTTTAACCGCTTAGAGCTGCTAAAGTTTCTTCCCCAATATTACTTGAGAATAATTTATATCTTATTACCTCCATCTGTAGGCTATGAGGCTCATCCTATCCTAGGCATGGAATCTGTTGTTGCTACAGTGAGTGGTTACCACGGCACCGAGAAGTTCAGACTCATCAAGCTTATAGCTCAAACTGGTGCTAACTATGTGGGAGCCATGGACAGGTTCACTACTCATCTGGTGTGTACTGTAATTCTACGATCTGTAGTATCAAAATTTGATTTGTTCGGGAGTTGTGGCTGATACATGTGTTATGCGATTGATGAATCCTTATTGTATGCTTCAATGTTAGTCCAGGTTTGTTGGCGGCTTGAGGGAAAGAAATTTGATCTGGCAACACGACTAGGTACATGTATAATAAGTCATCTCTGGTTCGAGGGCTGTTTAAAGCAAGGGAAGCGCCTTCCAGAAGGCCCTTATACAATGCAGAGGTATTTACATTCTACAAATTGTTTTCTGTTTGAACATGTGTGAACTAAACTAACGTTGTGCACTGACATGTGTAAATGTAGTGAATGATTATGCCCGTAAAGCTCTTTCTAGCCGATGAAACGACGTAAATAATTATTGTTGGCTTGGTGTAAGCATATAATCTTCTACTAGTTGCTACTCAAGCATCATATACATTAATCATGTCATGCAACCAGTAGACCCTTGTGTTGTTTCGAACCCTCAGGCTATCAAGGAATCTTGATTAAAACATTTTCCAAATCAATGGAACCAATGAAATCCTCCTTTTTCCTTCTAAAAATATCCAATCATCTTAGAATGTAAATATCTTTCTTTCATGGTAGGACTCCTTGACGAAGACTAAAATCTTTTCTCATAGATGGTCTTTCAGTATTATCTCCCAAAATTTTACTGTATGGATTACACATTTTACAGTTTAATATTCTCATTTACTTTAGGCACTAAAGTGCCTTTCCTTCATTCTTTGCAGATGTTGTTAATTACCTATTCATATTCATAACAATATGTAACCAGTTGAACTACTGAAAGCTGCACCTTCATCATTCAAATGATTTCTTATAGACCTTATATTTGACCTGTAGGTGCCTTTTCAACTTCAAGAAGATGGTAAGACACTGATTAAATCTTGTGGCCTAAGGGCGATGCTTCATTTTCGTTATGACTACATGTTAGTTTGAATTTACACTCACCTTCCCTCCCCAGTCTTCTATAATTTTAGCGACTGAGGTGTGGATTAACATTATCATAACGATTCCAATAAGTCCCATATAAATTATGACATTGACATAATAGCAGTAATTGCTGATCTGTCATGGATACTACATGAAAGAAAACATTTCCCTATTGTGTCCTCCACCTATTCATATTTGTGTATTTGCTATCTCTTTGATCATTGCAGTGGGCAAGAAGCAGGGCCAATATCATGGGAGTTGCCTTCTGCTTTAGACACTCGCCGCAAGGAAAATGCCCTTCTGAAAAAGAAAAGAAAAGCATTATCTGACAGGTCCAATGCTTCAGATTTTAGGGAAGAAGATAATAGTGCAAGTTGCTTTGATATTTCATGCTCAGACTGGTCGGATTCTTCCCTATTAAATGAGGTAGTCTCTGTGCTTAAATATGTTTTTCATTTGCCATCGTTTATCTTCAGGTTCTTAACAGGCTCACTCATCATCATCAAGTGACAAAAGAAATTTTTGCAAGGTTTCTGGAATTGGCTTAACTGCCAGAACCGCTCGTAGAAGACGCCGCCTCATTAAGAAGAATGCATCACATAATCCAATAGACTTAGTCATACTTGACTCCAACCCGACAGAAAGACGCACCCCTTTTGAAGATGACAATCCTGCTTTTGTTGACTTAGAAGATATGGGCAATATGATTGTACCATCATCACAAGAACTAATCTCGGAGTTTCCATCTCCTGTTTTCGAGGAAAGTAGAAGAGAAGCACTTGAACCCAATGAGGACGCAAGAGAGGAGGACAATTTTCATACTTCAATAAACTCAAGTCCTTTCCCTGGAACTTCACAGACTGACCATGGCCAATGTACTCAAGTAAAGGCTGATTTTTGTAATGTGGGAGATTATCAGAATGAACAAAGCAATAAAGATGATGAACAACGTGAAGCAGCTGACCAGGAATTAAATACAGGATTGTCCTGTGTGATATGCTGGACAGATTTTTCTTCAGTAAGGGGAGTTTTACCATGTGGACATCGATTTTGTTACTCTTGCATCCAAGGATGGGCGGATTGTATGGTATGTAAGCATTTTATACCTTCTCCTGTTTTCTTCAGCACCGAACACTTAGTGTGCATCAGCCCTCTTGATCATGATGGGCTTTTTCTTTCTTGATGGCATGATTCTTCACTTTCACTGCATTCTATGTTATGATCATGTTCCACATATTTGGAGATCAGTATCAAAGCACCTATTTGTACACTGTAGGTTGTAAAAGAAGTCCACCGGTAACATAGTTTGAACCAGAAATAGGTTGTAAAAGAAGTCCATCGTTCAACTAATCAGTACCATATGTAGACCCTTTTTGGCCTGACGTGCCATCATCAGTATCTGATCTTTCGTTAATAAAAGGATTTAAACGAAAACAAAAGTTGGCAGGCATCTTTACACCTCATCATCATGTGACTCATAATTGCCATGGTAACCTCTGCTTGGGCACCTGTGGAGTTTGCCTCAATGCAACTGGTGGTCCTGAATCTGTCAAATTCTTTCAATTCCATGAAATTTATGGTCTGTATTTCATTCAAGAAGCTTTTGATGACATTTTGAAGTGAATTGTAGGTTAACTATCAGTTAATTGAAACTTTCACTACATAATCTTACTGTAGTACTAATTAGTATTTTTTGTTTCCAGCTTTTACTATATGCTACTAGTGAAAAATGAACTATCAATTTATTTCTGTTTAGTAGCACAAAGGAATTTCTGCTGGAACGCGTGATGTACTTCATTTCAAAGGAGATGATAAAGCTCATTTCCTTTAACTTCATTTGGCTTGTGGATGCTTGGAACATAAAAATCTTTCATCTTTGCAGTTGTACGTAACTTAACTGTGGGAATGATTTCTCGTTTGCTTTCAGGCCTCAAAAGGGAGAGTGTCAACATGTCCTCTTTGCAAAACCAGCTTCTCGCACATCACAAAATTTGAGGATACTGCCTCTTATGACCAAAAGATCTATTCACAAACTATTCCCTGTGGCCTGCCCAACGCAGACATTTACATGCTTTCCAGTAGCATATTTGACCATCATTACACCTCGGTGAGCATTAACTTTTTGTTTCTTGGATATTGGAGTTTTTCAATCTTTTTCTAAAAATTGATGAATTTTTGGTTATCATATGATTTTAAAGCATGCAGATTCTGCTTGTTATGAGTGCCACAATCGTGAACCTGAAGATCTCCTTACCTGCTGCCATATCTGTCAGAACCAGTGGGTGCATTCTTGCTGTTTAGATCCTCCTTTGATTCCATGGACATGTATTCGCTGCACAGATCTCCGCTCTTTGTATCAGCGTTTCCATTGAATTAGACCTTCTTCAGGTATTTGTCTGTTTGTCCGTATCAATATAATAATTTGAGTCCTTTTGACATTAAACTCTTATGTTTTCATTGTTACTGATTACAAATTTGTTTAAACAAGGACACGATGAAGTTCTTTAACCATCAACCTGCTTGACCTTAAACTGTGTCTATCACATGACATGATATAAAGTGACATGAATACTTGATCACGCTTCATGTATCTCCCAGTTTCCTAGCAATTTGTGCCATATTAATTTGTACTCCCTTCAGACTTTTTCTGAGAAAAATAGCTTTAAAAAATTCATATATTTCAGCTGGTTTTATCCATAACAGGAATGACTGCATAGTTGGTCATTATAGATGAGGATGAAGAAAATTTGAGCAATTAAGAAAAAGTGGGCTGTGATTGTCCTTTCTTTAGATGACCTTAATATTGGCTAACTTGTAAGAGTAGAACAACAAACAACAACTTTGGAGATTCATATTGAGACATATTTGTTGCTTTAGCCAACGAAGACATAAAAAAAAAAGCTCAGTTATGGTTCATTTTGTTGTTTTGAGGCTTTAAGGTATTTGTCTCAAGGCAGGATGCTGTATGATAGCTGAATTGCCTATTGAAAAGATGAAAACAGGGTCTGAACCTGTGATAGTTTTGGCGTGTGACATATTACTTTGTTGCTGTTAGACATTGTGGAACTGTCATAGATAGTATTTTTTGGCACATCGGCTGAGTGGATGATTTATGCTACAACCCCTAGAAGGCTAACTGACTATCATCATCCTTCAACTTCTTTTTAACCCTTTTAACCATAGGGAGCACCTAAAGCTTGCTTGTATGGAGGACGAAATGGACAAACATGTCGGAGACTTTATTGTGGATTAGGGTGCAATGGGGAAGCATGAGCAAATTACCAACTGATGAAATGAAATTCATCTATTGACCTCAATCTCGGCTATCTAGCTTGTAGAAATCTCCATTTCTGTTGCTCATTTTGCAAAAGGAGAGATCATCATACATAATCACCATGAGGATGCTTAGGTGCAAAATGAAAATAGCCATATAGTGAGTTTGGCCATTTCAACCTTCATTAGTCCGCCAACTAGACACGGGCAAAAACAGAAGAAAACAAGTCATTATGGTGCTTGATTATGATGTCCTAAGGTCAATACTCCTTGATTTGCTATTGTTGTTATAGGATGGGTATTGACTATATTATTCATTCAAGCGGCATGAGAAACCAAAAAGAAACTATCACAATTTTAAACTAAGTAGCGCGCGCACAGATATCATGATAGATTATAGTATTCAACATGTGTAGTACATGATACTCCTAATCATGGTATTCTTGTTTGTACGTACTATTTAGAATTTGCATGTGTCTAAGTGTATATTGAGACCGAGTATGTGTGCCAATGCCTGATGCGAAAAGGGTTGAGATTACAGGCTTAAATCCTAAAACAATTATGTTGCTCCTAAGAATAAAAGAAAAAGGTAGATGAAAATAAGTCTCAAAATGTACTAAATTGTTGATCCAGGTGAACCTAACAAGAAGCCAAAAGCCAACAAGAAGTTTTGTTCACTCCTGCACTGCATATCAGACCTACTTATGAAACAGCCTCGGCTCTTGAAAGTTTGGTCTGCCAAACTCTCATGAAACTCTCACGTTGTGGTTGGAGTTTGGGTGCTCGAACTTAATTTCTGCAGTTGATTAATGCAAAAAATGCAGATCTTGAACCGAGGTGTTTGAAATTGACCAATTAGGCTACTCTGAAACCACATTTTGTTTTTCTTTTTGTTTTTGGTCCTATTAAGTCCAAGTTTGAGTAGTATGTTTTGGGCATGAATTTTTATGCCTTCTATTTCTAGGGGGTCTCACCACTATCCTATTTTGGTACACGTAAAACTGTCTAGCATTGTTGTGCACTCAATGTATTTCCTTAACTTCCAATTTCCAGTGGGAAAGAGGGAGAAGCCTTTCCTTTCTAAGTTTGAACGTGGGAAGTGGGAATCGCTATAGGACCATAAGATCATTTTTTTTTTAGTGTAGTTCTTTTCTTAGAAATTCTTACAAAAGAAGAAAGGAACTAATCCGTAATACAAAACATTAAGAAAATTAAAAGGACATAATATCTAAGCAAATTTACATGATATATCTCAATGAAGTTCAATTCCCATCCATTTTATAGTAAACCTCTACACTGTTAATTCCAGAGCCTGAAGTAAAGAGTAAAAAAGCCCTTAGGCAAAGAGACTTCTTTATAAAGTCGCATTGAGAACACCTCGTTAATTTGCAAGGCTCAACCCTTTACAACAAACTCACTATTGCCCATAGCAACATTATGATCTTTTCCTCCACGCTTTACAACTTCATATGTTACAAAACGTAAAGAGGGCTACAATTCAAACTTAATTGCCATGAACACAAATCAACTATAAACAAAACTCTTGCGTCCAGGAGAATCGGCAATCTTTAGTGTGTCAGCGATCAGCTTTCGAGCTTTCTTGCTCCTTATCTCCACCCTCATGCTCTCCGTTTTATCCATCTTATCATACTCAGCTGGCTTTTGCGCCTTCAACAATCTCAACTTCTTCAAGCTCCGAACCACCATCTTGATCACCATCTTCTCAAGAACTTTGCTTCTTCAAAAAGTCAAGAAAGAAAGAAGAGTATACTATAGCATATGCTTGTTTTGGTGGTCTTATATATACTATGACTCCATAGCCATCATGTATTTTCTATTTGCTTATCCACAAAAACTACATGTGGCCAATAAAACAATTGCTTTAAGGGGTTGGCTGACAAGGATATTTTTTTTTTTCATTTTTTTAAAAAATCCGAAGCAAACTCAAAAACCTCATGCAGCCAGTAATCCAATGCTGATACGGATTCCTCAACCACAGGTTTGATAAATTAGTGTGTGACAAAATTACACGTTACCGATGTTTAAGCTATTGTCCACTAATAATGGCGAATCTCTGCTCCGTTACAGAGTTTTTTTTAATGATTTTATTGAACAGAAGAGGACGGGATGTGATGTATGAGGTTATGTCAATACATGCTTTTCATATGTATACAAATTAATGCAGTCCTAGCATTTGTATGGTTAGAGAAACGCAGGGTAGCAAGTTGTACATCATGATTCAGATTGATATAAAGGTCACAACGACTAAGAGATTTGTTGGCAAAGTGGTGGATTTAATGGCTTTTTCATATTCTACATTAAGGGGGTGTTTGGTTCATGGAAAAGAAATTATAGGAAATGTTTTCCACCCATTTTTGTAGGAAATGTTTTCCATCCACATAAAATATTGAGAAGT
>JBAKGM010000233.1:28835436-28859666 GCA_037177215.1 Asparagus racemosus
TATCTCAAAATTAATCCTAGAAACGTTTCATAATATGAATCCTATCAACAAATGAGAGTTTCTATTTCAAAATTAACTACTCGGAAAACATTGTAGACCATTGTATAATGGAATTGGATCAGTTTGTATCCTCCTCCTTACTCTCATGCGTATCATTCACGCCAGTCATACCATCTTTCAAAGTTCAACGATCCCCATGTAACTATTGAATTAAGTTGTCTGTTCTGTTTCTATCTGCTCCTGAAAGATTGGATCATCATAGCTAGATGCACACGTGATATGTGCGTGCTTTTGACTTCACATAACCTTGATCGTTTTCAAAAGTTAGTAAATAAGGTAACTGGAACCTACCCACAAAGTTCCCATGGGCATTTGCAATGTCTTATATACTACTATCATAACTTTAAACACAAATTCAACTCGGAAACGTGAAAGCTTCTAACCATTGACAGATCAAGAAAAATTGTCTTCACCTGCCTCCATCAAATGAAGGATACCTAATGTCCATTATTTTTATCTTAAACCAAATCGTCTAAGTATCCTAATTTGGTCATTAATTATTCTATGTAAGTGCCCTCGAAAGTATTGAGGTTACCGTATTTCTACCTTGGCCCACCTGTCAGTCCCTCAATAGTAGTCCCATCTTCACCTTAGTAGTTTACCACTAAATTAGAAGCGAGAATCCACGTAGAGGTAAACATGGACAGATCAGATCTTATCATCAAGATGCATATTTAAAATCAAGCATCTTCCTTAAATTAAAAAAAATTCCCTCTGAATCTAATATAATTAGTTAGAGTGGACAACAGGACCACCCACTATCAACCAACAGCTTGCATTTCAATAACAAACGCTGTTGCACAAAACAATGTAAAAGTTAAAAAACCATAAGCATCAACTTCTTATTTTCTCTACATGTCCAAATCTCTCCTCTTCCTCAAAAATTTCTCTCCAATGGAACTCCATGCAATACAACTGCCCTTTGGTTGGCTAACCAATCTCCAAACAACTCCAAAACTACTACTCGTATCAACTACTCTCCTATCTCTCAACATCATCTTTTTCTGTAGCAGCAAGTCTTTTCTTCTTCTTCCTCATCTGTCTTCGTCTAATGTCATATCCAACTCGAACACGATCAATTCGATAGTAGAAATAGATAGAGAGTGTGATATATCGAGAGGCGAATGGATTCAGGATTTAGATGCACCGTATTATACGAACGTGACTTGTTGGACGATTCAAGAACATCAGAATTGCATCAAGTACGGGAGGCCGGACAGGGAGTTCTTGAAGTGGAAGTGGAGGCCGAACGGGTGCGAGTTGGTTCATTTTGACCCGACCCGGTTCTTGGAGGTTGTTAGCGGGAAGTCTATGGCTTTTGTTGGGGATTCTTTGGCTAGGAATCAGATGCAATCTTTGATGTGCCTCTTGTCCAAGGTTAGATTACTTTGTTCTGGCTAATCTCTGCTGCATTTGTCACAAGATTTTGGTCATAAGAGACCATTTTCCTAACTATAATTACCCAACAACGTTTAAATGTTAATTTGTGATTAATTCATAATATAAACTAACATTTTACCAAATTGTGTTTACGTTCAAAATATGCTCAAGATAAATTATAACTATCTCCATCCACAGTGAAGAGGATCTTGATCCATTGACGATGCTAAAACCCCTTCTAGTTTCTTGAAGTAGGGTCTCGGATTTCTGCAGTTAGATTATTTTTAGATTATTTTAATAGACCTAGTCTCTTAGGTCTAATAAATATTAGATTTTAGATTATTTTAGAAGTTAGCATTTTCGTGGATAAAAAAAAAAAAAAAAGGTTAGCATTTTCGTAGTTCAATGAACGATTTTGGATTTCGAATTTAGAAGTCCATATGTACTAGGGTTGAGGTTAAGCCCATTTACTTTGACCCATCGAGGAAGCTTACAAGAGTACAGCATTTAAATTTCAACCGTCTGCGAGCTCTAAAAATTCAACGGCATTGTTGTGCTAACAAAATATATAACGGTTGTTCTATTTAGGTTCCCCAGCCCATATTATGCACATAAAACTAAAGTTTTGTAGAATTTTTTTTAGCCAATTATATTTTATAAATAATTAAATTATTATGAACATTAAAAGTAAAGTCTAAGAAACTATCTGATTTGATTCACCTATGAGAGCAATGTATGCTAAAAAGTTAAATTACTAATAAATCAAATTATAATATAATTTATCATAAAAAAAGGAATAATTAAGAATATATGTAATTATCCAAAAAAGAGAAGCTAGAAGCTTTACAATAAATGGGTTAAATAACAAATATAAATGCCACATTTATTCGTCAAAGTTAGAAAATCAAAATCATGTTCTCATTCACAAATGAGGAAATATTAGCCACAAGCCAGCTGCTATGACTAGGAGAAACTTGGTTAGTTACATATCTAAACATCTACAATTTATAGACATACCTCTAATATCACGTAGAACTTAATAATTTATATCAGAAGATTTGTAAACTTCAAACACATAATCTTAGACTATTATGCAGGAAGGCTCTTTATTTGGCAGTATAAATGACGTTATTATCATATTCCTCCATTTGCAATATTACCAACGTGCTTGCAGGTCGAATATCCAAAAGACATCTCAAACAGCACGGACGAGAACTTCAAGCGCATGCTCTACTCCTCCTACAACTTCACAGTCTCAATCTTCTGGTCTCCATTTTTAGTAAAATCCGAAGATCCGAACGAGCAAACCACTCTCTGGACTCTGTACTTAGATGAACCAGATGAAGCATGGTCAACCAAAATCGACAATTTAGACTACATAATCATATCCGACGGAAATTGGTTCACTAGACCCTCCATGTTCTACGAAAACAAGAAACTAGTCGGATGCCACTTCTGCCAAGTTCCAAATGTAACTGACTTAACCCTTCATTACTCTCACCAAGTGGCTTTTAGAACCGTGTTTAAGGCGATAAATAGGTTACCAAACTTTAAGGGGATGGTTGTGCTGAGGACACTGTCACCCTCTCACTTTGAGGATGGAGAGTGGAACAAGGGAGGGAATTGTGTGAGAACGAAGCCATTTCGAGGAAATGAGACGAAGCTGGAGGAGATGGAGTTTAAGCTTTATAGAGCTCAAGTTGAGGAATTTGAGAATGCAAAGATTGAAGGGCTGAAGAGGGGATTAGAGTTTAGGGTGTTGGATGCGACGCAAGCGATGTTGTTGAGGCCGGATGGGCATCCGAGTAGATACGGGCATTGGGCTCATGAGAATGTGACATTGTATAATGATTGTGTGCATTGGTGTTTGCCTGGGCCTGTTGATGTTTGGAATGATTTCTTGTTTCATGTGTTGATGCTGTGAGATTACGAGAATGGATTTTTCCGGGAGGAGTATGCTGACCGTTTATATTTTGATTACTTTTGACAAGTGACAGTTGAATTAGCAATTGATCTCTTTTTTGAAGAATTAATATCTAGAGTTTGGGACCTATGCATCTCTTTGCTAAAATCATATCCTTGATCATTGATCAAAGAGTTATCATCCCTCAAAACACCATGCGTCCAATTTAACATCAATAACAAAATCTCATCTTTAACACCTCAATGACAGTTGAATTACCACATGGGTTCCTCTATCCAATTCGACCCGAGAAACGACAGTCCCTTCAAAATTTCAAGCATTCTTATATTCACATTACTCGTGCGTGAATATTTCGTAAATTTCACTATTACATGATGGTTTAAGTGCACGTAATCATCTCAAGGACTTAACCCAACACTCTTGACCAATTCCCTCCAATTGACACATCACAGAAACTTAAGTAAAACCCAGACTAATCCATGATTCAGCTCGCTCGAACCAATGATTCATCTAACGTCGGTTATTAACTCCAGTCGTCGTCCTCACAGGATTCAGACATCTCCTGCAAAATCCAAGCTATTTGCATGTTTTCCTTTTCACCCTCAATGGTGGCCACTCGACCTTGACTAGACCGGATTTACTAAGCTTATTCTTGTCAGGAACTCTAAGGTACAGATTCTTCTTGCAGAATTTACTAGAATTATCCGAAGTTATGTGTAGCCATTTACAACCATCTCGTACTTTAAATGTGTATTGCAACATTAGGTCAGAGGATATCTATCAACTGCTAAAGTCATTCTAGAACAAAACCTCTCCTTCCCAGCATCCTAATTACCTTCTCGGCTTTCCTAGTTGTCAAACACCAGGCTCAAGTGACTTTCTCGCCTGTGTACGCATTTATTCTTAAACTATTTAAGTTATTAATTGCAAAACCATCAACAGCCTAAATAACAAAAGCATGGAAAGAAACAAAGCACAATTCGTTTACGTAAGTTTCAGCAAAGGAAGTCAAAAGGGTCTATAATAAATTTGGCACCAACTCTTGTGGATGATTATGTATATCATCCATCGGTAGCTTAAACAAAGAGCGATTAAAGCTCAAAACCATACCTGCGTATGTGGAATCTTCAAGCTTCACCTGCTCCAAATGCAAATACCTACTATACAATCAATCATTAATCATGTATTAGTCATGGTGTGTTCATAAGTGAAATGATAACTTCAAACTGCTCCTATTCCAGCCAATAGAAACACATTTGAGATGGGGTAAGTTTCTTCTTCTTTATTTTCTAGCAAGGACACCTGCCGGCGGTTGTTAAGATAAGCCATTTGTTCGTCGTATATCTAAAATCTCAGTTTTGGCCAACAAACACGCAACGGTTGAGTAATAACAAGACGGCTTGACTACTTCAAAGTCTGCATAATGCAGAGATTAAACAAGCAACGAATAGATATAGAAATGGAAAAGAACGTGCGATTATGGATTGGATAAAGATATAATTGAAAAAAGCATAAATTAATATTGAGAATGTGAAAGGCCAAATAGAATCAAAGCCACCCCTCGATTTCAGCTATTAAGTCTCCTACAAATAAGCAATCCAAAAGCTCATTAGAGGACGTTGGTTATCCACATGGAAAAAGAGGCAACATGGCCGGCTAAAACTCCAACTGCCTCCTCCTATCTTGCTCCGAGGAAACAGAAGGCTTTGAAAAATACTAGCTCTTTCAATTTCAAACCTCTTAAAAATTCATCTCAATGTCCTCCTTCAATGAAGCCTCATCAAATTGAGCTGCTCATTGGGAGGCCAAACAACCATTTTAGTATTGTCAAGGCGTTTGTTCTCCTTTTCCTTCTTGTTTTTTTGTTGCTTAACATCATTAGCTTCTTCTTTAACTATTCTTTTTTTCATCCTCCTATCTTGAGTTTTTCTTCTTTTTACTTTTTGTCTAACTCTTCTTCTCCTCCTCCTCCCTCCTCTGATTTGAATTCTTATTCTCACAACTCGGATGCTTCTCTTCATCCTTCGGATTTTAATTTTTCTCCTTCACATCCTCCAACCATCGTAAATTCTTCTCCTCCGCCTACCATCTCAAACTCCCCTCCTTGTCCTATCTTAAATTCTCCTCCTCCTTCCAACTTTAATTTTTCTTCTTCAAATCCTCCAACTGTCGTAAATTCTTCTCCTCCACCTACTGTCTTAAATTCTCCTCCTCCTCCCATCTCAGATTCTCATCCTCCTCCGGAAGTAAACACTCATCGTCCACCATCTCCACAACCTTCACCAAACTTGGACTCTTCTTTCTCATCATTAGAACCCTCTTCAACCGGGATTTCTTCTTCTTCACCATCGCAACTACTAGAACCTTCGACAAGACTGATTTCTTCTTCCCCATCTCCTCCTCCTCCATCTCCTTCAATTAACCCTTCTCCTCCCCCTCCATCTTCTTCTTCCTTCAATTATCATCCTCCTCCTCTAACAATTAATGTAAATTCTCCACCACCACCTCCAAAACTTAACCCTAAACCTCCGAAAATAGCAAAAGAATGTGACCTCTCTAAAGGGGAATGGGTGAGGGATTGGCAAGCACCTTATTATACCAACATGACATGTTATACAATTCAAGAGCATCAAAATTGCATGAAGTATGGGAGGCCAAATATAGACTTCCTTAAGTGGCGATGGAAGCCAGATGGTTGCGAGCTACCGCTCTTTGACCCGAACCAATTCCTAGAGCTTATGAGGGGAAAGACACTGGCATTTGTTGGAGACTCCTTAGCGAGAAACCAGATGCAGTCCTTGATGTGCCTCTTATCACAAGTAAGTCTTCTCTTAGCAGTGTTCTTTATATGAGCTGATGCTTCATAAATCATTTTTTTTTTTGCCCATAGTAGCTAAAGTAATTCGTTTGAATGACCTATAATTTTCCAAGATTATGCAAGTAAATAAAAGACCAAGTTGTCTTTGCATGCATTAAAAAGTTTATCATATTAAAATGACACACTGATTGCACAATGATAATGTAGTACACAAGTATCAAGATTGTGCATGCAGATTACTTGAAGAACGACAGCAAGGTAATTATAGATAACAACAGTTAGCTATCCATGAGATGATCAAGCTTTATATAAGTACAATGACATTCAAGTTTACTTAAAAATCTAAGCACATTTTTGTTATATTATATCACTTTATAGGTCCTGCTAGCTACCGTCTATTAGACCAACTTAAAACTTTGCTTCTAAATACAAGAAAGTAAAATATGGATACACTAAGCTATCTGAGAAAGAATAATACTGGATATTCTCCTAAACATCATCCTTTCCTAATAGGAAGTAGTTACTGTTCCCTAGTGTACTAAAACTTTTCGTTATAATTTTAGGTGGTGTATCCAGAAGACATCTCAGACAACTCCGACGATAACTTCAAACGCATGTATTACTCTGCATTTAACTTCACCATCGTCATCTATTGGTCACCATTTCTGATAAGAGCTAAACAGACCAGGGGCCCAGACAGGATGATTCTATGGAACTTCTACCTAGACGAAGTTGATCAAACATGGGCATCCCATATTGACGAATTTAACTATGTGATCATATCCGGCGGTAACTGGTTTAATCGTCCATCAATTTTCTACCAGAAGAGGAGGATTGTTGGGTGCCTATACTGTCCTAGTAAAAAAGTCACCCATCGAACCATGCACTACTCCCATAGGAAGGCATTTCATACTGCATTTCAAGCTATTAACAAATCAAGCAAATTCAAAGGAACTGTGATTCTGAGATCAGTCTCACCATCACACTTTGAGAATGGTGTATGGGACAAAGGAGGCGACTGTGTGAGGACACAACCATTCCGGCGTAATGAGACAGCTTTGAGTGGTGATGACATCCAGTTATATAAAGATCAACTAAAGGAATTTCAAATAGCAAAGGAAGAAGGGAAGAAGAAAGGAATAGAGTTCAAGTTGTTGGATACCACAAATGCTATGTTACTGAGACCAGATGGGCATCCAAGCCGTTATGGGCACTGGCCAAATGCAAAGGTGACATTGTATAATGACTGTGTGCACTGGTGCTTGCCAGGTCCTGTAGACATGTGGAATGACATATTACTTCAGATGCTGAATGTTTAATGAAGGACCTGTCAGTCTAGTAGCCAAGGTCCATTCTGTAATTCTGATACATCTCGAGTTCACAACAGCTACCAGTACATCATTTGTATACAAACAATGTTTTAGGGGAATGGTGTTGTAATTTGTATAGTATGGTTACGGAAATTCTTTGAATTCTTTCCAATTGAAGGAATATTTAGAAGCAACAGAAAAAATGCATTTATATATAATTCTTTCCAACAGAAAAATGCATTCCATTTGAGGAGGAATTGGGTGTATATAAGTGATCTGCATGGAACCCTCATCCTGCCTTCAGAGAGGTCCATATTAAACCATTTATTAGCCCCTTTGCATTCTCGTGGAGCTCCATGTGGCTTACTTAGTATCCTTCCTTTGGTTTGTGTGATGGAGGAGTATCAATAAGTTCCTCTTATGTAACTGACAAGCCAACGACACTTTTTGGTGTTAAGCTGTCATCATCATATAATGATGGAACTACTCCTAATACTATTGAAATCATCTAGCCAAGACATCTACATAGATCAAATGTCCATAGCCTAATCCTCTTTGAAAAATCAAATGCAATCAAAATTACCAACCACCACATATTTCAAGAGCACATCAAAGATCAGAGGTTGACCATCATATTTGAATGCCATGATTATCCCCCACACCCCCCCCCCCCCCACACACACAAAAGAAGAAAGATTTACCTATTTCTTGTTCTTTCAACATGCAACTTGCAGAATTCTTTACCAAGATTTGCCCTTCCAACCAAATCTGTTCTTAACCTACCATGTGGAAAAAATTAAACCTTAACGCTCCATTATGTTTTCCCACAATTATTCTGGAAACTAGCACCAATAGTTCTTCAATTAGCTTGCAATGTTGTAATAATTATTGAGATCCAGAAATAACCACGAACAAACTCCACAAAAATTTATTAGAGCTTCTATCATGTGGATTATGATAAAATATTTCAACTTGCAGGAAGCTCCAGACTTTATTTTGTAGTATTGTATTTATTGTTGTTATTATTTTTGGTTGTGTAGATGATTATAGCCTTAGGCAAGCATAGCCAGTGAAGGTAGGAATTGAACCAAAGCCACATCCATGTTAACAGAGGGACTTTACAACTGCAGCCATGGTAGCTGCCTGTTTATATTCTCAAAGATGTCTAAAGTTACAGAGAATTTATACATCTGGAACAATAATAGATATACTATAAGACAAGATATTTCCTGCGTATAACAGTAAAGACAAGAGATGAAGTAAATACTTTCTTCCGGAAAAAAAAACATACATGATTTAAAGCTTAGCATGCTGGTTAGATTGGGAGAATTGCTGACGCAGGACTCTCCTCATCACTTTATTTGTAGCTGTCCGAGGAAGAGATGGAACAGCCACAACTGATGAAACCTGCATTAGAATAATAAAAGAAATGGGAGAGAGAGACATAAATCAATCTAGCTGAAAAATAATTTAATCACACTTTTTCAAAAAGTTATATACCCTGAATAGAGGATTCAGTTCCTTCTGAAGTGCAGAGTTGAAAGCCTTTTTAAGTTTTTCCAAGTCTCTTCCAGAAATCCATTGATCTTTGAAGACAACAGCAATCGCCAATTGTTCCGGGCCCCCACCAGATGGCGGCAGCCCAATTGCAGCCGTCTCCAGGATATCATTGTTGACTCCATTACAGACTCTCTCAATTTCAACTGAACTTACCTAAATATTAGTTCAAGATACTTCTAGATTAGAATTCTTAGCCACAGCTTCACTACAAACTACAGTTTGGTGATAAATACCTTAATGCCACCAAGATTCATTGTGTCATCTGCCCGTCCATGGGCCCTATAGTATCCTGCAGCATTAAGCTCAAATACATCTCCATGCCGTCGAAGCACCTGCATAATCAGAGAGAGTATGCATAATCCAGATAGAAATCAAGATACGAAAATGGACCTTACTTTTCCATTCCACATTGGCATGCCCTTGAAGTAAACATTGTAGTGATCAGCATTTAATAATGTCGTTGATGCCCCAAACATGGTTGGATCAAGTGCTAGCTCTCCAATACCCTGCATATCCTGCGGCTATTTATTCGAAGAGTCAGCGACAAAAGATAAAGGAAAGTTATTCACATAAGAAAAGTTGATATATAAAACACAAAAAGAATCATATCATTGTCCTTGTGATTTTAATTAAATGTCTATGGGAAGTGGGAACCCATTACCTAGTCATATAGAAAAAGAGGCGAATGCAAGTATCAGAATGTTATATAAGTGCATTAGTAGTCATGCATAAGACCAGCGGCTACATATTCAATACATAAGATTATTAGTGAACCTGACAATTCATAAGGCTTCTTCACCAAGCCACTTTAGCAGATTCTTGTGCACTACTATAACCATATTCAATTGGGGTAATCTTGTTGAAAGTAGCAAAAATTCAGAAAATAAACAGAAAGGTTAAAACTTACAAGGGGGTGTCCATTATTGTCAAGGATGAACAGGTTACAACCCATTGCAGGTGTACTAAATGCAGCCAATGCTTGAGGTTGCAACAAAGATCCAGAAATGAAGCCACCTCCTATCTCTGTACCACCACAGAGCTCAATGACAGGTTTGTAGTAAGCTCTCCCCATCAGCCATAGATACTCGTCCACACTAGATGCCTCCCCAGTTGAACTAAAGCAACTATAGTTGTCCCCAAAACAAAAAAAAAGGACAAAAAGAAAAGGACATAAATTTTTTTTTTTGAAAGTTAAGATTCCATGTGGATTGGAGACTAGTAAAATTCTGGTCAGGAATATGAGACGAGAAAAATTACATAAGCTCAGGCAAAATGTGGAAATATATAGAAGATGATCTCACCGAATGGAAGACCAATCAAGGGCTGCGGTACAATTTGTATTTTTCCAAGCACGCACAATGCTTGGAACAACCCCAAGCATTGTTACCTTAGCATCCTATATAATTGAAGGTAAGAAAACCAATAAGCATTATAGTTTAAATTATAAAATTTCTATATTTTTATATTGAATTCTGTGGATTAATGTGATACAAAAGGAGGTGATTATTGTCAAGCAAAACTGTATATGACAATACATTTCAAGGAAAACTGAACTTATCGACGGAACATATCATCAAAAAGAAGAAAACCCAATTTTTTATGGAAGTTTATAGGACTTGAGACCATACTTGAGATAAAACATATAAGTAGTCTTCAAGAAGTTCATGTTCGTGAATATAAAGACTAAAGAACTGCCCAACCCTCCCTCCATCCCACCCTGATCACACACACACACACACCACCCACCATGAAATAAAACAAAAAAAAGACCATATACACAATATACACATCCTCCTTTCATGGAGGATTAGTTTTAACCAGTACTGACCAGATGAAGCACATATTTGTGCAAAGATCTTCTCATCTCAGGCATCAAAAAATATGCTAGCAACCAAGCTAAATATTATGCATAGTTACTTAACTATGTTTCAGTTGAAAGAAACAATAACATTGGTTAGAAAGCAATAAATGTTATAGTATCATTTTACACGGTTGGAAGGGTTTATTCAGTAGATTATCAAAAGAAACATATGGTTCATAAAGGTGTTAAGATGAGACATGCATATTTTGCTAACTGAATGAAAAAACTTTCAGGAAGTGTGCCATCGTTTCAACAGTCATGTGATTTTCACCGAATAATAGGAAAAATAAAAAATTTAGTGCAGGAATTATATCTGAGAATGACAATTTGTTAAGGAAGAAAGTAGGTGACTGTAAGTCGAGAACAAAGGTTCTCAATAAGATTTTTTTTCCTCCTCCTAATTTTCCACTTATTAGTTTTTTCTTAACCCACAACAAGGAAGCAACTATTGTCGTTCTCGACAAGGAAATTGAATTAGATCACTTCTAAGATGATGTATAATCTTCAATTTGAACAATGAAAATTTTCTCCATCAAACTAATTTCACTATTATACACCCAAAAAAAAAAGGATGAATCAATGAAATATTATGCATAGCAAGATATCTGCAGGCAAGCAATGATTGTAGCATTGAATATGGATGAGAGTCCAATATATGGTGTGCATGTAGTTGTGTAGATAGGCATGGTTTTGGGAGGATTTGAAACAAATCATTCCCGTTCAGTTTCAATGCTAGACATTGTTTTAAATATCCCGCCATGGCCTGTTATATTGGCCGATATATCCTTTTACAGGGCTTGCCGCAACAAATATGGTCTCTAAATATTCTTTACCATTTTTTAGCTATTTTGGGTGATATATCCCAGATATAGCCAATATGTCAACAGATAAGTTGGCCGATATATCATTTCATGCGGCTTGTCGCAAAACTGTGATACCTCAAGATTTAGTCCCACATCGGATATTAATTGAATAATTGAATAGTTTAAATGATGGGTCTTGAGAGCTAAGTGTAATATTGACTAGTAAATTTTAGCAATGGATTGAGTCAAACCATGTGTTACACTCCGTGGGTCCCACGACTTATATCGCCCCAACAGGCTCGTGGGCTGAGGCGTGACAAATATTATCAGAGTAGTTAACAAGCCGAACATGTAGAACTAAGTGTTATGCAGGACTAAGTGCAACACTGCATGAATGCGGTGAGAACTATCTCTAAAAGCACATAGAAGCCACCTCTAGAGTTCACATCGCCTGGTGGTGATATTGGGACAGACCAGCTGTCATGCCGCAATGAGGACATCGTGTAATTAAGATGGGGTGATTGTGATACTCCTAAGATTTAGTCCCACATTGGATATTGATTGAGTGATTGAATGGTTTAAATAATAGGTCTTGAGAGATAAGTGTAACATTGACTAGTCAATTTTGGCAGTAGATTGAGCCAGACCATGCGTTGCACTCCATGGGTCCCTTGACTTCCATCGCGTTTGGCAATTTTTGGGCCAGATATCATGATTTTCCTATTATATCAAATGACATTTTGGCCAAAAAATCAAACGAAATGTTGCAATGTTGATTTATACTTTTGTTTGTTTTACAAGGTTGACTAGTGATCCTAAACATATATTATTTACACTTTGTATGCTTAAATTTCATTAAGTATGTTGAGATTACATTTTAGTACATCATACTTAGATTTCATTAAGTATGTTGAGATTACATTATATTACATTATACTATATATGCAAACATCCGTTATGCAGTTCAATACTTACCACATATCCCCGATATCCGCAATCTAATATGAATTTTGGCCATCCAATATTTCCTCAATATCCGATATTTAAAACCTTGATATCTGGAACTTCAAGTGAAAGACCCACTCTATTGAGTGCACCATGTAACGTGCCTAAAACTGAAAAATCAAGTTCCTTAAAATAGTTTCCCCATCGATCAACAAAGCACAAAATGAAAGGTGTCTAAACAGCAAGTTTATTACTTGGATGGTGTTAAATATTTGACAATTGAAGCAAATTTGTATTCATGCTTTTTACAGTTCGGATCAATACCAAATATTTGGATAGAATTTATCGATGCACTAAAGTGTAGAACTAAGAAAAACTATTTTCAACTGTTCATTTGTGCTTGCTTGATGCAGGCGTGAAAATATTATAATATGCTTGATTTTTATTCATAAGTACATTTAAATGATGTAGGTCAATTTCAACGGTGAACTATAAAAATGGTTACTTCTAGAGTTGTTACCGAATTTGTTACTTCTACAGCTTATCACACCTGTACAAACTTTGCAAATCCTGAGTGAAGGGGGGATCCATTGTAAAGAGCCATAGAGGCCCCATTAAGCAAGGTAGCATAAACAAGCCAAGGACCCATCATCCAACCTAAGTTAGTAGGCCATGCAACGACATCACCTTTACGGACATCTGTATGAGACCATGCATCAGCAGCAGCTTTGATAGGAGTTGCATGAGTCCAGGGGATAGCTTTAGGTTCCCCTAAGGTAAGCAGAAATAGGTATAAGCTATAAACATATCAACATGAAGAACAACTCAATTGTCCATATGAAAATGAGATAAAGTAAACAACTATCCAGTAGATATTTTCGGCACTCTTATAAATCCAGAAATTCAGAGGTGAAGATAAAAGAAATCTTTTATATTGACTTCTCAATATTGACAGCTTAGCTTCGAAAATATAAAATAGACAGCAACAGTTTCAACCCTACATTTCTCCAGCATTCAACTAAAAGTCTTCTAATAGCATTTACTAAAATATCCACAATCATTTACCCACTATTCTCAACAAGCACACAACTATAAGATTTTATTTCAACTGAAGTATATTGTCAGTTCTGATTCAGCTATTATTATTATTCCAATTTAGTACTAACAGTTAATGACAATGTATTCTTGAAGTTTGACCTATAGACATGAAGAATCGAGTACGACAACAGGAACTTCTTTAAGTTGATCTATACAATGATAAAATGCATAACGGCTGCGCCATTTGTTTGATTGATTTTGAGGGATTTTAACGTGAATCATCATGAATATTACCTGTCGTTCCAGAAGAGAAGAGTATGTTGGTGAATGCTTGAACCGGTTGTACTACTGCCGTGTACTGATTGGCGCTGCAATTTTAGAATATAAGATTAGTTCAACAAAGCTAAAAACGGAAAGTACCTCAAGGTACTAAATTAGGTTCTGTTAATTCTTTGCAAAAGAAAACTAAGATTTTTCTTCCTTCAAATTTCTTTGTCAGGTAAGCATCATTTGAGTACCTTATCCACCATGAGCCAATAAAAAGACTTGGTATGAAGAAAAAAAACAATACGTACATACTAAATTGCTCATATCAAATTCAAGTTTTATTATAAAAATCCAAAACCTTAAATTTGTGGCTTTGAGAAAATTTTATGCCCTGATTTCACAATGTAAAGAAGGAAAGGAATGTGATGAGTCTCTGCACTAAATATAATGAGAAATCAAAGCGTTCAATAAAGTGAAAAACGAAATGAAAACAACCATACATATAGGATTTCATACTTAGCAAGTTTAGCTCTTCTCAGGAAATCATGCCAAGATATATCACCAGTTCGCAACCCGTTAATGAAGGTAGAGCCCCTAGTAGGGAGAACAACTGCTAAAGGAGCATGAGCATCAATGACCCTTCTGTAACAACAGAACACTTTTCCATGAGACGGATTTACAGCACTCATTGAGCCATTCTAGCAGCAGTAAGCATTTCTAAGACAATCACCAACATCACCTATAAAGGGGTAGCTCTTTATCTCCACGAATAATATAATCCTAAAATGAGTTAAGAAAGATAAATGCAGGTCAAAACATGGAGATTTATAAAACTAGAGATGCACAAAGTAAAACAAACAAATGTTAAATATCTTCATAACAATTGTATTATTAGAAGAACCAATTTAATTCAAAGTAGGAGAGGATAAAAGATTTCATGCAACACAAACTGTAACAAACAAATGATAAACAATCAGATCTCCAATAACAACATTCTCATACAAGCTGATGCTACAAAGGCAAATATACAAGCATCCAGAAACAAGTAATGAAACTCTGGGAAAGATAGTGTTCCAATACATGGACTTGAGAATGTGCTAGAGACCCGAGTGATAGAGATCACACCATCTGAGAGACAGAGGTTTGATGCATCCAAAAGGTTTTAAGTTCATATGCAGTAGCAAACAGGGTGAAATAAGAGCAAGATAAGAAAACAAGTTCAACCAGTTAATTGTCAACCATACCACATGAGCAAGCTGGGGGTATCAACAAATTTTCAAAACAATAAAAATAAAAAACATAAACAATAAACACTAACCTGTGTGAAAATAGCTTTTGCATCTGATATTCTCAGCCTAGTAGATATTTCAACAGGAGCAAAACTATCTGCAATCGACACAACCACATACCCTGCTAAAACAATAGCCAGGTATATAATAACAGCATTCACGGTCATTGGCATATCTATTGCAATAGCAGATCCTTTTGCCAGGTTAAGCATATCGAGGGAATTTGCAACGAGACTGCAAAATGAGATGGAAATGAGACAATAAGATTATGTAGCAAAAGACAATAAGATTCATATCTAAACTGAATCACTAAATTCCAGCATGCATTATTCAGAAATTGTCACACCCTGCCACGCCCCGAGCCGCGGGCCCGTTGGCACGGTACTAGCTGTGGGACCTAGTGAGTGTAACGCGTTGTTTGGCTCAATCTGTTGCCAAAAGCGACTAGCCGATGCTACACTTGAGTCTTGAGCTAACCTATTTAAGCCACACAATTTTTGACACTTTTCCCGATGTGAGACTAAATTGGGGGTCTCACAATCACCCCACCTTACAAAGGTGACACCCTCGTCGCTACATGACAATTGACACATCCCAGTATGGCCAAGCGATGTGGACTCTAGAGGTCGGTCATACGGGCTCTAAAAGTGGCTCCCACCGCCCTCACGCGGTGTAGTACTTAACCCCGCATAGCACTTAGTTCTACATTTCCGGCTAGCAAATTGCTCTGATACCATTTGTCATGTAGCGACGAGGATGCCGCTTTTGTAAGGTGGAGTGATTGTGAGACCCCCAATTTAGTCCCATAATCGGAAAAGTATGAAAAGTTGCGTGGTTTAAATAGGTAAGCCCAAGACTCAAGTGTAACATTGACTAGTCGATTTTGACAGTGGTTTGAGCCAAACAACGCATTACACTAAGTGGATCCTACGGCTTGTACCGCGCCAATGGGTCCCTGGGCCCGAGGCGTGACAAATGGTATCATAGTAGTTTGCCAGCCGAAAGTGTAGAGCTAAGTGCTATGCGGGGCTAAGAGCCATCTCTCTAGAGCCCGTATGAGTCACCTCTAAAGTCCACATCGCCTGGCCATACTGAGATGTGCCAATTGTCATGTAGCAACGAGGACGTCGCCTTTGAAA
The DNA here is from genome assembly GCA_037177215.1 of Asparagus racemosus. Lineage (NCBI taxonomy): Eukaryota > Viridiplantae > Streptophyta > Magnoliopsida > Asparagales > Asparagaceae > Asparagus > Asparagus racemosus. The sequence continues at coordinate 28,851,831 of JBAKGM010000233.1, forward strand.
GGTGGGTTGATTGTGAGACCCTCAATTTGGTCCCACATCGGGAAAGTGTGAAAAGTTGGGTGGCTTAAATAGGCAAGCCCAAAACTCAAGTGTAACATCGGCTAGTCAATTTTGACAGTGGATTGAGCCAAACAATGCATTACACTCAGTGGGTCCCACGGCTTATATCGCGCCAGCGGGCCCGTGAGCCTATTATGCAACACGTTGTTCAGCTCAAACCACATTCAAAAATGAATAAATCGCATTTAACAGAAATATAGGATGTTATTCAGGATATTTCAAGGAGATCGTATTCTTGAAAACATTAACAAGGACTACCATCACAATAATGTAGTTAAAAAAAATAGCAATGTATAACTTAGGCTGCAGGTCACCCGTCTTACAGTTTATGACATTGGATAAAAGGAATTATCTAGCACATTTAACAAATTTAATTTATCTATTTTTCTTTCATTCTTTATGGGTACACATTCATGCTTATCTAGATTTCCTACACCTACAGATAGCCAAGAACTCAATATTATGTCCGCACACAAGACCCCATAGGCCACCCCAATAGACCAGAAAAAAAAACATGCATACAAGAAAAAGGGGAGAAAAGAATTGAAACCAGTGCAAAACAGCAAGCAAAATGAAAAGAAATATTTGCGCAAAAAAATAAAAAAGGATTTTACAACTCTCAGCATCGTGTCCAGGTCAAGAATGAAGATGGAAGGGCACACCAGAATCCTCAACATATAATTGAAAAATAGGTAGCATATCCATTTTGTCAGGCAGTTTACACGCCCCTCAATTCAGGTAGGCAAGCAAAGAGCATAGATAAAGATGCAAAATATAAGACACTGAACTAGAGTTTTAAGAAAGGGAAAATTGAAAAATTGCACACCCATCCTTCAACATTTCACGCAAGCATGCAAGGACTTATTTGTAATAATGTGAACCCATGTGTAAAATGCAAATACATCAGGAGTATTTCTAAAATGCCCAGCATAATAATATACAGCGAGAGAGCAAACAGAAACCTTTCCACTGTTTTTGGGTTCCCTAAACTCATTTATTGATGCATAGGAAACTCAAGCAGAAAATGTTTGTTCGCCAAGGATAAAGTCATTACTTATTTAGGAATCACAAGTCGGCTAAGTTTATAAAATCATTTTAAACTCAGAATCATGAAAATTAAGAATCTTTCTATTTTTTCAGTGAAATAGAGTATAAGATGATTCAAGTGGTGATACTCGTTCAAAGAAATGGAAGATGACCAGATCTCTACTTCTATGCAGGACATGAATTATAGAAGGGTTGGCGTATACTGGGTCCCATAGATCATAGTTAGATAACCTCATTAGCGCAATGAAAGAAAACTAATTTTCTAATTACATCGATCACTATCCAAGAAGGAGAAAGCATCACAAGGAAATTTGTCAAACCAAGAAGGTTAAGCAAACAGCAGAAATACAACTTCTCAAATAACTCCAGCATACTCAATGCTTGCCTATATTTTAGAATATTAAACATGTCAAACAAGAAAAAAGAGAAGACATATGATAAAGGTGGTAGCTAAAGCAAAAGGTGAAGTACCTCTTGCAGATCAGATGTCAATTTAGTTTGTTAGAAAACATACCATACTTCCCTATTTAGTTCCTTCAAGGTCATTCGTTGCACAGGTAATGAATCACATTCTTCATCTCTCCATATAACCATTACATCATCTGGGCCTCTTTTATCATTGAAACTCAAACAATTTGCAGCAGCATTTATATAAGCCCCTGGTAACCACTGACCTCCAGGAAAAGAATTATGCTCAAGCACTATACACGATGGAGATACAGAGAATGTTATGCGTAGCTCCTCAAATACCATTTTCCAATAAACCTGTGAAAGAGAAAGATTTACATATCGCAAATACTGCATGTTAGATGAACTGAACTTCAGAGGTTAAGGAAATAAAGCATCAGTATGTTATAGGTACCTCAGGGTTTGAGACTGAGAACTTCTGGAGGTCAGAGAAACAGGTAATTGGATCTTTGTATCTCGAACCAAGCAACTCCCTTCCGCGTTTCATCAATAGCTGGCCAACATTTGTCAAAGCCGCACTCTCTCTGTAGATATGCAAAGCTTAATGATAAATTAAGTTTCCAAAAGCATGAACAAGTTATAAATAAGCAAGAGTGCAAAAAGTAAATGTCAAAAGACTCAAATTATTCTCTACATTAAGTTATTACAATTTGTAGTGGAGAAGACACAAATGAAATTAGAATCATATTCCTTCTACCTAGTAGCATTGCACCCTTTATCAATATCTCACCATTGTTGACTTCTCTGTGTCAGTTGGAGACCTAACTCACATGTTTCTTTTATTGATGACCAGAAGATTTCGATTAGCAAAGGGGGCAACTATGATTTTCTATAATTAGCATGATCAATGACATTATTGATGGGAAAAGGCTTCGCCTATAAAAATAACATATCTTCTGGCGGAGCCGCACAAATTTTTACCAAGGCCAGGTAAATAGACCACTTAAACTATATAACTAACTGAAAAGGAGATACCACCATTATCCATCCTAAATCGTGTCCGCGGGCGCGTGCTGATTAGGTAACAGAGTGTAACAATGTAACATATATTTAAACCTACATGTAATCAATCATAATAGGCATCTATATAATGATGGTCCAAACTTCTCATTAATCAAAAGGATTGAATTGCACTTGCCTCCTACTTCGACATTGGGAGGGAAGGGAACAATAGTGTTCCGGAATAAATTCACAGATGCAGACGCTCTTTGTAGCCTAATTGTACGATCATCTTCTTTCCGCAATTATGAAAGTGATATTAGTCTTTTCAGTCTTCTTCTAACTTTCATCTTCCTTTCTCTTCATCAACATTCTGTATTCTGTATCCATACTCTCTAGTTCTTTTTAAAAAAATTTTTAAAAAAACCTTTTTGACTAAAATCTACTCCTTTAATTGTCCTTTCACGCAAAAAAAATTTTTTTAATTCAAAAAATTGAGAGAGAGAGAGAGAAGCGATAAAATTACTCGTCAGGAAACCAAGCAGGCGGAGTATCAGAGGGATAATCCTTGTAGCAGCCATAATACATCATCTGATGGAGAGCGAAGGGCTGATTAGGGTTTAGAATCGTCTTCGAGATGCTCTTCCACGTGTCTGGTGCACTGCTCCCGTGATCTCGGAGTATGCGGCGGAGCTCGCGGTGGAGGATCTCCGCTTCGTCGGATGCGATTCCGACGGCCGAGATTTGGTCGGCGGTGATCTCGCTCAGAGATCGGTGACCTCCCATGGTCCGCTTGTCTCTGTTCGATAGGGGAGAAAGAAGAAGGGGAGTGGTTCTGTTGCTTGGGATTTTGGAGGGACTCGAGAGCCGTGTGACACTTTTGCGTTAGCTTTCGTCTAGCCCCACACCACGTACAGTTTTTTCAGTTAAGTCCTCTTCCAAGTGTCTATTTTCCGTCAGATTCTCATTTAACTTTGCTACCTTTGTCTTATTTGACACACTTATGACGTTGCATGTTGTGCGTCTGTTGAGTAGGGGTGCAAGACAATATCCGTATCTGCTGATGTATCTGTAACTATATCTGTTAGGATACAGACATGGTTCGTCAAATATATAATTGATAGGATACGGTCACGGATATAGTTATATAGTTCGGGCCCATATCCGAGTATACATTGATCAAACTAATGCAATCGTTTCAATCAAGAGATTCAATCTTAGCTTTTCTGATATAACAAACATATTTAATGAACTTTCTTGTATCGTATGCACTATATATATATATATTTGATATTATTTCGTTTTCTCGTATCCGTTTTGTATTTGCATGTATATTCGCATGTATATCCGCACGTATATCCATATTCGTATTTGATTTTAGCTGATATGGATATGAGTTTTCCTTATCGAGAAATATCTGTGTCTATATTCATATTCGTAACTGCGATTGTTTTGCACCCCTACTGTGGAGTAGTTTTTCTATGCGTATTAAACTAGTAACTATCAGAATGCAGAATTTATGTATTTACACATACAATTATTTACAGTAATATCGAAAGAAATAATAACTCATGTTAACTTTTTTATTACCTAAGTAAAATTGTTGGATGTCACAAGTAAAGTAGTTGAATTTCATAATCAATAATTAATTTGTTTGTCAGTTCACTAGTAACTCAGTACTAACTAGTTCCTCGATCTCCTGAACTTATATTAGCACTTCTGATTGAAGAAAGAAAAGCAATCTACTTCCTCTTTTTTTTTTCCAAAAAGTTTATGACATAGATCAAAGCTATTTACAAAGGAAAAAGTTTCTAAAAAGGACATAGATATGTTAATTTTATATTTTGGAACTCATTAATATCTGGAAATATTTTCAACTGCTAGTATAGTGCATGTGCGTTGCACGTAGGCCTAATTGTTTTATGATCTAAAATATTTTATGCAATTAGATATATAATTTATGGAAAGTTTAATTTTGGATGTAATTATGACAAATGCTGAGGACTTATTTAAATTTTCTCATCATTTAAACCCTAGACTACATATAAATATTTATGAGGTTTATTTTTGAAGGGCTTAATCTGTAGATCTTATAAAGTTATAGGGTTCTTTCCATAAATATATGAAATGTTAGGGTTTTTTCTGTAGATAATGACTATTTAGGGTTTTTTGGGCAACATTTTGAGGTTTACTCTATAAATTTTCCTTAATGGTATTTTTATAAAATTGAGGATTTTCCATAAAAATTTACAACTTTTGGAATACCCAAAACGCACAATTCTATTTTTTTTTAAAAAAACCTAAAAGATGGTTTTATTTACTTATAATTTAAGATAATATATGTCATTCAATTTTATAGATACTCGGGGTTTTATTTGCAAATTCAGAATAAATTTTAGCATTAAGCTTATTGTAAATATAACTTTACTTATCATTACATAAAAATGAAGATTAAAATAATCATACAAAGAAATTGAATATAATACAATCTTTCTGCTATGTAAACAAAGTTTACCGCTATATAAGAATACTCATGACTAAAGTACATGAAATGCATCAACCGATAAGAAGATAAGATAAGACACCTTGAAAAGGGGATGACAATGTACTAAGGATCAACTTCTAAAATGAGAAAGGATCAACTTCTAGTCTTGGTTTTATGCCATTGTGTGTATGGTATTTGCAATTCGAAACTGAGAAAGTAGATGAATTTATGATTTATTGCTTCTAGTTATTTCGATTTAGATCCCAAATCTTTCCTGATGCACATCCAACAAAAAGATGTCACTTATTGGATTAGAAAAATTATAAAGAAAATGAAGCAGTAATATAAAAATTAAAGTAATACCTTACAAAAAGATAGACCTTTAAGCGAGCATTGGATTTTAGATATGAAGGGCATATGATAAAATTCTTTCGATTTATAGTTTCTCTATTAGAAGATGAGTACTTTTAACATTTCTTATGATTATGATAGTGATAATTAGTGAGAGTAAATACATGAAATTTAATTTTAATTGGGGGTTGTATGATAAGGATTTGAAGAGGTATGAGTTATGTATGTATATGTATTATGTATGCACGTATATTTTTAAGTTTGCATGTATGTGTTTTAACATAAATTAGAGGGGATTTTTAAAAGAAATGTTTTAACACGACAACACACTTTTATAATAGTATTAGGCAGTAGAGACAAAAGAAGAAACATAATCTAAATTGACTACACCTTGTCAGTAAATTAGTGAATTCTACCTCAAAAGATATAGAACTTTTTATGTTTTCAGAGAAACAAACACTTCCTTGAAATCGATATGCATTCCCTACTACAGAAAATGTAAATCTAACAACTTTTGTAATTAACCAAACATTAGATATGAATTTAGAAATACATTTGCCACAATAAAATGTAGATATCCAAACAAAGAGTTTGATGTTTATTTTTGCAACAAATGCAGCATGTAATATTTCCTGCATGTAACATTTTGTTGCTGTTACAATTGCAGTGAACCAAACAGTCCCTTATTTTCACTTATTTTGCTACAGGGGAAAGTAATCCTTTATCATGAATAAGTAAATCTACTTATAAGTGCCTAAAAAATAAATTCGAAAATCCCAAATTAATTTTTTGGCTAAGTGACACTTAAATACCTTAAGTTATATAAAGTAGCTCATAAATACCTTAAGTTTTTTATCGTTAGAATATTATAAGTGTCTTTAAAAAACTTGTTATAACAAAAATGTTCCTCGATAGAAATGAATGCAAATTTTAACAAAAAGATGGAGAGTAGGTATAGTGGTAACTATGACAATAGATGTGGTCAATACAATTATAAATATGTCATGTGCTAATCACATGAGAATATTTATAGAAATATTCTCAAGTGCAACTAATAAAAGGTAGTACCATGCCATTTTCTACAATTTAAGGTACTAAAGTACTATTTGTTTTACAGCTTAGGGTATTAATATGCTACATTTTACAACTTAGGGTATTTGAATGTAAAAGTGGTGAAACAATAGGGTATTTAAGTGCCATTTAGCCTATTTTCTCCCTACTAATAAGGAAAAAAAAGTAAATAAGTAAAGTTTATCAAACATGATTTTGGATCATTATAATATAAAACTTACTTAAGTTAAATAAGTAACTTGCCAAATATGTTCTAAGTAAGATTAGATTCAGTAGCTTTGGAGATCCCAATCGGATTCGGACGCGTACCATATTTTGTTATATTTTAATCAAAAACCTCACTCACAAGTAAATATTAAAAAAGAGTGCTACTAGCAAGACCCACATATAGGACAACCTCATGGAAAGCTAACGTGGCAAGTCCCGCTGTAAAAGTTTTAATGAGCTGAAAAATATGAGTCAGAAAGAAATAATGACATGGGAAGGGCATTTTCATAATTAAGACTATCATCTCCTTTAAAAAAAAGGGAACACACTCCAAGCAGCCTTTACTATCAAGAAAAACTCCACAAACCCATTAAACAAGACCCTTGTGTGGAAACCCAAACACAATAAGCTCCTATCTCTGAAAAAATTCCAAGCCGCCATGGAATCCAAACTCTTGTGCCTAAATCCAAAGGCAACAACCATCTTTGTGACAAGCTCCTAGCAGCCATGGAATCCATGAAGAACTTAGAGGAGAAGAGAAGGATTTTTTATTTTGGGGCTCCGGTAAGAGTGTTATCTTTCTCTCTTTTTTCTATGTGGATTTTCTAAGAGAAAACATTTTAATTTATAGAGGCTTTTCACATAATCATCTCTATCCCAGAATCAGCCTCCAAATAAATACAATTAAATACCATTTATCAGCCCTAATTCAAATTCTGATAATGACCCATTAATTCTCCATTAATGGCTAATTATCACCCATTAAACATGTGTATAATTTAATTAATTTGGTTAATCATTTCTAACATCTCCCACTTGGCCAAATTAACCAAATGATATACCTCCCACTATCTGTGAGATTAAATATCTTATTTTTATCATTACTCCCACTATTCATAAAGAGTAATTCACATTTCATTATTCATGAAATTTACTTAGACTTATTTATCTCTAAGCCCCCATCAAACTTTCATGTTTGATAAAGAATTCCGCTGGTATTCCTTTTGTTAAAGGATCAATAATCATATCTGCAGTAGGGATGTAAGTCACTTTAACTTCTCTCTTTTCTACAATATCTCGAATATAGTGATGTTGGATCTCAATGTGTTTTTCTTTAGAACTATTAGCTCTACTATTGATCAAGCTAATCGCTGCTTGATTATCACAATAAATATCAATAGGTCCTTCTAACAAATTGAGATCTAGAT
>JBAKGM010000233.1:28859766-28872106 GCA_037177215.1 Asparagus racemosus
AGGAAAATTTTGTAACGATTAATCTAATAATATTTTCAATTAATATTAATAATCTCTTTCATAAAATATATAATTAAGTATACAATTCAAATACTTAAAATATTTTTTTAATATTTTAATACTAGAAAAATACGTATCGAAAAATCACGGTTGTTACATTGGCGGGCTTTGAACAACCACGTTAGGCCTCTTGCCTCGTAAGGGAAGCTAAGATGACTTTGGCGAGTTTGCATTTTTAGGGTCTGCAATGGGTGCAATAGATTGTTTTTGCTTCTAGGAAACTGCAGTCGCTACCTAATTGATTATTTCTGAAATGGTCTTAAATGAGATCGATGACAAGTCAGTATTCGTCACAGTTGAGGGGAATGTCACAGAGCCGAAAGTGATGGTGAAAGGGGTGCCGAATGCAATTTCTTGCTTGGATGCCATTGATTCTACAAAGAAACAAGATCCTTGCAAGAAACTGTTGCAAAGCCAATTAGTGAGTTTTCTATTTTGATGATATATTAACTCAAAGATGGAAGGAGAAACCAGGTCCCACTGGGCGTGCCAGAATTTGTTAGGTCAACAGTGGCTATCTAAATTAGTTGCGTATAAGTGCACCCAATTAAGATAGACAACTTTGCCTTGTATATCGATTCCATCAAATTCGCCCTACGGGAGAGGGTTTTATTTTTATGTGGGTTCATGGTTTCCAATAGACTCAAGAGCCTATTGTTAATTACCCTTACTGATGAAAGGAACCTTCGATTAAGAGTCAATAAAAGTTATCAAAAATAAGAGAAAACTCGCAAAGCAAGAAAATACAGTAATCTTATTATTATTTCTTTAAATGATCATATACATGGCTTAACCAGGGGTATACCCCCATCGTACAGATTTTCATATAAAATCCTAGACTAGAGATATTGCTGTTGAAATTTGGGTTTGGGTTTGACTTGGATACGTGAAATGGAATTTGGATTTTGAAACCAGTTTAACGACGCAGAGGTCAAATTTAGAATTCGGCCCAGTTTAACGACGTAGAGGTCAATTTTGGTATTTTGTTCCAGTTTACGAAGTAGAGGTCAAATTTAGAATTTTATTCTAGTTTAATGACGTAGTGGCTGAAGAAGAGAGATGAAGGCTGCTAAGGATTTTTTTTTTTTGGTGTGGAGGATTTTTTGGCTGAGGGATTTTTTGTTGCTAGTCTCTCTCTCTCTTTTTTTTTTGGGTTGACGTTAGTGATGCATTTATATAGTAGGAGGAATACCAGATAACATCAATGCTTTAAAATCTTTTTGATTTGTTATCATCAAGTGAGTAGATAAGCCCCAATCTAATTATTTAGACTTGAAAATAATTGATAAGGTTATAATGCATTTGAATTTGAATTTAGAAATTATGGATAAGTATTTATTTAAATCACCATCTTATCTCCATATTGACATGTCTAAAAAAATGACACCAACATATCCATAATTAGCTAATTCTAATTATAATTAAATATTTAGCAATCGTAATTAAACCATAACTATCCAACAAGTTTAGGTGTTCTAGTGTTAAACCTTCAAAACTTTTGAAATTCACTAAACGCACAATAACAATCTTTTCTTTATATACTAGGTGAAAAACATGTGCATTGCACGTGGTCATATATCTAAATTGTTTCTTTTGTGTTTATTGGAAAGAAGGGCTTCATAATATCCATGCCCATACTAATTGATCTAAGAAAAATGATAGAGGGAAAGGACTTTTAGGGACAAAGAAAAGAAAAAAGATTATGATAATTCTGTGGAGAAATTAAGTAGAGAGCTATTATTAATTGATAAATTGATCTAAGTACAACTTGTGCAACAACTCTCTAGCTATCAACCTTCGTAACTTTGTTGTTATTGTGGTTTTTTTTGTTGATCTAGTAAAAATGCAATATTTACATGCTACTAGAGGAAATTGCCATTTAAATTTCATATACAAGTGATTGAACAGAAAGTATCATTTAACTCTTAAAAAAAAGAAATAGTATCCTATTTCAGTCGGTTGGACCACAATCCCAATTTTGGAGCTCAAAGCAATTCCACAAGGCTCAAGACATTGACATGAGTCACAGACAAAATATATGTAACTGTAGTTACTATCAAGATGAGTCTGCAAAAGCTTTGCAAGGTTAAAACCATGATGGATCTTGATCTCCTATGCAATTTGAACTTACTCCCTCAAGTGCTCAAAGGTCTGCATTGTTTTAGGGCCAAGTCCTCCAGCAAACTATAAGGTTAAAACACCATAAAATTTATTTATTACCCATATAAGTGCTTGAATTTGAAAACACTTTTCTATATTAGATTATACTTGTCTGATATGCTCGGTAAGCAAAACACACACTCTGAAGTGGAAGTGCTTCCTACATTGGTTTTCTCTTTTTTTTTTTTTTTTTTTTTTTTTTTTTTTTTTTTTGTTGGGGGTGCTAATTTTAGTTATGTGAACACTATCTGGATATAATTTTTACCAGTTTCATTGATTCCATCTTTATCTGCACCCAAAAAAAAACCACACACATGAATGATTTTATGTCTTTTGTGAACCCTAATGTAGAGATAAAGAAGTGAGATAATGCATGAAACTTTAAAAGAAAGACTTAAAGAAAAATAATGACAAATTATACTAATAGTTACGATGAGTGAATGATACTATCCAGAAATAGCAAGTTGCATACCTTGCAAATAATTCCTGAATAGAGCATCCATTCAGTGGGAATTTTGTAATCCCTATAGAAGAGCATGGTCGTGTCTGTCAACTTAATTAACCTTTGGAAACTCCTTTCTGACCTGTCACCACATTCAATAAACATCAAATAATAAAAAAAATAAAGATATGTAATTCCTAATCGTTGAGCTAAGAGATTACTAATGAATTTTCATTCTCACTTATCTTGTAAGTTTGTGATCCAAGATGGCTCATTCAAGGGAAAAAACCTTAATTAGCAGTTTTCTATGATTAGGATATCCGGCCACAATAAGCTTCTCTTAATACATTTGGATTTGCTTTTCTTTCAAGACAGTTGAAATGCTTTAACACTGCCCTTTCATCAGCCTTTAACAATCCAAGAGGGGTAGAAATTGAGGAGCATGAACATATATCATCGTACAATGATTGAATAAGGAATATTATTGAGCATTTAGCTTTGAAGCATTCATAATCACCCCATAAAAGTTACCATAGACCAGAAGGGGATACTAACTATCAAAGCTATTATCATTAATTTTTTGAGTAACAAAATGTGGGGTCAAAATTGTCTATCTAAATTAGTTGCGTATTAGTGCATCCAATTAAAATAGATAACTTTGTCTTGTATATCGATCCTATCAAATTCACCCTACGGGAGAGTGTTTTATTTTTATGTGGGTTCATGATTCCCAATAGGCTCAAAAGTCTATTGTTAATTACCCTTACCGATGAAAAGAACCTTTGATTAAGAGTCAATAAAAATCATGAAAATAAGTGAAAACTCACAAAACAAGCAACTACAATAATATTATCTTTTTTAATGATCATATACATATCTTAACCAGGGGCATACTCCCAGTATACAAATTTTCATATAAAGTCTTAGACTATAGATGTGGCAATTGAAATTTGGGTTTGGGTTTGGGTTTGACTTGAAGAAATGAAATAGAACTTGGATTTTTAAAACCAGTTTAGTGACGTGGAGGTCAAATTTAGAATTCAGCCTAGTTTACCGATGTGGAGGTCAAATTTAGAATTTGCTCCAATTTAAAGACGTAGAGGTCAAGCTTGGTATTTGCCAGTTTAATGACTTAAGGGGTCAATTTTGGTATTTTCCAGTTTAGGGATGTGGAGGTCAAATTTGGTGTTTTCTAGTTTAACGATTTAGGGATCAGTTTTGGTATTTTCCAGTTTAGGGATTGGGAGGTCAAATTTAGTGTTTTCCAGTTTAACGACTTAGGGTTCAATTTTGATATTTTGCTCTAGTTTAACGACGTAGAGGTCAAATTTGATATTTTGCTCTAGTTTAATGACGTAGAGGTCAAATTTGATATTTTGCTCTAGTTTAACGATGTAGTGGTCAAATTTGAAATTTTACCAAGTTCAATTTGGTACTGACCTAGTTTATGACGTAGAGGTAAATTTTGGAATTTCCTCCAATTTAACGACATAGAGGTCGAATTTGAGATTTTGTCCGGATTGTGTATTTGGACTATTTTAACCACTTAGGGGTCGACATAATTAAACCTTTTGATCTTAAACTTATTAGCGCATGTTTTTACACAAGGTTATTTCGAGTGTGTTTCTTTTCACACAAGATATTCTTTCATCCAGTAAGGCGGGCCGCTTGAACCGGGACCTATTCTCTTAATAGATTCTTATCCAAGACTTGTGTCATTTGATGATACCATGTGAATCGCTAGAAACGAAGGAATTGACGTGGGCCTGCACAAGTGTTGATATGGTTATAGACGTAGAGGTCCGTGTCAAGTTTGGTGACTTTCGTATCTTCTTGAATTTGTCTTTGAATTTTCGATGATTTGAGAGATCAATCCGCAATTCATGGAATTTTAGGGACTAATGTGTAATTTCTGTAATTTCTTAATTTCTTATAGGGTTTTCTGTAATGTCTGGATTTTACAGGGACTAAACTGCAAAGTTTGCAATTTTGGACAGAAACTGGGTATTTTCTGCAAATTCTAGGCAGAAACTAGTCTTTTTACAATTTTAGGCTGCCAGGGTCTTTTCTGCAAATTCTGGGCAGAAACTGGGTATTTTGTGCAAGTTCTTGGCAGAAACTAGCGTTTTCTACTATTCAGACCGCCAGGGTCTTTTCCGTAAATTCTGGTCAGAAGCTGGATATTTTGTGCAAATTCCTGGCAGAAACTGTTCTTTTCTACATTTAGGCTGCCAGGGTCTTTTCTGTAAATTCTAGACTGTTTCATAATTTCTATATTTTATAAGGGGCTGAATTGTAATTTGGGTTTGTTTTCAGGGGTTTCTTGTAATCTGCCGGAGTTGGGAGGGGTTCCCTGTGATACACCGGCTTTGTAAAGGAGGCCTTTTTGCAACGTCAATACATCTACTGTCCCTCAGCCTTTTCGGACTCCCTGTAGGGTACAAATCTTCCTCGTTCGTCTAGTTGTATCTTGGTGGGATCAGTGTTTTAAGGGTTAATTTTAGAAAACCCCCCTCAACTATGTCTCTTATCTCACAAAACCCCCCTCAACTATTTAATCTTCACAATTTTAAAAGTATTGTAGATAACCCCCCTCAATTTTCAAAAGTATCATTTAACCCCCCTAGCTTTCATCATTTAACACAATAGCTATAGTAATAAAGGGGGTTAAATGTCACTTTTAAAAGTTGAGGGGGGTTACCTACAACACCCTTAAACTTGAGGGCGGTTTTATAGAGTTTAAATAGTTGAGGAGAATTTTGTGAGACAAAGGCCATAGTTGAGGGGGGTTTTCTAAAATCAACCCGTGTTTTAAACCCATCTAAAATTGTGTCTCCTTATCCCGGTGGAATTCCTATTCACAAAGCTCTATAAATTAACAATGTAATTAGATATAGGAAGCTTAGAACTATACGACTTCTTTGCCAAAGATGGCAAAGTGCTATCGATTCGAAGGTGCGCGTAAGTCACGTATTATCCTTTATAAATTATTTGAAGATTCAGATTGGCCGAATAAATCTACCCATATATTCTTTGTTGCGAGATTCTTTCTAGATTTACTTATTGCATCGAGTTTCCGGTTCAGTCATTCGTTCTATTTGAGAATTATGTCTAATGCTAGAATTAGTTGTTCAATTCAATCGCATCTTTGTACATGATTCTTGTTTGCATCGCATGCAAATAATTTTGATAAAAAAGAATACGATGATTTCGAGGGAAAACGGTGTCCGAGTTTTGGTGAAAAAGTCAACAGAAATTGGGCGTGGGTAGTTGATTAAAAGTAAAGCATGTTTTTAAGTTGTTTTAGTATAAATTAGAAATTACAGGTGGTTTCTATATAATCACCCTATTTATTAGGTTGTTTCTACGAAAAACCCCTATATAGAATAACATTGTAATATCTGTTGTATGTAAATATATGTTGTAAATTCTATTAATTAAGATATGATAATTGAATCTAATCTTATAGCTATTAATAAGGACATGATAAGAATGTAATATCCAAAATGGTGAAGTGTATGAAAAGTTTTTCTCAAACTCACACTTTTATAAGGAGTATGATATGATAAATGGAGAGTGGTAGTTTACCGTTATGATAAATGGAGATTGGTAATTTACCGTTATCTTTACATGTCAAAAGATTGTCATGTGGCCATTCTTAATTTTCTTTAAAGCTTCAATTTCACTAAACCTCCAATAAGTTTGGTCCCTTGGTACTAAGCCCCAAAACTTTTTGACAAAATTGCCGATAAGTTTGGAAATTTTAGAAAATTTCTGAAATATCTTTGATATTTTTTAATTAACCCACATAATGATGTTACCCCATAATTGTACTCCAGCAAACATTATCCCTTAAAGTCAATGTGTACTACTCAAATCATTCTTATCTGCATATTAACCCATAAAATTACAAATAACCCTTGAAAAATACAAACATAACTCCAATAAAAATGAAATTATAAATGCTCCCCTAAAAAATCTAAAAATTACAAACACCCCCTTTAAATTTCAAAAATTGTAGACAACTCCTTGAAAAATTCAAAAACTACAAACGAATCCCTGAAAAATAAGAAAATTACAAACGGTACCCTTAAAATTCTAAAAATTACAAAACAAGCCCCCTAAAAAACTAAAAATTGTGAAAAGCCCTAAGATAAAATCTAAAAACTGCAAGCAGACCCTAAAAATTCCAAAATTTCAAACAGCCACCCAATAAGTTTACATATTAGAAATGACTCCCAGTAAAAATGAAAATTACAAACAACCGCTATTGGGAGTTTTCTATCGCTATTGGGAGTTTTCTGCTAGAAGTAATTGAAAGTTAAGTGGCAAAACTAAAAGAAAAAAAATGAGGACAATCCAATTTGTTAAAAGCATGATGGGCAAAACCAAAAAACAAAACTCATAGAAAACAAATAAATCAGATATACAAACCAAAGAAACCACATCCAACTGTGTGAGCACGTGCATAATGCTTTTATATCCGATAACGAAAAGATGTTGTTGAGATCTTTTGTTCTTATCGTTTGTTAACTAAACACAACTAGATAATGGAGTGAAATGTAATTCTAAAATTCATATGAGAGACTTTACCCAAATTTCTCTGTTTTATTAACAAAAAGTTTACTCACCGATCAAACCTTGTTCGAAAATTACCCCCACATCCATAACCCAGCCATCTAAATATACTTCTGGTTTTTGACCCGTTAGAATTCAAAAACCCGTTATTAAAACCCCTATTAGGAATATTCAGGCGCAAAACTGACGAATCTTAGCTGTAGAGTGTGGAATTTATACTTGTTAATGATAAACAAATCTCAACTGACAAATTATTAGCCGGCAAAGCCCTAGAATGTCACAAGGAGTCGCTCAGAAGGAAAACATAAATTTTCCCGTAACATTAACTTTTTATCCCCAACTTACGGATGGTCTCATAAGCGAACCACATCCATCAACTATACCGATCAAGAAATCAGATTCTAGCTGGATAAAAGTAGGGAAAAACTGCACCGGAATAATCAACTCTCGCATCGTATACATGTGTTGCCACAAAACTTAAAATCAAGTTATGTTACATTAGTAGTTTATGTTACATATCCACTCTCCCACCGTATACATGCATTGCGACAAAACTTAAAATCAAGTTATGTTACAAAACTTAGGGCCTGTTTGGCAAACCTGTTAAACTCGTTTTAGTTGGAACAGACTTCGCCCAATAGCTTAGCCCTAGTTTGGCAAAACAAAAAGTGGGGCTTAACCTACTTTTGTGTAGCGTCATTTTGCTCAATAATTGGGCAAGAGCGTGCTTGGCAATTTCAAAAGAGGATAGAATTTGAACCAGTCTTTGCATAACTAGAATATACTTAAACCATATAAAGATGGTCCAAAAGAGAACTGATTTAGAGGCAAAAAATTAAACTAAAAAAAACTAGATCAATTTGGCCCCATTATTGGCAAACTAAAAACTAGCTTCTGAACCAAAATTTCACCCGCTAAAACTAAGTTTTTGGAGTTGAAAAACACACTCTTTTAAGTCTTAATTTGAATATATATTATGTATCCTTACCAATCAGAGATGGGAAAAATCAGACACAGAAGCTCCCGCAAGAAAAGGATTCAAAGTCTTAACCTGCATATATTATTCAGTTCACAGAAAGGAAACTCCTAATACAACTGCATATAGCACTCCGTCAACAACTAGTACCAGGGCAGCAATAAAGCTCCATAACACCCTGCTAAGCAAACACAGTACATTGCAGAGTGCAGATAACTGCACATGAGTTCTCTCCCGTCAAGGGGAAAGTTAGATGGCTGCCCCTATCAAACAAGTAGAAATTCTAAAGTTCATCACGCGGAGCACCTCCAACCTTTGATGGGGCAACACTGAGCTCAGAGAGGTAATTCACTGCCAAAGATGCATGAAGAGCAGCGCCACTAGAAAGAGCCTCTTCATTGATTGTGAAGTAAGGAGAATGGAGAGGGTACAACTTCCCTTTGGACTCATCGTTCATGCCAACAAAGTAGAAGTATGCCTTAGGCACCGCCCTGCCGTAGAAGGCGAAGTCTTCAGATCCCATCAGAAGGGGTCTCAACCTGACGTTCTCGGTTCCAAGCGTTTCTGCAGCAACCTTCTGAAAGTAATCGTGGAGGTTTTCGCTATTTATTGTCGCAGGATACAATGGGTATTCAGCATCGAGGAAATCCACAGTTGCAGTGCATCGTTGGACTGATGCTTGCGAAACAATTACCTGTCATTTCCAAAAAAAATGCTAGGCACCCTGAGAAAAGTTGCCAAAGACACTTTCATCTAAGGTTTCTTCATGCCAAAACAAACACCGCCTTTCATTATAATGGGTTAATTGCAGATAAACCCCCTGTACCACAGCCCAACTGCAGATAAACCCACTGTAGTTCTATTGTTGCAGATAGATTTTTTGACTCTTTTACCCTTGGGAGGTATATTTGTATTTCTCTCTCTGAGGGCAAGAGACTCAAAAAAAAAAAAAAAACTCTGGGTCTATCTGCAACAGTAGAACTACAGGGGTTTATCCACAATTAGGTGCTAGTATAGAGGGCCTATCCATATTCCATAACTAACAATATTATAATCGTTATAAAAATTACATGGAACAAACTACTCAGAAATAATACCAGAATCTTGTTATCACTATGCCAATGATTAATTGAATAGGAGAGCATATATATCAAAGAATTTGACCTGGTGACACTCATTTACATGAATTTGCTAAAGACTGCTGTATGTTTAGTATTGATGGGGTAGTAAATACCATAGTTGCATGAAACCCGGCTTGTTCCGGTTCAAGGAATGGGAATGGGAGCATCATATGCCACTTATTTAGAATCGGGCATGAGGAGGTAGGCTTATATGGTATGCTAGGGAACGTGGTATGGTATGCTTTAGGATTGGTTTTTAAATCTAGGAATTGGAATGCTCTAATGTACAATTTTATGCAAGAGTCAAATTCAAGGATCAGTAACGGTGAAAAAATTTCAAGTTACAATTATGGTATGCTCTTTGTTGTTTATTTCTTGTTTTTCCCCCAAAATATTAACTAATTCGAATTCTAAATTGGGTTGCCGGGTATGAGACCCAATTCACTAGCGTACCACGTTCCGGAATGATTGAACCTGGGTCGTGGTTCGCTAGTGTCCCAAGTTCCCAACATCTATGATAAATACAGTACCTAAGCCTGTCCTAGTTCAAGCTATCTTGAAATCCTGAGAAGCCAGTTTGAGCTTATTCAATCATATCGTTTGAATGTCTCACAAGCAAAATAGTGAAAAAACAGTAATGACATGCCAGTCCAATTGATTGCACACGTGGCTAGTAATTGCAAATAACTAAATATAATAGACGATGTGAAACCAATCTAGGATTTTCCAATATGAACACGTATGCAAAGTCTCTATACCAATATTGGTAAGAAGCAGAAGACGTACATCATTTATCAAATGAACTATAGTTTGGGTTGTCTTCTAACCAAATCTGACTCCTACTCGACATACCAATTTGCATCAAAAGAATCTAGTAGGTTAAGCTTAAAAACTAATATAGTAAGTTAAGCAGACGTTATTGGGCTAAAGTCATACATTATGGACTTGGACCCAAATGTTTACTTCCCCACAGAGGAATAGTAAAACACATTATCCCTCCGAGGGTGCTCAAGCATTGCAAGAAAAAGCACTATGGCCAGATTATGATACCTCCTTAATTCGCTGCTTTAGTTGAGAAAGGCTTTCTTCTGAGAAGGCCCGAAAAGTGCCACCAATAGTAACAGAGTCAGGAATAACATTGAAAGCGCCGCCTCCTTGAAATTTAGCTACTGTTACCACCTGCACTCACATTAAAACAGGTTCAAATAGGAAGATCACTTGGACAAAAAGTTCAGTTAAGCTATACTTGAAACTTGAACCTCTTAAGCCATAGAAGCTCATAATACAGGACTCGCTACCATGAGCACCAATGCAGAAAAGAGGGTTTTAGAGACTCAAAAGAGAATTTTGAAAAACTGTAGAGTGCATCAGTTCGCCGTAACTCAAAGAAATACAAATCCTGCTGAGAGTAGAATGGTATGAAAGTAGAGAGATCTACCCATGCTTATTTTCTAGACATAGATAATTGCCTAAGTTACAAAAGAGCCATTGGGCATTATTTTTAGGAACATTTGAGTGCTTGATAGTATCAGTGCTTTTTTGTAAGTTGATGAACTGTTCACACTTATTTTCTAGGATTCCGCGGCTAAGTTGATTGAACTATTTGCATCTATTCTGTGCATTTGAGGATTTTGTTTCACTTAAAAAGGTATCCAAATCATCTTTCTTTAGAACTTAGACGAATATGTATTGTTTATTTATTGGAAATCTTTTCTTTCCATGAGCACTTGGTGGAACATTTCTTTTACTAGTATGCATTTATTGCGTGTACGGAACTAAATACCTGAGAGTCCAGGGGATCAGCTTCACGTGAAACAAGATGTTGCAAGCTTACAATCACACTGGATGCAGTTAAAATTGGATCTATTGTGTGCTGAGGAATGGCTGCATGACCTCCCTTCCCACTGATTACTGCCTCAAAAAACCCACTCCCAGCCAGTAGTGGCCCTGGTCTGGATGACACAACACCAAGAGGCATGTCTGGATCAAGATGAAACCCAAAAATAGCTTCAACATTCTTTAAAGCTCCAGCTTCAATCATTTTCTCTGCCCCGCAACCTCCTTCTTCAGCTGGTTGGAAAAGAAGTACTACGGTTCCCTTTTGCAATAAGAAGGAATACCATTGAACATATTTAGTAAAAAATGCATGAATCAAACCTAAAAATAAGTTGAACGTCTTGCTAGGTTTCTGTGAGTGTCCTTATGTGTAAAAGAGATGACTGGTGAACTAAAGTGAAAATAAGTTACAGATAGTTCTTCAATTCTCAAGAAGCTTTTGTGTAAAGGAAGCACTAGAGTACCAAGAACAACAATGTAGTCCTACCAATAAAGTATGTGAAATACAAACAAAGCATTTTGTTTCTCAAGCATATTTTCCCAGGAAGTAATTCCCAGGAAATAAAAATATTTTTCCAGAAAGTTTGTGGAAGTACGAAAAGAATTGTGCATCACTAGCTGAGAAAAGTGATCAGTTCCTCATCTTTTAGCAGCAACATTGAGGTTCTTAAAAGAAAAAGAAAAGACGGTCTTCCAAATAACTAGTATATATCATGAAGTTAATGTTGTTTAAAACATATCAAATATACATATTTCCAATGTGGTTAAAATTTACAGATTTCAGATCCAAATATGCATATTAGAGAAAAAAGGTTGATCACACTAAAGAGTGAAATCCAGTTATAGACAGCCTTTCAATCTGTTGGGCGCAGAGTTCACGCCCACACACCGCAGAAGCGTTATCTCCTGAGAGAAGCTCCCGAGTCATATTCCCGTATCACAAAGGAAACAAGAGTAGAAAGTAAAATATCCCAGCCAAGTGAGATATCTTACTCTTCCTCTCAACAGTACTAGGATTGAATCAAGGGAACCTACAAACTATAGCAAATGCACAATAAATAGCAAAGACACGAGATTTACGTGGTTCGGTAAACTTGCCTACGTCCACGGGAGCACCACAATAATTTCTTATTTGACCACAAGAAATTACAAAGCTTGAAATAGAGA
>JBAKGM010000233.1:28885818-28897633 GCA_037177215.1 Asparagus racemosus
ATGAAGCAAAGACCCAAAAGGTTGGAAGGGGAGACCAAACTAGAAATTGAGAAGTAAGCCTAATGGAGAGAACTTGTACTATTTTGTTCCAACTTTAGCCCTCCCCCCCCCCCCCCCCGCCCCCCCTTTTCTTGCTAACTTTAACCATAACGAGCCTTCTATGCTCCATATGCAAATCCATGAGCATGGAAAGATGATACAAATTGACACAAATTTTTTTTTTCATGAGAAAATTGTCAGAAAAAGTGGAATACTTGAAATCAAACAAAAGCTTTCCTGACAACACAATCCAAAGTGTTACTCAGTAAGAGGAACAAGCTACATAACCCCATTTTAGGGTGTGCCTAGTTGGGTGAAGTTGAAACTACAAATACTTTTACAACACCATGTTCCTTCAACACATGGTGTTGGAACACTCTTGAAATTGAGGGTTGTTCCAACACTCCTAGTTTTGGCTTAGTTTGTTGTTGCAACAACATCTAATCAAACAAGATCTTTGGATTTTTGATGTAGTTGGAACAACAAAGGGTTCCAACTACACAAAACCAAACACACTCTTCGAGTTAAGACAAAGACATGACTACATAGGTGTTGCTTGGATATTCTAGAGGGGAACCAGAAATTATAAGCCGAAGATTCAAAGAATCCTTTTATTCTGCAACAGACTGTAGAATATCAGCATCAACAACATCCAGTGCCTTTTCTTCCTCGTGAAAATAAATTACCTACTGAGCACAAGTCAGAACTAAAACACACAAAAAGAAAGATCAGAACTTTAGCGTTTTTATTGTATTTTGTATTTTTCCCTTATTATTTTTTTTTTTGGGGGGGAGGGGGGGAGGTGGTGGGGGGGGGGCATGAATCCTTAGTGACCAGCTGGAGGGACAGCAACAAAGTTGAAGGATATTTCTTTTCAAAACATTACATTGATCAAGGGCAAAACAAGAAAAGAAAACATTTTTATCACTATAGTCAAAGTGCATGTACATGGTCATTCAGAAGTAAGAATGCTTTTAAGCCAAAACTCATTCTCGAAAATAAACTTAAAAGTCGAGGAGAAATTTAATTGCTTAGACAAAGTTTTACCTGAAAAATTGCAATTGCCTTTGAAAAGAGCTTCTCATTGTCACAAGTCTTATGTGCACCACTCAGAAGTTGCCAGTTCACTTTAGGTTCACCTTCACTAATTAAATCTTCTTCAGTCTTCTTTAATAAACTCAGTGTTGATGCATGAATTTCATGAGGTGAAGTCAAGACCATTTGTCGTAGATCGTTGTGAACTTCTTGACATTTTATAGAACATAACCAACTAAACCATGGCAAGGGTCGTTCCTGTATCAGAAGATGTGTTTTGTTCATATTAGTACATGACTATTGTTTGTGAAATCTGCTAGGATTTAGAAACAGGAGATTCATCTGCTTCCTACCTGTATATCGCATATGCCCTGATCTTTTAAGCAACCGACATGATACAATTTCTCACACTAGGAAAAGAACACAAAATAAATCATGGTAAGTATCAAGGAATTGAATGAACCTTTATAACTCAAAAGAAGCAAATCGAAAATGCACACCTGGCCACAAAAGACAAATGATTTAGATCCAAATTCTTTCCCCATTTCAAAGGAACTGTCACTGCACAGTGCAGAGTTAAGACATAAAAAATGGAAAAGATAATGTAGCTTCAAACAAAAACATTGGAGAAGAGGACTTCTTAAACTTATCCAAATATCACTAGCTCAACGAGTGAAAATTGACATTTAAACCCCTACCTGCATAGGGCACAGCCACTGTCTTTCGGGTGCTTTATCACACGTTTTAGACCAAAATTAAATGGTTTGGGCACAGCATGAGATTGTACTTTAGAGGCTGTTTCAGGTTCAGAGTTATCTCTACAAGATAAACAGCATGATGCACTATCAGTATCAGGAGTGTAGCATCCTGCATTATAGACATAGGATGGAGACCAGAATTAGCAAGTGACATATTTTCAGAATGGAGCTCTTTTACTTTGAGTAACAGTACCAAATAATGATTCAAAATTTCAACACGTCAGCAAACTGTCCAACACAAAATATTAGATACAGCACTACAATGCCCAAACTATAATAATCAGTTATCAAGAGAGAAAACATGCATCCTAACGTGGAAAAGAAAACAATAACTTTAAATCTAAACAACGATCAGTCCGAAATGGCATACATGACCCGAAAGTTGGAAGGTATCATCTCAATAATTTCTTTAAACAACATATCAAGGCTAAGGGAACGAATGAACATTGAACATGTAAGAAAACATACTGAACAAATCATTTAACAACAGAAAATCTACATAGTTATGAATCATAAGGGAGCCTATCGGTAGATTTTCTACTATTTTCCAAAAGGCATTAATGTGCGATGTAATCTTAATGTAAAGAGATGCACCTATCTCTATCAGTCACTAGACAATTCCCGAAATGAACAGCGAGTAAGAATGAACTATGTTGAGGTGCATTTGGATCGGATATGGGTTGCAGTGATGCAATATTTTAAGTAAGAAACATATATTTGAAGTTAAGGTAAAACTCTTCTTTAACGTTTATTTAGAAAATATATGCACTCTCCTTTATAGAAATCTTAACAAAGAACATCCAAAATCTGCATATAGATAGCAAGTTTATATCTGTAAACAAACACTAGACCGTGAAGAAAAAATATAATATGTTACCCATCCATATCATTCATGCTTGCTTAGTGTGAACATCAATATTTGAATGGACTTGCATCAAAGACCATGATACGTTCCACTTCATAGCATGTTCCTTAGGGTGCAAAAATTGCATACACAATGTTGGCATCCTGGGTTAGAAGAAACAGTTATCAAGTTGGAACTCGTGATACCTCTGACTTGTGCAATGGTTCCATCTATGCCCTACAAAGGAAAGGCTTTAGCAGTTAATGCGCAAAATTGGGACATGTTATGCCCTTCGCCCTATGTTGCATGGGCACGAGTACGGGTATGGTCACCAATACAGGTGTGGGCACCGATATGGGTACGGATACGGGACATGGAAAATTT
Source organism: Asparagus racemosus (assembly GCA_037177215.1). Classification (NCBI taxonomy): domain Eukaryota; kingdom Viridiplantae; phylum Streptophyta; class Magnoliopsida; order Asparagales; family Asparagaceae; genus Asparagus; species Asparagus racemosus. Next base: position 28,888,879 of record JBAKGM010000233.1, read on the forward strand.
GTAAAAGGTAGGGTAGGGGGCATAGCTATATAAATATTTATATACCCTGTATTATATATTGGAATTAATAGTTTATATGAGAACAAGGATGAAAATTAAAGTTCCTATAACATTTCTATATTTCTTGTATTATGTGGATTATAAATTGAAAAATCACTCGTTTTTAAACTAGACATCCAATAGACCCTTCAAAATCATAATTCGGAACCTGACCTACGTCAATGAGTTTCAAGAAGTGGGTGCGAAGTGTAGGATATATGTCCAAAAAATTGTACGACAAGTTTTAAATTAAAACATGTATTGTATAATTGAGTACAATGCAGGAGTAAATGTATGCATATATACAAGGAGTTTGGGTACAGGAACAGCTTCAGATTATAAGTACCAAGGTAACATAGCCTTTACCATTTTCAATTACCAAATGAAAATCTAACGTCTGTATATCCATGGTAGAACTCTAATGTGCATACTTGTGTTGGACTGTAAAGGCCAGAAACATACTAAAGAAGTTTTAGTAACCCTATTAATTGGTTTTCATAGAAATGTGGAGTTGGTGGCGAATTTTGATTTGGATACCCAATTCATCAACACAAGAGGAGAAGTTTTTTGGGAGAAAAGTGGTTGAATAGTAATGAAAAAGACAAGTCCAGCTTTGGTACATCTAAGAAACGAATTAAGTATCAATAATGCAAAGTAAACCTAGACCATAGCAGACCAATTGGAGGAATCAAGTTCACCAAACATGCACCAAGCCAGGTTCTTGATCATAATTTCTCCCTTCTCCGGGTCAAGTTTGCTTAAGTACCAACTCATTTTTTAGGCTATTACCTTGATCTAACTTTGCAGTTTTTACTAAGTAGTAACATTCTTCTACAATGTAAGCATCTCTATAGCCACTTTTACAATGTAAGCGTCTCTATAGCCATTCAATTTGGGAGGATGTAAAATCTAAGATTCAAATGAGTATGGTTCTTCTTGACAAAGTTTTTATGGGCCCTTATTAAGAAGATATGGGTAACATCTTCAACCTGAGCATGTTCCTTGAATTTAGTGCGAATGGATCTCATTGCTAGAAGAGTAATGTTGAAAATGGATTTGGTCATAAAAGAGGCAAATCTATACTACTATATAAAAAACCAACAAAGGGTAGTGCAAAATTGTATGAGTGGTGGACAAATCATCCTTTTCAATTGTTATTGAAAGGGTAAAGTTGTAATTATAATGAATGATATTCTCTCTTTTCTTTTCTTTTCGCTTTTTTGCTTCTAGAATATTCTATATCATACAATGTCATAAAAAAAGAGCCTGCATAATTGAATGTTTTATTTACGTTTTATTTTATATTATAAAAAGGCAAGGTTCTCTATGTATATATCTTACCATAATTTATTTATACTAATACACAAAGAAAATAGTGAAAATAAGAAAATCAATGGAGGATCTCAAGTTCAAATAATAAATATAGAAGATAATTCTTTCTTAAAAGATTGTTTGACTGTCACTTCTCTACATATCTATTAAATGCACTGTCTATAAATAAAATAAAATTATTTTCATATTTTAAAACCACAAATATACAAAACAACATGTTTTCATATCACGTGCAGTTGCACGTGTCAAATTTCTAGTACATCAGAAAAAAATTACTGCTGTTATTCATAAGTTTGTAATAAAGTGGTACATAAATCATTAAGAAATATAAGATTAAACAGTAAAGGTAAAATAATCAAATTGTAATGGTCTTGGAACCAAATATAATGAATTAGTCAAGAAAAGTTTTAAAAATCCCCTTCAAACACATCACCTGGATGAAAAGCCTTAGCACATCTAATACAAGAAAGCAGCTCATCTCCACCTCCACAAATCATACAAGCAGAAGTTTGATTCTTTGACAAATGCCATGTGAGGTCATGGAGTGAAGAGCCACTGGAAGTGTATATGTTACGATAACTGCAATTAAGAAGATCCATTTTAACAAAAGACCTTAAGTTAATTAGAATTTTTCTTTCTCATCTGTCATATAATGAACTATTGTCATGTGTTTACTTACGGTTGTCGTCTTTTATCAAACCCCGCATGAGCTTCAAATGTTGAAGGGCTAACCTAATTATGTAAGATAACATGTCAAATTCTTGGATTGTCATAGGCATATGCTTAAGGATTAAGTTAAAAAAGTTACCACTTCATCACAGTGGCTACACAAAATACCATTTCCCATTTTTTGACCTTCCAAGATTGTCTGCAAATGAAAAGATCATATTATATTAGAAAATAACAAGAATTAACAGAAAGACAATATGGTAACAATTCTCCAACCTTGCTACTCGAGCAGTAGAATAACATAGCTCCATCTTGAAGGACATTGAAAATTATTTTATGCAAATCACCAGTCCTGAATAAAAAATACTAAAAACTTCTAAACACAAATACGAAGTAACCAACCATTAACAAAATCGGAAGGGATGATGAATAACAATTATTATAGTTTATCACAGACCTTTTCTTAGGACTACCTTGACTTTCAACCATCCGATGTACAGGACGAATATCAGATTCCAGCATATTTGATGAGGGTGGCAGACTGGAAATAGTGCAAATTGGTGATGGCATTGGTCTGGATGATAATGTACATAGAATGGGAGTTACATATCTAATACTACTGACTTATTCAATTTTTGGATCCAAAGTTATGATTTAAATGTTATAATCTCTTAAACTGATAGGGAGACGATTATAGAAATATACAAAGCTTTCCTGACCTTTTTCTGTTTTCGTATCTAGTTTCTAGCACAGAACTCTTCTGTCCATGTAGTGCTATATTTGAACCTGGACTGATATTCACTTTAGCTGACTCCAAAGGACTGATGTTAACATCAGTATATGATGAGTTTCCTTCTATATGTGGCAGTGGGTAATTAGACATAACATTGATACTTGAAGGTGCAGCCTTACAACCTTCTGAAGTTGAATCCGATAATCTGAACATATAGATTAAAAAAAGAACATATCAGAGGATTTGATAAATTCTTCATATAAGAATGATCTAGCGCATGACAACTGATTCAGGAGAGGGTAAAATGCATATGGAAAAGCAAAATTATTGACCAAACATTCTAAAGCGTGATTTGAAAAAATGGATTCAAATCAAAATAAAAAAGCTAGTCACAGCAACCTCGTTAATAATTAAAAAATGAAAAGGATTTAAGCGTATTGAAATGAGTAAATCTCCTCACCTTTCCCTCTCTGTTTTATTTTCCAACATGGAACTCTTGACTATAATAGGTGAACCGTCCATCAAAATATCTCCTGGTTGGATGCCTTCTGTAGCCGACAAGGGTATGGTAACATTATTACCAATATTTAAAGCTGGTTTAATGTTGCACTCTGCAGAATGTGTTAAAGAGTTGACACCAATACATGATGATGGTGCATCAAAACTTCCTTTGATAGCCGCCCCACGAGAGCTATTGCAAAATAAAGATACAATAGCTCAGATAGTTTAATTGATTCCTAAATATGTTTAAATTTCATAAACAGAAAATATCTCAAGAAATGAACATGAAATCTTTTAGCATAACGACACAGTTATTTGTTTTCACATTCACCACTACAATTGTTAAAGCTGTGGCTCACAAAAGATTGATAGTTAATAAAGAAATTTCTTCAAATTTTCCTTTCTGATGTTGAAGTTTCTAGAATCACTTACTCTTGCTTCTGATAGTGATAAAATAATCTACTGACCAAGAATCAAAACTAGAAAACATAAGGAGAAGTCAAGGATAAGTTTATTTCCAAAAATGAACTTTCTCGAGTCACATTTTGTTTGATTGACAGATTTGCCTCGTGGAACATTTATGAGGAAAAAAGGACATAAAAAGACATTTATGGAGGATATTTATGAGGGAAAATAAACAACCAACACCATTCAGATTTTCAATCACAGAGTAATTTATTATGTTGATCATCAATCCTTAAGCAAACTATTTTGAGTTAAAATAGAATAGAGTAGCAAGGAATGAAGTAATTGATATCAGCTTACTAATCTAAGTCATAAGCTATTGTCATGGTGGATTTCTTCACTGTGAAATTTTTGTTCCTATAGAAATTAGCCTGAACTTACATCAAAAACAAAAGTAAGCTTAAATAGTTCTAGAATAAAATATAACATGCTCCAATAGTACAAATGCTCCCTTTACCTTGATTATCTTAAATAGAATACGTCAAAGCAAAAGAATGCTCACATTTTTCTGCTTCTTAAATCAAAAAGAAGGGAAGCGCTTACAGGACAAGAAAACAAGAGAACAGGATCATGGTTGATTGGTAGAATGGTGGTTTAGAAGTTCTCCCATGTTACCAGACTAGTTTTCTTATATAGAAGTGGATCCATCAGCGTCTCCAAATATTCTCCATCTAGATTGCCCTCCATATCTCATCTTATTTGTCTTAACCATACTCACAAACTTCTAAAATATTTATTTAGAATGAAAGCCCAATTGAAGATCAGATTTGGAACTAATCTGAGTGCAAATATAAATCCACATCCAAATTCAGTTCGAATGCAAGATAATAAGTTTGAATTTAATTCTAAAGGTCTATATTAGCACATCCAATGCTTTAGATGAAAAGTACTAAAAATGTAGTGAACATATTTTACCATACAATTGTTGGTTATTCAAGATATTTATTCTCTATCTCCTCATTGACCAAAGGTTCATAAAATTCTTCAGGTTACCAAGGATTAAAAAGAAAAGTTTCATATATAAGCTAAGGCTCAGTGTACACATAACTTTTTGTCAGTGACTGAGCAGAGCATTAAAAATAAAAACATCAGGAAACCCATAAGATCAGTACCAAATTATAATTTACATAGTAATGAAGGGAGTCCGGCAAGTGACCAATCATGAAAGAAATACTCACTCTTCAACTAAGTGAGGGTCAATCTGAATCTCTATTGTCTGAGTCAATTGATTTTCTTCACTATTTTTTGACTGTGCGATGTTTGCTGTTTGAAATGATCCTACATTGCATAAAATAATGCATAAGATTAACATAGCATGTTTTTAATGGAAACTAAAATGTACTATCAAGAATTCATAAGAATAATCAGGAAAGGATCAAGAATTCATTACCTTTCTGATCACTTAATGGGTCCTTATGTGGACAAGGACTCTCTTTCTCAATCAGTTCACGTAGTGAATCTTCAGGAGCATTATTCAACTTTTTCACCAATGCACATATAGATATTCCGCTCTCCAAGTAAATGTGATTATTTTGATTTTTTGACACTGCCCCTGCATGCCTCTCAAACTTGAGAGCAGAGACAACCTGCATTGTTAAACTCAAATCATTATTGAATGGCTAAAAGTCCTTGACAGACCAGTGTTAGAACCCATCACCTGAAATTACCAGGAAATTCTTTCTTTCTTCCTTTTTTTAAGGAAAATGTATGCACTGCTTTACGGGAAAAAAAAGCTTGTAGAAATCATGCATAAGAATCAAAAGCAAAGTTGCTCGTAAAGTTGTAATGTTTTGAGATGCTTCGCTATGACGAGGAATAGTAATTGATTTTGTTTATTTATCAAAATGGGAAAACGGACATAGTTAGAAAATTCAAGCACTAAAAGTCTCGACCTACTTCAAATAGTGAAGATGATAAGGGAAAAGAACTGCAATAGATTCTCTTTCATTCTCGATTTCACTGATGTTCCACCATTTTACATGCAAAAGGAAGAAAAAAAATAATTGTGCTCGTAATAACTTTCATACCTCTTTATAGTTACACGACAAACAACCACATAGATAGCCCTGATCATTTATAAGCCCGTCAAGCTCTACCTGGAGACAATTAGAGACAAACAAAAATCAGGAAAAATAATAATAATATAAAGAAAACAACAAAAGAAGTTTTCCTCAGTAAATACATATCACGAAATAATCAAAGGCATTAAAAAACAAGAACCTTCTGTATAGATTCCCAAACTAATGAAACCTAACAAAGAACAAGTCTAGTAATAGATAATTTTACAAATAAAGGACTATAGAAATCTTAAGAAAGTTCAAAGCAAGCAAAAGTATCCAATAAAAAGCTTTTCATTTCTACATTAATTACAATAAAAGCCAATAAAACACAAAACTTTAAGCAACTATAAAATGCATAGGAATAAATTGTGTACCAAACCAAGTACTCTTTTTTCTTAGTAAAATCATATTTAGATAAACAGATAAAGTAGAATTAAGAATTTTCCATCTTAGTTTTCCCAAAGATTATTAACTTTAATAAACAAAGTATTTTAAAATGCAATAAAAAAAAGTAGAAAGAACGATATTCCCTAAAAGCCATGCACTATAAAGAATACAAATACACAAAAAGACAATAAATTCCATGTTTTGCTTGTTATAATTAAAAGTAATAAACAAACCTGAAAAAGATCGCAAAAGAGGTAGAGAAGGAAACACAAGTATTTTTCTAAGGAAAGAAAAGACAAGAAAGAAGTTTCTTAGTTCCTTTAGGAAGTTGGTTGACTTCCTTCACTAATACATAGGATTTATTGTCATTTGCTGAATAGAAACCTATGTGAAAAGTATAAACATGAATAGCAATAAAATAACGCTTGCAAGAGAACTTCCTTAGGATAAAAAAATTACATAAAACAACCCAAAACGATAGTTCTTTAAACTACACAATGTTGATTTGTGAGAGTGAAGGACATTAAGAAATATTTTATTATTATTTCTCTAGTAGTACAACACTTAATACTCTCTCTAATACAAACACTCTATCTACTACAAACTACTACACTATTACTCTTTTAAAACCACTCACTCTTTTTATTTTTCTTCTCCCTCTTTATTTCTCTCTCTCTCTCTCTTTCTCTTCTTTTCTTGTTATTGGGATGCAATCCACCGAATGCTTAGGGGGTTATTTATAGCATTGGTCTTGTGGTTGGTAGGTACTGTAGGTGGGTAGGTGGTTACTGTTGAATGGTGGTTGAGGTAGGTAGTTGTTGACTTTAACACTCCCCCTCAGCAGTGACTTCTCTATCCACAAGTCCAAGCTGACTTCGAAATTTTACAAGATTTGAAGAACTCAGTGCTTTGGTGAACATGTCAGCTATTTGTTCGTTTGTCCCAATCAACTTCATTATGATCTCCTCCTGAAGAACTTTCTCTCGTAGAAAGTAATAATGTACTTCAATATGCTTCGTCCTAGCATGAAAAATTGAATTCACCGCCAATCGTATTGCAGGCTGATTGTTGCAATGTAAAGCTACTGAGTAATCTGTGAACCTGATGTAGATCCCTCATTAACTAAAAATCCACGTGCTTTCCTGAGTTGCCATCGTTGCTGATTTGTACTCCGCCTCTATAGTTGACAATGACACCGTTGATTGTCTTTTGCTACACTAAGATATAGACGCTGAACCGAGACTAAACACATATCCAACCGTAGATCTCCGAGTGTTGTGATCTCCAGCGTAGTCAGCATCACAATAGCCATAGACCTCACATTCTTCTCCTTTCTTATACATGAAACCATAGTTAATTGTACCCTTGACGTACCTTAGGATCATTCAGATTGCTTCTAAGTGAGACTTCTTTGGCTTCTGCATGTATCAGCTCATCACACCAACTGCAATTGAAATATTTGGTATTATCATCGTCAGATAGATCAAGCTTCCAACTAGTTGTCGATACATAGTTGGATCTTCCAAATCTTTTCCTTCGTGTGCACACAGCCTTAGGTTTGTCTCCATCGGTGTTGAGATTGACTTGTAGTTGAACATCCCGTACTTGAGCAACATGTCCTTCACATACTTTTCTTAGCAAAGGAATAATCCATACTTCCTTTAGTCGACCTCCAATCCGAGGAAATGCTTGAGCTACCAAGCTCCTTCATTTGAAACTTGACCAAGAGATATGTCCTTATTCTCTAAATTTCCGCTTCATCGTCTCTAATTAGGATAAAGTCATCCACATGGACCAACACGATTGCTAACCTATTGCCAATCTGTTTGACAAGTAAACTAGAATCGGACGGAGCAAGATAGTATCCACTTTGAATTAAGAACTCACCAATCTTGCCATACCAAGCTCTCGGAGCTTGCTTCAATTCGTAGAGAGCTTTCTTTAGTTTGCAAACATATCTTTCCTTCTCCTTGCTCTCAAATCCGATGGGTTGCTCCAAGTAAATATCTTGATCTACCTCACCGTGTAGAAATACGTTATTCACATCCATTTGCTAAAGCTTCCAACTCTTGTTGGCTGCCAGAGTTAGAAGAACTTGAACTGTTATTATCTTGGCAACTGGACTGAATGTCTCATCATAATCCAGTCCATACTGTTGAGAGAATCCTCGAGCTACCAAGCATGTTTTGTATCTCTCAATCGACCTGTCCGGTCGAGTCTTGACCTTGTAAACTCATTTGCATGAGATAGATTTGACATCATTGGGCTTCGACACCAACTCTCAAGTTTAGTTCTACTACAGAGATTGAATTTCTTCCTCTATTGCTCGTCTCCATTCAGTGGTTTCGTATGCTGCCTCGAAGGTAGATAGCTCATTCACATCTTCGATAATGGCAGCATTAGCATACTTAGGCTTCAACTTCCTGGGTCTGGTTGATCTTAAAGTTGTTCTACTGGTTCTTCTTTGATATCCTATAGTTGGCTTGTTCACACTTCTTCTGGTGTTGTCTAATAAATACCGGTCTTGCATGGCTTATTCTCCTTTGAGGATTTTGAAAAACTTGATTCT
>JBAKGM010000233.1:28899155-28927397 GCA_037177215.1 Asparagus racemosus
GGTTCTTTTTCATACCCGGTACATAGTATACATCTTGTAGTTGTATCCGATTCGGGTTGTAGCACGGCGTAAACACAATCTTTCCGATGTGTGTGATAGGCAATCTTGAATTATTCGCTATCACAACTTCTCGCCTATCTTTATACTCCTTCATGATGACAAGCTTCACATTGTCTCCCGTCATATGATTGAAATAGCCAGAATCGACGATCCAATCTTTATTGTAGCTAATTTCTTCACAATCTGAAACCGCTGTAAGTGTGGACTCAGATTTCTCCACAATCAAGGTTAGTGCCATATCAACGACCTCTTCATCAAGTGATGCTTCTTCGACGATGGACATGAATGTTTGGGCATCCCATTCGTCTTCGTCGTTTTGCTATCTGCGCTATGGTGTAGCATTGCCCCCTACAAGTCTTCTCTTGTAGCAGCAGTCTCTAGCGAAGTGTCCTTTCGTCCCGTAATTGTAGCAGCTGTTGTCAGATCACCTTGCTTGATGATTGCCTTGCTTCCCGCTCTGTAGTGATTTTTTGGTGGTTGCCTCTTTGAGCTAGCCTTTCCGTATTGCTCTTTGCTAACGCTGTTTGGTTTGTCTCTTTCGTTGCTGCTGAACAACGCTTCTTCCCTTTTTATTGAAACGCCGGTCATTTGTTTAGCTAGGGTTTACTGTGTAGCGAGCAAGCTTTCCAACTCCAAAAGTGTTGGTTGAGTCGACCAGTCGTGTGTAGCCGCAACAAGCCCATGGTACTCTAGTCTCAAGTTGTTGATGATTATTCTCCTCATCCTTATATTCGACACTTTAGAGTCTAGATCTAGATGAGCAATATTTGAACAAAGTAGTTTTACCTGTTTGAAGTATTGACTAATTGTAGATCTTTCAATTGCAAGGTCATCAACTGATTCTCAATGAGTTGAAGTCGAGTGTCGTTCTTCTTTGAGAATAGTATCACGAATGTATCTCGTGCCTCCTTCAAAGTTTTGGCATCCCGAGTATAGTCCACGAGATCTTCTTCTACATTAGTCTTGAGCACGTACATAGCCTTGCCGGCTTTAATGTTTCACTTCTTTAATGCTTCGCCAACTTCCCGAGGTGTTGTAGTTTCGGCATCCCCAACAACCTCTCAAAGGTCCTGTTCTTGCAAATAGGATTTCATACAAGTCTCCCAATAATTGTAGTTGTTACAGTTTAGTTTCCTGAGGGTAGCAGTGGTAGTTACCAGATCCGCCATCGTGATGTAATACTGCTTTAGTATGTCCACGCAAGTCTGGTCCCCGACCAACTAACTTCACAATCCCAAAGTGAGTACAAACTTTGGCTTTCAATAACGCTGATAGGATCATCGTAGGAGAGAGCCGTCCCTGACCGCCTGCTCTGGTACCACTTGTTGATTTGCAAGAGTAGACACTAAGAAATATATTATTATTATTTTTCTAGTAGTACACACTTAATACTCTCTAATACATACAGTCTACTACAAACTACTACACTACTACACTCTTTTATAACCACTCACTCTTTTCATTTTTCTTCTCCCTCTTTATTTCTCTGTCTCTCTCCTTTCCTTGCTACCGGGATGCAATCCACCGAATGCTTGCGGTGTTATTTATAACCTTGATTTTGTGGTTGGTAGGTACTGTAGGTGGGTAGGTGGTTACTATTGAAATGGTGGCTGAGGTAGGTAGCTGCTGACTTTAACACACAATAAAGGCATAATGATTTCTTCAAGGAAAAAATAGTGGCATATACGTGAAATGGAGCAAATGACAGACTAATTTTGCTAATATTCCTTATTCAACTATAACAAAACGCCCATATCAGAGAGATCCACCCATTAGAACCAAACAATAGCAATAAACATGAACAAGAAGATAACAAAGCTATAAAAGAAAAAAAAAGAAAGAAAGAGGTATCTCAAAGTTTTACCTGATCTTTCATGTACTTCACCTTTCGTCCACTAAGCAATCCAGTTCTAAGCAAGCTTCTAACATCAAGATTTTTCTTTAAGAACTCAGTTTCTCTCATCTGATGTTTAGGAACTTCTGGAGAGAACTCAGTTACCATATTCTGTGAAAGACTACAGGGGTCTAATACGTTCTTCTTCCTTGGAGAGGGTTGATCAGATTCTTGGTAGGGTCTCTTTTTTTCGTTTCTTGGAGGAGTACTGAGTGCTGGTTCTTCTTGAGTTGTCTTCTGAATGATACTGAGAGGGTAAAGCGATTAGAAAGAGAAGAGCAAATATAAACTTTGATAACCCTCATTTTTGTTTCTAACTCCTTCCAATTTGAGATGGATTATCTGGAAGAATGATCGTTAATGACCAATGGATAATCAGATTTTGAATACTATGACCAGAATAATAGAGTTAAGACTGAAAAATAGGATGAGATAACATGAAGTTTGACAGTCATTTTGGATATGGTGTATGAAACTTTGCGAGCATTCACAATGCTAGAATAAAATTAATAGAATATCAACTCGCATACCAGTCATATCGCTTGTTGCCATGAGCCATGCATGTGCTCATAGCAAAAACAAATATTTCATATACTTCTTAATAATAATATGTCACACAATATTACGTCAAATTAGAGCGATACGTATCAGGCATAAACTTAAGAGCACGTTTGGGATGTGACTTAGTTTAACTAATAAGTGCAGTTTTCCTTACTTTATCCAAGATCATGCTTGGTAAATTTTATTTGTTACTTATTTTTTTACTTATAAGTAGGGAAACAAATGAGTTAAGACTTTCCAACTTATTCTTTTGGCACTTTTAAAGAAATTTTCTAACAAAATAAGTAAAAATAAGTAATAAGTAACTTATAAGGTTTCATAAAATAAGTATTAGCCAAACATGCCCTAAGACAAGATCGGATTTGAATCTACCTTTAATCCACTTGGTCAGCAGTTTTAATGGTTCTGATAAGTTTCAGTTAAGGTTGCAAATATTTTTTTGCTCTCATCTCTTTTTAAGTTTGAAATATGTAACTCCTGGTTTTTTACCCTTCCATAGGTTATGTAGGAGGGGGCATGTGTCTCACTAATTTGATTATTTATGTGTTTTTAGCTTTAGTTTGTTTAAGTGAAGATGGATTGTGCTAAAATTGGATCCTAGTATCAACTAAAGATAATTGTACCTTAAATTCAGAGGAAGTTGATGAATGAACATTGTTGAGACCTCCTGGCTTGGCATGCTATCTGTTCCACTTTGTTTCACTTCGTTGATTGACGTACTATCTGCTTCACAGCTCACTGTTGAATAGGAACCTGGATAGCCTTAAAGAGGTCAAAATCAATGGTGAATTTCCTCATCAGGTTTTAGGCTAAACTAAGAAAGTTTGGTTGACACATTTCACTATACCACCTTCACAAACATCGAGAAGGCTTGAATTGGTTTGACAATCATTTGATGCTTCCATATCATTGCATAATCTTGGCTCACTAGGGGACTTGGAGGATAGCATCTGACTTGGCATAGCACTTATATGCTTTACTTCACAACCTGATGCTTGAGCTGATTCTGCGTAATTTAAAAACAAAATAATGCATCACAAATGAATTACCTGGAAAAACTATAAATAAATTCGACTTTATAATACCACCTCTAGAAGCATAATAGATGTTTGGATCCATCTCAACAATGGCTTTCAACTCTTCATGCACTGATTCAAGTGGCGCCCCGTTCAGGCCTTTAACAACTTCATGAAGTGACTTCCCATTTGCCAAATATATGTGATTATTTGCATGGCTTGATGCGACACCTGCATGCTTCTCAAACTCGTCTGCGCTGACAACCTGTCAGATGAGCCATTTATCAAACTAAACTTTTTAGTTGACTTTAACATCGTGTTTTAAAGAATGATATTGGGCATCCATCTTTAATATAGTTAAAATTCAAATATTCTAAAATTATTACTAATATAAGCATAATATACACAACAACAATATGAGAAGTGATTCAGAACAAATAAATGAATATAACCTACTTGTTTGTAATCACAGACGGAGCATCCACATCTATATCCATCACCCTTAATGAAACCATGGAGCTCGGCCTAACGTATAATAAATGCACAACATTTAAAAAAAAAGATAAGTATTAAACTATATAATAATGATGCTATATTTGGACTCGGGATGTTCAGAAATTGAGTAACACCCTCTTTTTTTACTATACAAAACAATTGCTGCTATATTTGGACTCGGGATGTTCAGAAATTGAGTAGCACCGTCTTTTTTACTATACAAAACAATCAATAAAAGTTAAAGGAAACCAGCCTTACCTTGTGCTTCTTAAGGATGTATGTCACAGGAACTCCTTCAAGCAGGCCAGTTGCCAAGAGGGTCCTGACATCCGAAAAAGAGCAAAGCTTCTCATCTTCGCACTCTTCACAAACCCTTTGCATTTTTTAAAGTATGCAGGTCGAGCTTCTATAAAGATCTCGTCTTTTCCTTACGGGAGTAAATTATCAGCGAAACCTTGCTCAAAATTATACAGATAGGTACCAAAATCATAGAATACAAAGATGTAAACTGATGTGAATTGCTATTGAAATTAGAGCCATAAATTAAAGTAGCTACATTGTGTTCCAGTGAAATAAACAGTTTAATCTAAGCAAATAATACGATCAATGGGAGCACTCACCTAAAATCTCACATAAGTAACGCTTTCGTCCAAGTTATCGAGCAGAGATCTTGCTTTGATGTCTTTTAGGGAGAAAGAGAACGCAAGAGAGGGGGGGAAACCCTAGAGGACGCGAGGGCTTTTTATGAAATTGTGCGATGTATACAAAGAATTGAGCGGAGAATTGAACTCTTCGGAGAGGGGAAGATAAAAAGTTTAGGGAGAATGAACGGTTAGGATTTAATCTGCGACGGGAATTTCGCGCGTATGGGGAGGTTTTCGGTGCACCGGGATCACGAGTCTCGTCATAGTCATCAAATCCCACCAACCGTTTTGCATCGAGTCGGGTCTAATATAATTCGGTTTTGTGATGAACCGAACACTCCCCTTGGTAAGCGCCCTAAGGGGTGACAAGTGCAACCAGAACAGATCAAACCAATCGAATTTGGTGGTTCAGTTCAACTTTAGAAAAAATTAGATTAGTTTTTGTTGATGTCGGTTATCACACGGCGGGTTTAGTTGCGGATTAGCGTATAGTTAGGGTTCTCATACTCTTTTCAGATGATTGGTGCTGGAGCCCGTTGTTGTGCACGAACACTCGTAAGGGGCCGGAGTTGGGTTCTCCGGTTGTTCCTCCGATGATCAAGTCAGTATTTGAGCTTGAGTGGAGAAGAAACCAATGAACTGAAAAAGTTCTCATCTAAATGTGCAAAAATTGCATACCTTTGTACTGCAGACAATCCATCTACTTTATAGTAGGTTCAGAGGGGCAGTTTTGTGATATCAACCAAGTCTAAGCAAGCGGCTTAGTTGACATTTGCTTTACAGATGTCAGCTGTAGAGGGGGTAAGTCACCTTAGCGTTTTATGCGATAGTGACAAGGCGAGCGTGGCGCTGACGGGGTTCAATAAGTCATAAAGGCTATGAGGATTATAGCAATGATGATTTAGCCAGGGCAGTTAATGCGAGAGCAGTCGGCTGGCGAGGCGTTCGAGATAACTACCGCCACTCAATTTGTCTGGTTGAGGGCCGACAACCACCGTCTTTTCACTTGGTTACGCAAGTTGTCGGCTGGCCGAGTCGGTCACGAGAGTGATCGGCTGATAGGTGTTGAGCTGCCAATGAAAAGCCTTTCAAATTGGCTATGCGAGTTGTCGACCTATCAAGTTGACCGTGTGAGCGAGCCGAGTCGTCCAGGCTCTAAACTCGTCCGAGTAGGCAATAAGTGGGATGTGTTGACTTCCCAAAATGATTAACACTTAGTGGTTTTTTGGGGGTCGTAACAGTTTCAGAATTTTTGAAGCATGAATAACCGAATCGATTACTATCAATGTAATTGTCAAAAGCTCATACTTTTTTTTGAAGGGCATGCTTAGATTAAGGAGAATTAGAGAGAAGGGAATTCATGTGAAACCATTCATCCTGTTTAGAATTTCTTTACAGGTTAAAGTGTTCATTCAAGTTCCCCTAAGTTCACCAGGAACAATATAAAAATTGTTCGCTCTCAAATTAAAATGAAACTTAGAGAATATAAATTCTCTTAACTTCTTATTTATTATCTCCATTATATTCCCTTAACTTCTTCTGCGCAATAATGCCAAATGCATTCCTTAAGCGAATAGATATGAGATGAGAGAGAGTCTCGAAGGAGTAATAGTTTTGATTTTTTCCACAAAAATTTTATTAACTTGACATATCTAGATCCAATCCGACTGTACTGATTGGACTCAGTTCGGTACAGTTTTGAATCTAATTGGTCCGGGTTGACAAAAATATGATGGAAACCCACAGAGCGGAACACGTGTTCACTCCCCTGGGCACCTACTCCTTGGTCAATGGTGACAGAGAAGACAGCAAAAATTCCTCATTTGATGCGGGTGCAATTTGCTCCAAACCCGAAACCCAATACTTGAATCACTTAGCCCCTTCTATGTAAGTCCCTTCGGCTCCCCGCAAAATCCCTAGAAAAAAGCACTCTGGATCGAGAGGCCATTTGTCGCTCACGAGCTCGTCATCCAAGCTCTAATGGCGGTCGCCTCCCCCTCCTCCCCCAAAACCCTAGATCCTAAATCCGACAAACCCGATGCCTCATCTGAAAACCCTAAGCCCAATCCTGATGCCGCTTCTCAATCCGAAAACCCTAAGCCCGATCCGAACCCGACCCAAAGCGCAAACCCTAACCCGAACCCTAATCTCGTCGCCCCTCCCCCTCCTTCCTTTGCCCCATCATTCCGTCCCCTTGGAGCTCCGCCGATGCCGCAGTACTCCGCAGTTCCAAACCCTAACCCTAGCATCCAGCCGCCTGGGGTTTCTGCGCCGGTGCCCTACATGATTCCGGGCGTTGCATCTGGACCCGGATCGGTTACAGTTTCGGCCCCTCCGATGAGGTACCCGCCTCCTGGAGCTCCTCCAATGGCGTACGGTCAAGTCCCCAACGGATACATGACCGGTCATCCGCCCGGTGGGTCCCTTTCTTTCTTAAAGTTTTGATTTTTTTATTGTATTTTTTGTTTAGTGGTAGTGATTCATTCTTTTGCGATATCTTATTGAATTATCAATCATTTGGACAAGATGCTATAAGATTATATATGGACCTATGTTGGTCTTTTTTGGTTGGAATTTGCGGGTGGGCACAAATGGGGAGAGATAAAAAGGTGGAAAAAGAAAAAAGAAATAGATAAGGGATTCATAGATGACGGAATATTTTCTCGTACAGCATGTTCATGATGAGAAAAAGGTCGGGCAGGCTTCCTCTTGCGAATATTGACAGATCACTTCCACTGTGTGGTATGCTTAAATTCTCTTGGTACTGCGTTTTTAGCATATTTTCTTCTGTTTGGTCAAATCTTTTTGTAAAAAGGGAGAAGCTTTGTTAATTTATCATGGCAACAGATGTATATTAATAGTTTTCCATATGAAAGATTAAAGTTTATCCAACCTACTGGACTTTATAGAGAATTTCCTTGACAGTGGATCATGTGTAGCGTCTAAGTGCTCCTTGCAATAATTTCCTAAGGTACATTGTTTGTTTTTGAATCCTTTTTTTTTGTTTGCTCAAATTTCATTTTATCGTGTATATATATCTGTTACTATGTGTTTTTGAAGAAGCTTTTAGACATAATATATCTTTAAAGTTGTTATTGTAAAATAGTCCACTGCCATGGTGTGAGCTCTGCAAGACTAATGTACCCTTTAGTATCTGGGGCTACTCAAGATTATCTTCAAGAAATTTAATAAGGTAAGCCCCGAATTCCACATTTCTATGTTATGAAACATGTCCTACTTCTCTCCATCCCCTCAGGTCATCTGTTCAGCTGAGGTTTAGTTGCCAAACCTGTGCAGCACATATCTTTATGATTTTGTTGTATGGTAACATCGTTTTGCATTTTTGTTATATTTTCTCTTTTCATCAGTAAATTGATGTATACTTTGAAGCGACTAACCAGTTATTAGGTTTGTGAATATGTTCTGACAAGCGTGCATAGTTATTTGCTTTGTTTTTGCAGGAATTCCGCGTTATCCTGGACCATACCCACCTATGATTCGTCCTGGTTTTCCTCCTCGTCCGCTGCCTCCAATGGGTGTGATTCCACAAATTCCTCGACCTCCTATTCCTGGAATTCGTGGTCCTCCTGTTGTCAGGCCTGTTGTTCCTGCTGTTGCAACTGAGAAACCACAAACCACAGTGTATGTTAGCAAGATAGCTCCAACTGTTGATAATGATTTTCTCCTCTCTCTTCTTCGAGTAAGTTCCACTCAACAAACTTTAGTAAATCTGTAAGACTGTAACGTTTATGCTATTAGATGTTTGTAACAAAAGGTAACTATGATTCATGTTTTACTTGTTGATATTGTCTCTCTTTATCTTTTTTATGTGCTTAAATCTGGAAATTTTCATACTCCTAATTTGTCTCCTCTTGAAGCTTTGTGGACCAGTGAAGAGTTGGAAACGTGCTCAAAATCCCTCTGATGGCTCTCCTACAAGTTTTGGCTTTTGTGAATTTGAAGCTGCTGAAGGAATTCTTCGAGCTCTACGTCTGCTAACTAAATTGAACATTGATGGACAAGAGCTGGGGGTAAGTTAGTTTCTCCGTGTTTTTAGATATAATTTTTGGCATTCTATGGAAATCTCGAAGCTTGATCATCAGAGATTATGATTAAAGCAAAAGTTAATATTACATGGATATGCATTGTTGCAGTCAAGTGGCCTAAAGTGTCCAGAATAAGAACATTTTGGGAACCTATATTGCACACACTTAGTCTTAAACATACTAAAGAATATCAAATATGTAATATCCACATGTAACAAGTAGTGCACATTTGCACTTAACTACTGCTGCATACTTCAGTTGAAACAGATATGTAATGCGCATTATGCACTTAACTAGTGCTGCATACTTCAAATGAAACAGATCTGTAATGCACATTATGCACTTAACTAGTGCTACATACTTCAATTGAAACAGATCTACGTCATGTTTTGGTACAATAGTGGACTAGTGGTAGCAGCGTATATGAAGTTTGTGATAAGAAGGGACTTTCTGTCCTTCCAATTTGGTTTGGGTGTAAGGCTGGACTTTAATCCACCTTTTTGTGTTATTTGCCCCCCATCACCATAGAAGTAGGCGGTTTAGCATAATTTTGTTTTCTCAACAATGGGAATATTATTCCTGTGACATAAGGTGAGTGTTTCCATGTGTTCGGTAATTAAGCAATTAGTTTCCCCTAACTTCTATTCACTAAAGAACATTCTTAATCACAATTTTTTTATTGTGAGTTTTAATTGATTGTCTTGCAAGCTATGCTGCATGGGCACGAGTACGGGTACCGGTACGGGACATGTCCAATTTGTAAACGGTAGGGTACATGGACATGGCTATATAATTATTTCTATATACATATACATATTATATATTGAAATTAATAATTTAGATTAGATCAGTATTGTTTTCATTCACGTGTTATGATAATCAGAATCCCTATATCACTTTTATGTTTCTTTTATTATGCTGATTATAAATTAAAAAATTGCTAGTTTTTGAACTTGACATCCAAACAACCCTTTAAGATTATAGTTCGGAATCTGACCTACGTCCAACGAGTTTCAAAAGGGGATGTGAAGCGAATGATATATGTTCAAAATATGTATGACAAGTGATTTAAATTAAAACATGTATTGTATAATTGACTAGATGCCCAAATAAATGTATGCATATATGCAAGGAGTGTCCAAGGAGTTTGGGTGCGGGTACGGGTATGACACTCAGAAGTACCGAGGTAACGTAGCTTGCAAGTGTCCTCGAACATCTAAGAGTCAGTATCATTAATCATTAATCATTATCACTTTTTAGTGTATAAAAATAAAATCTTTAATCCGTAACACAACTGTAGAGTTCTAGTGCAGCGGCATGGAAAGTAACCCACATTTGAATCTTACTAGCCACTAAATTCTAAAGCAGATTAAAAAAAGATATCGCTCCTTGAGTCCTGGTTTCGGCCCATGAAAGGGTCCTCAACCTGCGGGGTCATGTTAGACATATAATGATAACCCTCAACTCTCACACCATTTAGAGTTTAGGGGCGGTGGAAGGGACCTTTGAAAATCACATTAAAATTTCTAAATTGAAGTGTCCTCTGATTTTGTTAATCGTGCTAGGGAACCACCACTTATCAAGGAAAGGGCAAACTTTGCTTGAGCCAATTGCCGGTCCTATTTGTAAGGTGCCTTCTATTTTGATAATGAAGCACCTCATATTTTGTTACCAATCTTCTGTGCAGTGTACACACCGAAGTTAATTAGGGGTTTGAGTGCTTTCTTCTGTTCTTCCAACGTTTGTTGAATTGCAGCCGCATCTCGTTCTGAGCATGTTAGTATCATCCATGTGGTCAGAAGTTGTTTCCAAAAAACAATAGGTCTACACTGACATGAAAGCAGTATATTTGACATCTGCGCTCAGTCGGAATGCACCTGAATGGCTGAGTTTGATTATTACTTCCCTGTTCGATATACTATGTCTTGTATGGCCATCTTCTCACACAAATGCATCATTTTGCCTAGGCCTAGCTAGCTTCTCATGAAATGCGTAACTGCTCAACTCCCACTTCAGGTTGTAGAGCCTTACAGTAGTATCTATTAGGGACAGTATATTGTTGTCATGCTCCTTTTTATGATCTTTTTTCTATCTTTAATTGAGAATTGATAATTTGACAACTAAACAATGTAATCTTTGTTATTTCTTATAGTAATTGATAATTGTTATGTGCACAGTTAAAAATCAACCAAGCAACCCGGGAATATCTTGAACGTTATGTTCAAAAGAAGACCGAACAAGAAAAGCTCAAGGCCACCGAAAATCAAACTCCTGAGAAAGAGAATGAAGGTGCACCAGGTGTTGAGAAACAAGAACTTCAAAAGCCAGCTGTAGAAGGTAGATCAGAGGAGCCAGATGATTCCGGGGATAAAGAGAATCAAGAACACCAGAAGTTTGGAATTGTTACAGATGAAGATCGTGAGGTTGATAAAGATGCTTTAGAGAAGATTACAAGTAAGATAGAAGAGAGGTTAAAGACAAAACCTCTGCCTCCTCCCCCACCTGTTCGGCCTCCAGTTGATGCATCTGTTAAATCAAATTCTGAGGTTCCTTCTAAATCAAGGGAAGTGGATTCTGATGTGGATATCATGAGAAGTGGTTAGTCTAGTTCTATTATATATGTAACTATCATTTAAAGCTCAAACTTCTCTAAATTTTTTTTCCTCTCAAACTTTTTTTCTTCCTTCCTTTTTTTTTGTTCAGATGTAGCTGAAGATAAAAATGATGATGAAACCACTAGTGAGGCCAAGGCTTCCAGTGAACATGACAAGGTGGAAACAAGCTCTCCTGACAGGGGAAGGAGGCATGATAGAAGTAGCAGAGAAAGAGACAGGGAGCATGATTTGAAACGGGAGAAAGAACGGGAATTAGAGAGGTACGAGCGAGAGCGAGAGCGAGAGAGAGTTAGGAGGGAGAAAGAAAGGGACCTGAAAATAAGAGAGGCTGAGAGGCTATATAATAACCGTTTGAAGGATTGGGAAGCTAGGGAGAGGGAGAAAGAACACCGACGTCAGAAAGAGAAGGAGAGGGAGAAAGATAGGCAACGAGAACGTCGTAGAGAGATTTCAAAAGATGAAGATGGGAGTGACGATGATGAAGATGATACAAGGAAAAGGAGGCACAGGAGTACAACACTTGAGGAGAAGAGGAGAAAGAGACAACGAGAGAAGGAGGATGACTTGGCTGACAGATTAAAAGAAGAGGAAGAGATTGCTGAAGCAAAGAAGAGGGCAATCGAAGAGCAAAAGCGGATAGAGGAAACAAAATCTCTTCCTGACCAAGTGAATGAGGACAGAGAAGCTACTGAAATGCAAGTGGATGCTATGGTAATTGATGGTAAGGAAGCGCCTGTTGTCGACCATGTTTATGATGGTGTTTCTGGTAGTGGCAATGGTACTGTTATGTATTTTAGTTTGTAATATTCTAAACATTTGATTACTCTTGTTGATATTATTTATACTGATTGAAATTTTATCCCACAGGTGAAGCAACATATGAAAACAGCATCGGTGGTGAACTAACGGCAGGATCAGCTGCACTAACGGATATGAAGCAGAACAATGATGCTCCTGCTAGAAAGCTGGGTTTTGGTCTAATGGGTTCAGGAAAAAGGACAACTGTTCCATCAGTTTTCCATGAGGAGGATGAGAATGTTGAAGAGAAGAAAATGAGACCCTTGGTACCTATAGATTACTCCACTGAGGAATTACAGGCTGTACAGTCAAGTGTTTCCTCTACACCACCAAATCTGGTGGCTGCTGCTGAATTTGCAAAGCGTATCTCGGGTGAGAACTCTAAAGAAGAGAAGCCTGAAATGGAAAGAAATAGAAATGGTCGGTCTAATGACAGATCAAGCCACAAGGAGCGAGTCCGAAATGAGGATGAGAATGCTCGTCACAGGAATGATAACAAGGAGAAGGCGCGTGATAGAAGTTATGAAAGGGAAAGGGAGAGGGAAGATAAGCCAAAATCAGAAAACAAAAAGCTCTTGGATGCAAAACAGTTGATTGACATGATTCCGAAGACCAAGGAAGAGCTTTTTGCCTATGAAATTAATTGGGATGTTTATGATAAGGTGTGCGTCAATAAATATACTTCAAGTTTCTCTTTCACAGAATGCATATCCCACTTAATTGCTTCATTCTTCTTAGTTATTGTTGTTATTATTATTATTGTTATTGCCTTAATCATTATTGGAATATTCATGTCGAAACACGAGTCTCCACTTTATAAAATTTACATTTACGTTATAAAGAGAATAAATGGAATGTGAATGCTCCACCGTTAAAAGAATTTAAGTTGATTATATTTAACCAATATTAGCTACTACAATTTTCCTTTGTTTGATTGCAGTGATAGTTATATTTGTATCCACTGAGCTAACTATGTTGTTTGGTTGATAATTTTGCAGCACGAATTGCATGAGAAAATGAGACCTTGGATCTCGAAGAAGATTACTGAATTTCTTGGAGAGGAGGAGGAAACACTGGTGGATTATATTGTTTCAAGTACCAAAGAGCACGTTCAAGCATCAAAAATGCTGAATCTGCTGAAGTCTATCTTGGATGATGAGGCAGAAATGTTTGTTCTCAAGATGTGGAGGATGCTAATATTTGAAATTAAGAGAGTTGAAACAGGCATCTCTGTTAAACCAAGGGCCTGAGAATCTGAGAATGAGGTTTCGTTTCGTCATTCTCTCTTCAGAGAGTATATTACCTTTTACTCACTTTTATTTTTCAGAAATGAGACTAAGAAAACAACAGCAACCACAAATTTTTTATGTATGCGGTACAAGTCCTTTTGTAGGAAACTGTGTACCAGCATTCATGTCCAATTGACCGAAATGTGCCTTCTCTTTGATTATTTGTGGAAGGTTTGTCTGGATTTGGGAAGTCAATCGCTTGTGGTGCCAAAACAGGACTGTCCATCATTTTGTATTGTGGGTGGATAAAGTCATTCTGCTAGGTATGCTGTTAAACACCAGAAATCTTTTGTTAGTAATATTTGACCTTGTTTAAATTTACATTTTACTGGATTTGAATAACTGTGTAACTTGTAGAATATTAATATGCCTGATAATGCATTATCATGATATATCTAAAAGGTCAATGCTTTAACAGCATGCCATGGAGGATGTGCCAGTGAGTGTTGAATATACATTTTGTTGTTGTATATTTTGTCTTAGCATTATCGTTTTCGTCTGTCTGCTCTATATTGCGGAAAAAGGAAATTATTCTATGATCAATTAGATAATAGTGAAGTTGTTCCATACAAGATATATCTAAAAGGTCAATGTTTTAGCATGTCACATAACATGTGTTAATAAGAGTTGACATCACATTTTGTTCTTTTTGCATATTTCCTCTTAACATTATAATTTCCATGGATCTGCTCTATATTGTGGAAAAAGAAAATTATTCTATGACCAATAAAGTAGCAGCGAAGTTGTTTCAGACATGCACTGGTGAAGACTATTAAATAATTGGCCTGAGTAATAAGGATGTGCTGTATCGATCCTCATTGCATGCTCTTTTGGGTAGGAGATTAAATGGTTCCTGGGTATCCCATAAGGTTCTTTGTTTTCTGGCATGAATGGTTCTGATTTTCTTACTCATTCACCAAGTAACTGAACATTTCATATTAACTATCTTCTGCTGTTCAAGCACATCGATTTGACTTTATATTATTCAGGATCCATATTTTCTTTATTAGGGATTACTCTATATCCAGTCTAAGCTAATACACGAGTTGCACTATGAGTTGCGTGACAGTGATAGTAATTTATAGCATTTTGGTTGATATTTCTCATGTAGATAAGTTTATCATTGCATTAATTTCCCTCTCTGGCATTTGAATTTCAGAGAGCTCAGCAATTTCAGTATTATACACCTGTTGCCCGTGCATATAGAGAACACGGGAGTATATGGCGGCTTAGAATTTACAAAGAAAAAACATTGAATTTTTTAGTTAAATGGGGACGTTACATAAGGTGCCAAATTGAAATATGCCCAAAATACAGTTTAATGAAGTTAACTTTGGTTACTGATCTAAATTTCTCGTATTTCTTATTCAGTTTAGACTGTAAGCTGATTCTTTTTCCCCCCTTTAGCACAATCCAAATCAAATTGATCTTTTAATTTGGTGTTTTTAATGGACTAGAATTCTAAAACTTTTTATTTTATAATTTTATGTTGATCAGACTGACCGACTTTTCATTCGAGAAAATTCCGTAGCTATCTGTTGAAATATGGTTTTGACTTATAGTGCTAGAGAATTGTTGCATCTAAAAACTAAGAGGAAGGTAATTTAGTTTTTAGAATTAAGTTATTATTGGATATGAGCGGGTATGATTAGATTAGATTTGGATGATGGTTCGAAGTTATTATTTATTTATTTTTTTGGCATATCTTGAAAATACAAAGATGTAAGAGTTCATGTTGAAGTAACTAGTAAGGAAAACCACTTTTATGGAACCTTACATTTTAATTTTTGGGTTCGTACAGGGTTACATTTTCTAGTTCTAAATCCCCTATTTGTTGTTGACTTCAACATCTTTACTCTCGAGATCTTGAATCAGAGTCGCTCATCACATTCTTTGGTTTTGATTCTCATTTGGAGGTAGAACATTGCAATGTGTATAGCCCTGACCTCCTGTAATTTGATACCTGCGAAGTTTTATATATGGACAAATTTTCATTTTTAAACTTAAATTATCAAATCCGACCTACTTTGCACTTATTTATCAATTTCGACCCAGTTTCAGCCACCTGGCTGAAACTGGGTCGATATTGATAAATAAGTGCAAACAACTACATGGGAATGAGAATCCCGTGTAGTTTAGCAAACATTTAAACTACACGGGATTCTCAATCCTGTGTAGTTTAGAACTAGACTAAACTCCACGGGATTGTGAACCCCGTGGAGTTTATAATAAACTAACTACACGGATTTCACAATCTCGTGTAGTTAGCTAAATGGTTAGAACATTAAGGTACAAGTTGTTAAAAGGGCATGGGTCATGGGTTTGATTCCGAGCTAAATAACATTTTTTTATATGTTTGGGAAAAAAATGTTGGTGATCATAAGATTCGAACTCAAGACCACTTGAATAATTGGAGTCTTAAGTTTCTTGGAGTTAACCACTGGGCCAATTATAGCAATCATACTAAATTTAAACTTGAAATTATATATAGGAATCCATAAGTATTAAAAGAAACATTACTTGGCTAGGATTCAAACCCATGACCCATGCTCTTTCAACCTATAACTTCTAATGTTCTAACCATTTAGCCAACTACACGGGATTGTGAAGTCCGTGTAGTTTGTTTATTATAACTCCATGGGATTCACAATCCTGTGGAGTTTAGTCTAGTTCTAAACTATACAGGATTGAGAATCCCGTGTAGTTTAATTTTTTGCTAAACTATTGTAGTTTTTTGCACTTAATTATCAATTTCGACCCAGTTTCAGCCAGGTGGCTGAAATTGGGTCGAAATTGGTAATTAAGTGCAAAGTAGGTCGAAAATGCTAAATAAATTTCAAAAATGGTCGAAGATGAGAATTTGTCCTTCATGTATTTAGTATGTTGTTATCTGTGACGCACTGATATTTCTGAGGAGATGCACCTGTATCGTACATTGATACCTGGGCACTCCATTTCTTGAAGATATTGGATAGTCCTTTTGAGCCATCCTAATGCTTGTAGTGCATTGCGTATTGGAGGCAGTATCATAGATGTACAAAGTTAAAATTGAATGTACGGATAATGACTTTACGATTCCATTTGATTTTGTGGTCCACTACATTTATATAATTGTCGACTTCCTTAATAAAGAATATGATATTCACATAATTTATTAACTTGCACATGTAAGTTTTATTATTGTTGTGCTTGGTAACCTAAAATTTTATGATTTTAACTTTTTTATGTAGTCTTATCTTGTATTTATATTAATATATTTACATTGTTTCTACATGTCCACTCCGTACCCATACTTTAGTCTTTTTTTTTCTTCCGAATGTGTCATGTTTGCTTTTCTGTATCACATTGGATCCATATCATGTTTACATGTCCATGTTCACAGCTTGTCATGTTAGTAATATAATGAATTAATGAAGTATTTTGGCTTTGTTCTAAGGATACTATTGTGAAGTGCGTTTACATGTTTTGTCATTCTTCCTTACTTGTCTCGGGAGTTGGTGTAAACTACATGTCAGCAGCCAGTATTGATAGCTCTTGGTTTCATCACTAGTGCTGTCATGGTGGCCTTGGGTTTGGCGGCCAGGGTATCTTGTGTATCATACTCAGCACTTTGTTGACAATCAGGATTGGTGTCTGCTGAATTGCTGCCCTGTATCGGCTTGTGGTATTTAGAATTAGGAGCTTTTGTCGGACGTAAATGGGATCCGTTTCTTTCTCGTTGGTGATGCCTCGTTCCTGTGAAGAGCTTATATGTTCCTTTCTGTTCATGCTTGTAAACAATTCCTCTTGTTTGCCCTCTTGTTTATGATAGCTGAAAAGTATCAACAAAGTTTGAGGAAGATAAATGTATCACTGCCTGGAACTCTGGCATTGATTGAACTCCCATAGTATATACCATAAATGTAGGTGATGGAAATAAAAGCCATTTGGATGGAAAGCTCTTACCACAACAAGCCTCTTTGGATTAAGAGGCTTGCTCACTTTGGGTGCAAATGGATCAGATACGGTTCGAATATGACATACCATATCCATATCCCTTTCTAAAAACGGATATGAATATGTATACGGTTTTCCTTCCGTAAGTAAAAGTCAACCATATTTGCAAAAATGGAAATGGATATGGTTCAGATAAGGGAGAGATAGATATGGTATATTGAGGTATGAATTAGATACAGACGGATATGCATCGGATATAAGAGAATAAGAGAAGATTCACATATTAATTGCTCTAATTTGCACCAAAGAGATAAAACACGATTTAAAATTGCAATATATTGCCTACTATCATTTCTACTTAGCAGATGGATATGCATCGGATTAAGAGGCTAGGTCACTAAGGGTGCAAATAGAGCGGATACGGTTCGGATACGACACTTCCCATATCTGTATATTCTTTTTAAAAATGGATATGGATACATTTTCCCTTCAGTGAGTAAAGTCATGACATATCTGCTAAAAACGGAAACGGATACGGTTCAAATAAGGGAGAGACGAATATGGTGCGGTTGCGGATATGGATCAGATGCTTAACAGATGGATATGCATTGAATATAAGAGAAGATCCATATATTAATTGCTTTATTTTGCTCCAAAGAATAAACCACGACTTAAAAATTACAATATATTGCTACTATCAATTCTAAAAGTAATGTATAATATCTAATACAACCAAGATAATTCAATTCTCGAATGGTCATAATCCAAGTGAATAACTTAAAAAACGCAAAGTTTTCTTTATCATCATTAATAAAATAAATCAAATTAAATTATAACATAAATTTGATCGTAAATAAGTTCAAAATGTACGCTTGATGACCTCAGTAAAACCATGACCAATAACCCAAAAACATATAACCACATCCCAAAGAACATGCAATTGTTATCAATGAAACAAAAAAAATGTAGTAATATTCTTATCCGTGTCCGAATCCATATCCGAATCTATGTCCGTATTCATATATGGATTCGTATCTGAATCTATTTTTGAATCCATATCCGAGTCCATAGTCGATCCATATCCGAATTCAGATATATGGACCGTATCTGAAAGTTGAACCGATATCCGTATCCAAAACTGTATTCAACCAAAAATTCAAAACCATATTGGAATACATATTCGACTGGTTTCAAATTTTGGCTACCATATCTACATCCGTTTCAAAGACAGCTGTAGATCAGATTGGATTCATCTGCCGTTTGTATCTCTATTGGTCACTCTTGATTCAGGAGGTGCTTGTCCGTTTCCCATTGTTTCAGAGTTTAGAAATGAGGAAGGCGTAGACCAAATTAAGTGGAAATGTAAGTGGAGTACTTGTTTGAAGCAATTCTTGGTTATCTTTTCCACAATTTTCCCCATGGTTATGATATAAGTGCTTGTTTTTGTTATAGTTTTCTGTTTTTATTATTGTTTTTTATTGAGATTTCGGTATTGTGACATATCTCGATTTTCCTGCCCATCACATATTTGTCATTCTAGCATCAAGGCATATCTTTCATGGTACTTGTATCATATTATATGGTGCTTACATCAGATGATGATATTTCAGATTTTTATGCTGTAGTCGTTCATACCACTTTTCTAATCTTGCAAATGAGAATAATGTTCACTGTTGGAAGAAAGAAATGAATCATCAGCCTAATTGTTCAGGTTTTCTTTGTTTGTCCTTTGGATCTTGAGACCATATCTGAAGACAATTTTAACGATTTAGCCATCATTCTGTGTGTTTTGGGACTCAGGAGGTAATTTGTATCTCTGTGTAGGAAAGTTTGACTGTGCAGTGTGTGATTTTCAGACTATCAAAGAATGTTTTGCATTGTTAGTTTTTTTATGTTATATATGTCATGGTCGGTGGCTGGATCCCTGGTGACCTCTAGATTTGGTGCTCCTGGTTGAAATAAATTTATTTCAGGCGGTCTACCGTGAGTTGTTCCTTATATATGATATCTCGTGCTGGGCATCTTTGATTTGCTGTGTATTAGATCATTCATTGCTTTAGGGGGCTCTTGGCTATGATAGAAATTAGCAGCAAGTTTATTGTTGTCTGTAAAATTATGCTCCACTTTCTATGTTTGTTTCGGAACAAGTTTTCATAGATAATAATCTATACCGTCTCTTTGAGTACTTGTAGTTAGACGAGTCTTCGATAAAAACGCATTTAACTTCCTATATTGCCACGGCCAGAAGAATGATCTGGCTGTGTGACGATCTACGATTGGCCTCATAAGGTGTAGTCTCTTCATTTTTGGATCATGTAGTCTGCTTAGTTTGTTTGAGTAGCCAGCTAGGTGACACTTATGTGAAGGCATGCAACTAATCTGATGTTTTCAGGGTGTTGCCTTTTGCATGCTTTATGTGGGATGATTCTGTGTAGGATTTGTACCGATTAGTGATTTGTGGAATTAAGTAAGCTGACCTGAGTTGAGATGGTTCAGTTAAACCAACGTGGAGGGGTTGCATGAGCTGAGAAATCATGACCTTTTCTAAGTTCTGCTTTGGATAAAAGTTCTTATTAATTATTTGTGGAAGCAAATTAAGTAACTCGACCGACTTTGCATAAGTCGTGGAATCTTGAGTTTTTTTTTGCTTATGTACTTTCAAATAAATTTTGTTTATTATGAGACTTGAAAAAGAACTTCGGTTTAAAGGCAAAAAAACCCTTAATCTAATCCCTCTTGTATAATGAGTTATGTATGTTAATCTGTACAATAAGACATTTTAAATAAAAGCATGGGGTTTTTATAGAGTAATTACGGCACGTCGGTTGCTGATGTATTGACTAACAACTCGTTGAGGCATTTTGCTCTCTGCACAACCAAAATTTAGTGGGTCAAAGGAAGCGAGGCGTTTAGTCGTGGATATGGCTTCATCATTAGTTATCGCATGACGCAAGAAAATCCAAAATTATTAAGTAAGGCGTTTTGTTGAAAACGGCATACCGTTTTGTTGAAAATAAAATGAACAGTAAAATAATATTATTTTATTAGTGCAAAGTATTTTCCTAATAACTATAAATAGGACTTAAAACTCTACAAAAAATATCATCCCAGAAACAATAACTCTTCTACATATAGAAGTGAGAGAAAATTATAGAGAGAGTATCTCCTTATAAAGAGAGATTGTAATCCTCCTAAAATTTTCCTCATAGTGAACTCTTCTATCCTTGCCCCGTGGTTTTTACCTTAAATTCATTTAGGAGGTTTTTCAAGTAAATCTGTGTGTTCTTTATTACTTCTGCAATACTTTAGCTGCAGCTCTGCTCTATTGGGCCCTGAGTTTGTCCCAACACATTTTACTTCTTCACTCTTTTATTTTATTTTATTTTATTTTATTTTTTGGTTGGTGCATATTCATTCGTTGTACTGCGTTTAGTGTTTTGTATTGATCCTAAACTCATGCAATAAAACATGGACTAATGGGCCATGTTTATCGTGTGATTGTGGTTGAGATTAATGGGCTGAGCTGTAATGATCATAATCGCAAACTAAAACATGACTCATTCATCTATAATTTACTGCACGAATTTCTGATCATCGTAAAACACTAGACACAATACACAAAACATCAAATAGGCAAAAACCAACAAACAAATAAAATAACGAAAAAGTAAAAATGTGATGAAGCCACATAAACTGAAAAATAAGTGAAAAGGTAAACTCAATCTTTCCCTTTGTATACGATAACTCCCACATCAGAAACTCTCAAAATGAACAAAAGCATAAATATGCAAGTCATGCAAAAATCATTTGTTTAAAGCATGGATTTGTATTTTTGAAGCTTCATTATCACCTTAACTTCCTGCTAAAATGCTAACATTTATAAGATCATCTTATCTTGTATTGAGGTCATAAAACTAGTATTCATTTAAATATCCGCTCTATGAAGGCTGCGTGGTTGATGGTTCTACAGCAACGTTGTAACATAGCAGATACTGCCGGCCATGACATGCTATGCTATTGTAGTTTTGCATGAAGAATTTGGTTTAGATAGAAGTATCATCTTGTTTCACATCCCCAGTTGCTTTGTGTCCTTTGCAACAAACTTCCATTTAACTAGCTATCGTCCACTATCTGAACAATAGAGGAGCTTGGAATAGTTCAGGGGATCATACCTGCTAATGGTCCGGTCCTTGGCAAATCCTAGCTCATTGTCCACACAGAGGTCAACATCATCCTTTTTCAGTGACCGAGAAGATGTTCTAGGAGATATCTTTTGGGCATCAGCTACCGTCACGATTCTTTCAAAAAGTTCTGCCATAGATGTCTCTGCTGTGCACAACAATCTGGCCTTGTTCTCATACATCACCTGCAAAAAGGATTTGTTACGATTCCATATCAAGCCAAGTGTAGCCTGTGATGCGATCACCAACCAAGTGAAGAAGATAATAAAAAAAATAAGTGTTCCATGTAGGATATGTATGCATAGAACAGTCAGGTTCCACAAGAACATTATGTTGTTAAATAGGTTGTTGATCCATAAAGTCACACATTTCGCTTTTAGGTTGAATAATATGCTGGCTTTAAGCTAGAGATTAACCTGGTAGACAGGGGAAACCAATCAATTTCGTATAATAAAAGATCATAATTAGGTTTATGCAGGCTTCTGATTTCTAGTTGCAAACACTGTCACTTTATTCCTCTTAATTTACGGGATTAACTGAATGTGTTCTTGTACATGCTTCAAACTAGAGGTAAACATCACCAATTTGGTTTTTGTCCAAATTCATTACTTATAAAAGTGTGAGATACTGCCCATCTAAAGTTTAATATATGTGGCGCTCATCATGGAGAGGCCCTGAAGCTTGCATTTCTTTATAAACTTGCAGATCTAAATGTGCTCTTTCTCTGTAGACAAATTACGACTATCATAACTGACTTTTCCTGGATTTAATACCATCATCATGCAATATGGTTACTGTTACACACTTTGGTTCTAGTGATATGTGAGGATTCGCTAGCCTTATGTCGGTACACATACCTTAAACACAGCCTATTTTATGTTCTTGAATCTATAGAACTTTATTTTTCACAAACCAAATGTCGCTGTAGTATTATTTTCCACATGATACTTCCATTAACGGACAAGTAAATACCAACCTAAACAACTGTGTCACTCAGAAAAAAAGTTGTCGTGTCACACATCTTGAGACAATTCATGCTATATTGCACAGTTATTTTGATAAGTGACTGTGAGACATATTTATATCATGTATCAAACTGTAGTTGAGTTTTCAGTAAGATAAAACACACGATATTTGATTGAAGTAAAGGCCTTAATGCTGCTAACCTGATGGAGGTACACACATGGCCTCTAAAGTACAGATGGTTAACCTGTCCATGATCTTATCAGGTATTGTTTAATATATGTAGTCTAACAAGTAAATCTTGAATTGGGCATTGCTACATGAGATGGATTAGCATGTGGATACTTCCCTCGCGATAGGTGATGCAATTGGTGTCGTGTGTCTAATGTTTCAACCAAATAAACCACATGCAAAGACCTGGCAGTCCTAGTCGAGACAGATTGAGTAGCTGGTCCTAGTATTGATTGTCTACAGCTGGTGTCTATCCTTTAGGGAGATCAATACTATTCTTCGAAGATCCAAAAATATGATACCAGCAATCCATCTGGTAATATAACCAAGTAATATAATTTAACTAGAGAAAATATGCCTTGCATCATTGCCAACGACGATATTTTACTACTTATATAACCAAAGTGTGATTCAAACATTAAAATACCAGTTCTCTTATGGTCCTCCAAAGAACAGAACGCTATTTTACTCTTGACCTTCTCTCAGATGCCCAGGCATTGTCTTTAAATTAGTTTAACAACTCTAACCATGCACTGGAAAACTGACTATAAACAACAGACTACTCCACAAATACACAATGATGGCATACTTGAACATTTTTTAAAATTCGAAACTATAATTCCATAGATTGGACCTCGCACTAGAAAACTATACAGAATGCAACAATAAAGTTTCACAACTTGATTGAGAATCTTGCTGATTAAATGGCATATCCCATATGCCTCATCAGGAAATCAAGTGCTAAAATGCTGTCTCGATAAGCAAGACTACGAACTACTTTTCTCCAAAAGTAAAATTAAATATGCAGCAAAAGGAAGTTTCATATTTATAAATAAACCACTAGGAATAGTCAGACTGTGATAACTAAAGTCCCCCAAGAGCATGAAGTTGATAAAATAAATTGGACAGAGAATCGACTTGCTGCATAGTAATAAAAGCATGGGACTTAGTAGGAATCATCAACATACATCAACAAGTGTCACAAACCGATAGGCTGCTGTACGATTATGGATCCCAAATTTTGGGATGCCTTCCAGTGCTAATGTATGAAACTTCTCTGAAAAGGAATTAAAAATATCTAATTAGAATTAACAGCAAGGAAAAGAAAATAAGTAAGTTTTTGTCTTATATATTCATCAGCATTTTAGTGATTTCTTAATATCGAAATACAAGTTAGTTGAGGAACTCACTAAACAACCCAAAATAGTCTGCAGCTCCCAGAGGTCTGTCACAGAGTTCTTCAAATGGAAAATATGCACATCCATTAGCCCCGAGTGGAACCTGAAAAAGAATAGGTCCCTTAATAAATTTTGATATACTAAATGGAAGAAAAAGGACTACTGTTGAAATATTAAAAACCTGCAGCTTTCTTCCCATAACAACTTCCACAACTTGGGGGCCAGGAGTTTCTTTCCCAATTAACTGCTGAAACTTCTCTTTAAGAAGTCCAGAGTATTCATGTCCAATAAAATAGAAACCCTGCTCAGCCTGCACATAAAAATAGATATAAGTTGCTGACAGTAATTTGTTGAACTCCGAATAACAATGAAGCATTCAGTGAAACACTTACAGAAGTCATTTTTCGATAATCTGTGGAAGAACCAATTGCATGAACAGTGCATCTTTCCTGCATTCATGGGTTAAATTAAGGTAGGTGTGTCATATCGTGTGTATGAAAATGAAGACAAAAGGAGCATACTTCAAAGTAGTAAATTCTTAAGTGCCTTTAGGGTAGCGATAAATGGTAAGAAAAGATCCCTCTGAAGACCACCTTCGTAAAGATTATCTGGAGCACGATTTGAAGTGGAGACCAGGACCTGGATTAAAACTAACCATCTTAAGGGTAAAATTTAAACTGAAGTGGTAGGTGCAGACTGCAGTCAACTGCGCGCACAAAGAATAATCTAAAAGGATCAAAAGAAAGTTGAGTACATACAACTCCTTTGCTGAAAAGATGCCCAAAAAGACGATTTAATATCAAAGCATCAGCAACATCATTCACCTACAGGTTACCATTTACATCAATACTAAAACCACAGCAAAATATAGGAGATACAGAATATAATAAAGTGACAAAAGAACCTACCCCTGTATTTCTAACATACCATAAATTCATCGAGACATAAAAGAATTGACTCATCTGATATTTCTCCTGCAACAACTTCGAGCGGATCTTCTACCCCTTTATGCATCTGCACTCATATACTAAAATCAAATATACTACAAAGGTCATAATAGGAGTGTGTTACATGTTTTTATGAGTCAAGTATAAAGGAAAAAATAAGCTCAAATGATACTCAGGTGTTAGATCTTAAAAGATTAACCACAGCACAAATCTACAATACCTGTAAGCGACTATGGACGCTCAACATAAAATCATGGAAATGTATTCTTTTCTTCCTCCAGGTAGATGGTCTGTACAAACAACAAGATATAACTTATTCCGTGAGAAGTAAGAGGGTCCAAATATAGTGATAAAAATATGTGTGATCCTAAAAGAACATATGAATGAATAAATGTCACGGCTACTCCATGAGAAGTAAGAGAGTCCAAATATAGTGATAATAATATGTATATGTGTGATCCCAAAAGAATATATGAAAGAATATATGTCACAGCTCTTGTACTTCACTGTACAAAATCATTGTAGCAAAGCTTGAATTCATAACTCTCGGGGAAATGAACGAGATGGACTTCAAACATATCCGTGCAGAAACTCTAATTGATTAGGATGCTATAAATGAGGGGTGTTGTTTGTATTAATACCATTAACAAGCATGAACTGGAATAAGATTTATGTCTATGCCACTCAAAAATATGTCCCAAAGAGCCACTCTCCGATCTGGATGCTTTGAAATGAGTGGCATCAAATAGTAAAAATGCTGCTCAGTCATACGAATCAAGTACCTCAAGACTTAAAATAGCTAGACCTTTTGAATAGAATTAGCATGGTATTTTGAATAAGAAAACTATTACGACAAGCAAGTGCCACCAAGAAAATACCATACGTGACCAATACGCTTCCAACAGTTTATTAATGAATAAGGCAGAATTTGAAATAATCAAGAAATGAGATTGCATTAGTGCCTCAAAGATGTGTCCTCAAGCTGATGCCAACACACACAAAACATACAAAAATCTTCTGTTAGCAACTTGCTAATGTAGCATAACAATTCCTCCTGAAATTTCCTTTTTTCCAATGGTTTCAGGATGTATAGATTGAAAATAAACATAGAGATTAACTTTAGTTGCTAACCTGTTCTTCCACAACAAACTGAAAGGTGAAAGTTATTCTTTCTGATATACCCTGATGAATGTAACTCAATGATTCTGGGGCCAGATAGCAACTAAGATCTCATAATTGGAGCCTTCTATATATATTGAACAATATAACAATAAATTAGAACGTTGCCAATCTTCTTTATCTACTGAAAATTGCATTAAATAAACCAATACTCGCAAGTAGGGAGTTCTGCAACAGCCAGTGAGGCAATATTCTCATACCACCATGACTTGAGTACCTGAAGCATGCAGGAATTTTATTTTCATTTTCTTTTTAAGTGACTCTTAGCCACAGGGGAAATAGAAAAACTGAAGGATCACAAAATACTTTCGAAGAAAAATTTCTTATCCTTGGGAACTAAATTAATTGCAGTGGACCAAAACTTCGCTACCATCACATTCTTTGTGATGAAACGACATAGATAAGTCAATGTTCTATGTAACCCACCGTCTTCTCTTGAAAAAAGATTATGCGTGTAATATGCAGTCATGCTCTAGGGGGGAAAATCGCCTCTACAGCCTATATGAAAGAATATGAAAATCCCCCGCAGAATTAAGCAGGAAAGTAAACCATGAACAATAACTTACAGCTGATCATAAAACAAATCCATAAGCATTGTCTTTCCAGTCCCTACTCCTCCGTAAAGATATAGCCCTTTAACCGGTGAATAAGAAGAAGACTGGGGCATGAGACGCGACCATAACCACCTACTCCTGCAAAAGTGATGCAATAGGCAACGATCACGAACAAACGAAGAACTCAAAACTACTTCAATTGCTCAAAGAACTAATTTATCTTCAACAATTACCTCCCAGATTTTTCAGATGCTTTATATCTATCCAATTGGCATGTATCCTCATTCTTGACAAGCTGGTCATAGAGCCCTTGTAGCAATTGAAGGGTATCAACCTAAAACAGAAACCAATTATGAATTTTGTCGAATGCACACTGAACAATGGAATTAATCAGCTCAGACCTGAAAGCTATCACCATCAACAAGTTCCCCTGATGAAATTCTCCTCTCATACTCATACAAAGGACCTCTCTTTCCAGCATCCACACCATCTAGCTCTAAAATCAACAATGTTGACAATAAATTGATTGACAGTATGAAGCAAAGAATAAAAAATGAAAAAAAAATGAATACCTTGAGTGGAATCACTATCTGCAGAGCTCGAAAGAGACCTCAAGGACAGCACCCTCGCATCAAAAACTCTCTTGAATTCTTTAATTTGCGAGGGTTTTGAGAAAGAACGAGCAAGCGGGTCACTTCTCTCACTTTCATTCAATTTATTTGGGGCAGCATGAAATCCTTGTCGAGCACGAGAAAAGGTTCGAGCTTTTCGAAGAGCTCGAGCCAACGCTCTCATTTAACAATCCAAAGCAAACCCTAATTTCAAGAAAAAGAAGATCATTATACGAAAATTCTACAACAAAAAAATAGAAAGTTAAAGGGAAAAAGAAGAATATACTCACAAGAATCGAGATAGCTCTAATCCAAGGCTTTAATTTCACACGAAATTGGGAGCACGAGCCCGAACCCTAGTTTTATTAAAGGTTTCAATTTCGCACGGAAACGGGAGCGCGAGCGCGAGCCCTAGTTTCATGGAGAAGGGGTTTTTTTTGTTTGTTTTATGCGAGCTCTGTACAATCACCAAAAAAAAGTCGCTGTTTTGACCTTTGTCTACTTTCAAGGAAAAGAAATGCCACGTGGATCACGAGCCAAGTGTCCATTATTAGGTTTGTGGGGCCCGCTTTGAGCTTTGGTTTTGTGGATAATGATACGGGGAAAATGAGAGCGTACTTATTTGCACAGATTTCCAAGGCCAGCTGTGTTCCCATAATCATTTTGTTCCCATAATCACGGGTCGCTTCGGGATGGTGTTGTGGGTTTGCTTACGTGTCGAAAATATGTTGGGTGGACCTGTGTTTGTGGATGTCAGCTGATGATATTGCAGTCGGATCCGAGTCAGCAGCGAAGATTTGGGAGGATATATTTTGGATTTTGGAGTAAAATAAAATGATGATAGGTAGACGCGTGTTCAAACCTACATCTAAAAGTGAAATGTAGCCAACCGGTAGAAGTTTGCTAGTAAATGGTTAAGGGTGTGTTTGTTTCAAAAAAAATTTGGGATCTCAAGTTTATGGATTTAGAAGTTTGGTTTTTAGTTTTTTGGGATTCCATAAATTTGTTTGATTCAAATCAAATTTTTTGAAGTTTTAGCATTCC
>JBAKGM010000233.1:28927497-28938919 GCA_037177215.1 Asparagus racemosus
GGGGGGGTGGAATTAAATATAATGGAGGTTAACAGAATTTGTTACTTTCCTTTCCCTCCATTCCTTTTAAAAAAAAACTCCCAAACAAGGTGAATCTATTTAACTTCATTCTCCTACCTTTCATTCACCCCATCCAAATAAAGCAAGGTACTCACGTTCGCTGTTTGACCTCAAATACTTAACATGTCTCCTTGTATGCTTCTCAAGTGCCAATTTTGGTCCTTGAATCTTTTAAATACCTCTGTATTGTAAACCAAGTCTTTAGTGAGAAGACGTCGATGAAAGTGATGAAGTATTCAGCAACACCTTTTGGCTTTGTTGGTGTAGGCCGTATATGTTTGGATGAATGTTATATGTTATCCCTTTTTTCTTGTGAATTGCAGAAACTCGTCCTATATTGCTTTCCCATGGTGCAATATTTGCAAAACTGTAGCTCGCACTCCTTAAATCCTTCCACGCAATACCTGAAGACCTCTTTTACTCATGTGGCCCAGATGCATATCCCATAGTTTTCAAGTATACTCCGTGTTTCTCTACAGTAGTGATCGAAGCATTACTGGTCACAGGCTCCTGATCAACCTGTAAAGTTCTCCCTTTGCTCTCCAGAAAGAACATGGCACCCTTTGTAACCTTAAGTGTCATGCCTTCACATGTGTACTTATGTCCTGCACTATCAAGCGCTTCTGGAGAAACCTTGTTCTTCCTTAGTTCCAGATCGTGGATCACGTTTGCAAGTGTTCGCATCATCTTGTCGAGCATCTTCACCTTCATGTTTCAACTTGAATAGTCATACAAGTCGAATTGTTCCCATAAGAACTGTCATCTTCACCTTGATGTTTCAACTTGAATAGTCATACCAGTCGAATTGTTCCCATAAGAACTGTCACAATGTTATCGTCTTCATAAGTGTGAAATCAACCCTTTTGCGGACAATATGATATTTAAGTAAGACATTGAATATGAATTTCAAATCTAAGAACAAGTATTCCATCCAATTAAAAAAAGAAGCAGAAGAATGAATGAACAGTTTAAGTGTGACCTTGAGTATGACTTGTTTTCAGAGGTGAGAGCAAGATAAATGCTCTTGATTTTAAGTGTTCTTTCTTTGTGCAACAACTGTGAAAATTATTTTTACCTTAATGGGAAGTTTATTTTTCTTTCTCATAAATTTACATGTAGTGTTTATTATAATTACTGTTGATGTTGTTGTAGGTTGTTATTTATCATCATCGTCATCATCATCATCATGGACATTGAACTCTGTTGTTTCTTATCTGTTGTATGAGCGCAATAGGCTTTTCATTGGTCTTTTGAAGACAGACTTTTTTTTATATTTCTATTCTGCTGTATGAGTGCAATAGGCTTTTCAATGGTCTTCTGAAGGCAGACTTTTTTTATATTCCACAAGCTGAGCGGTTAATACGTGGGACTTGTGTGTTCACTATGGTTAAAAAACATGCTGCCTTGCTTATTTTCAGATGTCATCGCTATAATATTATTTTGTCTCTTGGGTTTAGGTCTACTAGATTCATCTTTCTCGACAACATTTTGGTAAGGGAGTAATTTGCAATTCTATACAGCTCACTCTTTTTTGAAGTGACATGCTACCCCTTTTGCTTATTTTAGTAATATTGCTACAAATTTAATGCCACTACCTGATAAAATTTAAGTGTTTTTGTATTTTTATTTTAATTATCAAATCTATGCCACAAGTGTTTTCTCTTCCTCAAATTCTTTTATGAGATATTTGTGTGATAAATAATATCAATTAGAATCATGATAAGCATTGAAGGAACCAGTAATCTTCATAGGGGTTTCAATCAACCATTGAAGGCATACAAGTTTGTTGAGTTCCTCATGACAATTATTAAATGAACCAGTATTCTTCGTTGGGGTTACAATCAACCACTGGAGGCATACAAGTTTGTTGAGTTCCTGTTTCTTGTGATGTGTTTGTATCGTTGGGAGGCCTCCTTTTGGGATATAAGCTTTAGCTATTGCTGAATTCTAAAGTTTGCACTTCTAAGTTGGAGGGTGTTTCTTTTTTGTTATTACTTTTCTTGTTTTCCTTTAATTTCAATAAGCCATTCAGCATTTAGAACACTGCAGCTAATTAGGAGGTTCAAATTTTGGTGCAGGAGCTATGGTTGAGTTTCCTACTTTCGTCTAGAAGGGAAATATTCTATGTAAGTTTTGAAAAAAATTTGTGTCTCAGGAAGTAAACTAAGTTCTTTTCTATGTCATAGGAATGATTAGCTAGTTATGTATCCTTACATGCATAAGAACAATGGATTATTAGTGCATTTAGACATTTAGGCGTATTTAAACGTACTATTGCTAGTTGTGGTTCATAGATTGAGTACATCATTTTTTATGCAAATGACATGCAGTTGCTCAGTCAGTTTCAGATGTGCTATTTGCAGATTTTGGCAACCTGCATGCAATTGTTACATGCATTTTGTTCTGTGGTTTATTTTCCATATTTGCAATGAGGATGACAATTATTCCCTAACGTGACATGTCCATCGTCTATTTATTCATGGACCAATCAATACATGAAAATACTTTCCCTGAAAGCTATCTTTCTCTAAAACCGTCGAGGCATGTTTATTCACGGATCAATGCGAGAGAATCATTTTCCGAGAACTTGTATATATTTCCTAACATAACATGTTCAAAGTTCATTCATTCATGAATCAACTGATCATGAGAATGTTTTTCCTAAGAACTATTTTTTTCCCTTAATTGTTCATGGATCTATCAAAGTCTTAAACATTAAAAATCATTGGTTTGATCAAAAGATGTATTTTTCCTTCTAAAAGACATGATTCATTAAATAGTTTCATGTTTGGTAGTTTTTAACTGAACCATCATGGCTCTTTTGACGATCTTGACAATTGCATGATGAGTTTCTTAAATAGGCTAATCCAGATTATCCAAGTATATTTTTATTCATTCTACTTGGAATCATGGTTGATGTAGACGTGGTAATAGAAGAGTGGGTTCTGAGAAGAAAGCAGAAGAGAATTATACGATAGTGATGTTGCCTAATATACCCTCTAGCTACCCTCCCACATGGCGACGTCCTCTTCGATTTCACATAAATATTTCCTTTGAAACATAATTTCACATAACCCCTTGAACTTTTGGGGGTGTTGTACATAACTCCGCTAAATTTTATTTATCTCACATAACTCTCTTGAATTTTAGGGTGTCTCATGAAACTTCTTTGAACTTTAAACTTTATCGATCGTTTTTACAAATAACAAAATATTCTTGGGAGAAAATTTTTTTAAAAATTTATCGATCGTTAGTTATTTATAGGTAATATACCCACTTCCCTAAATTTTGGATTTTTTTTCACTTTAAGGAAATTTAGTTATTTACAAATTACATGTTTGGGGGTCTGGGAAGAAAAGTTCGAAGTCTAGGTGGTTTTGTGAGACACCTTCAAAGATCAGAGAAGCTATGTGATATAAATAAAATTCAGGGGGTTATGTGAAATTAAACCAGTAATTAACTTCCATCCCCTGTAAATAATCACCCATCCGGCTTTCTCCTTTGAGAATCATCAAAGCAAACACCATGGCCTCCTCGGCCCAGTCTCTTCTTCCTGCTCTTTCTACTCTCCAGAACGCTTCGCCATGAATATAACACTTCTTCCTCGAGATCCTCGCCATGGCCGACACGCGACAGCGACCCAACATGGACACCATACAACCCAATTGCAGCCGCTACAATTAAGGGGTGATTATTTATTTGGAACTAATGTAAAATCGATGAGGAGTGAATTAAGTGAGAGTGAGTGGGGGGAGAAAGTATGTATCAACGATGGTGGATGTGCTTGTGTAATGAACTTGGATAAATGTCATCCTCACTGTAAATATCATCCTCATAATTTATGGTCTCATTTGCTTTGCCTAATGAACTTTAAATGACATTATCTGTCAATTGTTGGCCCCACCACTTTGTTTTATTAGGCACCGTTTTGTTGAAAACGATGCACCGTTTTGTTGAAAATAAAACGAAGACAGCCGTGAGTGTTGAAATGGGAAAAGTGCACAGTAAAATAATATTATTTTATTAGTGTATAGTACTTTCCTAACAACTATAAATAGGGTCTGAAACTCTTTAGAAAATATCATCCCAGAAACAACAGCTCCTCTACATATAGAAGTAAGAGACAATAATAGAGAGAGTATCTCCTTATAAAGAGAGATTGTAATCCTCCTAAAATTTTTCTCTTAATGAATTCTTCTATCATTGCCCATGGTTTTTACCCCAATTTTATTTAGGAGGTTTTTCACGTAAATCTGTGTGTTTTTTTTTACTTTTACAATACTTTAGCTGCAGCTCTGCTCTATTAGGCCCTGAGTTTATCACAATACTATAAGCTCTCTTAGCACCGAAAGTGGTGCCACGTTAACAAAGAACGTGTATTTGTCATGACCTAACCCACTCTTTAATTACTTGCCCTAATTAACAACTCCAACTGGATTTCCAAATTCAAGCATGAATTATTAACAAGAATCTTTTCATCTCTTTTCCCTTATCAAGCAATTCCTGTTCATGCGAAATAATCCGAGAGAGATCAGTACAAGGCAAGTCTTCTCTTATCTTCGCCTTGCATACTAAGCAAAACTCGCCATTCTTCTCTTTATGTTCCCACGCCTTCTCTTCGCCTCTAAGGCTTGCTTCCATCCTCCTCTGGCCACGTCCTCCACTTCTCTACACTCCTACGTTGTTTCCTTTGTTCACCGCTCAAAAAATGTAGAACTAGTCCACACGCTGAAGGGAGGGGGAAAAAAAGAAGGAAAAAACTTAATGGTGAGCACAAAAGTCTATGATTATATCTCATGCGCATGCACATAATCAAAACTCATTAAACTTAATGCGAGTACATTGCACCCCACAAATGGTCAAATTTATCCCCATTTTCCACCTCATTGCCACCACATCACCCGTCCCTTAATTAAAGCCAATTAAGA
This sequence comes from Asparagus racemosus, assembly GCA_037177215.1. Lineage (NCBI taxonomy): Eukaryota > Viridiplantae > Streptophyta > Magnoliopsida > Asparagales > Asparagaceae > Asparagus > Asparagus racemosus. Next base: position 28,932,486 of record JBAKGM010000233.1, read on the forward strand.
AGCGAAGCAATGATGAAGAAATTCAAAGGGAATCTGTCAAGGGTCACCGACGCTATATTAACCAAAACCCTCAAGAAGAAGAAGCAGCAGCATAAGCATAAGCACGGCCACCCACAACAATCCCAAGGCCAGCATCAACCCTGTCCGCCCCCAGTCCCTCCCCCTCCCCCTCCCCCTCCCAAGATGCAACCATCCCATAATCTACCCGCCTACCCACATGCCCGGTTCCTCTTCCCATCCACCCAATCCTCAGTCCTCCCAGACCCATCCCCATTCTTCTCCCCTAGCCTCCTCTCCTCTCCTCTCCCCACAAACTCCTTCTTCCAAAATTTTACCCTGAAAAATGGAGATCAACCCGAGTACATCCACCCATACCTCATCAAATCCACCCGAGATTCCCTCTCCCTCGCCTACCCCGCCCGCTTCTCCACCCCTTCCTTCATCTACCAAACCTTCACCCCTGACCTCACCGTCTCCTCCTCCTCGTCATCACCGTCGTCAAATCACGTCATCTCCTCATTCACCGACCTCAGCCTCACCCTCGACCTCCCTCCCTCTCTCCGCTTCTTCCTCGTGCGCGGCTCCCCTTTCGTCACCTTCACCACCCTATCCGACCCCATCACCCTCTCAATTTCATCGGTCAACGCGTTCATTAGCCTCACTTCAAACCCCTCCAGCACTAAGCACACCGTCACTCTCAACAACTCTCGGTCCTACATCATATACTCGTCTTCGCCCCTTAACCTGTCTCAGTCGGGCAATTCTTTGTTGGTCGGGGGAGCTTTTTCGGGGGTTGTTCGGATTGCTTACCTCGCTGATTTGGGTTTTGAATCGGTTCTTGATCGATTCAGCACTTGCTACCCGGTGTCGGGGGAGGCTGATTTTAACAGGCCGTTCTGTTTGGAGTATAAATGGGAGAGCAAGGGATATGGGGATCTGCTGATGCTTGCGCATCCCTTGCATTTGAAGTTGTTGTCTGGTGCTACTGTGTTGGATGGTTTTAAGTATAGTGGGATCGATGGGGATCTTGTTGGGGTTGTCGGCGATAACTGGAAATTGATGACTGACCCAGTTCAGGTCTCTTGGCATTCTTTGAATGGGGTTAGGGATGATGGGTGTGATGAGATTGTGTCGGCTTTGGTTAAGGATGTTGAGGGTTTGAGTGCGATCACTAATAATTCTTCGTATTTTTACGGGAAGGCGATTGCTCGGGCTGCGAGATTGGCTCTGATAGCTGAGGAAGTAGGTTATGTTGATGTGATTCCGGCCATTCAGAAGTTTTTGAGGGATTCCATTACCCCTTGGCTTGATGGGAGCTTCAACGGGAATGGATTCCTTTATGATCCTAAATGGGGCGGCATTGTAACCAAACTTGGTTCGAATGATTCTGGTGCTGATTTTGGATTTGGGATTTATAATGATCATCACTATCATTTGGGCTATTTTCTGTATGCAATAGCGGTTTTAGCCAAGCTTGATCCGGCGTGGGGGAGGAAGTTTAGGCCACAAGCCTATTCAATGATGGCGGATATCATGACATTGTCGAGAAGGAGAGGATCAAATTATACCAGATTAAGATGCTTTGATTTATGGAAGCTCCATTCTTGGGCTGGAGGATTGACCGAGTTTGCTGATGGGAGGAACCAAGAGAGCACCAGCGAGGCAGTGAATGCTTACTACTCTGCAGCATTAATGGGTTTAAGCTACGGTGATACTCATCTCGTGGCCATTGGATCAACGCTAGCAGCCCTTGAGATTCGTGCTGCTGAGACTTGGTGGCATGTGAGAGAGGGTGAGGGGATGTATGACGAAGATTTCAGTAGGGAGAATAGAGTGGTTGGCGTTCTTTGGAACAATAAGAGAGACAGTGGGCTTTGGTTTGCTCCTCCTGAATGGAAAGAGTGTAGGCTAGGGATTCAAGTGTTGCCATTGTTGCCTATAACTGAGGTCTTGTTTCAGAATGTAGGGTTTGTAAAGGATTTGGTGAATTGGGCAATGCCCTCTTTGTCGAGGGAAGGGGTTGGTGAAGGGTGGAAGGGGTTTGTGTATGCAATGGAAGCAGTTTATGATAAGGCAACGGCTTTGGAGAAGACGAGGGAATTGAATGGATATGATGACGGAAACTCTCTTTCGAATTTGTTGTGGTGGATTCATAGCAGAGGAGAAGAAGAGGGTGGTTTGGGCTGGGAGAAAATTTGCTGGTTCAGTCACTACTGCCATTGAGGTTTGAGATTTGTTCATGGTTTGAAAGATGCAATGGTTGTCAAATGGCTGAGCAGTGAGGGTATAAGGGCATGAAACGAGTAAGAATGGAGCATAAATTGGTAATTCTCGACATTTTTCTTCTTTTCTTTTATAGTTTTATTATTATCAATAAAATGAATGTCAAAGTGGTTTACATGTTGCTTGATTTCCAGTTCCATATTTCATATATGTTCTCTCTTTGTGTACAAAAGTGTTGGGAGGCTGTCTTATTTTGAGCTATATACGTGAGCTAATGCATATGATTGTATTGCTGTGAAGCTAGATACTGTGACTTATCACTGCAGTTAGGGGATTTATATAGATCTTGTGAATTACCTACTTAGCATTTTGCTTTACTGTTCTACTGGCTACAAGATACCTGAATTGTTGTTGTTGGACATGCAAATAGATAAATTAAATGATCTATTTTATAGCTATGTTTTCTTGTGTAGGTTTCAATTGTCCAGCCCACTAAGTAGTCGTTTTAGACCCTGTATTTCTACCAGTTATATGTGAATCCTACTTAGTCAACTGTGCTCTCTAATTGAGTCCGCAGCAGGTGCTTAGTATTTAAGAAGAGCCTTGTCACAGTTTTACTTTTAAAGTTCATCAAATCTTGACTGAGATTTTACTTATTTTACTACTTTCAGCTGCCCTTATTTCAGAATTATTATTGGGTATACGTGGCTTCTGTAGCAATTTTCTCTTGAAGTTAGAGCTAATCATACAGATGCTATTACCTCAACAATAGAATCTAATAACTTCAATTAGAGTATAACTCGCTAAATGTCCTCTAATTTCTATCTTGCCAACTATTTTCCGTACAGTAGTTCAAGTGGTAGTGTGGCAAGATAAGAAATTTGTTGTTTCTACATTTGGAGGCTCTCAGAGACAATGATGCGTTCGCTAATATACACAATTTTTAGTTTCGTTCAAAAGCTTCTTTCTGCCATCCTTCCCAATTTGAGATACCTTGCACAAATGGATTATGGGGTCAAGTTCAAATTATAGGCTTTGACGTTATTTATTTATTTATTTTTGAGTTCATTGTTATGTCCCTAAATAAACACCTTGACTTTAAAAAGACTATGAAAACCAAGCAGTCGCAAATGCGACCAGTATCCACCGATGCCTCATGCTCACTTTTTCCTCAAACAACCTCGGTGTTGAAAATTCCTTCAGATACAGGATTATTCTATTCCCTTTTTCACCCAGTGCCGGAACCTCCATTTCTTTGTAAACGATTTGTTGTCTTAAATCATAATTGAAGTGTGCGCTTCGCGCTTCATAAAGGGCTTTTCTTTTGAAGCACGCACTTTAGATAAGATAGGACATAGGAGGATATAAAATGATTTTTGACTAAATGCCCCTATGTATTTTCGATATGACCATGTGAGTGTAAATAAAATATATATGTTAGGCGTATAGCTTAGTTTATTATGATTTGTTTCTAGACTTTACATATTTAATTATTTTTTACTAATTAGGACATGAATGTATATATTTGTGAATTACTATACCACTATATGTATAATATGTTGATAATTTTACAAATTTAAAATTCAAATAATTAAACGCATGAAGCTTACATCTCATGCTTTGAAGCTTACGCCTCGCTTCATCAATGGGTCTAGCGCTTCGCCTTGCGCTTATGCTTTTTTAAACATTGTGAATCATGATATTTACCTTTAGAACTTCAATTGATGCACTTCATCAGCTTATGAACAAATCCTCACATAAAGTCCTTTTCACAACGAGTAGCGTATATCCCACAAAAGCCTTCCTGCAAAAATGACTTTTGAAGCCCTCTACAGAGAGATTCCAGGATGTTCATTTTGTTGCAAGCAATAAGCCCGTGATGCTGGTCAAATGTTTGTGATGTCTTCTGGGTGAAGCAACCAATCTCCTGGGAATTCTATTGACCAAGGGCACTTCATTCCCTTGATCAAATGTATACAAAAGTTCATACAGTGTATATTGTTCCACAAAGGGTCTAGCTTCCTCAAACTATTTGATGCATATTCTGGCTGTTTCGAAATTGGAATAAGATAAAATATCAACATTCGTAAATTTTTGTTTCTTCTTTTGCACTATATATTCCTGTAAAAGGAGGGTATAACTTAATCTAGCTATACAACAGTAGCTACACACATAAAGCAAGTTGAAGTTCTTGAACAAGTATCTGATTGATGGATAATGTTCTACATAGTACCCAGATATTGTCCTGAGCTCCTTCGAAGCTTCACTGTTGATGATCTGAATGAGATTCATACTATGCAGCATAACAGGAAATGCAGCGCGAACGGGAGCATCTGTAAATGATGTGCTAATTGAGAAGTTCAGTTTATGCAGAAGGCTTTTCTAGCTGTTGAATAATGTTTGCTCACAACATTTGCTTATAGATCCACTCCAATTGACAAATCATGAGATAATATTTGTATCTGTTAATTTTCAAGGTAACTTAGCTGTTAGGAGTCTTCAGTTTTAATCTCTTATCAATATCTTATGGTAGAGGCTATTGCAGAAGTAACGGAGTAGTTGCTGATGTAGCCAACCTAAGTACCTAACAACGTAAGCTGCACCTAGAGCTTTACTACCTCCAACGGTGGAGTGTTTACGAATAGTTTTATTTTTATTTTTCATTTAAGGACTTACAAGTGTCCTAGAGAAACTGAGAAACTAATCCAATAAACGTCAAGTTGTAGATTTAAGGAAATTTTCGAAAAAGAAGCTGCTTGATAAATCAGTGAACATGTTCCTCATGATTCCTTGATTTTAGATGGTGTCCGCTGTTAATTTGCTATATGCTCGATCAGATTGGTCTATGTAAGTTGTATTTTGGGAAGTTAGACCAACTATTGTGGAACTGTTTTAGTGCGCTTGAGATTATATCCACATGAGCATAAGTTTAACTAGGACTTAAGTATTTTTATTTATTTATTTATTTATTATTATTTTGATAGTTGTACAGGGCCCTTGGCCCAAAAGCAAATATAGTTAAGGATAACATGAAGCCTTCTAGAGTGATATGTAAGAAGCTCGTCAGTCTCTTCAATGAGTGGTGTAAAGCACGGCACGGGTGAGTTCATGAAATGGTTGGAAAAGCGTGTGGGGGTTGGGTGTGGGGATTCCCCGTGAGAAACATGTTGTATCCCCTAATCTGTATAGCAAAATCAGACACATAACATATGGAAAAATCAACAACACGCAAGCCTAGATTGCTGTAGCACAATCTTAAACTTTCTGACACTACATCTGAGCTTCGAAATTATGATAAGAGTTGATAGTTATACTGTTAGATTCTAACAAACTCAAAATACAACTTCTACGTCAAAACAGCTCCATGATCGGTCATGGCTATTTATTACTTAGGTCTGCAGTTGGAGGCACACATCAGATGGGCAGCTCATCATTACATAACATTATGTACTATTATGAATCAGTTTTAGAGGTCCAGCTCGGGGGATATGTACTGATCAATGGTCTTGGAAGTAGTTTGATTCAAAATGTAAATTTTATAGGAGTCATCAATTTATTCAAGAAAAATACAAGATTTATGTTTTCAACCATGTAGTTTTAGACATTATAACTAGTAAAAGCATGTGATCTAGCTAAAGATATGTCGTATTTGACCAAAATATATTACATACAACCAGATTTGTTTTCTGGTAATAAGGACAAGATGTAGAAAAATATATTAACTAGAGAAAATAGCCAATAGGTACATAATATACATGAAAAGAAAGAGAAGACTAGAAGTACAATAATAATAAGTACTAAAAAATTGCTGCCTGAGTGAAGTTGTTAAGTTTGTCCGAATGAATCTCTTATTATCGTGACTAGAATTACTTATTACTTGTTTTTTTTAACTTCTTACTATTTTCTCATAATTTTTTTTGAAAAACTTTATTATACATGCAATAAAGAAAAAAAAAAAAAAAAAGATGAAACAAGGATAGCCCTAAGGTATTTTATAGATTCAAATGTTGCATGGGGTCTAAATCAATAAGTAGTTTTTCATTGGGTAGCAGAGTTTGCTTTTTTAGGAGTGGGCTTCCAGGAAAAAAGTTTAGGTTGGTGGACTCAATTTTCCCTCATTAATTACCCACCGTCATAGGGGTGGAAATGAACCAAATAATTAACAAATAGTTCGATAATTGTTCGAGTAACTATTCGGTCATATTCGATTC
>JBAKGM010000233.1:28995727-29010523 GCA_037177215.1 Asparagus racemosus
TTCAATCAAGATATCTAGTGATGAAGAGACCGACATATGTCCATTGTGGACTAGGTTTCGTCTGAGATGACATTTACATGATTTGAGTAGTCATAATGTCCTGCTAGGGTCCACTTACGACTTGTGGGCCGAAAAGTATTTTGGCCCACTGCCAACATCACGTAAACCTAATGGGTCACACACAATAACATGTTTGAACGTTATTGAGAAAGCCTGCATAAATTAAGTCATATAGAGATATGATTACATGTGAGGTAATCGGGTAATCAAATAATGAATAATTTGACAAATCTTGGTTAATTGATCTGAATTAAGTAATCAGATAATGAATGATTTGACAAATTTCAGTTAATTGATCTGAATTGATTTGATCAATCACGCTTGGGAAAAATACTGATCAAGTTTAATGAACCTATCTCCTAACAATCAATTGATATGATCAATCACGGTTTAAAGATAAGATATGATTTGAACAAATCTTTTTGAGAAACCATCTGATTGGAAACCCGTTCTCTTTCCGGTTTGAGAAACTACCTCACAGCCCTATAAAAGGGACCATAAGACGGACATTTAAAAACACACTAATCCATCTTCTGAAATCGTGAGGGAGAGAGAGAGAGAGTAAACTCCAGAGGATGCTGTCCTCGAAGTGCTAGCACACTGACGAGCGGAGTTCTAACAAGTTCGTGTGGATACCAGTAGAGGTGTCACTGATATTGCTGCGCAACATCTCTCGAAGACACAAGATTTTGTTGCTTATCTGCACGCTTCAGGTAATTATCTATCTTGGATCGTCTTCTACGTATGGATCTTAGGATGTAGATAGATAAAAATTTGATTTTTAATGCTTGTTAGCCCTCCTACTTCCCTTCAATGAGGTTATCTAATAATCGTCCAAAGCTAATGGGGTTTTCTGATATTTAGCTTTTTTTTTGTTAGGACTTGTTAATGCAAAATGTAGAGGCACATCTAATTTACTGGCACTCAAAAGACTTCCTCTAGAAACTGAAGTTTCTTTACTAAATATTTGATTTGGAATATTTTTTGGAGTTAAATATCTTCTTTGGAATCGGTAAATAGGAAGACAAACAGCTAAAAGGTTTAAGGAGGTGTCAAGTTCAAAGCATAGTGTTGTTTTAGTAGCATAGGGTATAATCTATAGATTATACATATAGGATTTTAAGATCAAAATCAAAACTATATCAGAATAAATACTGTAACGATTTACATCTATGAAGTGACAATTAAATGTCCCATTATAACTATCATTTAATCAAAGTTTATATTTATAATTAAATATTCAATTACCTAAACTACCAATATAATTTGTAAATGTTAGTCATAATGTATTATCTTATAAACTAATATAATATATGTTTTTACATAATATATAATACTTCAATATTAAGATAAACTATTATTAGAGAGAATTGCATTGAAGACATATAAGCATTTATTGACAACATAAATAAGTTATGCATTTCTTTTTATTTGATACCTTTTCCTACAAGCAGATATAATTATATTTGCTCCTTCAAGTGTTGATTAATAGTTAATCACATCATACATAAATACATATATATTTGATTTAATTGACACCCTGCAATATGATGTATAAATTGATTCTTTAAATAATAAATTTGTAATGTACTATTTAACAAAGTTTATAAAATAATATGAGCTATGCCTACGTGCAATGCACGTGCAACATACTAGTTAACTAAAAAGTATTTTGTAGATTAATTACTCCTGAAAGAAAAAAGATGCGAGAAAATAGTAAATTTCATCCCTATGAATTTATCTTTTTTATAATTAAAATATTTAGAGTGAATATAATGAAAATAAAATGTTTATTTCTATTTTAATGTTAGTTATTTTAACTTTATATGTCACTTTTTTTTTGTTCATTCATTTCTATTTTAAGAATAAAGATAGAGTATATAGAAAATTGACGAAAGCCTACAATTAGTTAGGCGGGCTAATACCATTGGCTTTACTTAGTGGTTCACATAATAAAACGTATTGTTCTATTACTAGTATAGTGCTCGTGATTCGCACGTGAGCATACTTGTTTTGTTTTATGCTTTTCAAATTTTTTTGTTGGCCGTAAAATAATGAAATGACATGTATAGCAATATAAATTTTGAACAATTATAATTTTATTTAAATGAATAAATTATAAGATAAAATTGTGTATAAAGAACTTTATGATTGATTATTATAGTTTGGATAATTATTATAATTTATTCATAATTTATTAAAATAATTATAATATATTAAATAATGTCTTCTCTTTTTAATATAATAATATTATACATAGCATAATAATAATACTATTAGTAACTACATATTAATTTAATAATTAGTTTATAACATTATTAGTAAATAATTTACTAAATTGTATAATTATTAAATTAGATTGTAATTTATTAATTTAAAACCACTATTAAAATCATTATACTATTAATATTATTACAATTACAATAAGCACAAATTGTTTTTCATACTATTATCATACTTTTAAAAGGCTAATAAGATGAAAGGTTAACAGGTAGTCCTCCATAAGAAGTGAAACCCAAAAACATAAGGCATTTGCATAATGAGCTTTTATTATTTTTATTGTTTCTAGAATTTTAAATATTATGTGAAGATAAAGTAGGGATAAATTTTATTTTTTTTGTTAAATAACATAATTAAATAATAAAATAACAGTGTGATGAAATGTTTTGAAAAAGTGAAGAAATGCATAATTAATAAGAGGTTACATGTAATTAGTGAATGATTAATTCCAACTAATGACATATTTGAGAATTATCAAACTTAAATGGGCAAAATTGAAATTCAAAAGTTTTGACAAGGCAATCCTCTCTTTTATATGTAGTATAGATTTATGGAGTTAGTAGTTTAAGAGGGATAGATTGTAAATAGCATTTTATGTCCTCCATGAATTGAGGAGTGTGTTATTTAACAAGTTGACACTCACCAAGCCCTATCTAATGCGTTTATGAGAAAGTTGTCTGCAAATTATCAAGAAATGTGTACAACTAAATATTTTTATATGGACCATAAATTGGTTGAGAATATCAAAATCGTTTATCGCTTTATTAGAGGTATGAGTAACACGTATTGATTTACATAACGAAGATCTTATCTGGTAATGTTTGGATTTTGATGTATTTTTTAATACCATTCCTATATTTATTTCCATTTTTATTTGTTTTGAGATGGAGAGTGTTACACATCCGATTCTTTTGATTTCAATTTAATCTTGAAAATTAAGATTTGGAATATTTAGATTCCATGTTTTTGAGAATTTTATATTGGTTAATTAATATGAGTATCAGAATCATATCAGAACCGTCTGTATGCGAACGAGCAATGATTCTTAACCATAGAGGGGAAAAATAGAGGGGGTAGAATTGTAATTCATCCTCTCTATGTGTGTTTAAGAACCACCCGCTTGCATGCAGACTGTTCTCATACGATTCATACTCCTTAAAATTTTCTTCTTCATTTTTGGTAAAGGGGAAAATAAAGGAAAACAACAACCACTTGGGTATCAGTAGTTCACTTTTGGGCTATTGGTTTGTATTCTACCCGATGCTTTCCAACCCGACCCGGATCATCAGGGAAAACTACCGTAGTAGAAGTATGTCACGTGAGATTGCCGTGCCTAAGAGGGCTAGCTTTCAGAGGTAGAACTCTATCCTCTAGGGTTTTGATTCAGACTTCATTTTGCTCCGGTCACCGGTAATCTCGTTCCTCAATTGCCAAATTCGTTCAAGTAAGCTCGATTGCTTCAGATTTAATCAATATCTCGCTTCAATTAAACATGAATCATTTTTCTTCACTCCATCGACGTATCTCTTTTATTATGTTGAATTGTTTCCCTTGATTATGTTAGATTTGTCATGTGCTCATATTGGATGATTTGATCAATTTTCTGCGTTGCTTTTACTCTTTTGACGGGAAAAGAGAAGGGAAATTGTAAAATCTTGACGGTGCCTGATTAATAATTTCATACACGGTTGTTTCTGGGTTTTTGCATATGATGATTAATGTTATTCGAATAATATGCCAATTGTGAATTATCTTTCTACGTGCTTAATTTATATTTTCAATTATCACCCAGAAATAAAGGGAAATACCTTGCTGGATACCTACTTCGCTGAACTATAAACAATTGGAGTTGCTTTAACTGGATATATATCTGGCATATTGGGAACGGCTAGACCTTTAAATTGGAAAGAAAAGCCTTTTATTTGTTGTTCAGGCAAAAAAAAAAAGGAAGACCAAAATAAAATGAAACAACTCCTATTAGCATCTTGAGTTAAATATGAAAGGTAAAAAAAAATGATAATATGGATTCATGTCTTTGTTTTACTTTGATAAAATGTGTGATAGTCTTCGAAGAGCTGTTCTGTACATGCTGGCTGTATATGCACTTATGCAGACATGTAACTACTCAAATATGTATCTTAAATGTGCACCAGTTCAACCTTTGAATACAAAAGGCACCATAAGGTTGTGGATGATTGGATAATCCGTTGAGAATTGGTGCTTGATCTAGATATGCTTTTCATTTTTATGTCTCTTGCTTGTGTTTAGGAATTTCGTTAGCCACCTTCTGATTTATTAGCTATTCTGTAGGCTAAAATATCTGATTATTTGAGTGTTTGTTCATTTGGATGTCTAACTTATAAGTTTTTTGAATCTTCAAGATCATTTATTAAGAACTGCATAAAGTTAACTAATATCTGCTTGGTTCAACATTTGAGAAGTCACTGTAGATGAATTGAGTGACTTTTCATGTTGTAATTATGCGTCAAGTGCAGTAGACAAGTACTTGAGCTCAATGCTGCTTGATTCTTTTATTTTATCGTCGCCATAATTTTTTCCTTATAGACTGTAAGAAGGGCTTTATTTTTTGACGCTCTACATATTAGAATTCCTAATTAACCTTTGCTATGTTGACTTGCTTCTTTTTCCTTCTTTCTCTTGTTGATACAGATTTTATCGCCTTGTAGCAAGTAAAATGTCTCGGGTTTATGTTGGGAACCTCGATGAACGGGTCACTGAAATGGACATTGAAGATGAATTTCGAGTTTTCGGTGTAATCCGAAGGTAAATCTATTGGCTCAGATGTATAAAACTTGCATGATATCTTTTTCAGTGCAATGTTGTTTTCTCTCTGTTTATTCCTTTTCTGTTTCACTTTTGGTAGAAAATGCAGAGTTGTCAATATCTTTTGGATGTCGATAATAATTGATTTGTGAAGATGTTTCAGTTAAAAAAAAAACTGAAGAATGTAAATGAAAGCTGTGGATGAAGTTGCTAACTATTTAGGTCTCTGCAAGTTTTTAGACTGTTTAACAGTGTGAAATCCATCGCGATCTGACATTCTGCTTCTATCATCGATTCACCAGTTTGATTGTATATGTTAAGATTGAGCAGCTGATCAGTATAATTTGTATGTAATATGGTGGCTGGGAACTCTTGAGTTGTGTCTGATGCAGATGATCTTGCTGCCTTACACTCAACTAGCAACCTTTAGCCTTCAAAGTTTTCACCAGTTGTGATTTAAGTTTGCTAGTACAGTAGTTAGTAAACTTGAAACAGGAGAATCAACCTAGGATGATCATTTGTCATAGGGCTCTTTAGTAAAATTGGGATTCAACTTTAAAGAAGCTAAAACTAGTGCAAGTACACCAGACTGTTAATCATCTCCTTCAGCTTCTCATTATTTTTATAGCACAGATGGTTTATATGTGCTTTTATATGTCAGAATACCTTTTTGTTTCTCATCTAATGCAAATGGTATTGTAGTTTGTAGCTATGAAATTAAGTGTGAGGTATGAGCTAAAGTTGTTCATCTTTGCTTGAAAAGGTTCAATTTTGGTCAATATTCCCTATAGTAGAACTGACATGTATGTAGATCCCACACTTGCACACACCAAATTGTAGAAGAAGCTGAGTGCTTTTGGGCGAATCAAAATTAAGAAAAACGCAAACAAAACAAACAGACAAACAAACAAATTGGATAGTTTAGAGGAGAAGAACAGCATAGGTTCGGCCTCTTGGGTAATTCCTCTTTTAAAACACTGGGCTACATTATTAAGTCTTCAGATGTATAATGTATATAAAGACAAGTGAACATGTTGTATATCTGTGTTCCTTCTGCATTTGTGTTTTTCGTAGCCTGTTATCCATAATCTATTCATGTATACCATGTGTTTCATGTGATACCTTTGACTACTGACTATGTTGTGGTTTTTCTTGTTTCTCAAGCATGTTTGTGATCCTGTCTGCCATCAGGAGTAAAATATATGCAATCATTTTGACATAGTAGGTTTCTTGCATTTTGCTATTAAGGTGTGTTTGGTAATTGGAAACTAAATGGAAAATGAGCTAAAAATTGGAAAGTGGCTCGACTTCTCTTTTTTCTTCATGTTTGGCATTTGGAAAGTTGGTGGAAAGTAAATGGAAAGTTAATGGTGCCACGTTAGCTTTTTAGCCTCTTCCACTTTCTTAAAAAAATAGAGAAAGTGGATGGAAAGTGAAGGAAGAGGAGAGAGAAAGTAGTTTCTAGTTAAATTTTTATCCTCTTTATTTTCCAAAACCATTTTATTAAATTTATATTTTTTTAATCTGTCAGGGCATTGTTATTCTTCATCCGAGCAATTCTGCACAAGACACCATTGCAAAATATTATTGAAACCCACTTATTGCTAGTTGGTTTTGAATTTTTATTGGACACTGAATTTTTTAATTAGCATATGAATGAAACTTTTCAAGTGTGATTGTTCAATCATATGTTCTCTAAATCAACAAGTAGAGTAATGGTCCCAATATAGAAATTAGGATCACTTTGCTATTTCATAAACGAGACCTAAAAGACGTGCTCAACTATATGAAAGATGTTTGCCAATGTATATACTCACATGAAGAGCTGGTTATAAAATAATTATAAAATTCAAGGCACAATTATATGAAATTATGTGCTTAACAAGTATAAAGATTGCCCTTTGAAATGCATCTAGGTGTACATTAAGTCTTCAAATTAAAAATATATTATGAAATTTAATATTTCATTTTCGGGAAAGTCTACTTTTCACTATCTACTTTCTATTAAAACCGAAAACAACCAAGTGATTGCCACGTCAGCTGCCACCTCAACTTTCTATACTTCCACTTTCTATTGTCCAAACAAAATTTTACAAATTGAAAGTGAAGAGAAAATACTTTCTCTTCACTTTCCACTTTCTATTTTGGACATATTTCAAAATAGACCTTTTATAAAAAATACTTATCATTTTCGACCTAGTTGCAACTTATTTATCAAATTCGATCTAGTTTCAGCCACATCAGCAACATGGGCTGAAACTAGGTCGAATTTTGATAAATAAGTTCTTAAAACTACACAGGATTAGAATCCCGTGTAGTTTAGTAGAAAATTAAACTCCATGGGATTCTCAATCCCGTAGAGTTTAGAACTCTGCTAAACTACATGGGATTGGGAATCCCATGTAGTTTATAACATATAAACTACAAGGGATTCACAATCTTGTGTAGTTGATTTAGTGGTTAATAGCTCAAGAGTTAAGTTATGAGTTGAAAGGCCATGGTTCGAATCTTAGCCAAGCAGTGAATTATTTTTTTTGGATGATTTTTTTATGTTTAACTTTTGAATATATAAATATAAAAATAAAATTAATGTTGGCGATGATGAGATTCGAACTCAAGACCATTTGAGTAATTGAAATTTAACTCTCTTGGAGCTAACCAGTTAGCCAACTACATGGGATTGTCAATTCCGTAGAGTTTAATTTTCTACTAAACTACACGAGCTTTTCAATCCCGTAGAGTTCGTTAAACATATTTCGCAATTTCAACCTAGTTTCAACCCACGTGACTGAAACTAGGTCGAAATTGCTAAATAAGTTGCAACTGGGTCGATTCTGGTGAATAAATTTCTAATTTGAAATTTTGTTTTTCTATTTACTTTCCAATTACCAAACACGCCCTAAGTGTGACTTTACTTCAGAATTTTGAAAAGATAGATATCATAAATACCGAATTTGGTATCAGTTTATAACAGCCTTTTTTTAACCTCTGCAGTATTTTGTTAGTTTCCTAGGAAAATCTATAGTTATTTAAATGCATAAATCACTGAGCCTGTTGTGACTTTTAGGAATGTTGTATTGCTGCTTTACATATTCTGCAATTTGAATGCAGTGTTTGGGTTGCCCGAAGACCTCCTGGTTATGCATTTGTTGAATTCGATGACCGGAGAGATGCATTGGATGCCATTCATGAACTAGATGGTATGGGGATCATACTCTCACCTGAGGAATACAATTTTTGTGGACTGTTTGCTGCTTACTCCCGCAATGTTAATTATTCTCCTCTCCTGTGTAACTTTTAAGTAATTTTTGCTGCATGATATCTGAAAACTTCTTTCCCTCTAAAGTCCTGAATTTGATTTCTTCTGTAAAAAAATAAAATATAATAAAAAACAAGAGTTCAAATTTTTTAATTGAATATCTCCATGATTTAGAGTTCAGACTAATAGTGGGGGTAGAGCCAGGAGGTTATTGTTTTTTTATCAAGAGGCGTCATCTCTGTTTGACACATTGCTGATGTCTTTCCATTTGAACCATACCACTTGTGTCATTCATGTTTGACTCCTCTAGTGTTTTTATTTATTTATTTACTGAAGTGCTAACATTACCGCACATGCAGATGCACTTTCTATAGATATTAAAAAAAATTTATCCAAAGTTTTATATAAAAAGAGCCATCTGCATTTCAATACCCTAGAGTGTCATCAGTTTCCTAACTTTTATATCCTGAAGTTTAAATTTGCTCAAAAGTACTACAAAGTATTTAAGATATAGTTTTCTAAAAATGTAATATTGTAATCTTATTCAAGTATGAGAATGTAGCTTTTTCATTTACTAAATATCAAGTGAAAATTATTGTAGAGAATACTTTCCCCCCCAAAAATATAAAAAATTATAAGAAGTTGTTAAAAAATTCTACTAGATATAAAAAGGTATGCTTTAAAGTGATCCATGCCCAATTTTTTAATATTTATATTTTTGCATGGGCATGTATTTAATAATCTTTTTAGAAGAAAACTTATTATTTTATATTTATCTCTTATTATCATTTTATATTTTAATCTCTTATAATATATAACATGATGAATATTTAATTATGTGAGTTCAAATCCTATTCTCATTCATGATTTAGAATGTTCTAGAAGAAAAAGATGAATATTTAATTAGGTGAGTTCAAAGCCATTTCTCATTCATGATTTAGAGTGTTCTAGAAAATAATGAAGAAAGGGAAAAAAATCTCTCATGCAAAATTACAAATTATCCTTCCAATTACGCTAGAAAGGAGCATATGTCCACCACTTATCCAAACATTTCACAACCCCACTATGTTCATTATATATTAGTATAGATATTGTACGTTATGTTGCTAAAATTATATTTGTGGGGAGGAAGGGTGATGAGGATCGGAATGAGAGAACTCTGACTCGAAAATATATGTCATTGATCATTCGAATTAAAGAGGATATGAAAGATCACTGAAGGCGTTAGATCATCGGAGGGGCTAATTGAGAAGAATATGGATCTACGCAGTGAACATGTACTGCTCACTTGAAGAGTTTTTGTATACTGTTCATTTGGCTGGGAGGCAGCAGATTCATTTGAGATGAGGATTTTGAAGGAGATTGAACAAATAACTTGCTGAATAAAAATAAATTTGGCTTCATGCCTAACAACTCACATTCTTCAAAGAGAGGTTTCCTTAAACAAAAATATTTCCATTCATCAATGTCTACCTCTAAAAGAGAGGGTTCACATTATTGATAAAGAAATTAAACTAGTTATAGAATAAATCTCAATTCTAATCACAAAATAAATCCTAACAAAATTAAATTAGAAAAGGTCATAAATGCTAACTATAAATCCTTATAAAATCTCACCTAAAGTACAGATTATACCAAAGATTTCTGAAACAAAAAAAGATTTTAATAAATTCTACTAATCTAAGATCGATGATCCATGATTGTCATCAGAGGGAGGTAGGAAGGGAGGGAGGTTGGCATAAACTTGCTCAATTTAGGAAGGAAGCTGCTGCAAGAAAATTTTCGAAACTTGAAAATTCAATGAAGAACCAAAAAACTTTAGTAACATGGTGATTTTCCATATCAACCCTTTTCCAACACAAATTATCAAATATAATGTATATGTATTTCTCTTTGTATTGAACCTCTTTGTATTGCACCTCTTTGTGTTGGGCCTCTTTGTAGATAATAGGTTATATCCTTGATGAATGATGGTGAGAAATCATTGTTTCCCCATATGTGAGTTTTCATAGTATCAGAGCGATTACCTATGGCCAACTAGGGTTTTGCCGGAAAGTTACACAACGGAGATGTTCTCTCTCTCTCATTCTCCTTTATTCTAGAACTTGTGATCGTCATTGGCATTGGAGGAGCTGCCGGAAGCGTGAAGTCTTTGATCTGCCATTGCTTCCCTCTTCAAGGTTGTAGTCTCCATTGCTATGGCTTCCCTCTCAACTTAATCCACCATTCCATAGGCTACACCATCGTCGAGTGGCTCTCCGTTCCTCCTAAATTGCATTACTACATCTCCAAAGCCGTATATCGATATAGTGCCTCTGCCAAAGACAACTCAATCCACCTTTGCTCTATCGAAGATGTCACCTCTGCTCTAGATTTGAGTCACCGCCAATGCTTATCTTCACCTAAGTTATATAATTGCAGTCCCTCACAAGTTAATGAGTAACTCTACTGCCCTAACTTTACTTGTTTCATTGTTGTGCATAACTGGAACTTGATCCTCCACTCGTACTTATCAACTTGAGACTTCAGATTTTAGTTCCCAATTTTTTGGATTCTAGCAATATATGAATGCATTAACTAATCTGAAATAGATGGATAAAATTGCAAAAAATTGTTATAGTGGGCTATAGAGTACTCCTTAGTGTTAGTGGATTGAATCTGACTTGAAATTGCATCTCAATGGATTTGAATCTCATCACAGTTTTCTATTGGTATTAGTCATGGACAAACAAGGTCTCTATAACTTTTCGCCCCTTGATATGCACTTGTCAAGTGTTGAAAACTATATTGCATGTGCTCTCATCTACAGTATAACTTAGCTTTCGCTCTCTAGGGTTATGTTGATGGTTCTTTCCGTTGTCTTTCCGCAACGGTTCCTATTACTCCATTAACATCCTCCATGGCCACTATCACTTTGGACATGTGTTACTCTTTTATAAGCAAGCTGCATCAACCCCTATTGCCGATGAGTTTTAGATATCAGTGTTCAATAGCTTTATAGCTCATACTAACAACAGATTATGGCCTACATCCAGTGGCGCAGCCAGAATTTTGGACTTGAGGGGGCACCTATTGTTCATTCTCTCACAAAAAGCTAATTGTTAGCACTTAAATACTTTATGCTTTCCTTTCTCTGTACATATGTACCCCCACATATTGAAGTTTCTAAAATTTGCAAATGAATACTTTCTGCTATGCAAACATGAAATATTCACAGATGACACCCACAAGCTAATTATAGAACTTTTTAGCTCTTAATATTTGTTGAATTTACTGTTAAGGCCCATAATAATTCTACTTTAAAATATAATTGAGCTATGTTTAAAATAGAATTAGGGTATGTTTAATAGTATAATTAACAATGAATAAGTTTCAAAAAATCATAAAATTATCTTACGTCACAAGGGAAAATTCGGGGGGAAATTCTCATGTTTACATAACAGAGAGTATTAAAGTGCAAAATCTAGAAACTTCGGGGTTAGTAAGTGCTACCAAAAACAAGTGACCATATATAGATAAAAAGTAAGGAAAACTGTATTACAGGTATTTGAATGTTAATTGGCCTAAAAAATACTGATGGATAAAACACAAAATCTTTGTTCTAACTTCTTAAACAACATCAAATTGAGCCAAGTTAGAACTATTCTTATCCTATTTATTATCAACATACATGCAACTAAACATTTAATCTTTGGATTTATAATATAAGCTTAATATCAAGAATATTGATAGGCTTGATGATCCACTCAATTGCGCGTGAGTGAACCCTGGCCAACCTTGCTTGCGCATAGGGCAGGGGGTCACGTGACCCCTCTTGACCCCCCCACCCTCCGCCAATGCTACATCATGCAAAATTCGTCATTTTGATCCAATTATTTATTGGTAATTGGCTTTATCTCGTGAAAAATGGCTAGCTCTTAGTCGTATGTTTGGTCAGTTTGGTCCTGCTTGTGAATACCAGCTTCATCAGACTCTTCAAGATGCTCTCCAAGGTGATCGATCCATTCAGAGCTTTTGTTTTTCATTGTCTAGATATTGGGAGGACTACTAAATCTTGGAGGTACCTGCTCCTATGATACTTCTAGAATTCGCTATTGCTTTTCAGAGGCAACGTGATCAACAACTTCTATATCATTTTGCTATGTACCTTCATCTCGAGTTTAATGCCTTGCGCACACATTCTCCATCGTGGTCCTCTTCCCAATTTGATTCATGCAGCTGCTGAGTTCACTTCTGAGGATACACGATTTCAGATGCTTTCTTCTTTTACTATACTTGAGGCGGTTCCATCTTCTACCTCCTCACATAGTTAGCAACTTATCAGCGGTTTCCTTCATATCAGGTCTGTCCAGTAGTATGTTTGTCTCTTCTTTTCAGCACTTGTACTGTTGTTACTGCAGAGCGATAGGTAATCTGATTGCGAACTGTTTGAAAAAGCTGCGCCAGACATGCAAAAAGAGATGATTTTCTATTGTTGTTTAGCTTCTTTTGGAGCCTTACCTATTTTGGCTCCATATATTGTGAGTATTTTTGGATGCCTTTCATCTGCCCAGATATCAAAGATTGCTACACTAGTTGCAAGTAATCTCGGGTTAGCTGGTGGTTCCTCCAGTGCAGGCTTCACTACTATGTCTACGAATTCTGGTATTGCTACTCCTTGGATTTTTTTGACTCGTGTCTCTCATCATATGGCATTCAATAACTCGGGTTTTACCAATTGCTTCTTCATTCTTATGTATTTATGCTACTAATGATACTCCTTTTCCCGTCACTCAGTGTGGTGACATCACTCAAAAGTCTAATACTTCAAGTCTTCTTACATAATCCTCCACATTCCATATTCCAAAGTTATCTTTGCAGCTTCTTTCTACTAGCAAACTTCTTGTTCTCGTTAGCCGTTGCACTACCTCATTTGATTCTACTTGTGTTGCTCAGGACCACACTGATGGGATGATTAGTACATGTCATAGAGTCGATGAACTTTGTCAATTAGAGTCACTACATCCCATCCCTCATTTGTCTATTGGCTACGGACTTTCTTTGTCTGATATATGGTATCATCGGTTAGGTCATATTTCTGTTTCTCATTTAAAGATTATGTTTGATTCTGGTGTACTGGGTAATGGTTGATCTATTTTGAGCAAAGTGGGGTCACGTGTCCCCACTTTGCTCAAAGAGGATTAAGTACACACCCCTACTTTTAACCCACTAGTGAAAATTCTATCCCAATTAACAAACTTGTGACCCTACTTAAAAATACAAGAGATCCACACCAAAATCTTACCTTGCCCAACTCCACTGAAAACACAATAAGCCCCACTAAAACCCATCTATCTCAAAACCCCACCTCCTTAGCACTTATGACCCCACTAAAAACCCAACCCAACAGGAACCACACTCATGTCCCCACCCAACCCCACCTAACTAAAAAATTTATATTGTATTCTACGTTGTACTATTTAGGGGTTTTCCAATATCCATCTTCCAAATTATACATATTTTTTAATTTACCATTTAGATCATTATAATGCTTTATTTGCCCTTCAAATTATTTTCTTCTCTCAATTTTACCCCTTAACCTAACTATTAAAGAATCTTATTAGAATATTCTACTTAAGTAATTAGTTTTTTTAAATGACTAATCTATACTTATTAAATTGATTTATAAAATTAATTAATTATAAATACCTTGTTTTCTATTTGCATATCCTACGTTTCTCGCTGAAATAGAGTCGATTATCTTGCTTCTCTGTTCACCTGGTTTCTGTTTCCACCATAAAAAAATTTGAAGAGACTCAAATCTTTCTAAGTGCCCAATCCATGACATGTATAAACTCATCAATTTCAAGAAAAAAATAAACAAATCATACAATCTAATCAAACTTGAAAACCGGCAAAGAAAATAGAAATTTGTTGCCAATTAATTCTAATACAAAATTCAATTCATATAATAATAGATTTTCCTTCACTCCCCTCTTCTCTTTCAAATAAAAATAACTTAGAAATAATATTAGTACATCCAAAGTTTATCATTGTCATTATTCATTATTTATTCAATCCGCTCCTATATATTGTCTCACAAACCCTTAACAATTTCTTGACAAACTCGAGGGCAATGAACAACACAATTATGAATGGCCTCCACAATCCATCGGTCCGTGCTTACCATCTTCACCGCACAATTATAACAAGTCCAATTCATGAATTTTAATGAATCATATTTTACTTTTGTTGATTGCAACTCTTAAAAATAATTAAATAGGGACTAAATGGTAATTTAACATAAAGCTGTTAAAAATCTAACAATAGTTAGAGTAGGGGTAAAATTGATGGAAGAATACAAATTGAGTGACAAATTTACAATTATAATGATTTGGGTGGCAAATTTAAAAACACTTATGATTTTGAGTATA
>JBAKGM010000233.1:29036625-29052846 GCA_037177215.1 Asparagus racemosus
ATATCATGGATTTGTCATATGCTTGAATTTTTTTTTATCGACATTATTATGGAGAGCTTTTTGTGCGGCCATTACAGTGGTAGGATTTTACCAATTCAACTTGTGTCAGAGGAGCAAGTCTCTCTCCTATATATTTTTTTCTTGGTTAATCATTGAAATTCATTGGGGTTAGCTTTTCCAGTCTACACTCAACACTTATATTTTCATTTTCTTTTTTAAGTTAGTATGTTTTTGGCTAAATTATCAGATTGGTATTAAAAGTAGCACCTAATAATGAGATTGGTATTAAAAGTAATTCTGGCAACGATAAGGTGTTAAAACTTGCGCGACGTGGCAAATTGGTCCAAAACACTTTTCCGGCCAAAATTACCCGGTAACACTTCACATGAGGCTTAGGTGGCATATTTATGTTGAGCTAGCAGCGGTAGTTAGGCTCATTCATGTCGTTTCATTCATGTTGTTAGAAAGGAGGATCTTCAAATTTGGGCTAAAAAAGAGGGTTTTTTTTTATTTTGAGGCTTCTCCTTCAAATTGGGGGTTCTCCGTTGCAGGAGATCATAGCTTCTTCAAGCTCAAGCTCCCACGCAAGGTCAGTGTCTAGCATAAGTGATGGAAGAGAATCTCTGTCACCTCCGTCCTTCGATGTTAGGGCTTCACAAGTTTAGACTGACGAAAACTCCACCACCACCATTAATGAGGAGAAGAATTTCTGTCACCCCCCTACTTTTTCTGTGTTCTCTCTCAAAGCTTAGTGAGAGGGGAAATGGGGGGAATTTTGGGTGGGGATTTAGTTTTAGGGTAGTTAATCCCCCCCCCCCCCAAAACCCGCTTCTTCCCATTTTCACTGCCACGTCACACACATAATTTTAAAAAGCCACCTAAGCATCACGAGAGCACATGAGAGTTTGTCGGAGAATTTTGGCTAGAAATTTTTTTGCGCCAATTAGTCACGTCATGCTAGTTTAAGTACCATACCGTCGCCGGAATTACTTTTAATGCCAATCTGGTTATTAGGTGCTACTTTTAATGCCAATCTGGTAACTTAGCCGTGTGTTTTATCAGAGTTCAAATTTATGTTTCTTTAGATAATTTACACAAGTTTCTTGTGTAGTGCTTCTCCATCTTGGTGTGGGATTGTGATCATCTATCTAGATAGAAAAAGACATTGGATAAAAGAAGATACCGTAACTTTTTTATAGCTTGTCTTACCTGTATATGTTTGGCCCATTTATATTTATCTATTATCCATCTGAAAACTCCCTTCTTGAAATATCATTCTAGAATTAGCATGCTCTGAAATACTGGAAAAAGAGAGCTGATATAATGTGTATCTTATTTTTTTATATGAATTATTTGATAAGTGTTCTAGGTAATTATTATTGAATAAGAAGGATTATTCTTCATAACACAAGAAACTCCACCTGAGAATGATTAGTTAAGAAGGATTGTTTTCTTCTTCTTTTTTTCTTTCTTTCTTTTTCGTTTATTTTGTTCTTGTTTTAGGGTTGAATAAGACGGATTATTCTTCATAACACAAGCAACTCCACTTGAGAATGATTAGTTAAGACTATTTCGTTTTGTATTTGTACTGACTAAATTAGTTACGTGACAGGCCGGACTTCCTGAAGGTGTTTTGAACATTGTCTCTGGTTTTGGTCCCACTGCTGGTGCAGCTCTTGCCAGTCACATGGAAGTCGATAAGGTATTTCTTAAATTCCATGTCATCTTAATGGGTTTTTTCAGATAGTTTGTAGATCCACACTTCAGTTTGAAACAGTATGGTAGTTCTCGTTTCCACATTAATGGGCTTTTTAAGGTATATATGTCACTGTTGTTCTTTTCTTGGTTCCATTAATAAGTTATTATCTGTTTTCGTAAGTTAAACATTTCCATATTATTTTGGGAATATTACATATACTTGTTCTTTTTAAATATACTGAAGAATATCGCTCAATTTGTTTCTGTCCTGATAAAAGTTGCACAAAGGGGCATATGATGTTTTGAGTTACTATTGGTTCATGTCCTACCTTTTTTTTTCTTTTTGGAGCTAAATGTTTCTTCACTGCTTGCACTTATTTAATTACTTAATATGTAATACATATTTTTTAATATATTTTTTATTTTTAATTATATAATTTTGCTATACTATATTATATTACTAAAGAATAAATATAATATAATTATATAGTTAAAGACTAAAGAGAAAATGAGGTTTTTTTTAATCTTTTTACTTCACGTGTCACATCATGTAAAAAATTTTCAATTTTGTATTGGGAGAGATGGCTGAGTAGACTACTCCTTGTAAAACTGTGTAGTGAATATCATAATTCTGCCAAGTTCTTGTTTAAAGGTGGATTTCCAAGATTAATGTTGTTTTACAATGGTCATGATCATTACATTCTCTTGTGCAAATAACAATTTTTAATGCATGTGTATGTAAGATAGCCCCCTTGAAAATAGAATAAGCTAATTGTGTTAAGGATAGACAACTAAGACAAGTCTTCAAATAAAATTAAAGTGATCATCTGAACGGACTCACACTTGAGCAGTAGTGGTGAATGATTTATCAATGAAAATTTTGATGGATTGGCTTGGAGATTATGTATCTTATCCCCTTTATGAAAATAATGTCATGGTTTTTTTATTCTTAACCACTCTGTACTTCTCTATTCAGCTTGCTTTTACTGGATCAACTGATACTGGCAAGATCGTTCTTGAAATGGCTGCAAAAAGCAACCTTAAGCCTGTGACGCTGGAGCTTGGAGGCAAGTCTCCGATGATCGTATTGGATGATGCTGATGTTGATCAGGCAGTAGAGCTTGCACATTTTGCATTGTTCTTCAATCAGGTTTGGCTGATCACTGGTAGTTTGATATGCACCCAAAAGAACCATGCTTTTTATGATATTCCCAAGATGTATTATGATCCTAAACAAAGATGAGCTTTATCTCAGGGACAATGCTGCTGTGCTGGATCTCGTACTTTTGTACATGAAAGCATTTATGATGAGTTCGTGGAAAAATCAAAAGCTCGTGCTCTGAAACGTGTTGTTGGTGACCCTTTCAGAAAGGGCGTGGAGCAAGGTCCTCAGGTATTTCACTTCTATTTTTGTAATGTTTAATACTACCACTAGTGTAAATCATTACTTATGAAAGTATAGGAAATGGTTGTTCAGTCCTGACAAATCAGCTAAATTAGGAAAAAGGAAAATTTACATAAGAATAAATCACTGTAATAGGTAAATATCTAGTTTATTAAAATTTTTTCTAAGTGAAACTAGAATAAGAGACAGGCCATGGTATTATATGACTTTAACACAAATTCTCGACTATCAATGAATGTCAAGGATATAACGTGCTATATACATCACAAACCAGGATTGAACAGTATCTGGTAACTCTTGTTCCATTTCAGCCAAGAGAGATTATAAAGTTCTCTAAAAATCAACGTGCATTGTAGTTTCCGTCTTATTGGTTGTATAAACCATCCCTTTTCTAAACTTTTGGTGATTAATTTTTTACTCTATGATGTCTTCACCTCAGATTGATGATGAGCAATTTAATAAGATCCTTCGCTGCATAAGGTCAGGTGTGGATGGCGGTGCTAACCTTGTAACTGGAGGTGATAGATTAGGCAGCAAGGGCTTCTACATTCAACCCACTATTTTCTCCGATGTCCAGGTATCACGTAGCAATTGCTGAGCTTCTAATAAATCCACTTTCAACTAATACCATTGATGATTTATTGTTCATTTCTCACATTCACCAGGATGACATGGCCATTGCCAAGGAAGAGATCTTTGGACCAGTGCAGAGCATCCTAAAATTTAAGTGAGTAGTTATCTATCGTACACTTTGTATTGTTGTTAATTCAAATAGGTTCATTGCATACACCTCTGGATAGCCACTTGTACTCCTAAATTATTTTATTAGAACTTACACCTGAATCTCAGACAAAGGTAGTTGTTTTGCCCTCAATTTACAGGTTAGTTTAGTCTTTTTTTTTGTCAATTAAACTGAGAGCAAAAGGTAATTTACTTTCACGAGATTCCCATGTGACCGTCTTGCAGTTTAAGGGGTGTAGGTGCTAAGAAAATAGTTTAGAGGATATCGGAATATTATTTGCAAATAATCTCATTCAAATTGTTATACATTTAATCTGTCTGTTGACATTATCAATGGCAGAGACCTTGATGAAGTGATAAAGAGAGCAAATACCAGTCGCTATGGCCTAGCTGCTGGAGTTTTCACAAGCAACCTTGACAACGCAAACACTCTAATCCGAGCATTGAAGGTTGGGACCGTGTGGGTTAACTGCTTCGATGTTTTCGATGCAGCAATTCCTTTCGGGGGATTCAAGATGAGCGGCCAAGGAAGAGAGAAGGGCATTGACAGCCTCAAGGGCTACTTGCAGGTTAAGGCAGTTGTTACCCCTCTCAAGAATCCTGCATGGTTGTAGGTGTTGTTTACATAACCCCATGAATGTAAACTTATCAGATGAGACAATGACGAAAATAATGCTGTATCCCATGAATAAGGGCTTTAGTTTGGTTATGAATTGTTTTACATCAAGCAGCTTGTGTGTCTAATGCTATTCTATTTTGCAGTATAAATTATGTACAATCTTTTCGTGGTCGCCAATCTTATGTGCATATTGGACTCAATATTGAACTGCATTATTGTGCTATCCTCCACATTTTGTCTGTGTAGTCAACATTCAGCTTCCTGTTCTGTTAATCCTTTTACAAGTTGGTCTTTTGTGTTCTTTATTTTTATTTATTTGTTTATATTATTATTATTATACTTTTTTTTATATTTCTTTTTCTCATGCTTTCTGCAGTTGTGGCTACTTTTTGTATGTGCTAATACTTCGTTTTATGCATTTAAGCTGTTTTGTTACTCTTAATCATATTTGTTGATATTTTTATCATCTATCGGGTCATTCTCTGCGTGTATTTCTGACAATGCAGAGAATTCAGTCTATCTGATTGATGTTGAGCATAAAATAGATGATGATTTTGTCTAATTCGATAGCACCCCTCCAAAGTTCAGGGAGTTATTTGAATTGGGCACAAAAACTTTAGGCGTGCTATTCACTATTTTGAAGTGTGATGCTATAGTGCACATAAACATCATCTTCACATTTCAACAAAGAACGACCAGATTCTGGCGATCTCAATTTAAATTTTGTTAAATGCAGAGAAATACATACTCATTGTACATACATAGACATACAATGCAAATCAGAAGAGAGAAATATGAAGGCAGGAAGAATTAATTAGCAAAAGAATTAGGTAAATAAAGAACTAATCTAGCTGTTTCTTTCCTTGCATTCTGGAGGTATCACTGAGAATCTCTTCACATCATTGCAGTAGGAATAAAACAAAAACTTGCTCCTAACCCAATCCATCCCAATCTCCTGCTGCTGAGAGAGCTTTATGAAATCTTGCCCATAAATTGGATCGAGACCCTGTCTTACACTGTTATTTGAGCATAAAGGAGACAATGATTTGGTTTGATTCCATAAGCACCCCTCCATTTCAAAATCCTTGAAGGATGCAACAAACGGTGCAAAATTGTAATTTATTGGTTTCTTGCCTCCGCGTGTTGCCCAGTCTGATCCATCCCAAATTGTCGCGTAGAGTGACATTGGCTTCGAAGGGTAGGCTTTGGACATCGCAACACTGTGGTTTATCTCTCGCACAGGGATATTATCTACGAGAAACCTGCATTTAGAAGATTGTAGTTAATCTTAGTTCAGTTTTTGTTTATACCTGTCTACATTCTTGATACTCCAACCAGTTCCTCTTTCTTGATTTTTAGAAATCACAATGCGCGTATGAATTACATGTAACGGCAGTTGCTGCAGCACCATCATACGCAATTGCAGTTGCAGTAGTTTGGTTCTAATTTGAAAATTTTCAATTTGCAATTGGAAGATTATTTTGGGCTCAACTTGGGGATTGGTTGTAATTGGAGTTGACATTTAAGCATTTGTTTGCTACTGAAGCAGCAGTTAGTCGCTTATGCTCAAATCTGTACTAGTTATCGACTGCAATTGGGGCGGGGCTTTGTAGCAAGTTCAGTTTCAACTATATTTATTAGTCACGGTGAAACAAATAACTGCGACCAGTCTAAAATTCTCACTTGCATACAACTGCAGTTATAATCCCTAGTAAAACGAAGAAGAGCTTACACAACATGATGAGAGTTCCATAGGATGCTGTACTCATGGAAGTCTTGTGTTGGATCGAACCATAAGTAGAACTTCTCTTCTCGACCTGTGCTGACGCTTCCATTGCCATAAACATTCGTCTGAAGCACCCAATCTTTCCTCTTCTCATGCCCCAGAAGCTCGAAGTCTAATTCATCATGACTTTTTGGGTAGATTTCAGAATTTGACATCTGCAACGGATTAAACAGGGATTAGATGTACGGGGTTGAACGGTATGTAAACTGGCTTTACAGTGGTTTTTGAAACCTGTATTTTTCTCATCAATTAGTAATAGGATTACTACCATTTTAACGGTCATCCAACGATACTGTCAATTTAATTACATACTACCTTATCTGTGTATTAAGATTTCTGAATTGAAATCCCTACACTAAAAGCAAAAAATCAACAAGAAATCATTTGCTCAAATTTCAATTTTGTATGAATTTATTTCTTCCCTCGCTTAAGTTAAGAATCATCTTCTCAGTAAAATTTAATTACATACTACCTTACCTGTGCTAACTATTCACATTGAAATTTATTTAAACCTACCTGTAGTCCTCGGCGTCCTATTGGTTACAATCCTATTTTTCCTGTAACTAGCATACATATTCGTTTTCATTACACAAGCATATTTCCAGAGTAAGTTGCGCTAAGAATTCAGTCAGATTTTCTAAGGCAAGAATCTCTACTGGTGACATAGTAAGGTTCATGTCACTGGCCACAATATCAAATCATCAATGAATGCAGCAAAAGACTTGGTCCCATGGGCCACATTATTTTCCACCCAACCAAACCCAGGCTGAGACCGTAGCAAAAGATGGCAAGCTGAAGAATTCTTTACAGGTTCTAGCCTTCTAGGTTTTATGTAGTTCTATCATCAGTTAAGGGACCAGGAGAAAAATCATAATCCTGTCAATGTCAGTATTACTAGTACTGGTGTTGGTATAATTGGGAAATTAAGCGCACAAAGTTGAGTTGTCTCCAGCACACACCAGTCCTTTGTGTGGGCTGAATCTTATTCTTCCCTTTGCTGCCAAGGGCCTGAGTCTTTGGTCTCCTTGAACAGTATTGGAGGGTAAATTTCACAGTACACACCTTAGCAATATGTAAAATTGAAAAATGTTTTGAACTATCAAAGTCATACCACATCTCTTAAACTGCTGAAAATCTCATAACTATTTCAAGGAATAGAGTAATAAGTTTGAATTATGACAAATGAAACTTTGTGATGAGAATTTTTGAATGAAGAGGCATTCGTGCGGGGGTTTGTGTGAACCCCATCATTTTTTTCTCCGAAAAAAAAAAGGGGGGGGGGGGGGGGGGAACTTTAAAAGTCAGTGGTTGTTAATAGATAGGCTGGGGGTTTGTGTGATACCCCATCCTTTTTTTCTCCAAAAAAAAAGGGGGATTTATGCCTAATCCTTAAAGATTCTCTGAGGTTATGTGAAACTTACCCTAGAATCTCTCTCTGTTCCAACTTTAACTTTACAATTCTTACCAATGGTAAAAATGAAGGTAAAACTAAATTATGTCAGTTGCCACAGGTTTGAAACAGGTTGTGGTAGGTCTTCAGAAATAAATTATAACAAATGGGAAGCTAACTTTATAATACATTAAAATAGAACAAGTCTTTCGGTATCCAATGAACAGAAATTTAGAAAAACTTCTTTTTTAACTTGGTTTTTGGATGCTACGGCAGTGAAGCCCAGGATCACAGTCTTTAGATTAAATCTGCTGACTTCATCTGACTAAAAAAACGTAAAATAGTAGATGATACAAATAGTGATTGCTAGTAAGGTCCTAAGCTCAAGCTAGTACCCAAAACATGCACAAATAGAAATTTCTTTGGTTGAACTAATAAAACTTCTTCATTTTTGTAGCATTGGTCAAATTAGCATCACTCTCTTCCATTTGAGGAGCATCACATGTAGACATTAAGCAATATTTTCTTTATGTATATTGGAAAGTTTGATGGGAAGGTCTTTGTCAATAAAACTTTAGGTGTAACATATAGCATATGAAGAGGTTTATTCGTAATGTTGCTCAATATTTTCTTTATATATATCGTTATTTCATAGGATTGTTTCCGTTCAAAAAAAAAAAAAAAAAAAAAAAAAACACCATTACTACAGCTAAAACCTTCTTCACAAATTCTACATTTTTATAGGCATCTATATATAGTTTCATTTCCTAATTTAAGCCCTTGGCACGCACAAAAATAAAACTAAAAGAAGCAAAAGATTGAGATGAGTTTCCATAATTCTTACATAGAAAGCCACTACAACTCCCGCGGAGTAGGTTGAAGGAAGCTTGATGGAAGCACTAAAGAATCCATAGTAGTACGAATCTCTCGACTTGAAACCCGAACCTATTAGCACGTAAAGACACTGCCCGTAGTTAACCTGCCATTGGAGGGGGAAAAAAGAAATCCAAATTTCTTTTGTGAAACGAAATAACAGATAATTTCACCTGTGCGCTTGTCAAGCGCAATGGTAACACCCGACCCGTTACCGACCTGCTTGATGTTTTGTGCTCCGAATAAATCGGAGAAGGATTCATCAAACGCCAGATGAGGGAAGAGATCGGTGAGTCGTGTCGTGGTCGGTGGGCCGAGCCCGTGGCGAGTCGATCCGGCGATCGTCGAGCACGTGATCAGGCTGGCAAAGAGCAAGAAGAACTTGTAGTTGTAGAGGAGGGAATACATTTTTATTTCTTTATGCTGGAGGTTTATTTTACAAATCAGCAAGAATGAGGGTATTTATAGTGAGCAGTGAGGGGGTGGAGTTTAGGTCGGGGTCAAATCTCATTGGGTCCAGAATCCAAAATGTATATGCATTTTGTTGGCCACAATTATTGGACTAATGATGCCACACCGACTTCTAAAGATTAATCTAGTAAAGACAACGACAATAATCTCAAGTTCTCGACTCAAACCTGGAAGGAATTTTAGAATTGTATGCGACTCGAAGGATGTTTGGTTCGCTGTAAATTCAAAACAGTTGCAGTTGCAATTGCGTATAACTGATAATTATTAAGCATTATTAGGGTTGTTTGTCACAATACAACTAATAAATATAGTTGCATTGCCAAATGTGAAACATTATTGTTGATGTTAGATGCTTAACAGTAGGATTTAAGCCTGATTTTGAAGAGCTTAGGGTCCATTGATCTCATTTGATGGCTGATCCCCTGATAGGAAGAGAGTCATGCACATATGCAACACGTTAGAGGAACGGAGTTGGGTTCTCCAGTGATTCCCCTGACAATCAAGTTAGTTATGATCTAAATGGGAGAAATGAACTGATATAGTTCTGTCTAAGTGTGCAGAAATTGCGTATATTTGGTCAGTAGCTGATGTGCCTCTTTATACCGAGTTGACGAGGGTATTTATGTAATCTTGACCGAGTCCATGCAGTCGGCTTAGTCAGTTGATACATTTACAGGTGTCAGCATTTGGGAGTTCGAGTCATCCTTGTGATTAATGTGACGGTGATAGGGGGAGTAAGGTGCTAACAAAGTCTGATGAGTCATTAAGACTTTCGGTGGGGGTGTAATGATGACTCCGACCATGCATTTAATGTGACAATGACTGATGATAAGTGCGAGGAACACCGCCTTTTATCTCGACCTGCAGGGGGGAGTGACGCCTTTCGTCTCGGCCTTGTAGAAATTAACGATTACAATAACTGAACCAAGTAATGTCGTGAGCAATAACGATTACAATAACTAAAGTTGCATGTAATTTTCATTTACGTTGTAGAAATTAACAAATCAAAAGGGAAGAAAAATATGTTCAGGATCTTTTAATTTGTATCATAAAGGTAGGTGAAGGGTTTGTCTCGGGGCTGTTCAGTGTCCCGTGTCCGTGTCTAAGGTACTGAGAATTATTAAGAAATTTGACGGCTCGCCAGTTTTGGGCCAGTTTCATACAGCTGGGGAGGCTTCATTGCCTTGGCTTTGTCTACAGCTAGCTGCAACTGGACACCACTGTGTCAAAGAACTGAATCCTTGTCCCTTTGTGCACTTTGGATGGGACTTCTTATTTTATTTTCTTTCTAACTATAGTTGGACACTTTGATAATAATTATTATTTCATTTAATTAAGGTCTATAACTTATCTTCATTGAAACCTAAATCGAGGGAAATTTCAGAAAAAAACATGATGTTCGTTTTATATTTGAAATAAATCACCAAGATGTAGACATTATCAGATGGCTTAGACTCAAGAAGTGATATATCTAGTCTTAATCTCTAGTCGAGGCATGAACTTCATTTTCATCAGAAATTTCTTCGGAATAAGGGGCATAATAGGGCTT
Organism: Asparagus racemosus; assembly: GCA_037177215.1. Classification (NCBI taxonomy): domain Eukaryota; kingdom Viridiplantae; phylum Streptophyta; class Magnoliopsida; order Asparagales; family Asparagaceae; genus Asparagus; species Asparagus racemosus. Next base: position 29,047,158 of record JBAKGM010000233.1, read on the forward strand.
CATGGGTTTTCAGAAAGTAATGTCGCAAGTTATTGGATTACCTAAGAATAATGTTGAAACAACTTGAAAATTTGAGGGTTTCTAATGTTGAAAGTCAAGGGAGTGTGTTGAAAATAATTAGGGCCACACATTTAAGGGGGTATATTGAAAAAATGGTAAAATTCTTGGACGGAGGATACGAGGGTTGTGATAAGTCCCAAAGGTAGGGGGTTAAGTAACATTTATAAAGTTTAAGGAGTTATCTCAAAAAGACCGAACTTTTCTGAGGTTATGTGAAATTTACCCCAAAATTTCTGTAAAGCCGGTTATTTGAAGTGAAAAAAGAAGATCAAAATTGGTTTATATGTCTTTTTCCATAGAAAGCAATGGTGACATAAGGGAGATATAAAGGATATTTGTTTGTTGGGCATGGCTTCAACTAAACCGTATGGAATCCATGCATGGTCCTTTTAGCCAAGAAAAGAAAGATAGGATCTACAATTAAAATCCCACTTGTGATCTTGACGTGAGACTCTCTAACTAAAGGCCTACATGATGCTCGGCAATACATGTGCTTATGGGCATGGGCCAATGGATTGTTGGGATGTATATAGTTGCGCGTTGAATATTAGATCATTCAAAAGTTCTCATTCTAATTCTGGGAAAAACTAATGAGAAAACAACATGCAAACAAACTTCAAGAAGCAGAATATATAGGAAAGAAATGCTTGTTTCTACTTCTTGAGAGGAAACGGGAACCTTTATTTGGGAGGTATCGTAGAAACCATATCCATAAAAAGTTTGTAAAATGGCTCTACTATGTTCTATTAGGTATAGGAAAAAAATGTGATATCTTAAATTTGAGATGAAATTGTGCACGTTAATTATGGACTTTCTGTATATAGTGTAAGATTAGGTTATAAGGTCTTGAGTATGTTCCTTGCAAAGTTACATAGTTCAAGAATATTACCAGGTAAACTTAAGGGGCTAACTCGTTCCTTATTTTTGTAAATGTTTCAAGTGGGGAAAGTAGGCTACAACTTCCTTAGGCTACAGTAATTTCTCCATTTTGACTGTTGCAATATTTTTCCTGCTTTACATTGTTTGGTTGACAAAAAGAAATCTAATGTGGCACCCCCAAATGTTGATGTCGTTTGTTCGAACATTTTCCCTACAATTTGAGGTGGGATGAGAGGAAAGTTACTGTGGTTGCAATCCCACTGCAAAAATATCTTTCCTACCGTTTTACAAAAAACAACCAAACAATCCATAAATTAAGAAGCTTTTCGTTTTCTTCCATCTACATTTTCTTCCATCTACATCTTTTCGTTTTCTTTTCTTTTTTAAATAATCCGATTTGCTCGTGTTAAAAATTCATCTTTGTGTTGATATGACTATTATATATACAACAACATCATCATCATCATCATCAAAGCTTTATCTCAAATATTTAGGGTTGGCTACATGAATTCTATTATTCCATTCCATTCTATTATGGGACGTCTCCTTTAAGTTAAACATTATCATATTCTTCTTAATTGCTTCCAACCAAGTTCTACGTCTAGATCTCGTAGCCCCATTATAATACTATAATTTTTTCTAACCGGTGCACTAAAAGGTCTCCATTGTACATGACCAAACCATCTTAGTCAAGTCTCTTTTATTTTTATCATCAATAAGAACAATCTCTAATTTACTAGGAATGCAATTTTATATGCTATACAATTATAAAGAAGGTAACAACCAATATTGTGCAAATTAGGTAGCTGTTCAAGGGAGGTTATCTTCACAGTCTATGGAGATATGAGACATTTATGCATTCATCGATCATCTGTTTCCTGAAATTTTCCTTCAGATTGGTCTCTTTCAAGGAGGGGGTTTAATCTGCAAACTATTTAACTTTCTTCTTGTGACTACGCGTGCGCATGTGTGTACGTACCAAAGAGAGACAGAGAAAGAGCTTCGACAACCCAAGTAACAAAGATAGGAAACGAAACTTCAAAAGATCTAGTAAATTCATTGATTTCATCAAAGCAGTTAGAACTGTACAAGTGAGCTTAAGCTCAAATGGTAAATTCAAAGATTGCAAATTGTCTTTCTATCTGTATGATGACATTTGTAACCTTGTATATAAGGATGCATACTATGAGGCTATTAGAGTTTTTTTAATTTCCTTTTCATAGAAAACTTTTCCATTTATGACCTGCAACAAGAGCATCTATGGTCAATTAGATTTTTTTTATAGTAATATATTTTTTATTTTTTCAGACATTTCTTTTACCTTAATGGGCCAGTTTTTTTTGTAAACTTCATTAAGCTTTATGTAGAAGGTGATCCTCTCCTTCTAGGGTCTCCTGCAGCATAAACTCATTTAGGCCCAATAATCTAGGCGACATTCAGACTAATAATAATGGGCTAAAGCACGACGCCATCTTGACGCAATTGTATTCCTAGGTTGCCCCGAGCCCTAGTGATACCATTTCTGACAAACCTATGCAATTTTTGGATAGAATTGTAAGAGAGCTGGATTTATCAACTGTTGGGCTTGGGTTAAGAAAATTTAGGGATGCTTGGGCTAGGGAGTGGGGGTCGGGTCAACTCCTTCTGAACTTGTTAAATATAAAATACGAACGATACATGAAATAAGGAGATCTGATCCATTTTAGCTTGTCCATACAAAAATGATAAAAAGTTGATAAGACTACTATTAAGAAGAACCCAAGCTTCTCTAGAATGCGAGAAATTTTCTTTTCTTTTCTTTTTTTTTTTTAAAGAAAAATAAGGGCCTTAGTTCATTTATTATAAAAATAGTACTCCCGTCGCAAGCAAAAGTGTGTGTTTCATAGTATTTACTTATCAATAATAAATTGTTGTTAACACCTTAATATCAAGGCAAGTATAAACTATATACAAAAAATTTTAGGTCAAAATTGATAATAATATTTGCATTAATCACACACATTGTGTTTCGGATGGGTACAGATATGAACTCCAGCTCTGTTTCTTCTTCTCTCCTAAACTGTATAAGGAATAAGAGCGCAAAATTTTATAAAAAAAAAACAAAGGAGTTGTGGTAGGATTTCTTGAACGTGGAGCTAGTGGATTTGTTAACAGAAGTTATTAGGGTATGATTACTTTTCACAATTTTGTCCCTAATAATAAGTTTCAAGTGTTTAGAATCTAAAAGGGCATTTTCAGATTATCAAATCTCATCTTTAAGGGCAGTATTAGATTATCAAGCATAATTATGCTTGATAGTGAGGTGGTATATTCTCATCCACTTATTTAAAGAGGGGGAATACATTCATATGGGTTGGATAATTAAATGAGTGGATGAGAAGTGATCATCTCACTACCAAGCATCAAATTTAGTGTTTGGTACCAAACTTTTTATCCCTTTATTATGCTTTGAGATTTGTGCTACTCATCAATGCTATTTTTGAGATTTATGCCTTCATTTGTATCCCATACTAATACAAATCTAAATCCAAAATCAATGGATAAAAAATTTAGTGGATAAAGGGCTCCTATCCACTTAAGTTTATAGTATATATATGGATAAAAGGATTCTAAGGTGGCTCACTAGGGGGCATCTAAGGATGCACAATCCCAGCCGTCCAATCCCCCAATCTCAGCCCTCCATTCAAAATTTTCATCCCCTCAAAAGAAACACCCATTTTCCCCCCTTCTCAAACTAAATTTCATCAGCCCCATCTCCTCCAGATTCTCTCCTCCAAGTCCCTTCTCCACCTCTCCCTCCCCCAGCTCCTCTCCATCTCCCGCCACGCCCCCGCCGCCTCCCCCTCCGCCACGCCCCCACCGCCTCCCCCCTCCGCCTTGCCACACCCACCTATATCCCGCCAGCACCCCCCGAGGCCCCCTTGCCACCGCCTCCCCCATCCGCCGCCCCTCGCCCTGCCGACCCTCACCCTCACCACCGACGCCACCACCAAGTTGACTCGATGCCTCCCCAAAGCTCGACGCCTCGACGCCGCCGCAAAGATCCACCACCGCCTCCTGTTCAAGCTCAGATCTGAAGCTGGACCGCGTCGCCTCGACGCCACCGCAAAGTTCCCCTCTCGCCGACCCACATCCCCAAACCCCCTCCAACTCCTCCCAGAAGCTCCTCCGAGAGCTCGCCAAGCGTAAAAAGATCGCCTTTCCCAAGAAAAAGCTCCCCCCTTGCCGCTTCATCCTCAAACCCAAGACGTTGTTGTTTACTTGCCTCAAGGGCATCTTGATCATTTGGGGGGTTTTTGCTGCTGATCAGGGTTCTAGATGCAATGTCCCTCCTCATGTCTTTTGCCGCGTCGTCGATGTCAAGCTCCATGTAGGGTTTTTGTATTTTCTCTAGGTTTTTCTTTGATTTATTTTTGTTATTTAAGTTACATTGCTCTAATATTCGTGATTTTTGTAGGCGGATGTGGCTGCTGATGAGGTATCTGCTCAGCTGTCTCTGGTTGCTCAAGGCAAGGTTAGGGTTTTTGGATGTTTTACTTTTGAGTAGATTAGGAGTGAAATTAAAAATAGCGAGTTCTTTCATTTTGTTAAATTTTTGTGTGGATATTTTAGATTAGGAGATTGAGCATCATGGGGGGTGGGGGGGAGGCGGGAGTTTGAAGGAGATGGGGAAGCTGAGGAGTTCAATGGTGTTAGTAGGACATCTTTGATGCAGCATATGTTTTGTAAGACTCTTACTGCCTCGGATACGAGCACTCATGGAGGGTTCTCTGTTCCTCGACGAGTTGCTGAAGATTGTTTCCCTCCATTGGTAGTGTTTCTTCTTTGGTTTGGATCTGAAATTAGTTCTTGCATTGGGGTTGCTTGTTTGAGAAATTAGTTCTTTGGTTTCAACTATAGTTTCTTAATTTATGAAAAATGTTGCTCCCTTTGCGTAAGACCCACTTTACATGACTAACATGTATTCTGATTTATTGAATACGAGGTGATTCACTTAACTGGAGCATACTGCCTTAATTTTGAATGGAGATGAATTTGATGATTAATCGACACGAGTAGATGTTGAAACCTGTATGAGGCAAAATTTAATTAATTAATTTTTAATTATTCAGCTATTGTAATTTTCAATTTTTCAAAGTCAATTTAAATGACATTGTTATTTAAATTTTGCTTAATGCATAATCTTAGATTGCGGGATCTGTATGATGGAATTCATTAACATCATTGTCGAAAAGTGATTGATAACAATCTCGCAAGGAGTGTGCAAAGTACGGAGCAAACTTTTGGGCAGCTCTCTTGTATAATTCACCATATCATGATTGTAAAACTGTAGTTTAGACTATATAATTCACTTTTTGGGATGTTTATTTTGCATCTGGAAATGATCTCAAGAAGTTTATTAATGTATGTTGATTCATGTCGTCTTGCATTATTTGTTGTGTACTAGAGACAAGTGGATTTGGTTTTTTGGTTATGCTAATGGTACTTTGTGGCTGTATTAGATTCTTATGGTTATTGGTCTGGTGAGCTATCATGGCCTTTTTGTTGTTTCTCCTTGTCATTGTTATATTTTGTGACTGGTTTCTCTTGTTCGGATAACGCTAGTATGATTAGTGTGTACGATTCAAATATTTTGCGACATGGATCACATTATAGCTTATATTCTATATGCTTGTATGGACGCAAGTATGTGTTCTTTGAGCCGTATGGTTATATGTACCTTAACTTTGCGATTTGATGAAGTGGTTGT
>JBAKGM010000233.1:29055805-29067391 GCA_037177215.1 Asparagus racemosus
CCCAATTTGAGGGGAAAGGGCCTCCCTCACAACATTTCTACTATTTCCTCTCCCAGGCAGGGTTCTTGGCCAAGAACGACCCCATACTCACGTGGTTGTTCATCAGAACTCTGAAGGGAGTAGCCTTTGAATGGTTCCGCAAGTTGCCCCAAGGATCCATCAATTCTTGGGCTGACCTCGAGAAACAGTTCCTGGCCCACTTCTTTGATGATGACACGGAAGTGTCGATGGCGACCCTGCTCGCTGAGAAACAAAAGAAGACGGAGTCGGTCAACGAGTTCGTGAAGAGGTTCAGGAATCGGTCGCTACACTGTCGAGACCAGGTTTCTGACGCCACCCTGATCGAGATGTGCCGCAATAATCTCTTAATCGGCATCTTATCCAAGATCGGCGCAGTGGAGACGCGGACATGGAAGGAGCTCGTTCGACAAGGCGAGCAAGTCGAAAACATGATCAAGCGCTTGGAAGCTGAAGAGCCCTAGCCCAAGAAGGGAGCCACGGAAATGGCCTTTCCCCGGAACCCTCCTCGCTCCAAAGGGAAGGAGACGATGGCGGTGGACGCAAACCCCACCCCCAAAGCGGCCCAGCAGCAAAAGCCCAGGTCGTTTGAGCCTCGTCCTCAGAAGCAGTATGACTTCAAAGAGGATTGGGTAGTCCCCACTTTCGACACCCTCCTCCAGACCCAGAGGATCAAGCTCCCAGAAATCACCAGGCCAGAAGAAGCAGGTAAAACGGGCGACCCAAATTACTGTGCGTACCACCGGTTCATTGGTCATCCGACGGCCAAGTGCTACATACTCAAAGACAAGCTCCAGGCCTTGTTCGATGCTGGGGTCCTGAAAAAGGAAAAGGTCTGGAAGAAGGTGACCACGAATATGATCACCTTGAAGTTTGGGACCGACCTACCCGCAGTCTGCACGCCAGCAGGCGTAACGCCCATCCCCAGGGCAGAGTTGAGGATCGTCAATACGGATCCTCACAACCAGCAAGCTAAGGGACTAGTACCACAGACCTTGCCTTTAGGGGAAGTAATGTGGGTCCACCCTGACCTTCTCACAGATGAACAGTGGACCACCCAGCCAAATCAGGCCAGAAAGGCTAAGGGCAAACCTTGCAATGTGGTCTCAATAATTCCCGGGGTAGACGAGCTGAGGGTAACAGCCCCCGCCGGTCCTGAGGGAATAGAGGCGCTAGTCACCAGAGCAGGAAGGGAGTTCGCTAAGAAATATCCCCCCGTGGCGGAAGACCTGGCCGGGCCCACGGCGCGAGCACCACCGGTCCTTCAGGAGAATGTTGAAGGGCTAAGTCCGAGCAAACCGCCCTTCCGGTTTGACGTGTTAGCACAACTGGCTAACATCCCAGCCCGAATTACCCTATATGAGCTCTTGCGCCTGTCAAAGTCCTCCTGCGAGGCCCTGCGTGAGGCTCTAGCTGATTCGGATGCCTTCACGGTGCACTTCCCTCCTGGCAACGAGGGAGAGGTAGAGGAAGGGTGTGCACAATGCTGTCAAGCTTCCAGGCTGCGTGTCCCCTGCATTACCTTCACCCCAGAGGACATGCTTATCAATACGACGACCCATGACAGACCCCTATACTTCATTGGGTATATTGGCTCGTCCAAGGTAAACCGGATCCAAGTGGACCCCGGGTCAACCCTGAGCATTGTCCCCTTAGCACTCATCAGGTCTTTGGGGATACCTCAGAAGCGGTTGTCGGCCACATCCACTACCATCTTCGGCTTTAACGCCATTAGCACCTGGCCGCTCGGGAAGATTTGCCTGAAGTGTCAGCTGGGTGAGATGAAAACCAAGGCCACCTGCTATGTCATAGACGCAGAGCCTTCTTACAATATGCTGTTGGGCCAGCCCTGGATCCATAACAATCGCATTGTCCCGTCCACGTTACATCAGTGCCTGAAGTATGTGGATGGCAACAGTCAAGTTAGGACGGTGGTCGCTGACAGGCAGCCTTTTGAGGGAGTGGAAAACTACTTCACCGACACTGTACTCTATCGCGACTCTGAATCGGCCCACAAGGCACCGGTCGAGGACCTGGGGAGTGGTAACGAAGCCGACCGCGAATCGGAGGCCGATCAGGGTCTTGTCATCAATGACATTGAACCCATTGTAATCGGCTGCAAAGGCCTTGCCTTAAATGAAGATCTTGAATTTGCTTACTCCTCGTCTAGCCCAGAGTCGGATCCCCAGGGGCTCGATAGCCTGATAACAGAGTTATCTAGCAAGGCCGCCTTGCACCTGCCAGTACGATCATCAGTTGTCATCAATAAGCAGATGATCGAATCTTCGCAGGCCGTTTTTGTAGTGCCTGCCCAGAGCAGTGACCGGCCATAGATTGTCTTCGGGAGAGTCGATCACCCTGCACTGACAATGGGGGACGATTTAGAAGAGGACGCACCCACTCCCCAGTTCACGCGATACAACCAAACCGCCAGGCGCATGATGAGTGGCATGGGGTACGACTTCACCCGTAATGAGGGTTTGAACTACGGTAAGGGTAGGAGGACCCCGGTTCCGCCCGCTTACGTGCCGAAGGGAAAGCCTGACCACTATTACAGCAGAACTCGAAGGGGGTTGGGTTACGCCTCCTCTGACGACGAGTTATGTTGCCACTCTGGCCAGACGACCAGTGACCCCTACTCGGATAGTCAGTCATCGGCTTCTTTGGCTAGCGATACGGATGTCAGTATCGGGGCTTGGTTTGCGAGTCTTACAGTCAACATGACCACGATCGACAACCCAGAAGGTCAGGAGGATGAGGAAATCCTGTCGCATGATGATGAATGGGATCGCCACATCAGTGCCCGATGGAGTGGTCATTTCGAACAACGACAACCACCCACCGAGGACGAGATTATCCAGGTAAACATGGGAGACAAGGCTAACCCGAAACCCATATTTATCAGCGCTGGCTTGACCCCCGAGGAGAAGCAAGAGCTCGTGTCGCTCGTGAGAGAGTACATCGACGTCTTCACGTGGGACTATGAGAACATGCCCGGCCTCGATCCTCAAGTCGCTATGCATCGCCTCAACATCAGCCCTAGCGCTAAACCTGTCAAACAGCAGCAAAGGCGATTTCGTCCACAAATCATGGATGCAATTGAGGCAGAGGTAAAAAGGCTCGTAACGGCTGGCTTCATCAGGGAAGAGCAGCACCCCGACTGGGTCTCGAATATTGTGCCAGTTCTAAAGAAGAATGGTACGATTAGAGCCTGTGTCGACTATCGAGATCTCAACGCTGCTTGTCCCAAGGACGAGTTCCCTTTACCCATCACAGACGTCATCATTGACAACACGTGTGGGTTTGAGAGGATGTCATTCATGGATGGATTCTCGGGGTATAACCAGATCAATATGCACCCAAAGGATGCAAAGCATACCGCGTTCAGGACCCCGATGGGAATATACTGTTACACGGCCATGCCATTCGGACTCAAAAATGCTAGGGCAACCTACCAGCGCGCCATGAGTGCCATCTTCCAGGATCATCTGCGGAAGACAGTGGAATGCTACGTGGATGATCTGGTGGTAAAAAGCCGTAGCAAGGGTGACCACCTACGGGACTTGCGAACAGCTTTTGAGGTCATGCGCGGGCACCAGCTAAGGATGAACCCAACCAAGTCATTCCTAGGTGTGTCGAGCGGCAAGTTCCTCGGCTTCGTTGTCACTACCCAGGGGATTTGCATCGACCCCGACAAAGTGCGGGCCATCCAAGAACTCCAACCACCCAGGAGCCTCAGGGAGTTGAGAGGGCTGCAGGGACGATTGGCGTATATCCGAAGATTCATCGCTAATCTCTCGGGCAAGTGCCAACCCTTTGCCAAGCTGATGAAGAAGGGAGTGTCGTTCACATGGGACCAGCCCTGCTAGCAGGCATTTGAAGAAATTAAAAACTACCTCTCAAACCCGCCTGTCTTGGCAGCCCCGATGTCGGGGAGGCCATTCTTCATGTATGTACGTGCGACCGAGCACTCCCTGGCCGCCCTCTTGGCGTAGAACAACGACGCTGGCCACGAGCAGGGCATATACTACCTTAGCCAGACCCTGCAGGGAGCAGAACGATGGTACCCCATGGTCGAAAAAGAGTGTCTGGCCCTGGTATTTGCAATCCAAAAGATGCGGCACTACTTGGTCGGCCAGACCATCCACATCGTCTCAAGGGTGAACCCCGTCTGAGTATTCATGACGCAACCTGGGTCCCTAAATTGGCGCCTGGCAAGGTGGGCGCTCCTACTGTCACAATACGACATCCATTTCATGCCACAAAAGGCTGTTAAAGGACAGGCAATCTGCGATCTCTTGGCTAGCCACCCGATGGAGCCAGACTCAGAGCTGTTCGAAGGCATGCCGGACGAAACTTATGAGGTCAACATCACCTCGCAAGAGGAACCGTGGCGGCTATACTTCGACGGAGCATCCCGAGTAGGAACCAGCGGAGCCATCGTTGCAGGAGTGGGGGTGGTCCTAGTCTCTCCCCAGAACCACGTGCTACCAAGGGCCTTCTCCCTGACAGAACCATGCACCAACAACGTGGCCGAGTACAACGCCATACTCGTTGGACTCGACCTGGCCAAGGAGATAGGGGTGAAGCACCTCGTAGCCTATGGGGATTCCCAGCTTATCGTAAAACAGATGACGGGAGAATACGAGGTCAGGAACGACGACCTGATCCCATGTCACCGAGCGGCCACCAGCTTGGCCGAATCATTTGACAGCTTCCGCATCGAGCATGTGCCCCGTTCCAAAAACGCGCACGCGGATGCCTTAGCTTCTCTGGCCGCCAACCTGGCTTTGCCACCAGGGACGAGTCGGAGCGTTACCGTGGCAAACCGTCAGCTCTTTCGACCAGAGAACGCCCCTGAGGTGCATGTGACCCACCGGGCCGCCAACCAACTTGAGCCGAGAGATTGGCGCTTCCCGATCATCGACTACGTTATGTACGGTATACTACCCAAAGACCGCAAGGAAAGGGAGTCCGTCCGTAGGCGCGCGCCGAGATTCTACTTCGACTCAGCGACCAGGATGTTGTACCGAAGATCATATGACGGGTTGTTGCTCTGGTGTCTCGCACCAACAGAGGCGCAGTAGGCCATACGTGAAGCTCATGAAGGCACCTACGGCGCCCATCAACCAGGACCCAAGTTGTGGGATCGCCTACGGAGGATGGGCTATTACTGGCCCAATATGATCCATGACGCTGTCGCATACGCCCGTCGCTGCCATGCGTGTCAGATCCACGCTAGCTATCTACGGCAACCGCCGAGGATTTGCACCCAACGGTGGCTTCGTGGCCATTCGAAACCTGGGGAATGGACGTGGTCGGGCCAATATCTCCGCCCTCAGCAAAAGGGCACCGCTTTGTTCTGGCAATAACCGACTACTTCTCTAAATGGGCTGAGGCCATCCCCCTGCGAGAAGTCAAATCCGGCAACGTGATAAGGTTCATCAAGCACCACGTCATATACTGGTATGGCGTCCCAAGGCGCATCGTCCATGATAACGGCCCACAGTTCATCGGCCTGGCGTTCACCCGATTCTGTGACAAGTTTCGGATACAGAACTTGTCCACCACGGCTTACAACCTGTCTGCCAATGGCTTGGCCGAAGCTTTCAACAAGACAATCATCAAGCTCTTGACAAAAAGTTGACTTCCCACAGCAAGCGCGATTGGGATGAGAAGCTAGGCGAAAGCTTGTGGGCATACCGCACTACGGTCCGTACTCCCACTAGCACCACGCCATATTCACTGATATACGGGTGTGAAGCTGTCCTACCACTCGAGATTCAGATCACATCCCTGCGCGTCGCCCTCGCGACGGGGATGACAAGCGAGGAAAAACATCGGCGGCGTCTCGCAGAGCTAGAGGCGTTGGATGAGAAGCGACTTGAGGCTCAGCAGCACATTGTGTTCTATCAAGCCCGCATTTCCAAGGCTTTCGACAAAAAGGTCAAACACCGATCTTTCAAGGAAGGGGAGCTGGTCCTAGCCGTCCGGCGGCCAATGATCCTCAATTCCAAGAAGAAAGGAAAGTTCCAACCCAAATGGGAAGGGCCGTTCGTGATAGAGACAGTATATTCGAACGGAGCTTATCGCCTTGTGAAGCCAAACGGCGACAGCGGCACCAACCACTCCCTCACCTCGAGAACTGAACCCGCCTAATGGGTGGAGGTCAACCAACTTTGATTGACTGACCCCCAAACTAATGGACACCAGGGGCCTAGACAGCCTAAAGACTAGCCGCAAGTCAGTAAGGCACCGCCTCAAGCTGGCGATCCCGTAATAGGTCGCCCCAGTTACTCAAACTGGGTCGTTCAAGCCATCGTCATTCAAACCATGAAAGCACAGTGTAAGATGCAAATCACAAGACAGCAGAATAGACGACAAAAAGAATTTTTATTCTATTCCTTCGAAAGAATAAAAGTATTCATGCTTGCCTATAAGCTATACAAGTGCAAAGTCCTTAAAACCTAGAGCTACCTAGTCAGCGTCGACCTCACTCGAAGAGCTTCGCCCGACGACTCTTCCCCTTCCTCTTCATCTCCAACCTCGCCTAGATCGTAGCAGGCTCCCGCCGCCTCATACCTCGAGAGAATATTTGTTTGGCCGGCTATGCTCGGAGGGTATTGAAGCCGACCAGGAATGTCTTTAAACTCGGTCGGAAGTTGCTTGACTATGAAGTTGCTGCCTGCTTTACAGGCCAGTGCGACCTCAACCTTGCCCAAGGTGCTGCGGCGAAATTCCTCGACGATGGTGAGCTGATTCCTCTCCATTATAGTGGATTCATAATCTCTCGACTCCAACAACCTAACCCTCTCCTCAGCCTTGCTTAAAGACTCCTTTTGTCGAGCACATTCTTCTTCAAGTTGTCGATTAGCGGCCGACGCCTCTGCACACTGAGTCTTGGCGTGCCGAGCGACCTGCTTCTCAAGCGTGACTTGCACCATGGCCAAGTCTCGCTCCCTATAAACTTCATCAGTCGACTCAGGTTGCTCACCCTCTACTTGAAGTTGATGCCGAAGCTCCTCGATCTCGAACGACTTCCTATCGCTCAATGCCTTAAGCTCCGCAATCACCTACTCCTTAGCTGTCAGAGGCGTTTCGAATTTCGAATGAAAAGACGTGGGTTTTAAAGGCGGTGGGCCTTTTGATCTGCATAGGCAATTTGGATATGAGGGCCTATCTCAACCGTTGGCTTCAAGAACTATAACGCCGCTTGAGAATAGACACGTTACCGCCCTAAGTGCCTATATATGCTTCTTTCCTGTTGAGAAATTTTCATTTCATGCTTTCTAGAAACTCCTGCTCTTCTTCTCCCTGCCCAAGTTATTTCAAGTCTTCTGCCATGGATGCTTCTGCTTTTGCTTCCACTTCTGCTTCCCTCGATAGGATCGCCAAGCTTAGATCTCAGGAATCGAAATCGGAGGAGAGGGATCTGGAAGAACTCCACGAGAAGTATGATCTTCCTGGGGAAGAAATTGGAGGAGAGGGTTGCGCCTCCCACTACCACTGTTCGTAAAGAGGTTATGTGAGCGGCTGGGAGTGTCCCCAGTGCAATTCGCTCCCAACGCCTGTTCGCCACGAAAGTTGCTTTGATTTCTATTGCAATTGAACTCGTTACAAATTTATCTAACGAAATTTAAGAATGACCTCGCCTTTTTATAAGGCTTACAATGAAAAGAAAAGAAAGATTACAATTTTCACTTTTGAACAAACGCGGGATACGTTTATCGGACCCTCGCTTGCGTGGGTGTCTTTGCTTGTGCCGGGGACTTGTTTTTTCCATGGACCACTGCGTAATCTCAATCTAAATAGGGATCTAGATACTGGATCTACGGATCAGAGGCATTTATTTCACGAAGTAAATAAAACACCGACAGGGATCATTTTCTCAAAGGAAACGATCGCCGGACGGGGATCAATCCCTCAAAGGAGACGATCGCCGTAGCGGGTGAGATCTACAAGGAGAAATCAGGCACTAATCCTGCAAACACGACCTAGATCCACGTAGATCTAGTGTTGGATGAACTCCTCGCTCGAACGGAATGTAGATCTGAAGTCTTGATCTCGCCGGCGCTCGGATCTGATCGCCGGAATTGATCGTCGGAGTTGATCGCCGGAATTGATCACCGGAGTTGATCACTAGAGTTGATCGCCAGATCTTATTGCCGGAGTTGATCGTCGGATCTGATCGCTGGAGTTGATCACCAGATCTGATCATCGGAGTCGATCGCCGAATTTGATCGCTGGATCTGACTTTGACAGAGGCTAAACCTCTTTCAAAATTTTAGATTTCCGAAGCCATCCCCCATCCCCCCTCTCTTAGATGTTATTTATAACATCACAAATACAAATATGCTTCTTTCTAACCAATGTGGGACTAAACAACATAAAGAAACAACTCTCAACTTGGGTGGCCAAGGTGGCTCGGCCACCACCGAAAGTGGCTCGGCTATTTCATCTCTAATTCTCTCATTTGACCTCTGATTGACGCGATTAAAGATGTTTTGGAAAGCTAGTGAAGAGAGCTACAATTTTATATTTTGAGCTTCCTCATATTCGAACTGTATCATAGCCAAAATATGTGAGACATTATTAGTATCCTGCAATTGTGAAATAGCCTAGACCCTCTCAGTTGTTTTAGCTCTAACTCTCTCGTCTGTTCTCCGATTGATGATATCAAAGATATTTTGGAAAGCTGATGAAGAGAGCTACAACGTTTATGTTTTGAGATTTCTCATATTCAAATTGTATTATGGCCAAAATATGTGAGACATTATTAGTATCCTGCAGGTGTGAAATAACCTGGACCCTCTCGATTGTTTCAGCTCTAACTCTCTCGTCTGTTCTCCGAATGAGTTGATACAAGATGCGTTGGAAAGCTAGAGAGGATATCTACAACCTATAATAGCCAAGACACCCATGCTAGAAATGAGACACTCGTGGTGCTAAGTCTTTTATGGGTATCGATCAGCTCATGGTTGAGTCATTTCTTCGTTATTTTGCCGTTCCCATTGACTCTTATGCTTCGCCGATGTGTTATTGGATAGCTCGTCAATCATCAACTCATCATCGTAAGCTCTATTCAGGAATGTATAAGCAATTTTCGATGCCTACACTATCCTGTGTATCTAGCAAACCCCAGCTCCTTCAATTGTGCAGTATGGATTTAATGTATGCTATTCTATTTAATTTCGAGAAATTAATAAATATCCTTGGTGTTGGGATTGAATTGCAAGTAAAATCCGAACAAATTAGTCGGCATTGTCTATTATAAGCACAGCACCCTGTCCGCGTTACTCGCTCTAAAGAGACATTCAGGCCTTACATTCTCCATTATTTCTACGCGCCGGCTCAATTATGATCAGCTTCATAAATATTTATACACAAGAATAATCCAAACACTAATAAATATAATGATATTGTATAGGTTTTTTAAGATATTATGTTCAGCGGTGTGTTTTCTTTTTCACTGTTTTTTATACTCCAAGAAAGATAAACCTGCATGTAGCGGCTGCTTCAACCAATCATCTCCATCCCAAACAAAATTGCCTTCAGGAGTCAAATGATACGGGTCCTACAAAGTTGCACGTCAAACTCTAATTGAAAATTATCCCTTTTTCAGCCGGATCCTATTTAGTTTGCCTTAAAATGTTTATATATTGCCTCCTCTTCATCTTTCAAACATTACTAATAAATAAGTATGCTCATGTATGAACTTCCAACACAGTATGCTCATGTATGAGCTTCCAACACTCTCCCTCTGCCTCGTCGCAAATTAAGGTAGCTAACACTTTAATAGGTTCTCGTCTGCAATATGTGAGAAGAGATTTGCTACATGTTAAATATTTTATATATAGTCCTTGTTTAGTCTCATATTGTGTAGAGTAGCAGAACAATTCTAGTTACATTGTATACCACCAGCCACCTGCTAAATATCGTAACCTTAACTTCACCTCCATTACCTTTCACACAACAAACATGATGTTGTCAGATTATGTGTAACTCAATTCTTACCATAACGCAGTTAAATATCCTGAGTGGCAACATGCAATGAATGATGAACTTATAGCTCTTCAACAAACTCACACATGTGATGTTGCAACTCTTCCTCCAGGAAACTCCCATCAGCTGCAAGTGGACTTACAAAGTCAAGAGTAGAGCGGATGGTATAGTCGAGCGACACAAGGCTCGGTTAGTCGCTCGAGGTTTTACACAATATGTGGAGTAGACTATGAGGAGACTGTATGAGTTGCTAAAATCACCACTGTTCGAACACTACTTGTCGTTGCTACTGCCGGACAATAGCCAATGTATCAAATGGATGTCAAAAATACCTTCCTGCACGGAAATCTCACTGAGGACATCTACATGACTCCACCACATGGGCTTCCTCACTCCAAAGGTCTTGTATGTCACCTTTGATGAGCTCTCTATGGCCTCAAACAGGCACCTCGTGCGTGGCTTGCTCGAGTCACACAGGTTATGCAACCAGCTAGTTTCTTCCGAGTGAAAATGATCCAACCATGTTTATCTCTTCCTCTACTAGCCACCACACCATCTTCTTCTATATGTTGATGATATGATCATCACTGGTGACAATCCATCAACCATCAATCAAATCAAATCTCATCTCTAAGGAGAGTTTGAAATGAAAGATCTAGACAATCTACATTACTTTCTCATGCTGGAGATCAATCAAACACCACGTGGCTATCATCTATCTCAACACAAGTTTGCCACAAACATCATCAATAATGCGGGGCTAACAGATCCCAAACCAGCTCGGACGCATCTCAAATTGAATGTCAAACTCAAAGCTACAGATGGCGATCCACTGCTTGATGCAACTCAATATCGACATCTTGTAGAGAGCCTGGTATATCTTAGCATCACTAGACCTGACATCTCTCATGCAGTTCATGTTCTTAGTCAATTTGTTGCTACACCTCACTTTTCTCATCAATCATCAATACTCTATGTCCTACGCTACCTTCGTGAGTCACCAAGTAGAGCACTATTCTTCTCAGCGTCATCATCACTCATCCTTCGCGCCTATAGCGATGCAGACTGGGCATGACACTACAGACCGACGATCTACCACATGCTACTATATAATTCTGGTTGACTCTCTCATCTCTTGGAAATCTAAGAAACAAGATGTTGTATCTCCTCCAGTGTGGAATCAAAATATCGCGCCATGGCGTCCACCACCATAGAGATCGCCTGGCTACGACGGCTCCTTTTTGACATGGGCATGTCTTCCACAACGGCAACTCCTCTTCATTGCGACAACATGAGCACAATCAAAATTGCCAGCAATCCCATATTTCATGAACGAACGAAGCATATTGAGATCGACTGTCACTTCACTCGTCATCATTTCTTGACTGGCACAATCTCACTTCCCTATATGAATAGCGATCTTCAAAAAGCAAATCTATTCACCAAAACTCATACCATACAACGACATTTATTTTTTCTTGGCAAACTAACATTGGTCAATCCAATTGCAGTCTTTGGGGGGGGGGGGGGGTGTTAAATGTCGTCTATATAGTCCTTCTTTAGTCC
>JBAKGM010000233.1:29070864-29087525 GCA_037177215.1 Asparagus racemosus
ATTAGAGTCCACATTCGAATTTGATAATTTTAAACAAATACAAATACGAACACCTTAGTATTCGATTCGATTCGATCGTTTACCACCCCTAGCTACAAGGAACTAATAAAGCCTTTGTAATAATGGAGCTTAATAATAGAAAGCCACACCCACATGTACAAAGAAACAACCTAAGTTTTTTGCTTTCCGCAAAATTGGTCATCTCGCCTATCTTCAAACTTCTCTATCTCCGCCACGTAATCAAAATTCACATCCGATAGTGACAAAGATTATTACGTGGAGCTCCAAACTTTCCGAAAGATTTCTTGCATACGTTAGCATGATATAGACAAATCAACACGTGGTGGTTTGTTGTTGCATTCCCAGTCAAACTCAAAAATGCCTCCTCAGAAAGAAAATCAACTGATAAATCAGAATTAAGAGTAAAATATAACTATCTAAACATCAAGTGTCCCGTGCACGGTCAATTATTAAATCAATTGCCAATTAACTACCGTTTATTCTAATAAATTGGCACTTAGCCTCTGCCACGTGCACTCCATTATTTTAAGTACTCGAAACTATAGTTATATCTGACATCGTTAACGTAAATCTTGATACAAGCCAAGATTAAAAATAATAAAACAAAACACCTCTCTTCCATTACTATGTGCACGTGAGTTTCTGCACCCCTTCTCCTGTTACGTGCCAATCTCACGAGGAGCCGTTTGCTGTTCTATCCAAAGTACAGGATCCAATCAGATGTCGGCCGTGGCAAGTCTACCCGCGCTCCACTTCCAGCACGAAGCTCTATGCTGCCACGTGTCATGGGCGGTTCGTGGGACCCACTCTCAAAGTTTGGGTTTCACGTACCCGTACTGGGTATCCCCCTCCAGCCGCCATCACCTGCTTCGTGCCAATCAGATCACGCCACGTCTCAACCTTCTCGGTTTCTATATATAACCTCCGCCAACATTCCTTGAACTGAAAGGCCACTGCTTTGTATAGAGATCCACTTCTCTTTTTATACAGGTTACGACATCCATCTCAAATGTTCACCGGCTCTCTGCCAGAGCGCCGCCGGGTGCTGACGTGTCCGGCGGTGCAGCCGTGCCCTTCGGCCTCTCCCGCCACCCTCCTCGCCGCCCTCATCTCACTCGCCACCGACACCGACTCCTTCCGTGGGTCCCACCGTTTCCCCGTCCTCCGGCGATGCGTCCGAGAGGCCCTGCGGGAGGTCGGCATCATCATCGCCTTCTTGACCGACGTCCGGGACCGTGGGTCCCACGTCCCGCCCTCCGTGGCCGTCGGCTTCGCGGAGCTCCACGTGGCTCTCCAGAAGCTCCGGTGCCTGGTACAAGATTGCTCAGAGAAGGACGCCCGGTTGTGGATCCTGATGAATGCTGACAGTGTTTTGTCGGAGTTCAGGGCTCAAATTCGGGCGATATCGACGGCCCTCGACATACTTCCCCTTGATTCCGTCGATGCCGACGAGGAGATGAAGGAGATGATCCGGATGCTTACTCGGCAGTCATGGAAAGTGGAGATCAGGATCGACCGGGAGGATGATCGGGCAATCAGAGCCATACGATCGATGCTTGATCAGTTCAAGAGTGGCGTAAGCCCTGACCCGACTGATCTCCGTCGACTCCTCTCATACTTGGGCGTAATGGATTGGGCCGACTGCAACGAGGCGATTACATTCATGGAAGAAGAAATCCTCGAGCATTCTAATGACGAGGGCAACAATGGCGAAGCTGGCCTCTTGGGTAGCTTGCTTGGGTTGCTGATCTATTGCCGAGCTGTTCTGTTCAACGTCGACGCTAATATCAACCCTAAGAAGTGCCACCGGAGAAACGATTGTCAATTTAATGACGACCGCAGCTTAAATTTCCTCAACCCTGACAGCCTCCGGTGCCCGATCTCTCTTGATCTGATGCTCGATCCTGTGACAATTTCGACCGGACAGACCTATGACCGAGAATCCATCCTCCGATGGTTCAAGGATGGGCTGGACACCTGTCCGGTGACCAGAGAGAAGCTGAAGCATACAAATAGCGTCCCCAATTCGAGTCTCCAAAAGATCGTCAGAGACTTCTGCATCCTCAAGGAGATCCCCATCGCCGAGCCAAGCAACAAGAAGAAGCGCGATCTGGCAAAGACTCTGCACCCTCAGAGCTTAGCAGCGGTTGAAGCTACAAGAATGACTGTGGTATTCCTCGCTGGAAAACTATCTGCTGGCACCGGAGAAGAGAAGAACAGGGCTGCTTACGAGATCCGATTGCTCGCAAAGTCGAGGCTCTTCCATAGAATTTGCTTAGTAGAAGCAGATTGTGTCCCATGGCTCCTACATCTAGTTTCTTCGTCAGACCCTACAACTCAAGACAATGTCGTTGCCGCTCTGCTGAACATCTCCAAACACCCCAGTGGTAGAACCGCCATCTTTGAGGTCGGCGGTACAAGTCTCATTGTCAACGCCATAACTGATGGCCTCAAGGTTGAGATACAACAAAATGCGGCTGCAATTCTCTTTTATCTCTCTTCTGTCCGGGAGTATCGTCAGGAGATTGGGGAAGTCCCTGGAGCCATCCCAGCATTAGTAAACTTGCTGAAGAAAGGAACTTACAGAGGCAAGAAGAACGCCATTGTCGCGCTTTTTGGCCTTCTATTGTTCCCTGGCAACCATCCTAGGATTTTGGCTACAGGGATTGTACCAATTCTCATCGATCTGCTGACCGATGAAAGGGAAGATCTTGTTAATGATTGTGTCGGGGTTCTTGCAAAGATTGCAGAGAGAAGAGAAGGAACCAACATGATATTAAGATCGTCTTCCGATGTACTTCAAAAGCTTGTTCAGGTGCTTCAATCAGCTTCATCTCGCTCTGGAAAAGAGTACTCGGTTTCTTTGCTGCTGTTTCTATGTGTCAATGGTGGTCAAAAGGTAATCAAGCAGTTAGACAGCTTGCCACTGTTGATGCCTTCGCTGTATTCTATCATCGCTGGAGGGCCACCACAAGCTTCGAAGAAGGCGAGAACGTTGATCAACCACATTCATCAGATTTATGATCAAGATCAAGATCAAGATCACTCCATCTCTTAGCTCACTTCGCCATTGCATGATCAAATGGTTCATGCTCTCCAGTCTGTATATGTAAATTTGGTCTACTTTTTTGTGATCTCAGCTCGAAATTTTTACACAGAGCTGAGATATATATAGTGTGATATAGACATACAAGAGTGTATATATGTACAAATTGTAAGGCTTGCGAATTTTTTTTGTTATATATTCATAATAATTAAAGACTGTTCGGCATATTTCATTCAGTTTCAGATAAAGGAATTCTGATGCGATACGTTTCATTCTCTCTGGTTGAGATTTCGAGTGCATTTCCTAACCTTGAGATCTCCTGCTCTATTGAGGGGCGTTGCTGTTTAAGCGAGGTACATGAGAGGGCTAGGTTGAAAACAAGCTCAAAAGCCTTTACTGAGAATTCTTCATCGAGTCTGGGATCAGCGAATTCAGAAATACTACCACCTCTTGTAAGCAGTTTAGCCTAACAAAGGAACATATACACCGATAGTTGAGAAATATTTGACAATAATCAAGGCCAAGATTTAAAAGGGTTAGTTACTAGCTCACCATTTTATAAAGAGATACGGGCTTCAAAACATTTTAAGTTAACAACTCGCTTGCCTGACATAATTTGTAACAGTACTATACCGAGGCTGTACACATCACCAGCAGCATTCACATGGTGGTCTTGACGATATTCAGGATCTACATGCCCAAATGTGCCTCTCACTTCAGAGCTTATGTTTGAAAAGTCGAGGTCCATTACTTTAAACCAGCCAAAGTCTGATAATTTTGCTTCAAAATAATCTCCTAGAAGAATATTGGTTGGCTGCAGAAATTTAGATATAGAGCAGCAGAGAAAAAATTCAGAAGTCCAAAATACAGATATCTGCATTTCTTTTTCCTGAAGGAAACAGCAAGATACTTCAGCCATGTATAGTGCATTCTCCCTGGTCAATCTCTTTAGACTCCTTAAAATTCAAAACCATATCATTGGAGCTGAAATAGCAAATTAAACTTCAGAACTGTTTGCCTCTTGCATTGTAGTAGTGCTTTTCTTAGCGTCTCAGAACATTCTGCGGTCAGATTGCTCTATAGATTATATGGAGAATAGAGTTACAGGATTGTGATCTCATTCAACTATAAGTCATATTTTGCACCAGGAGAAAGAGATACATTATAGGCTTATATGAAAACCTTGTCATTAAACATTTCCGCATAGGATAATTTGAGGGGTTGTGGCTTCCCCTTAGTTGAATTAATTTAAATTTGCATGAACACAGAAGTATTAGCACATGAAATAAACAAAATATAAATAATATTTGTCCTTTTTTCTTATTGAATTAATTTAAATTTGCATGAACACAAAATTATTGGCGCAAGAAATGAACAAATTCTAAATATATTTGTCCTTTATTCTTATAGAAAAGAACATTTCTTAACGGAACTGGGATTGCTTGAAGAGAAGTTAAATCTTAAATATTTATTTTGTAGGACTAAAATCAAATTTGATTTTTATGGTAATAACGATATCCTGACTAGGAAACTAACAATTATTTGTACGCACCCTGTACTTATAATGTTCAACGCCGATATAACTATATGAAATCTAAATCTGCTAAATGTGGTTGATGATGCACCTGTGCACATTGCCTTGTGCTCATGGACTCAGCTCAAGACATATATGATAAAAGAACCAAGGGTTATCTCTGGAGACTACCTTTAATCAATGTCAAAAGAGATTGCACGATGAGTAACAAGGTAACTAAGGTTGCAGTGAAAAGTAAATGATTTGACATGAAAGAGGACAATTCTGCAGAAGAAACAAGAGGGCGTTATTACATAGTGAAGGAAAATTTAAGTTCCAGAAATATTCATGTACGAGGTTAAAGGAGCAAAACCTGAACAGGGAATAGAGTGAGGATACTAAATAGGTGATGAGCCTACCCAATTCAAAGAAGAGCCACACCCAAAAAGTCCTAAAATCTGAAAACACGTGCTTTAAAAGACCAAACGGAAAGAACACATCATCACTTATCGATATGATAAGAGAGAGTGAATTATACAACCAGAGGTCAAACTCTTCTAAGTCCGTAGAACACATCATCACTTATCGATATGAGAAGAGAGAGTGAATTAAAAGACCAAATTGGAAGTTAAATATGAAATGTATCATAAATCTGGTAGAATTTTCAATCTACATTGGTATCTCGGTGGACGATGCACCCTCCAGAAAATGTGTGAAGATTCCAAAGCCCACGAGCACGACCAATGGCAATTTTGAGTCTTTGGATCCATGGGAGTTTTTTTGTCCCTTACCTATATTAAGTGGCAATAAGCTACCTAACTTCAAAAATAACTCTAATCAAAGGCTTGTGTATGAAAGTTTTATCAAACATCCAATCATAAATTGCCATTGGGGCAAAGCTCGTAGACAAGAAGACGACCATTTGTTTCTTCATAATAGCCTCGTAAAGTCACAAGGTTTGGGTGTCTGATATGTGAGAGGCTGGTAACTTCCTTGACAAATGTCTCAGCATGTCCATCTTTTATTATGTGCTTCACTGCAATGCCAACCATTTGAAAGCACACCTCTCTACACCTCCCCTAATCCCCCCAAAGTAATTTGAAAGAAAAATATATAGTGTCCACATGAAAACTATAAAATATAGTAATAATAATACAAATAAATTTTCTCAAGAAATATGACTATAATGTATATATATGCAACACAACTTGTCTAAAGAACCTACAGATAAAGGAAAGTCATTCATTATTATTATCCATAAAAAATAAATAGTAAAATATAGTTATAAGAAATTTATGCCGTCTCCTAATGCCAGAATAAACTAAATTGTGGTTCTTGGCAATACTGAAGGAAATTTGGATGTATACTCGTATAAGGGAAGAAAAGAAGATAAAATAGCGATTCGGTGTGTTTGGATTCCTATATATCCACTCATGTCTTGCTCCATCATATGTTTCATATAAGATCCATTTGTCTAGATATAGCACATACATCTTCCAGGCTGTATGTTACTTGAAATTACATCAAATTGGATTAAGCTTGAAAATCTGCACAGTTGACTGTAGTATGGAATGCTTGCAATGTCATAATACAAAAGCTTAAACGTTCACATCTAATGTACATATCACAAGTTGAGGATGCTAAATTTTTATGCATCAGTTCTTAGCTTATACGTATCTAACCCTCTTTCAGTAAGAAATCTTTTATATTCTACATAATTGACACGTCTGTAAGATATCTTTAATAGATATCGGAATGAGTTTATGTTTGACTCTTTGGCGTGTAAGACCTTGAAACTTAAAAGAGAAGGAAGTACATCAAAAACTCTATGGCATGTTTGGCACTTCATAAGCAATTTTGGTTATAGCCATGTCGCTGATACTAAACTGCTAATTTATCAGATGGAAGTACATCTCAAACTTCCTTATTTAAGAGCTCAGATTCTTCTGTTCTCTGAACCCGAAGAACTTAAGCTGTTTGTAGTAGCGTAGATTTCTTTTAGCGGGATTTCCTTGCAATCAGTCTCCTCGAGTACAAAATCTTGGGAAACTGCGTGGATGTTAAAATAAAAGTCTGCATTAGAACTCTATCCCATGATTTAAGATATGACAAAAGGTCACTGCTGATCGACACAGATAAAATACCATCATCAATCTTTAACTCCTTCATTGTAGAATCTGGCGATCTTCTTTTAAACAAGTAACATAATGTAACAAGCATCAGACTTGAAACAGCACCAAAGATCGCAAGCAGTACCCATTTTTCTGCTCCATTGGAACATTCATAAACATTTTACTATGAGAAATGGAAAAGGTGGAAAATAAAGGTTGGTTTATAGTTGAAACATGGAGGTATTTTGACCTTCTAAAACCATAGCGTATCTACGACGATCACCTCATGTTGATCTGTACATTAGAGAGGATTCTTGAGGAATTTTTATCCCTAAACAATCTGTTGTTGGATCAAAGTGACATTTGCTCAAAGAACCATTGGGAGATATCTAAAGAACACAATAAGTTTACTTTCACGAGAAAAGACATAAGCTCAAGTGCCACTGCACAATCAATATCTCTCAAGATCATAAACCTGAAGTTTCATCTATTTCCAGGACCCCCAATTGTCAATAACAGTATTACAGGAAAAATTGTTGCATTCACTCTCTTCAACTATTCTACCTCTATTAAGAGTCGACGGAACATGGAAAATTATGGTAATAGTAGTATTATTGCAATATACCCTCCATTCAACATTCCCAATAGTTACCTCAGCTTCGATGCATAGAAGTAGGGTACTGAGAATCATATTCTTTGGCATTTGCTATAAAAGAAAGGAATGAACTCTAGCAAGAGTAATCACATAACATCTAGTTTAACATTGGTGGGGTTAACACAAAAAACCCCAAAATTCCAAATTTCAAAATTGAAACTCAAATTGCAATTTACCGCTAAACATTGAGGCCTAGAGGGAAGACAATATTTGCTTCTGATTCACTGAATGCACATCATTGTTAATTTAATCCTACTTATTTTTTATTTCTTACTGTATGAATTCTCGTCAATTAACCAAATTCACCTTCATTTCAACACGAACATTACTCATTAAATCCCTATTCTTTAACAAAAAGCAGGATGCAAGAAAATCCAACATACCCATGTTAGGAACGTTTATGCTCTCTTAAGTTAGCATGATTTATGATACAAATGAGAACAACTTTAGACATAGAAAAGAGGAATTTTGCCATATGCCACTGTATTGCATCTACCTACTTATAAGCAACCAAGGATTCAAAAACAAAACAATGACGGGGGCATATCTTAAAAGGGTATTGATATCATTGCCAGAGGATTTGGAAAAAGTTCTTTCTTTTCCTCTCTCTCTCTCTCTCTCTCTCTCTCTCTCTCTCTCTCGGGTTTTGAATGATTGAGTGAGCAGAATTTGGAAGCATCGGCGATGGTTTTGGGCTGAACACAAATCTGGACAATTGCCGGCAAATTGAAAAGAAGAGAATCGCGAGTTGAACATTCTGTTTCCAAACAAAAAAAACTCAACTTTCGGTTAATTATGTCTCATATCCTTTATTGGCCAGGGGACTCCTAAACCTTGGAGAGAGGCTGAGCGCGAGCACTCACTAGGGGGAACAAGTCCAATACATTTAAATTAGGATTTGAATTCGAATTCGCTAGTGAATTCGATTTACTCTAGCGAATTCGAATTCAAATTCGTGTTGAATGAGCAGAAGGTGTTCAAATTCGATTTGGCATCAATAATTATTCATGAATATTTGTTAGCACAGGTGCTTGCTTCTTGAATTTGAGGTTAGGTGTTCAAATCCTATGCTGGTATATTATTTATTTTATTTTCCCTTTACATATTGCATAATTACTTAATGATTATTATGATATCTTACTACTAAAATTATTAAATTCATAAATTTATAAATTATTAATATGTATATTTATCAATAGTAATATTTAAAAATTTGTACAATGTAATAATGTAGAAACAGGAAAACATCTCAGTATAGATTTTAGATCTACATGAATTCATTTTCTATGAAGCTTTTTTAGCAACTTAAGAATGTAATCTAAGCTAAAATTTGCATGAGAATTTATTTATAATAGTTATTTTTTATGATATATGTCGACATGGTAAATATCTCAAGTGCAACTTTAAAAGATAAATATTCTATGATAAATTAAACATAGATGAATAAAATGTAAAACATAAATGAATATTTAATAATCAACCGAATCGAATATACCTTTGATTAAATTCTATCCGTCTATGAGCTGAATACTAAAAAATATTTGTTTACAATTTAATGAACTATCGAGTAGAATATGACCAAATATCTAAACGCATAATAACCGAACAGTTTATTTATTATTTGGCTCATTTCCACCCCCATCACTCACACTATTAGGAGGACTTAAACTTTAAAAGAAAACTTTTGAAAATTGAGTTGATATCTCATATCCATCCTAATTTCAAAAAAACTGACAAAAGCATTGCAACATAGGATCAGAGAGCAAATCCACCTGACCATCTCGAAAGACCAGGTGGGTAGTATTCCAATAATTTGACTATCTTGTATTTTAATAATAAACCACAAGAAGGCATAGCTTATTATAACTAGTTACAGGCACAACTAACTCTAGTTGTGTACTGCCCTAAAAAACGTGCTTAGTTAGATACAATATGTTTTGGGTTAAATATGACTTTTTTTAGCTTAATTACAATATCTTAACTATTTATAATAATTTACCAACAGTAATAGCAATATCTTAACTAGTTATAATAATTACCAACAGAACGTGTGTGGAAATGTAAATGTTCATCAAATTTTGAATTTTTCTTGGATAAATTGTTGGACTCCCTTAGAACTTTGCATTTTATGTTTGGCTATCGAAACTGAATGGAAAGTGAATCAAAAAATTGAAATTTAATATATAGATGAGTAACTTCAATCTCTAAGTTTTTTTCTTGTTTGGCTAGTGAAAAATAATTAGAAAGTAAATAGAAAGTAGACAGTGGTCTCATTGGAAATGTAATTCTTCCATTTTATTTATTTTTTAGTAGTAAGCAGATTACTGTAAAACGCAAGGAGACAGAAAATAATTATTTTATTCTCTCTTATAATTGTTCACCTTTACTATTGTTTCACTAGTGTGCACCCTCCCGTGCAAAGCACGGCCTAATTTGTGGTTTACTGTTCATGCTACATTAATGATACTGTAATGTAAACAGTGAATTCACTTTTCCTGAAATCCGAAGAGGTGTAGCATGAAAATTGAATCTCAGGGTCCTCTTGTTAGTATAGAGGAGTAGATGACCCAAAAAGTGAATACCTTCGTGTCAAGCCTCAGCCCGAGACTAGAACTGGTGCTGGCCCACTCAGGCTTGGGCCGGCGATGGCCTGGCTTGCTGATGTCTGAGCCCGCCCGAGCCCTATAAAGCTTCTTTTTTTGAAATCAATGAAGTATGTAAGTTCTAAAAGAGTCTCAGAAGCACAACCAGTCGAGACGATATGCAAGCGAGCTTAGTATTTTTATCGTGTTTATTCAATATAATGATGGTTTAGCCATCATGGATTATGAGGCAGCATCAGTGTCATAGACTCATAGGCCAAGGAGTTATGTAGAATCTGATTAATTTATATTAAGAGAATAATTTTAATGTGCATATGACTTTGTTCTTAATAACGAAAATGTGCTTTTTTTTTAATGAGAAGAACATTTGTATGTGACAAGTCTTAAACCCATTTAACTACGTGTTTGATGTTCATTGGTCGTTTTATTTTTCAAAAGTTTGTTGATGTTAGATAATGAATGCTTTTCTGTGTTATGTGTTACAGCTTACAAATATACATATTTAATTTAATATATAATTACTATTTCATTTCTTATATTATCGAAAAAAAAGTATTCATTTCTAACAATCTATCAAATTGTTTTTTTTAGAGTTTAAAAGAGCTAAACAGTAAATTAAATATGATGACTTACTATAGTATTTTAAAATAAAAAGTGAAACACGACACACCCAGATCGGGCCCACCCCGAAGAGGGTGGAAACTGACCCAGCTCAGGCCCTACTCAGGCTACGAGTCGAGCTGGGCTGAGATCTAAACTGGAGATCAGAGAAATGATCCCAGCCCACTTAGCTCTAAGCGGGCCGCAGCCTAGCTTGAAATTTTTATGTTACAGCTGTTATTACTTTTAATATCTTTCTATTCGTCAAGGGGAAAAAAACTAATTTTGAAATAGAAAGTAGTGAGAAAGTTAAAATAAATTCACTTCCAACATACTTTTTTGGTTACCAAAAACGTATTGTCAAACTAATTCCATGCCCATTTATCATGCGCATCTCGTGAGGTAAGACACACAGACCTCTATAACTGATCCACAACAGTCCATATTGTTACGGTTTTCTTTACATTATCATGACTGGCTACTGTAAACCTGCTGATAATACACATGCCTTTAACTGAAGCCGTAAACATTCATGACCGACCACTGTAACGTCTTCCTACTTTGAAATTCTAACCCACACGTAGTTTACGCTCTTAATGAGCTCTATGTCAGTTAAACATATTGCCATATTTTTGGTAAAAAGAAGAGCAAAGCTCATGTTGAAGCTGGTGTTATTCATAGAGTCGTTATTTTAAGGGTAAATTACACTTAACCGCTCGTGAACTTTCAGTGTTTTGGACTAAACCCCCTATGAACTTTCAAAATCACACTAAACCCCCAATAACTTTCCTTTTTGCAGAAAACGCCCAATAAGTTTCTGCATTTTTCAGATAATCCCATAAATTAGAACATGAAAACAACATGAAAATGTATTTTGAAAGTTACTGGGGGTTTAGTGTACTTTACCCAAAAGATATTGGGGGATTTCTGCAAAACTTATTGGGGGTTTAGTGCGATTTTGAAATTTCATAAGAGTTTACTACAAAATGCTGAAAGTTCATAGGGATTTAATGTAATCTACCCTTATTTTAACATAGGGCGTATTTTGTTGTGTCCAGAGCTCATTTATTATATTAGAGTATTTAGATGTTATTTTTCTCTTTGTGTTTCTTCCTTCATCCTTTTTCTATCGTGGTGTTTTATAAAGTTTTTTAATAGTAAGTTTTCGAATGAAATATCAAAAGACGTATGCCTCATAGTTTCTCTAGAAAAACTATATATCTTAAGTTTCAATATGACTCCCTTAGTCTTGGGTTCGATTCTAGATTGGGTTATTAAAAAAAACTATCTTGCTTGTATGTGGCAAATATGTGAATAAGAAACAAATTATTCAGTATTTTGAATACACATGCATATGGATAAAACAGCTAAACCGAGGTGCATGTACATTTAAAACACAAATTAATTTTGCAACTAAGACAGCAAAATTATCTTTCTCAGCTGCCTTTGCAATCAAACCCTACGCATACAACTTGATTTGGAAATAACATATGCTAATAGGTAAGAAAAGTTGCATTAACGCAAAATTATTCTTCATGACTAGTCCAAATGTCCAATGCTTCCCACGCATAGTAAAATTTAACATAATAAGTTTCAAACATCATTTCCTACTAGCCTCATCAATCATGGATTCAATCATCCTCCACGACGACCCACCACCCTCCACCGCCCTCTTCCCCTCTCCGGCCAAAACCCGAACTCTCTCCTCCATCTCCTCCCCTCCCTCTCCCTCCATCAGCTCCTTAACAAACCTCGCCAAATCCTCGCCCTTAACCAGCCCAAACTTACTCCCGTCACTAGCCCTTACCCTAATCCCAACCCTCAACTCATCCACCACAAACTTTGCATTCAAATGTTGCTCTGCCATCATCGGCCAAGCAAGAATCCTCACCCCCGAGCATACTGCCTCCAACACCGAGTTCCATCCGCAATGACTAACGAACCCTTTAACATTCTCATGTTGCAAAATTTCGTACTGGTCGACCCAGTCTCGAACCACCATGCCTCTTTCGGCTACTCTTGACTCGAACCCGTGTCCTAGATCAGCTGTTTTTGACCGAACCACCCATATGAAGTCTAGACCGGAGAGTTCGAGTCCAGTTGCAATTTCTTGTAACTGCACTTCTGAGACTTCCGCCTGAGTTCCGAACGCCACGTAGATTACCGGTCGACCTGCTGCTGACTTGGCATCGAGCCATTCGATTATCGCGGACCGGTCATCTGATTTGGGCTTTGATAGGCACAACGGGCCGATGCACCAAGCTTTCGGCCCGACAGCTCTATTCCAGTAGTCGAAGTAAATAGCCTCCAGCTCGCAAAAGCTATTTACTATCATTCCTTGGCTACGTTTCAAGGCCTCCATCGACGCTTTTATGAAGTCATAAAAAGGGCCTTCGGGCTCCGCTACGTCAAATGGCGAGCACAAATCGTGTGTGCTCAGCCTAATATGAGGAAAATCAGGGACTACGATGCAATTTTCAGGCCCTTTAAGGCCCTCGAACGGCCTATCTCGGTCTAAAACACGCTGAACCGTCCACGAAAAATTACCCATCCCGTAAAAGACAATCCTCGGCAGTCCGAATTTTTCAGCGGACTCCGCAGTCCAGGTGAGAAATCCGTCGGAGATGATGAAGCTGACCCTCGGCAAAGACTGCAGTGCCTGCTCAAAGTGGGGTTGGAGTTGGCTGACTGCGTCGACGAAAGGGAGGAACTGGTCCATCGACGAGAGCCTGTCGGTGCTCTCGACGTTGGGTGGGAGGTCAGCGGTGTTTTGAGGGAATGGGAGCTCGACGACGTCGGCCTTGATCGACGAAAGGGATTTACGAATGAAGGGAGCGTTTAAGGGAGTTGTGAAGAACGTGAAGGTGGCGAGGCCGCGGTCGGCGATGAGGTGGGCGAGGTGGATGAGGGGGACTGTGTGGCCTTTGGACATGAAGGGGATGAGTACAATGTGAGGGAGAGCAGAAATTGAAGCCATGATTTTTATTTTTATTTTTTTGTTAAAGAATGCTTTTTGGTTAGTGGAGAGGAGGTGAAATCAATTATTATAGAGTTCGAGGGGGTGTAAAAAGAGAAAGATTTTTAAATACGGTGCTTAAAAAGGTAGAAATCTCTTGTGCATATAATTTTTGGTGTAATTTGATTTGGAGAATGCATGCATAGTTATGGTGTTTATTCATAATTTATTGCTTGCTATTTACATCAAGACATGCCATGTGTAATACAGAGGGTACTATTCTAATAATCTGGAAACTAACTATTGTGGAAATAAAATGGTACCTATAAAGGGCTATGATTCTTGATTATTGCGGCGGTAAATTGTATGGCAGAAAGCGAATAATAATTCTTTCCAGAAGAAAGTAGTTTAGCCATTCTAAATATATCCAGCAATTTTATTTATGAATACCCAACACTTACTTAAAAGAACAGTTATAGAATTTCTTATTTTAACAGAACCATTGCAAATTAAACGTTTAGAAAATAATCAATCCCAACTTTCTCAATTATGGTTCCCTCACTTTTTTCTCCCCTCAGTTTAGTCCTTATACTCCTTATTAGATGTAAACTTAGCCTTTTTTTAACACCCATTAAAGATTCTGTTAAAGAAAAAATTACAAGGACAAAATTGCCCTATAAAACACCTCAAAGACCAATTAAATCATAAAAAATCTGATTAAATAAAAAGATCTCAAAAAGCTGATCATATAAAAATGCCTCAACGACTGATTATACATTTCCTGTTAAACTAACCGTAGAAATCAAGGTGGAACGAAAAAGCTGGCAAGCCTAACCCCAGATGTCATAAGAGCTTATCACTATTAGGCAGTCAAAAAATAAAAAAATAAAAATAAAAATCACATTTTTAAAAGTCTTAGAATTTTCACATCTCTCTCTCTCTCTCTCTACCTAGGAACGGATCCAAGCTAGGAGGATGAAGGGAGAGGGAGGGGAAAGCACACAGCAGTGAATGGGTTTAAAGGGGGTGGAAGTACAGATGCGGGGTTAGGATTTCAAGTTTTGCATATACTAAAGACTTTTTCCCCCTTTTTAATTGGAAAGATAAAAGTACTCTTTTAAATAGTTCATGATAACTTATTAAAAAAAATGAAAATTACTGATGGAGAAGCTGATGATTGGAATGATGAAAGTTCCCTTTTAGGATACATTTAGTTACGGTGACTTACAAAAAAGGATCAATGTGGATATGAATCATATGATATGTGCGTTATGTGAAAATTATTTACTCAAAGGAAACAATTGTGAACTGAGATATCATTTTGACATCAGTTAATCTATGAGAGTTTAGCAATTAAGTTTTCCCTCCATCAACTGCCCCATGACTATACTTGGATTTCATTTTCGGCTAGAACTATTATTCGAGCAATTTCCTGAAATGTAAGCATCTCTTTGACTTGTACTTCAAGATTGTAGATCATTCATGTTGAAGGAGAAGAGAAGAGGAGTAACAGGGGCTATGATGAACAAGATAAACAACTTTCAAGAGAAGTTAAAAAAGATGAACAAATTTTCATATAGAAATCAAAAGTATAGGGATGAGGGTAATATGATGATAAATAAATAAAAAAAAGTTAACACCCAAAATTTAACATACATTAAAAAAAAGACATAGTTTGTAATTAAGGTGTGGTACGAGGACTAAATTGAGGAAAAATGAAGTTCGGAAACTAATTTGAGTGTGAAGCCCAAGTACAAGGACCAAATTGATACTTTAGCCTTTATTTATCTAGTTCAACGAAGAAAACAAAAAATTATTCACCCAAAATTATTTGATACTACTCTTTTTGCATTGTAAAAATATATACCTTTTACATCCAATGTATCTGAATAAATAGAAATTACATTATTTAAATGGTTAACAATTTTATATTGAATTATAATTACAAAATCATCCAAAGTCAGAATGTTAAGAAATAATGGTAAAATAATTAAAAACTAATAGAATCTACAAAAGAAAACATGGCATCAAGACAAGTTCTCAGAGGTGAAAACTAATTCTAAGAGCATAAACCAATTTTCTCTCATAAAGAGAAAAAAGAGAAAAAAAGCCCACATGTAGATACACAAGCAAAAATATTATATTCATGCAACTAACAGTTATTTGACTTGTTTCTTTAGTTAAGTAAAATATACTTTATTTTTTATTACAGACAATTCAAATGATGTAAATCAGTTTTAAAGGGATGAATTATTGGAATAGGTGGTCTAATATTGCATTCTAGTAGGAAGAATTTGGATCCAAAATTTCCCAAATAATGTACGTGCGCATAAATCGAGCACGAAAGCGACATCAAAAATCTTTGTTAGAAAATGTGTTATAGACTCATATTGTCAGCAAAATAGTTTATGTGGATTGGGTGACAAAACTAATAACCCCCTCTGTTCTCTTGTCTTTGAATCACATGCCGGCATGAAAACTTTCTCCTTTGTCCTTGTAAAAGCACCAAAAACACAAGAGCTTCAGTTTGGTGATGATAATGACTTAACAGTGTGAAAATTATGTATTATTGGTACTATCAAAATTTGTGCGTTTCAAAGTAGGGGGGAGAGAGTAATAAGAGATTCAAGGAAAAAAATTTAAAAAAATTTAAAGAAATCCCATATTAGAACTTACCTCAAAAAAGCTCCTTTTTGATGAATTTAAGCGCAAGATGGCTCTGTGATCTCAAAATCTCTTTGATATTTGCTCGTAGTAAAATGGGTAGGAAATAGATTTCTGAATTCGTGCTCAGAGTTTGAGCGAACGAGCGAGGGAGAGAGTGAGGAGGGTGGGACTGGAAGCGTGAAGACGGCGCGAGATCGTGAGGAAGAGGAAAGGGAAATAGTAGAGAGCGAGAGAGCGTGAGGATGACGGGTGATGGTGGAAGATCGACGGAGAGATAAGCCCTAGGTTTTCCGCCGAAAAAGATGGGGAGGAAGTGAGTTCGGGGCTGGGAAAATAGGATTGGGTATGGGTAAAATATTAAAATATATATATGTGTCAGTTTTTTGATCAATTTCCTCTCAAAATAGCAGGAAGTTTTCTGATCAATTTCCTCTCAAAATGGTAGGAAGTTGTTTTCCTACAATTTTGTACTTTTTAAGAAATATTTTC
>JBAKGM010000233.1:29134773-29158344 GCA_037177215.1 Asparagus racemosus
GAGCGCATCCAGAAGCGACGTGCGCTCCTCGCGCATGCACGAGCTCTGGTGCAGCAAGCTCGTGAGCTGAAGAAGGAACAGGTGGCCAAGGAGCTGCCAATGAACCGCCAGGTTTGGAGGCCCAAGTCCACTGGTTCCCTAACTCTGGCAAGCGCAGCGCCCAAAACAAAAGGCGCCCCGACAAAAAAGGGCCCCGACGCCCAAGCCAAGAGCTGAAGGTGCCCCAGCACAAACTTCCTAGGTGCCCAGATCAAAAGCTGAGGGAGCCTTGATACAAACTACCCAGGCACGCAAATCGAAGGCTGAGGGCGCCCAACACCAATTGTCTCGGCGCCCAAGCCGAAATCCACGGGCGCCCCAGTTAAAGTCGGCTCAGCGCCAAGGTTACCTCCAGCGTCTGCATCCAGACCTTGGCGAAGCCAACTCCTGCCACGACCAGCATGCTAGCCATCAAGGAACGCCTTGATCCTTTGAGGGAATCGCGGATGACTCCTAATGTAGGAGGACGAACCCACCTCAAGGCTCCTCCAGCTGCACCTACCGGACTCAGAATCGAAGTCCGAGAGTCCGCTGAGACTTCACGCCCACACTGGTGGACGTCAAGGTGAGTCACTTTTGGTAGCTTTGATGAAGCAGTCCGTCCTCAGAAGGAGACGTTCTTGTCCGATGACGATGACGTTATACCCGAGAGACTGCGCCAACACACAATGGGTTGCTCCGGCAATTATGCCGATGAGTTGTACTAAGGTGCTGCGGTACTAGAAAATAGAATATAAAATCCTCCCTCTCCATCATCGAGAAATAGAATATAAAATTCTTCCTTTCCCACATCAAATATTTCTAATCCTTTAATCCAAGATTTATCGTGGGGAATTTGATCCCGAATCCTAAGCAAGGATAAGTCGACACCTTACACGTGTCGCTGGGTTAGTTTATTCCCGTGAAAAAGATGAAGTCTATGTATTCAATATCGTAGCATAAAGTCTAAGAGAGTTTCATTTTTTTAACACAACATTATATGCGGAATGAATTTAAATAATCTACATGCTAGCCCGATTCAAACGGTAATCAGTAAAGGCACACCAAATCTGTTGAGGGTTGGGGGTTCGCCAATAACCTCAAAGTCGATACCTCACACATGTCGCCGGGTTAGTCTCTTACCCGTAAAAGAGTTCGAAGTCTATGTATTCAATATCATAGCACCAAATCTAAAAGAATTTCATTCTTTTAGCACAACATCACAGGCAGAACGGATTTAAAACAATTCGCATGCTAGCCCGATTCAAACGGTGATCGCTAAAGGCTCATCAAAGCCGTTGATGGCTGAGGATTTGCCAAAAATCCTATGATTATTATGGTTAATTATTTCAAATGAAATAAGAGAATCATAATAAATCATAAAAGGAAAAGGTAGACATTATTGATTGATAAAAAGACGAAGACTAAAATTACAGTTCCTTATACATTAAATTTATGACAGCAAATTTGTTGTTTTAGTCTGGACACTTCATTGACAAAAGCTCGTTGAAGTTCCTCCTGTAACTCAGCCTTGAAGGATTCTTCACTGGTGTTCAGTGTCGTCGCAGCTTCCTCCTCAATCTCGGCCAGCTTCTACTTCGAAAGTTCAAACTTTTCGGACATGATAGTGAGAGTTTCCTCTTTGTTGGCCCTCGTTAGCTCTAAGACACTCAGGTTCTCTTCCTCCACCTAGAGCTCCTACTTAAGCTGTACCATCTTAGCCTCGCTTGCGGTGATGCAAGACTCAAGATGGCCCAGAGATGATGAAGCTTCAGCAACAGCGACCTCAAAATGATGCATCTGGTCTCGCTGCATCTAGACCTCAAGTCTAGCAAAAACGCGAGTATCACGCTAAGCCATCAAGCGAGCCTCTGTCTGCGTGGCTGTATATGAAGAAACGCTCGCTGTCTGCAGCTTCTGTAATCTCTGAAGCTTAGCCTCTAGGTGGTTGAGATCATCGACAATGGCCTGGGCTAGCTCTGGGTAGCCCGCATCCCGTATCAAGGCTGTCCTAGGGTCAAGAAATAGCTTGAACTGATGAAAAGGAAGCCCGCTGCTGAGGAGCGTGTCTATCACAGTAGTAATGAAGGAGAGGAACGAGCGGACCTCTATGTTGATAATGAGCCGAGATGGATCGTTGTTCGACAGCAGTGCTCTCGCTAGGTCATGAAGCTTCGCTGTAGGCCCTACAAGCAAAAAGAGGAGAGTTAAACACATCCGAATCCTAAGTCAGAGGTCAGTAGGGGTACTCTCAGCTAAAAAATTTGTACCTACTTCCATTCGGATAGCTTCTTGATCTAACGGGGCCATCGAAGGAGCATCAGTCAGTAGCGCATCAACTGCCACAGTCGATCCCTCGACGTGTACGTTCGGCATGACATCAGCTATAGTAGCTAATTCTAAAGGAGCAGCAGAATGAGGAGTTCCTATCACTGACAAAGGAATTTTTCAATTTCATAGAATTATAGTTGTACTAGTCAAGGCTGATTGGTCCTGTGATTAATGAAAAAGAGAACCCATACCCTTAGAGGAACTAGCTGGCTCAGGCTTGATGTCGCTAGGAAGGTGGTCGTTCCGGGGCGAGCCATGTATCGGGTCATCCAGGGGTATATCCATGGGCAAACCGTCCTCATTGAAGTCCTCTATTAAAAAATCTGACATAAGAGGACATAAATGGAAGAAGCGAAATTGAGAACCTGCAGTCAGCTAAGATGTATACCTTCTACGGCAGAATTGGTCTCTCTAAGCCCCGCATCCATATTGGCTTCCTGCAATTTTTCTAAAAGAGCAAGAAGCATAGAGGCAATTAGGGGAGGCATGGATTTTGAATCATTCAATTCTCGTATTCGCCGGCTAAATGGGACATTACCGATATAAGATGTACCTGGTGGATTTGACAAATCAGGTCCTATGTTGGTGGTCTCAGGCTCTCTTGTCATAGCTCCGTGCACCTGCTTAGTGAAACTCAGCTCGACAAAATTGGGAAGGGGAAATTCAAAGTTTGTGTCACCACCCCCACATTCTCCTGCACAAAGATGAAAATCGTGAGCCTCGAGAGCAAAGAATTAAGTGATCAAAAAAGTACATAATGGCTAAGCATTACCTCTACCGCTGACAGGGTCTTTGCCAATCAAGTCCACATCTAAAATTCGAGGAGCAGAATAGGACTTGTAGGCTAGCCTCTTTAGTTTGATAGAATGAGCCCTAGTTTGAGGCTTTCCCCCATACGAGGGCGAACCGCCTCCTCTTCTGACACTTCTGAGAGAATAAGTCACTATTAGACCCGGTAACTGGGAAAAGGGGACAATAAAGCAAAAAGGAGGAGGAGAGATTACCAAAGTTCTCATGAACTATGGTCTCTCCATGATCATCTCCTAAGGTCCTGTCGGCAGAACTGAGAATCTCCTCTTCATCTCTGTTTGGCTGATGAGTCCTGCAGTGCTTCCATTATGCTCGAGCAGCCCTTTGAATCGTTAGGGTGTCAGCTCGAGAGATCCCTTAGGCCACCAATTCGTTGAGGGCCTTAATGAGAACATGCTCATTGACCGCCAAGAGCCGACTGCAGTGTAGGAATGTCGACTCTAGCTAGCGGTCAGTGCTCGGGAGGCTAAACCTAGTACCAGTCCACCCCGTCACACTCCATAGCCACACTCGGACACCATCTACCAACCCGCCGCGAGTCTGAAGCTGCTGGTTCAGATTTCTAACATAAAGTTAGTCATAACCGAACTGACGAGCAAGGTGACAAGGGAGATATAGCTCAATGAGGCACTCGTCCCTCACCCGAAAGGTGAGATAGCCCAGCCTGATGTTCGTCAGCCAATTGAAGCATCCAATATCAAGTAAAGTTTGATTCGCCCTCTGTCTCTCTTCATCAATCAAAGATTCGTCATTCTGGCTAGAGAATTGGGGAAAGCATCTGGAGAAGACCCAGCCCTTGTGAATTTGCAGCTGCTTCTTTATCTCTGAGAATCCACGCCCCTGCCATTTGCAACCCTCTAACGATTGGAGTAGGGGAGTGGATGGATCTGCGAGCCTCAATGCTGATATCATACAGGACGATGAAGGACGAACCAGGCCATCAAGTAGGTGTATGGGAGTTCCACCTTGACGTGTGGAATCTTAGTTGATGGTTCGCCTTTCTCCTGAGTAAAGGCCCTGATTACCTGACGGAGCCCACGGTAAATATTAGCCACCATCAATGGAAGAAGAGACAGTTCCTTCTTGTGGACAAGTTAAACCATGGGATAAAGTACCTCTAATGGTAAAGCATCACTGGACTGATACGGTACCACGTATTTCTTCAGCCAGATGGCGAGGACGCTGGCTAAAAGAGTCACCGGTCAGATCGACTTCACTGCATGCCATAAGAAGGTCGAAAAATTAGTTCCCACAGAAAAACCACCCTCAATACTCCCCAGGGTATAGGATTTAACGTCGGATTTCCTGATCAACTCATTAACTTTTGAAGGACTGAGAGGGGCCAACTCGCAAATCTCTTCGTCAAAGAGGCTATCCAAGTTACTGAATAAGTAGCTCGTGAATTACTTCAGGCTTATGTGTGACTTCCTCTTCACTGAGGGCTCAATCTATGCCAGGGCAATATGATAATGGCAAGTGAGACCCCACAAAGTGTCATAGCGGCCAGGCATGCGATCCCTCAACTGGACCAATTTTTTATTCGAAGGGAAGTACTCCTGATATATTATCTTCCCCATGGGTAAACCCGAGATCTGATGCATCTCATGGAGGGCTAGTCCCAGCTCACCATGCCTAGTTAAGAATGTGTTCGAATCAAGATCGTAGAGCTCGGATAAAGTGAAGAAGTGGCTGGCGCTAATCGGAAGCCCATACATAGTGGCACAGATCGCGGCGTATAAGCCACAAGCACGGAGCTCCGAGCCCCATCGGCTGATAATGTAACTCGTCAGATGAGTCCACCAGAGCCTGTCTACAGAATGAATCTAGCCATAAAATCTATGACGGGACACCAACATCTCTCGCCCCAGCTAGGCCAGACGATTCTTCAAAGTCTGAGTCGTAGTGAAAAACTCGTCACAGGGCAATGAAAAACTCGTCATAGGGCGGTGAGTCTAACCCCATTACGTCGAGACGTAATCCAACAACACGGTTCCTGCTCGAGCCTGGGACCGCCAAGTGGGTGATGAACCTGCAGTGAATGTGGTCACGCTCCTCCGTCAGGCACCTCGACATCTCCCGTGCCAAGGCTTGGTGTCTCAACTTGGTCAAGCAAAGATGGCGGGGTATCCACAGGAGGTATATGAACCCTCCATCATCCTTGTGTAGCCACTGCTCACTCTCAATGAAGGCTGCATCCGTGTCCTCGACAGAATCGCTAAACAGGTAGTCTGACTTTCTCAGAGGCTGAGTAGAACTGGTGTCTCTCATGAGTGGTGCACCGGTCATCAATAATCTCAGTACACGAGGACTTCCCCCAAGTACCACTTGGATGACCCCTGCCAGTGTATCCAATGCAAACTGAGGAGAAACCAAAATGGTGGGGTCATCACACGTGGAATAATGCTCGCCATGGCGTCCGTCAACCGCGTGAGAAGAAAACGCTCTAGAGGGATACTCGACTGAAATAAAAAAATCAGGATAGGTTAAACTCAACTATAAAATATATTTGGAGAGGAATATGAGGTGTTGAACTCATCTCACAAATCCGTGAGATAGAGTCACGACCTTATAGCAGGAGAACCGATTTCGGATGCATTACGGGCTCGTCGAACAATATACCCTGTCACGTAAATGAAGTGACGGGATATCCTATCCTACTGACTGCAATGCAGCAACAAAATCGTTCCCGTTGTTGGCTGAAATATAAGCATCGATCCTCACCAAGGAGGAATCAAGGCTCTTCTCAATCACCTCACCAAGGAGAACGAAGCGGGGAAGCGATATGCGTATTCAAGCTGTGTAAGCGTCGATCCTCACCAAGGAGGAATCAAGGCTCTTCCCAATCACCTCACCAAGGAGAACAAAGTGGGGATGCAGTATGCGAATGCAAGCCATGAGTGTGCAAAAAGACGAGAAAAGCTCATCGGCAAACGATGGGGGTACGCCCTCACGTGAAGGGGTAGATGGCTGGCTCCTTAGAGCGCATGATCTTCCCGACGACATCGTAAGTTGCAAAAAGATAAAATAAAGTCAGATACAACATCAAAAGATCTGAAAAATCATCAAAATGCTAAAAAATGGGTGGAAAAAATCCGTCTTGGTCAGGTCGTGGCCCATCGGCCACGGCCGAGGCACCACCAAGTGCCTTGGCCATGGCCAAGGGGTCCGCCGCCTCGTAGTGTCCATGCACTTGGCCATGACTGAGCCCCTTTTGCACGCACTCAAAAAAAAGGAAGAGAAAAAGAAGAAAGACAAAAAAAAGAAAGTAAAAAAGAAAAAGAAGAAAAAAAGAGAGAGAATCATCTTTTTTTTTTCAAACACCCTAGCTTTTCTTTTTTGATCAAAACCCTAATTGTGATCAAAACCCTAATTTTTGTATCAAAGCCCTAACCTTGTACATCTATTCATAGATTAAGGGGGGTTTACCTGAGAAAAAGTGAAGGGGGTCTTGTCGCTGATGTATCTCAAATTGAAGGAGACGAGGCGACACAAGGCGGGAAAACAAGAGAGAGAAAAAAGCAAGGGGGTCTGGCCTAGGAGAGAGGAAAAGGAGGAGAGGGGCTTTTTATAATAGCCCCAGGTGAATCTAAACCAGTTCTAATTAGGACTCTAATCAGACCCTAATTAGGAATTCTAATTAGGGCCCTATCTGGATGCCAAAACAGTGCCAAATCAGCCCGTTAATTGGCTCCTCCTCTCCCCCACATATCTGAGGGATCCTGAACATTTATTCAGCAAAATTATTGCCTCATGAATGCTGCTTCACTTCCAGTTCAACTAATTCAAGCCCCAGAGATATCTAAAAAGGTATACAAGTGTAAACTATTTTCTATTTTGTCGAGAAGTTCTTGGATACTATTTTCATAAAATATTCTTAAGGATAACTCAACCAACCTCCAAATGTGTATATGAGGATAAACTAATCCCTGAAACTCCAGTAAACGTACGATAAACTGTGTTGACACCAGTCAACGGGTCGTCGCCAAAGAATTCACCGATCAACAGTTGGATCTCAATAGGATTTTTGACACCGGTCAACGCGTCGCACTTGCCGATCTAAGGATAGATTCCACATATATTTTGATGATATTCAGCGTGTCGCAACAAAGAATGCTCCAATCAACAGAGAAGTCTCGGAAAAAGTTTGAAGGTTAGTTGAACGACAACTCACCGATACAAGTCATGAACAAAGTAAACTCAGCTTCAGTTCAAGATTCTGACAAACGGTTAGACAAAAAATACAGCACCGTGATACTTTCAGCTATCCTACAAAGCACTGGAGAACCTGGAAGGATTGAAGGGATCAAATTCTAGAGCTAATTTCAGGAGCCAAAAATTCATCTATCGGTTTCAGGTCAAGATTTCAACAGCGGTTAGGCAATAAATGCAGTATTGTGGCACTTTCAGTCATCCTACAAAGCACTGGATAATCTAGATGAATTGGAGAGATCAAAGACTGAAGCCATTTTTAGGTCCTGTCATACTGACTGAAGGTTAGGACCTATCATATCCAAAGTATCTAAGGCTCATCTAAAAAAGATTAAGATTGAGACACTTTGGAGGGGGTATCTATATGCATTAAAAATTACTTATACGTACCCAAACGTGACTCGTAACGATGGATTGCCAATTAACGACCTATCTGATGACGCGACGAAGAACCGCTGACAACGCGACCGCACCACAAATGCATAAAGCGAGTCGACGAATGCATGAAGCGGATCGGCAAGGTGTGCAAGCTAGTAAAGTGACGAACTATCAAATAAATCCAACAGCGAAGCTTCAAATCAACAAGTATTTATGAGACGGGATCGATCGGACTCACACATCAATGAGACAGAATCAACCGGACTAACGTCGTTAGAATTGAACTAATTGATGTTGCAATCAACCGGACCTAAACGGCGATGGAATTGAATTGATCGATCTCTGAAATCAACAAGACAATCAATCGGACTCAAAATCAATGTAACTGAACAGAATCGGAAGATTCAAGAACCGAAATAGTGCCTCGGCCAAGGCCGAGACACCAAGTGTCTTCGGCCAACAAACCCCCCTCTCTCCTATAAATAGAGAGGGGGGTCTCATTGTTCAAGGTTGGAATTTTTCATCTGAGCCTAAGATTTCTAGGAGCCGTTCGCACAGATTTGAGCATTCGTAAAGAAGAAAAACTAGATCTAGATCTTGTGCAAGCGAAGAACGCGTCACAACTCAGATCCATGCAGTGACAAGGAGATT
Source organism: Asparagus racemosus (assembly GCA_037177215.1). Lineage (NCBI taxonomy): Eukaryota > Viridiplantae > Streptophyta > Magnoliopsida > Asparagales > Asparagaceae > Asparagus > Asparagus racemosus. The sequence continues at coordinate 29,143,171 of JBAKGM010000233.1, forward strand.
CACACTAGATCCAGACCAGAATCAAGGTGGGTCCAGTTCAGATCTATCAGATCCACCCTCTAGATTAAGCTTCGTCTTAATCTCAGGGTTCGTGCATGACTTCGCTTTGTCGATTTCACCCACTTAGGTGATCATCTCCTTCGTGAGTTAATCCCCGTCGGCGATTATTTCCTTCGTAAAATAATCACCGTAGATCTATCAATCTAGCACCTAGATCTGATCACACGACAGCCCAGGATGGATAAAAGAGTCCCCAGCACAGGCCAAGATCCCACGCAAGCGAGGATCTGAAAAACAGATCCCGCGTTTGTTCATCAAGGGTTAAAAAGTTGTAATCTTGTTGATTTTCATTGTAAGCCATATAAAAAAGGTGATTTTTATTTGAATTTCATTGTAAAAGCCAAGAGCTATAACAGATTCACAATCAATAACAATCACACCAACTTTCTCCGTGAACAAGCTGGCGACCACAGTGGGAGCCAACGGTTGGCGGCTTTCAGATGCGCTCCTCAAGTGTTGAGCGATTCCGTCTGACGCGTACCCATTCACTTGTTGGTGACTTGGAGGAGCTACCCGCCTCATAGCAGATCCCATCCACTGACTGTAGGGCCTTAGTGAATCAACGCGCCATGCTTTGGCGCCGTCTCTGCTGGGCTCTCTTTGAGAGTTTAGGCATGCCTTCGGTGGCCATCCCCTGCGTGGAGGGGATGAAGTCTATAGATCTGGCCACCTTAGGGGTTAGGAAAATGTCGCTACCTGCAACCTTGAAAACAGCGAGGCTGGAATCTTTTCCCTGAAACTCTAAATCCGAGGCTCAACGGATCTTTCTTGCAGTGGAGATCATCTTGGACTTGTGAGGAGAGGAGGATCTGGACGAGGACGAAAGGTACTTCTCGTACATCTAATGGTCGAACTCGTACTCGACCTCCTCGACGAGCGGCATCTAGACCGGCGGCTATGGCACGACGATCTCTTCATTGTGACTGTTGGCTCCCACCGTGGTCACCAGCTTGTTCATGGGAAAAGTTAGTCCGATCTTCATTGTTTGTGAACTCATTACAGCTTTATGCTTTTACAAATGAATTCAACAAAAAAGGGCGTCTTTTTATAAGACTTACAATGAAAATCAAGAAAAATTACAACTTTCTCCTGAACAAACACAAGATCCCGTTTATCGGAGTCCTACTTGCGTGGGATCTTTGTCGGTGCTAGGGTTATTAGCGGACCACCACGTGATTAGATCTAGGTCAAGATCTATGGGATCGAGGGGACTATTTCACAAAGGAAATAGATCGCCTTAAGTGAACGAGATCGACCAAGCAAAATCATTACTTTTCTCGGGATCAAAACAAAGTTTGAATATGGAGGGATACGCCGTAGATCTAATCTAGATCTCTTCAAACTCCTTTGCTCGATGCGTAGGATTTGCTAAGTCTTCAGATCTACATCAGGAATAACTCCGGAGTTGTGGAAAATGCAGAGCTCGCGTGCAAGAAGTCCGATGCAAAAAGATCTAGCCTGTGCAAATGAGATCCCCCTCTCTATTTATAGGTAAAAGAGGGGGGGGGCGGATCTGTGGCCGAGCCACCTAGGTGGCTCAGCTTGGCTGAGTCACCAAACGGTGGGTTAGCTGCCGAACCGCCCACGTGGCTTCGTTCCGGCATTTCTTCGAGTCTAATTCATTCGGTCGTGTCGATTCCCAAGTTTGACTGTCTGTTTCGTCAATTCTCGAGTATGATTGGTTCAGTTTTGTCAATGTTCAAGTCTGGTTGGTATTGTCTCGTTGATATTCGCTGATCTAAAGCTTTGCCATTGGATTTATCCCACAATTTGTCATTTCGCTGACTTCTACTCCTTGCCAACTCGCTTCATGTGTTTGCTGACTCGCTTTATGCGTTTGCGGCGTGATTATGTCGTCAGCGGTTTGCCGTTGCACCGTCAGATGGGTCGTCGATTGTCAATCCATCATCACGAGTCACATTTTGGCACTTATAGGCAATTTTCAACACCTACAGTCCCCTCATCGGCACCTCCTTCTGCAAGTCCAGGTCTTGAGGGAGAGTGAACTGGTCAGCGGCTATAAGCTGAGCCCTTTCAGACTGTCGAATTGAGTCGTTATGATGGAAAAAATGACTCAGGACAAACCTCTCATCCTCAGAAGGGTTCTCCTTGGGTGAGTAGCCCTCCTCTAGATCGCCGATCAGCTGGGCCTGGAGTTCTTTCCACTTCTACTTGCTTATTTCCCCAAGTTTGTGGTAGAAGGGAAGTCGGGAGTCAGAACTCCCGGCCGTATGGAGCGGCGGCGCCGTCTCCGCAGTCGCTCCCTCTGTGGTAGCCTCCTCCTCACCTGACCTGCGAGTTAGTTTTGGAGAAGGAGCCGTAATGGGACCCTGACCGACTTGAGAATCCAAGCCTGGCGACAGAATCTCTAGTGCTTGCTGCGTAAGGGTGGCCTCGCACCCACCTAATGAAGACTCGTCTACGATGACTGCTTCCGTTGCCAAGCTAGGAGGAGGAACAATCTTTGGTGCCTGCTCCTCAATTGAAATAGAGGCGTCGCCCACCGTAGCCTTGGCCGAAGTGGGAGCAGCCACCTCGGGCTTGCCCTTATGAGCGGACTTCTTTATCTTCCTCTTCTTCTTCTCGGGTCCCTCTGGCCGAGGAATACCCAGCTGGGATGTCAGCATCGCGGCCATCTTTTCTAGATTCTTGTTCTAGAACTCAACCTCCTTAGCCGACAATGCAGTCCTCACCCTCTTCAGAGGCAGTTGGGGCATGACTGATTTAGCCAACTCCAAAGCCTTCGACTCCTTAGGCAATCTAGGATCGGCTTGGACCGAAGATGCTACCCTCTCCTGGTCAGCCTCGGACGGCTGAATATGGGATAGACCAGCCACCCTAAGGAAGGCTATGTTGAACAAGCTGCTGATGTTACGAGACCCAGCATAGGAGCAGACCTTCTCTAGATCTTGGTGCTCTTCAGCCGAGAGGGGAGCGACTTCAGCGCCTCCTTGTTGATCTCTGGCCATGAACAACAAGCTAGAATGGGGTCAGCTCCAAAGACCCAAACGAACCTCCCCTTCCAGTCTTTGTTCAACTCGAGGAAGCTCACCGGCTTTGCACCTGAGTTAACAAAGAAGTAGTGGGCGTCCTTCCTTGTCGTCTTCACGCTGACAAGGTGGCTGAAGAGTTGGAGGGTCAGCTCGAACCCCACCCGGTAATAGATTACTAGGAACGCCATCATTATAGCGATGGCATTAGGAGCGAACTGCATGGGAGAGACCCCCAGTCACTCATAGACCCTTCACAAAAGCGAGGGAGGGGTAAGCATAGCCCGTATTCCATGTGGGCTAGGTACAGCGACGCCTTGTCGATGCCATGCTCGAACACAGCGTCCTCCTTCTCTGGCAGCGAGAGCTCGAAGGCCACCGGAATGTCGTACTTCTCAGAGAGGATCACCAGGTCGTCACTCATCACCTTCATGTGGATGGGAGCGAGAAGGCCAAGCCTATCATAGGAGCGGAGGAAGAAGAAGCCATTGTTGGGGTTTCTGAATTTGATGTACGAAAAGAAAGTTCTGATGTCCGAGGTTGTGTAAAAAAACACATATGAACAAAGAGTGGTATTTATAGAGTGGTAAGAGCGCGCATGGCAAATTCAGAATGGTCCACCTACTCTAAAGATCAACGGCTCTGATTAAGGATAGAATCCAAACTACCTTTTAAAAATTGAAGCGCCACCTATTTCAGTTTCCCACGCTCCTTTGCATAGAAATCAGAGCGATACTGACAGTTAAAGTACAATGACGTCATTCATAGTGACTTGGCTCAATCACATTTTAAAATTTATAGGCCCACTAACTCAATGGGGCCCTATCGACCCCCGCTAGTTGCCACCGCAAGCTGACGACTAAAACAAAAACTTGAAGCGGTTAAGTCCTGGGGAGACGACTCCCAATCGACACGGTGTTCTTTCAGAATGATGGCATCATAAACTTAACATATCCAAAAGGAGACGAATAAATTCACAGGGATACTATCGATGCATATCCCGAATCGTCGAGTCGACAACCGCGCTGCTAACACATCGAAGGAAATTTGCACAGAAAATCATAGAAAAATCAAAGACAACCCTAATAATGAAAAGTAATGCCGTTTATTGTCTTACCAAGCATATACACAAGAGTACAAGTATGTTACATCCTCTGAGTCCTTAAACCTAAGTACGGAAGGTCCAAGCCTGTCCCAAGAGTTAGGGGTAAGGAGACGTTAGAAGAAGGTGGGGGAGTCGACGGAACCTCATATGTAGTGCCATCTCTCTCCTCCTCAGTCGAATCCACACCAACGTCCTTCTCGACTCCCCCAGTCGAATCATTTGCCGACTAGATGAGGACCGCCTCCTACTCATCCTCACCTTCGCCTCCTTCCTCATTATAACCACCCCCGCCTTCTCCACATTAGTGAGAATGTCTGTGTAGTTGGCAATACTAGGAGGATATTGAAGTCAGCCTTTAAGTTCTTAGTGCTCGATAGGTAATTGAGCCACCATGTAATCACAGCCGGCTTTACAGGCTAGCGCGACTTCAACTTTCCCCATGGCACTCTGGTGAAACTCCTCAACAATTGTGGGTCGACTCTTTTCTACAACGACCGACTGATAGTCGGGAGACTCTAGATATACCACCTTGCTCTCTGCTAGGCTCAAAGCTTCTTCCAGCTGAGCACACCTCTCCTTGAATTTCCGCTTGGCAACCAGTTCCTCCTCTAATTGGACTTCAGCATGTTGAGCAATTTGCTTCTCCATAGAGACTTGCGTCACAGCTAAATCCCGCTCCTTTAGCACCTCACTAATCGAACTAGTAGAGCTAAACCCCTGGCCACCATCTTGAAGTTTTTCGCCTGAGTTGCTGAACCTCAGCCGACTTCCTCGAGTCGGAAGCTTTGAGCTCGGCAATTAGTTGGTCTTTCACTTCCATTTCTCACTGCCAGTCATTGAGCTTAGTCTGCTTTGCCGAGAGATCTGTGACGACTTGATCAAGTTCAGCACTCTCGGCAACTCCATGCTCCCCACCCACCTTTCGGAGCTTCTCGAAAGCGTGATGACCCCATGCCAAGTGATGGTATATCTCCTACTCCAGGAGGCATCCGTGAGTCAGATAACTCCGAAGGATTACATGGAGGCCTACGTCGGGAATAGCCCTCAAGAGCTCCTCATCATTAGAAAGGCTGAATTGCTCCATAGCCTTCGCCTGCATGTAATGAGACTTGAGCACTGATGAACAGACATCCATATAGTTAGCGGGGTTATACCGGTGTTCATCATCAGGCTCCTCCTCATAGCTTCCACTAGGAGGAAGTCTCCCTATTAGCAAGTCCTTCATTTTGGTCTAGGCCCCCACTTCAGACTCGGCCATATAATATGCGGAGGGCCATCTTGCTGGCATGAAACCCCCTTCTTTATCTCTACCTGGCTCCTTACCCTATCCATGGGGCCCCTGCAATTGATGGCTCGAGGTGCCCGCTCTAGTTTGGGTCTCATCCCTACTAGGAGTCGACTCTGAGATGGCCCTTTACTTAACTTCAGCAGGCTAGGAAGTGATTTCCTCTCCCGAGTCAGATGACCCCATCTCCATTAGGTCGGCTAGGGTCTCCCCTAATCGCTTAGCCCCCTGAGCCGCAAGTGGTTTTCTTCTGCCACTTTCTACGGAAACCTTGGACTACACCAGGGACGGCCCACCTAGGCTCTCATCCTGCCTTGGGGTGGACGTGACTCCCTTGGGAGCTATTCCTGTTCAGGGTCGCTTAGCCTGTCTAGTTGCCACCACCCCCTCTGACCCTTCAGAAGATTCTTCAGAGGGAGCCAGCTCAGTAGTGGCCTCTAGGCCTACAATCCCTCCGAATGTTAGATTGTGAGCCCTCGTCTCGTCCCGCTCAGTAGGGGGGATGGACAAGACCCCATGCAACCAAAGGACAGACTTGTCGAGGAGGGCCCCCATCGTGCGTGGTCCAATATAAGAAATGATTTGCTCTAACTCCCGCCTCTCAGCAATAAACAGAGGCTTCGGGTCCAGAGCCCCTTTTCTAATCTTAGGCCAACTCGAACAGTCAAGGTTAGAGTCGCCCCCTCTACCCAGACGAACCTCTCCTTCCATTCTTTGTTCGATGTGGGAGCGTCAAGAATCACCTTGAACTCTCCAGTCGCCTAGAGATAGTAGTGAGGTGCCTTCTGCACCATCACGCTTACCAGATGACTCAGCACAGTTATCGACGAGTTGATGCCTAGCCACGAGAAAATGACAACGAAGCCCACCAGCACTCCAGCAGAGTTGGGCTTCATCTACATCGAAGACACCCCCAATGCCTCAAATATTCTCTGAAGGAATGGGTGCAGCGACAGCCACAAACCACACTCCAAGTGCTTGATATACAAGGGGGCTTTCCCCTCGCTATGATGATATATCACCACAGATCTCGTGGGCGCTGTCAGCTTGAGCTCCTTCGGGATGTCAAACTTTGAAGGCAACGCCCGTATTTGTGCTGCGGTCACCTTGGAACAGAAGCTATCTAGCTGGCTCAAGCGTTCAGAGTCCATGAAGAATAGTTCGAGGAGATGCCAGAGAATCGTCGGGGATCTGATTCTGTAAAATGTCAAGTAAAACTTATTTTTCCTTCATTCTCACTCATATAAAGAGACTCATGAGGAATAGGCTAGCCTGTCATCCTCCCTCTATTTCCGGTTTAACGGTCGGGATCACTTCTCTCAGAAAAAGAAATGTCAGGCGTAGAGAACGAAGCATCAGCAGTTCAAGGCTGCTCGCTGACGTCAGCCATGTCCCATCCCACGAACCTTCGCGGCCCCTTTCATATACGCTCTTCTCGACCAGGACTCGAGATTCTGTTTTCGCTCAGACTCGGCTCAAAGCTGACTCCAAGCAAAAGGGGCCAATTGTTATGATCCTGGACATTTTTCCACTAATTACCCTTGAATTTTGGAAGGAAATCCCATGCCTAAGACGAGAAAGTGCACTTAGGCCGCACTAACTACAATCCCACAGACGACTCGAAAGTCAGTGTCAGTCGTCCCCTAAGTCGACTACCTTCATAAGGCGACTCGGGCAGTGGAGCCAGACTTCGACCCAATTGAGTACCTTCATGGATGACGCAAATGGTGGTGTTAGATAGTCACTCGGATGGATGACGCGAGTGGTGGTGTTAGACGGTCGCTCAGATGGACGACGCGAATGGCGGTGTGAGTCAATCTCCTGCGTGATTGACACCGTCTCTTACTCGATCGACTCGAGCTCTCATCCCCAGATGATGGTTGTATGAAGTTTGGGCTCGACAACACATCGATATCGCATTAATTGTGAGATCAGTGTCTTGATTCTCCCATCTTACACAGTAATTAAGACACCTTGAACTATTCTAGCTGCAGGCATAACGGATCCCATCCCCATTAATACCAAGGGAACAGTGCTAACTACCACGCCGATCTCCAATCATCACCTGTTAAGAGTGTCAGACGCAGCCCTTCTACCTGTTTATGTCTAATCATCGAGTCAGCACATGTCAGAATAGGGCTGACTCACATCTTAGCTCAACACCAACCAGAATGACCTAAATGCCCTCCAACTCCCATATAAACAAAAAACTAGACAATAAACAAGTTAAGTAACTTTACCTAGAGAATTTCCTCTCAGACAATATCTTCATTTTCTCTTTTTTAAAAAGGAACTCATACTAACTTCATCATCGGAGGGACAACCGGAGATCCCAACTCTACCCTTTTTCACAGGTTCCCTTCTGAAGCGGGAGAAACTACCGAAGAACATAACCACCAGGCATTGGAAGAGGAAGCGAACCCCACTCTCCAAAACCCTAATTTGACAAAGATTATCGACTGTGTGATCCGAGCATCAATAACTGGATATAGTTAACAGATAATGGATATAATTAACAGATATAAAGTATATTCAACAGATACTGATAATCTGGAATGGAATAAAGGATTGGCTTATAACTCTTTTTAAATGATTAACATCACAATTAGTAAAATTAACTTAACAGCTAATAAAAATTAGTAAACTATACAATTTTATTATACATTTAAATCAAAGTTAATGTTTATTGCATAACCCTTACAGTTATAATATAAGCCTAACAAGTACTTGATATAATTAATAGATATGACCTAACTTTAACAAATATGTTAGAACCTTAACAGGTACTTCCAAATGTTAACAAGAATGATATAGTTGATTACACAACCCCCTCTAAAAGAAGAAAACATAAAACATTACGCTATAGTCTTATACCACCTTCCTAAAATTCCCAATTTTCAAACCGAACTCATAATTTCTTGAGTTTGTAAATAATCATCACCATACATCCATTAATTTAAATGAACATTTTTGTATGTAAGCTTTTACATCTCAAGTACCAAAGCATTATGTACAGACTACATATAATTCCTAAGCCAACAAAATGGCCTCTGTATAATAAAATTTCAAGCAAAGACTAATCCTCTCAATAATATCTCTTGAATCCTATGAACGACCAACAAAATAAACCAACAAAACTTTAGCAATATGAGATCTTTCTTTTGATGAATTCAGGCTTCAATAGCATAATAGAGCTCCAATCAATAACATTCTTGTGCGACATTTCATCAAATCCCTTTTTTGCCAAGCAACAACATTCTTGTGCGTCATTTTATCAAATACCTTTTTTTATATCCAACTACCATCTAGACTTGAAGTACATGTCCTCAGTGGCACAGCTAATATAGACATCATTAATGAGACCTATCTTGATAGAGAAATAATAGATTTGGGAACCAATGAAAGGGTCAGCGAGGGTAGCAAATGCCTTGAGGACAAAGGGGATAGTGAAATCATTAGAATAGGCAGAAGCAGAGCATGGAGATGAAGATGGAGAGGGAGAGATGGGGGACGGGAGTTCTGGGTAGAGTTGGAGATGAAGATGGTGAAGGAGGGGATGGAGGGGAAAGGGTCGAGCTAGAGGAGGTGGAGAAGAAAGAAGATGAAGAAGTTAGGGTTTTGGGAAGGGGAAAGGGAGGAGACAGGGTTTTATGGGGTTTATGGTGGCAGTCGAGGGCACAAAAGAGTTGAGGGACTCAGCTTGAAGAGGAGGAGGAAGAGGAAGAAGTATGGTTTTAGGAAGGGGAGAGGTAGGTGATAAGCTTTTGTGGAATTTACGATGGTGGTAATCGAGAACAAAGAGGAGGGAGAGTAGGTCGGAGGTGAGACGCTTGCCTTGAAGAGGAGGAGGAGGAGTAGGAGGAAGTTAGGGTTTTGGAGAGGGGAGAGGAAGTTGATGGAATTTTTTGTGGGGTTTAAGGGAAAGAAAGGAGGGGAAATTTTGGGATTTTGAAAAAATACATATACAAATTCTATACTGCTAATGTGAAGGAGCTGAATCACATTGAACATGAGTTTTAAGGCTCTTGCACACGGAAAATAATAGTAAGAGTTGGGTCACATTGGTCTTTTCATTTTGGGGCTTTACACAATTTTTCCGATAAAGTTTAAGATACTAGAATAAAATTGGTTCGTAGTTTCTTCTTTTTTTGGAAGTAAAAAAACAAGGCAAGTCGCTCTATCATGGTATATATTGAAAGAAGTAAGAATATACAGATATTGGTATCTAGTAGTGATTTTACAATGTTTTCCAAATAGGTATAGGAGCGGACCTTGTCGTCACTCTACACAGTGAGGGAAACAATAGAAATCACTCATAGATACCCAGGTAAAATCCAAAGGAAGAAGGAAACAACTAAATTCTTAAGATGGTATGAGCTATACAAGAGCTCAAACTGGTACAAAAATTGATTGTATGCTTAAACAACTTTCAAAAATCTTTTGCGCAAAGACGATGGGCAGCTGAATTAGTCGGCTGCACCCCCATTGTTATCCTCGCTGGAGGAAATGAGGGCTGAAATCTCCTTCTCCCTCACAATTGTCTTGAGCTTGAGTCCGTTTTTTGATGCGGCAGAGCCTGTCTAGAAAGTGAGGTAGTAAGCTATTTTAGAGATCAAATGAGGCTGATTCAAAGTTATTCCATTCAGGATGAGGTTGTTGCGAGCATTCCATATAGTCCAGCATACAGTAGGGAAAGTAATTCTCCATAGTAGCCTTGCTGCTGGCTCAACAATAGAGTTAGAACATGCTTCGAAGCATTGGTATACATATGGGGGAGGTACCTGGATACCTATGATGGGGATGAAGATGTCCCAGACTTGTTTGGCCAGATTGCAGTTAAGGAAGAGGTGGTCATGGGATTCTGTATCACGGGAACAGAGTGAGCATGCTGGGTCACCAAACCACCCTTTAATGGTTAGTCTCTCTTTAGTGTTGAGTTGTTCATAGAGAGCAGCCACATAAAGAATTTCACTTTGCTAGGAAGAGGGTTTTGCCATATAATGTGGCAATAGGGGCTGCGCGTGCCTCCATCGGAGATGGACGAATAGAAGGACTTAACGGAGAAGGCTCCAGAACGATCCAGCGGCCAGGTGGCGTCATCGAGGGTTCGTAGTCTGTATTTAAAGTCCATTAACTCATTACTGTGGTCGATTTCTCCCCAACATCTATATCTTAGTAGCTTATTTCACTAAATGAGAAATCAACTAAAGCTTTTTCAATTTGTCTTCCATAAAACTAGGAATCGTTAAATAAATCAAAATGAATTTGTGGGCTGCAATGTAGTTCGCTTGCTCTCCTTTCCAATATTGCAAAAGATCCCAAGTGCTTGGTCATAATCGCAAGCTAATTATTCACCAATCTCCCATTACCTTGATGTCTTCCACGTTGTTACTATACATTTGATGCTCTAAAATGTTAAATATACTAACAAATAAGCAAATAAACAGATAAAATAAATACAAGAGGCAAGAGATTGGGCACATTAAGGAAATTCTGGCTAAATCCCTACAAAAAATGTATTATATAATTGTCGTCCATTAACACTATGATGATGCTATTTTGTTGGTCCAACAAAAAAATAGACATGTAACCTAATCCAGCGTTTGGGGGTTACACGTTGCTAAATTTAGGTTTGTGTCTTCCATTTTCCAAGCTTGCATTTTTTGCCGGCCATGATTATGACTGATTGGTTTGTTTAGTTAGGTCGACTCACTTTCGACTTTATGTGATATTACACTCCATGCTCTCCCCAATAGCTCAAATAAGTTCTCTCTTATATCTAGGACGTGGCAACAAATAGGATATGAGTCTTATTCAATATCCAATATAACAGCTGTTTTCAATTTATTTATTTGTTTTTTTAAGTAAAACGGTGAGCAAGAACCTCTGGTGTTTCATTGGTGTGTATTTAATGAAACAACCATAAGTACATGCACAAAGATATGGCCATATATAAAGCTAGCAGCAGTTTAGAAAACACAAAGCATAGAAAAGGACAAGAAAAGGGGCGATGATTCTCTATATTATTGATTGTAGAGAGTCTTTACAAGTTGTTATGTGGATTAATAGTATTAACTAATTCGGTGGGTCTCATAATTTAAAGGTCTTTTTATATAGTTTAAATAAAGAATACCATTCGTAGGGTCTATTGGGTGAGAAAGTGTGATTGGTGAACTGTAGAGACTCTCTACCACTAAAGATATAGAGGATCTCACCAACATTGGAAAACATTATAATAACCAAAAGGAATTGATGTCCGGATAAAATACATCGAGCTTGTGCTCACCAATTAGATGCTAGACACCCTTCTCCAAATTGTTTTCTAATTTTTCATTCTAACATTATCCCTACATGTGAATTGGAATTTATAATTATTTTACTTTTGAAAAACCCTTTGAAAATTATTGATTTTTTAATCCATGTATGCAAAGAGGTTTTATTATGTGTGTGGTTTTTTTTTAACTCTGAAGATATTTATAATAAGGGTTTTTTTAGATATTAGTCCCTTATATCTTCAATAATTCCATATAAATCTATCAAAGTTTAAAAATTGCACATTAGTCCCTTAAATACTTTAGGGTCTTGCAAAATGATCTCTCTATGTGTATTAGTTAGTACTTTGTAACTGAAATACTAATAGAGAGACCATTTTACCTGACCCTATAGGATTTGAAGAACTAATATGTAATTTTCAAGATTGGAGGAATATTATGTAAGATTTAAGGGACTAATAGCTGAAAACCCTTTTAATAAAATGATGTGTTCGTTTAGGCCACAAATTTAACTAACAAGGCACCTCGTGCTTCAATTGTGGGGGTCCAATTAGTTGTCGCCTTCTCAATGGAAGGTCACCAAGCCATTCAATTTTCTGTCTTTTATTTAGTGGCCAAGTATTTGGTTAATTTGTCTCCATCCCAATAAGAGATTTGTGGAAGACCAGAGTGCCACATCAAAGACTTCTATAGAGGTGATGAAAGCTCCCATTCTTTTGTTCATGTATTGGACATAATTATAATGCTAAGCGTATGTGTTGGTTTGTTTGGGTTGATAAGGATATTTTAGCTTCAAGACAAAACAAATTCATTCATCGTGAAGTGATGGTAATCAAGTTGAAGAACAATTGACAAAAAAGTAATATGTGATCACAACTTGAAAATTTGATTGGAACATGGTACTCTTATTATCAGAGTCTTATTAATGTAGAGGTAGAGAAAACAAGCCAAATATAAACAAAAGCTTTTATGACATCATTGTACTTTTTTATCTGAAAAGAAAAAAAATACATTAGAAAATTGTAAGAGTAGTGTTAAGTAGATCAATGACTAATAATTTTCTTTTCTAGTGGTTGGTAGGGAATAAATAATAATGAAAATATCACATTTGCTTCTCTTATTTGTTTTAACAAATCGGGCCTTTTATCTATAGGCTATTATGCTATGTGTACGTTGCAGGTGATGCATGTTATAATTATATATTCACGTACAACAACGTGATACTACATGAATATTGTTAATTAATTTAACGTTATATTTATAATTTTAACAATAAGTTCAGGAGAGCTACCTCATAATAGCAACACTTTTTTGGGTTTACCCTAATATAAAAAGTATCCAATAAAAATGCTACAAACATAAGTTTTCATATAAAGAAAATGACTCTTAAAGAGATTGAATATACTTATGGATCAAATTCTACACTATTTACCTAGCGGTTCGTTCTTATTATAACTTAAGGAAATTTTTTAGGGTTAATTGCAAATAGACCCCATGTACTATTGACAATTGTGGATAGACCTTTTATAGTTCTATTAGTGAAGATGGAGTCTCTATACTATTTGTCTAAGTGCGGGTTGATCCCCTTTAGTTAAATTTTTTGACTCTTTTAAGAGTAATAAAAAAAGCAATTAAGGGCTATCCTCAACAATAGAACTATAGGGAGTATATCTGCCTCGCCAAATTATTTTTGACTCTTTTAAGAGTAAAGCAAATTCACTCAAAGGGGGTCTATCTGCACAAATGGAACTACATGTGGTCTATTCGCAATTGGGCGATAGTACAAGTTGTCTATTCACAATTGGGCGATAGTACAAGGTGTCTATTCACAATTAACCTAATTTCTTTATGTTATCTAACTTCATATATTGTTAAATTAAGTACATTATCATTTTTAATTAATCCTCAATGTCTTTCAATTAAACCTCTCATATACTCTTCATCTCTTAAAATAATCTGACGAATCCATCTTCCTATATTTTCCCATAAAAGTTATGCTTTAGCACTCATTTACAAACCCAACTCCTGATAAAAATAGAGCTTTTGGGAGAAAAAACCTTGACACCCGATGCTATTGGAACCCCTCGCGAAACCTCAACACCATCACTTCACCGGAATCGTCATGAGATCCATTCTCTTTACAACCCTACAATGCCCGCTCGCCTGACTGCTCATTCCCTCATCCCAACACCACCACCCGTGCAAGCTGACACCAACCACCGAGTAAATCCAACAGCTCCTTCCACTCACAAATGATCGTGCTGATAAGGTGTATTGATAAATTACAACATTGAATATATAGAGGTTTCTGTCGTAGTTATCAACTCCTACAAAAATAGTACCCAAAAAAAAAAAAAAATACAAATATCATAATAATTAGATCTTAATTAACCCATAACATAATTTCATGGGGATCCAAGACCCTCATTAGTTAACTAATGCATTAATTAAAGCTTAACAAAAAGCCCAATTTCATGTTAACCAATAGTCATTGCTACCACCAACTTTAATGTTTATAATTATTGGGAATTATCAAAACTGAGAGAGGCAAAAAAGACAACCAAAAGTTTTTGACATAGGAATCCTCTTTCGTAAGTAGTATAGATTTAGATTGATATTTTGAATATTACTACTCCAATAATCAAGTCAATCAACTAGGTTGAACAGTGCTTGAAATGTTCTAAAATTGACAAAAGGAAAATTAGTTGAAATGAAATGCATTGTTAGTTCAACTCTTCGTCTCGTTCACTCTATCACTTTCTTCAACCCAAATGTAGATATATTAGCTTTTAGCTTGTATTTTGATTGGAAAAAATATACATTACACTTTCACAAGTCAAATTAAGTTGGCTGAAGGTTAAGGTTAAGCAAATCTTTTTTTATATCATACTATATACCTAATATAACAGAGAGAAAAGTTTAATAGGTAATAAAAAAAAGAAGATAATCAAATCAAGCCGCCATTCTTACTATATACCTAATTCTATTGCAAAGTGAGGAAAATAATAATATCCTCTTCGGATGCTGTTCATGACATATATATAGGATAAAATTCGCAAAACTCCCAGAAAATTTTGAAATGTCATTTAACTTTTAAACTTTTGCATTTTTATGAATCTATTTTAAGATAACCACTACAATTTTTAAAGGGTTATCCAGAAACGGTTTCCGGTTAAGTGACATTTAGAAATTTGTGGGGTCTATCTCATAATGGGCCAGATGTCTTAGATGGTTTGTGAAATTTACCCTATAAACTACTGATGACGTTATTGAAGTCATGTCTCTTGAGTTTTGTGTGACAGTTCTAAATCAACTGCCCCTCTGTGAGATAAGTTCCGGTGCACATGAATCATGTTTTAATGTTGTGAAATGTATTTTCCCCCCTCTATCTATAACAGCTATATTTGGTCCTCTCTGTGAGAGAATAAAACGCTTTATGCACATTTTCCATATTGTACAATA
>JBAKGM010000233.1:29174297-29190012 GCA_037177215.1 Asparagus racemosus
AAAAAGGTGAATTCTTGCTTGAATATCGTTGTAAAAAATAAATTTGTAACGAGTTCAATTGCAGATTCAATGGAAACGTCTACAACTTTTTTCCGCGAGAACAACGACGAAAACTAACCTCGTTGAGCTTTGGATGCACTTCTTCACCTGATTATTTGATGAGAGCGGCACATGCAAATCATAATCTTTACACAGTGCTTGCATTACACTATCGACACTGGGTACATACTCTAAATCGTCATTTATTATATCTTCATCGGCAAGCTGCCAATTACAACCCCCTCCTGACGATTCAGTTTCATCAAGATCGATTACAAAAGGTTCAATGTCATTAAGTATAAAGTTTCCATCGTAATCGAGCCCGGTCTCGATATCAACTTCATTTCCACTGTCCGTGTCCTGGGCCGATGGTTCAGTATTAGATTCAGCACCATACAAAAGGGAGTCAGTAAAGTAGTTTTCTAACCCCTTGAATGGTTACTTATCCGCGACCACCGTCTTGACTATGTTCTCTGCGTCGACATATTTTAAGCACTGATGCAGTGTGGACGGTACTATGACATTACTATGGATCCAGGACCGACCCAATAGTAAATTATATAAAGTCTATGCGTCAATGACATAGCATGTGACCTCAGATTTAAGATCTCCGAGCTAACATTTTAACTGGATTTTACCCAATGGTCTAGATCCACTGGTATTAAATCCATAGATGACAATGCCTATGGACGCTAACTTGCTAGCTGGAATTCTGAGATGATACATCAATCGGAGTGGCATGATGCTGACTGCAGATCCTGGGTCAACTTAGATTCGGTTAACGGAAATTGAGCCGATGTGCCCCGTAAAATATAAGGGTCTGTCATGCTTTGAATTTCTCACTTGCATATCATCTCTGGTGAAGGTGATGCAAGGGAAATGTTTGGCCGCCAAATTGCATTCTTCAATCTTTTCAGGAATCCGCTTCACTTGGGTGATGAAGGTTTCTGAATCAGCTAATGCTTCTTGCAAAGCCTCTCTGGTTTCTTTAGAGAGACAAAGCAACTCATAAAGAGTTATTCTTGCTGGGATATTGGCCAATTGAGCCATAACATCGAAGCAATACTAAGCACTTGAAAATTCCGGTTTGTCTCTTCCAATTGGGCGATTAAATCGAGACTGCCTTGGGGCTAGCATTTCCTAATGTAGGGGTTGCTTCCCTTTTGGATCAGGCATGTCTTTCTTGGCACTCTCCTACTGCTGTGATTTCTCAGCACGTGTAAGAGGAGTTATCGGCACCCCCAGTTCCGTTAGCGTCTTGGCATTCGGATCGGAGGCTTTTAGATATTTATAACTGTATTCATGCCCACTTTTGGTAGCATAAGCTGCGTTTCTTTCTGTCGCAAGCACTTCATGTTCATTTTCAGAAGATGAAAGAGCTGAGATTTCCTCGTCATCTTCCTCTAGAGCTACTGAGATGTGCTCGCAAGACCTGTCTTTTAGCCTCGACTTTTGCGCTGAAGAAGATCTGGCCCACTGTTCATCGTGAAGGAGATCGGGATGTACCCAAAGTACTTCGCCATGAGGGGTCGTGTGTGAAACTAACCTCTTTTGACGCTGACCATGTGGATCATCATTAATTGTCTTCATCTCCACTTTTGGTGTGATTTTTTGTTAATACAGCATAGGCGGCATGGACCCGAAATTGATAGCCACCATGTTCGAGCCGACTTTCTTCTCTTTCTTTGCCGTTATGATGCTGGCATCAATCAAAACCTGGATTTTGTCTTTAAGGATGAAGCAGTCCTTCATTGGATGATGGACTCTTCTGTGGTATGCACAGTATTTTGGATCTGAGATCTTGTTAGCCTCCTCTTGATTTATAATCGGGGGCAGCTTGATCTTGTTATTATCCAGCAGGTATTTGAAGATAACTGGAACCTCCTCCTCCTTGAAGGTGTACGTCCGTTGGAATCTTGGATCTGGAGTCTTTTGCAACTCTTGAGATTTTTGTTGAAATCTCAATTGCGGTTGTTGCTGCTGTGTTGGCTGTTGACGTTGCTGTTGGAACGTCTGATTCACATCCACGGAAGTAACCGGGACCTTTTCTCTGTCACGAGGCATGAAGTTTGATTTTGAGGGAGTCATTATTGGTTCAGTCCTCTCACTCTTCTTCCTCTTAAGGAGCTGTTCGGCTTGTTCCCCCCGAAGTTTCAAATCTTTCCATGTGGTTGGTGCTACAACCCCCATGGCTTCCAACAAATCTATAGAAAGATTGTTATGGCATGTGTACAATATGAACTCCTCGGTGACTGGATCTCGGCAATTCATAGCCTTGTTGCGGAAACGCTTCATGACAATGTCAATCGATTCTCCACTCTTTTACTTTTCATCTAAAAGAGTTCCAATCGAGACTTCAGCATCATCATCAAAGAAGTTAGTGAGGAAAGAACTCTCCATGTCATCCCAGCAATTGATACTCCCAGCCTTGAGTCTTCGATACTAATTGAAGGCTGCCCCGCGAAGGGTGCCAACGAATGACCGAACCATCAAAGGCTCATTTCTCGAGATCACTCCTAATTGAGACATGAAATAGATCAAGTGTTGCGTGGGTGATCCCCTTCTGTCAAATGGCGTGAAGTTAATTAAATTGAACTTTGGCGGGTACGGAATTAAGTCCCACTCTCTCGGGTATGGACATGGAATGCCATTCTTCTTAGCTTCTTGGGCAGATATCAAAGCATTGATCTTACCTTCAAGCTCTTTCATTTTTTTGCTTTCACC
Organism: Asparagus racemosus; assembly: GCA_037177215.1. Taxonomy (NCBI): domain Eukaryota; kingdom Viridiplantae; phylum Streptophyta; class Magnoliopsida; order Asparagales; family Asparagaceae; genus Asparagus; species Asparagus racemosus. The sequence continues at coordinate 29,177,061 of JBAKGM010000233.1, forward strand.
TTCACTTCGCTTGAGATTACCACCCCTAGCAGGATGGGTCGTGTCATCTCCGCTTTAAGTTTTCTTCGAAGGCGGATCAACGATGATATTTTCCTTCACTTCTATATCGCTATCATCCACATCGTGAGTGGCATTATGACTAGGCCCAGCTTGATGACTAGACTCAGGTCGAGCAACCTTTTGACTCTACAACTCCCTCTTCTGTTGCATAGCTAGCTCCATCTCTGTCTTCATTTTAGCCCTGAGCTCTTCTCTCTGCTTGGCCAGGGCTTCTTACAACATTTGAGCCAACGTTTCAGGTGTAATAGTGTAAGCCTCTCTATACTGACCTACACTTGACATTGTATCATCCGATGCTATGGCTGAATAGGACTCAGAGTTCTCATCTTCAGACGAATCTCCTTCGTACATTCTTCTATAGTCTCTGCATCTTGTAGCCCACAGTTATAATCGAGACATTCTCTGGGAAATCCAGGCACTGACTTTTCCTTCAGGAGTGAAGTCAGGATCAAAACCTGTCATAGCTGTCCCCTTCCCCTTGTTTACCATGTTAATGGTGACTTTAGGGAATTCATCTCTTTGGATGGCGCATCTTCTTCTTCGAAAGCATCTTTGCCTTGGCTTTGATTCTTCTGCAGTTGGCGAAGATATCCATTCAAATATCGAAGCTCTTTGTGAGTGAGTCTCAGAACAATCACATCCTGACAGTAATGTTCTGATCAGGCGTGCACATGAGCAAGAACGATCAATTTCATCAATTGTCCTCTTTCGTGGTTTACCACCCACAGTCTGGCGATATGGTCGATTAGGGTGACGCATGATTTGCTGTTGTGAGTCATCATGAGTTGAACTCCCACCCCCAAGTGTAACGTTATTTTTGATTGGAAGACACGTCTTCTTTTGGGGATGTTGACCACTCGACTTAGCATACTCACTAAAAGACACTTTTGGTCATTTGTCAAATGAAGTTGTCCTTGCATGAATCAATATTGTATTGTCATCTCTCGTGACTTTACGAACAATAGTACGCTTGGAATTCTTCCTCTCAACAGTCTCGCGGACCCCCTGCGGGATACTCAGACGAGATGCGATAGGAAGTTTTAAAACTTAGGATAGATGTCTCGGCTTGCTCAGGGTGCTTAAGAACAGCAACTGGATTCTGTGTACGACTCCTAGTCTGTTGTCGTGCATGACCTAGGCGTTCGTGCACGGGTGCTTTGCCTTTGTCTCCGGGCAGTGGATCAAGGTGATTGAACACTGAAATTTGTTTATTTAGCTTCATTGTTGATATATCTGCAGGAGAGGTGGACGAGCGAGGCGGAGGGGAATTTGCTTGACCTGGACAATTGAAAATGTCCAGAACAGCTTTTCTTTGGCCGAGACAGTTGGAAGTGTCTCGGGTGAATGATCTTTTGGCAAGACAGTTAAGACTGTCTCGGATGAAAGCACTCTGGTCGAGACAGTTTGAACTGTCTCGGGTAAATGATCTTTTGGCGAGACAGTTAAGACTGTCTTGGGTGAAGGCCCTTTGTCCGAGACACTTGGACTGTCCTGGGTGAAGGCTTTTTGTCCGAGACACTTTTGACTGTCTCGGGCAAAGGCATGGCCTTGGGGCAGATTTTGCGCAGATTTCGAGATCCACACTTTGCGACTTGATCCCTTAGCTAATTTGATTCTTGCACCTTGCGAATGATTTCACGTGCGCAAACGGCACGTGCACGACGCCTTTGAGCACGTTCTTTCTTTGTCAGACGTGTTCTCTTGATGGGGGTCCATTCTTGCGCGGAATATTAGAAGTCTGGATCTGAGATCGAGGCGCTGCATTTTCTTAATGCCTCTAGATACTGAGGTTCGCATAATAGTGAACCCTATCTAGTGACTCCATGGCCTTCGCGAGTTGGCGTGCTATTTTCTGGCGTTGCCTCTGACGGGCCCTCTTTGATAGGGTCGCAGAGATCTTGCGAGATGACTCCTTCACTGGAATGGAGTCGGTATGGGTAGAGCTCCCGGCTTTGTGGTTTGCCAGGGTATTGCGGCAAGAGGAAACCTCCGTCACACTTGGGCGAGATTCGTCAACCTTAGTGACGAGTCGGACTTTTCTCCTTAGAGATGAAATCCTCCAATGCTTGCAGGGCGAGGAGGATCTTGATGAAGAGGAGGAGAGGTACTCTTCAAACTTAACTTGGTCGAAGACGTAATCGAGTCCGTTGACCATGAGTTCAGCCTGATCGTTGATTGACTGCGACACCGAAGTCTCAATGTTGAGACTAGTGGCTCCCACTGTAGTCGCCATCGTGTTCAGGTCGAAAGTGAGTTTCTTTGTTATTTTCATTATAAAATGTTTTGACAATGAAAACGGATGATACACTCTTTACAAACTCGAATAGAAGATGCTACACGTATAGATCTCCTGCTTGCATGGGTTGTTTACTTGTGTCGGGGATGCGTAATCTGTGGACCACCGATCAACGATCACTAAATCAGAAAGGTTAGATTCCTGCTTCACTAAGGAAATAAGAAAATAAGCAAATATCTTAGCTAGGTAAGACATCTACTCTTCCCAAGAATAAGTCAAAGCTTAAACTCGAGGATCTCCAAGTGAAATATTGAAAGCTCTGTTCTTTCTTTGAAAATCTGCAGCTCCTGGTCGAAATTTCTCCGACCACTCCTTAGTGGGTATGGGGTGGTATTTATAGCTTTTGGGAAGCGTAACTGCTGAAGGGTCGGGCACACGTTGCATAGTGGGCGAGACAATTTGTAGTGTCTCGGCCCAAAACTGTCTCACAATGGGCGAGATAGTTTATGGTATCTCGCACCAAACTATCTCGCAATAGGCGAGACAATTTATGGTGTCTTGCATCAAACTGTCTCGCATGAAGGGTCGGGCATCTGCTGTTGTAACCGCTTCCCCTCGCTTTTAAGGCACGTTTAATGCCCCATTTATGCACTTAATGGGCGTTTTTTAAGAATGTAACAACCCACTAACGTAACTGAACATCTCCACATGTTGAAAAGGTCAAATGGACCCCACGAACAACGATAAAACACGTGCAAGTTCCTTCAGACACAATATGTGTCTCACCAATGGGCGAGACACAAAAAAGTGTCTCGCCAACGGGCGAGACACAAAAAAGTGTGTCGCAAACGGGCGAGACACAAAAAGTGTCTAGGACATGTATTTGTCCGTTTTAACTCTGTGGTTGATTTCCTTGGGTTTTGATGACATAGTTCTTCAATCTTCTCATGATTAAACCATATTTGGGGTTCATTGGCAATTTTTGATGCCTACAACTGCTTATGGTCACAACAATGTATAAAATGAAAGTCGAAGGTACATTAACGTAAGTATTAAAAAGTTCACAAACAAAATTACATCACTAAGTAGAGATTTAAAAGAAACAATTTCATGATCAAGTTATATTAAAAAAATAAACCAAACAAGTATGACTTAACCACGTTAATGCACGTGCATCTCAACTATTATTCTTAAAAATATTTCTTGCACATCACTTAAATAAGTTGCTCAAAAAACTTAGGGGGTGTCTGGCAACTCCCCCACCATCCAAGTTAGTAGAGTTAATTTAGTTAAAGGGTTGAATTGTTGTTTGGATAAAATTGAGCCAACTCCAAACTTAGTTTTCTTAGTTCAAAATTTAGGCTCTTATCCGGGTTAAGATAGATCACCCCCTACTTGGTTTACAATTAACCTAGTTAAGATTTTAACCATGTTAGGGAGGAGAAGCCAAACACACCCTTAGGGTTTGTTTGATAAACTGGGTAAACCAGTTTTGATGGAGACAAAATGAGTCTATAGCCTTAGCCCTTGTTTGGCAAATAAAAAAGATAGAAAAAAATAGTTCTTTTGAGGTCCACTTTTGTTCCATAACTATGCTAAAAATAAACCAACTTTCACTTGGTTTATAACAGAACTAGTTCAAAAAGGTTGTTTGGTCTACAAATTAGCCTAACTAAGTTTAAGCTAGAATTAGTTCAATAAAATGTAGTTTAACACAACCTACACCAAGTGGAGCTAGTTCAAACTTAATCTACATTATTTTCAAATTTGCCAACACACCCTTAGAGACCTATAACATGCATAGAGCATGACTAATAGGGTTGAATTAAACTCTCTATTGATAGCATCATTTGCTCAAAGCTAAAATCTTGGACCCCCACAATTGATAATCCAATGCCGTCCCTATCAACAATCCATTTCCTTCACTCCTCGCTATTAATTGATGATAAGTGGTGACTAGCTCAAACCGCAGTAAAAAAAAAGACCAATGGCGTATCAAGTTTCTCTCTCCTCATAAATTTTTGAACTTTCTCTCTCCTCCCCTTGTTCTCCTTCATCATCCTCCCCCAAAAAGTTTCCAAGAATTCTCATCCCCCACATCCTTCCTTTCTACTCCACCAATTGAAGCCACATCACCCTCAACAACCCCTCTCTCTCTACTTTCTCTCTCTCTTAAAAGAACATCCCAGAACGAGCAGTTTCTTTTCTTCACTCGTAACTCCCTCCTCAATAAAAGCCCAAATTCTCCCATCGCTCCCTTTGGACACTGCCAACTGCAACAATACCACACAATTATTAAATAAATAAATAACTCCCTCTCCAAAAATTTTCCCCCATTTCTTTTGCTTCAAATTCTATAACCCCTCTCTCCTTCTTCTCACCTGCTCCTACTAACCACACCTCACACAAATAAACAAAGAAGAAGCAAAACCCAATTCTCTTTCTTCTTCTTTCTATTGAAAAAACAGCGGAAAACAGGACATGGGTCTTCGCTGGTCCTGATTTTTTTTCATCCATGGATCTTGAAACAGGCGTTTATAATAATCCCGTCAAAGTAATTTCATCTGGGTCTTGCTTGTTTTGCTGTTTTAGATTAGTTTTCTATTGATTATCCAATCAGAATTTGATTTTGTTGGTTTTTTTTTTTTATCACAGAGAGAATCTTGGAGGACAGTGCTTTCACTAGCGTACCAGAGTCTGGGAGTGGTTTATGGGGATTTAAGCACTTCCCCATTGTATGTATACAAGAGTACTTTCGCCGAGGATATTCGGCACTCTGAGAGCAATGAAGAGATCTTTGGAGTCCTCTCCTTTGTGTTTTGGACTCTAACTTTAGTACCCCTATTGAAATATGTGTTTATAGTTCTAAGGGCTGATGATAATGGTGAAGGCGGCACTTTTGCGCTTTACTCTTTGCTTTGTCGACATGCTAGGGTTGGGTTTCTGCCCAATGGGCAGCTTGCCGATGAGGAGATTTCGGCGTATAAGAAAAGGGATGGGAGGTTTCAGTTGTATAATGGGGATAGGAGTGAGAGGAGAGAGGGGGCTGGGTCAAGGGTGAAGAGGGTGTTAGAGAAGCACCAGGTATTGCAAAAGATGCTGTTGATTCTTGCACTGTTAGGGACTTGTATGGTGATTGGGGATGGAGTGCTTACTCCCGCGATTTCGGGTGGGTTTTATTGCTTGTTCTTGATCTAATTTGGTTTTAAGTTTGTCTTTCTTTTTGGGTTTGGTTGGTTGGTTGGTGATTTGTTGGCCGCGACGGAAGTGAGAAGAAGGGAAAAGGGGCAAACTTGAAAATTTGATTCAACTTAGCTTAGTTAGTGAAAGAGATGAAAAAAGGATATATCTCTCACATGAAAGTAGGAAATAAGACAACAAATAACTAAATATTTTTGATAAATTAAAAACATTTATTTTCCAGTTGTTTGATTTATCAAAACCGATAGAATTACTTTTTTGGTTGGGAGAAGATTTATCTTCATTTCAGACGATGTTGTAAAATAATCTTCAACTTCTAAAATTAAACTATTGTAGATTTTGTAGAAGTAGATTCTGATTAAAAACTGTTTTTATGATTACAAAGTATATGCTTGTGTGAAACTAGAGAGATTCTTTTTTTTTTATTAATAAATTTTGTTCAATCTACTGCAGATTAGTGCTTGTTATCATATTATTTGTGAGTCTTTAGCGTGCTGTTTTTGTTTGTGCAGTTTTTTCAGCAGTCTCAGGGCTCGAGCTTTCAATGTCGAAGCAGCACCACAAATGTAAGTGTCTACTGATTCTCTTTTATTTAATGATGATTAGTGGACAACTGGACATGTTTTTAAAGTTCAGTCCATGAGAAGTTTGATTGTGTTAAATGTGTTAGAGATGAAGTATGTTGTTTGGTTACCCTTTAAAACGCTAGAATATTTGACTTATAGGATATCTGAATATCACCTTCAGGATGATATCATTTATTAAGGGTATATGCATATTAAATATATGTTAGGTGGTTCTGGGTCAAACAAGTTGGTTGCATGTCATTTGATATGTTCGAAGATATTGAGTTCAGCTTGAACATGTTATATTTGTTGGTGAAGATTAGCAATGATTATGATTCATCATGTACTGACTACTTTCCCTCAATATCACCTTTGAATAATTTGTCATATGGAGTTATTTTTAACAAAATCATAAAAGGAACATTTAATTCTGTTGTTATTTAGGAAAGATGCCATTGTAGATTGCCAGAGTAAGTTTTGGGCTAATTCACGTTATTAGCGAAGCACACGTATTCTCAGACATTGATGAACAATAGAAGTAACCAGTTGTATAGAGCTAGTCTTTCATCTAAAATATGTGTTATGTGGCCATCTTGACCACATAAGGATGTATGATGCCTATTTCTGCCAGATGGAAGGAAATCCAAAGATGAATTTTGTTATGTTTTGAGGTGACAAAAACAACTGATAAAAAACATAATAATAAGAGAGAAGGGCCAATGATTCGTTTTGTTTGTCTGTTTGCTTGACCGGTTCTTGGTTTCTCTCCTTTTCAGCCAATTTTGTAGGAGGCGGGTAATGGTAGCCACACTGCTTTAATCTGTATAGCTGTAAGCCAATAACACTCCTTTGTTGTCTATGCACCCAAATTTACTTTTAATAACGACAACTAATGTTAATGTTTTCCTTACCCTTACAAATAGGAAAATATGAATACAGTAGAATGCGGGTTGATGATAACATGACATATATGAATTATGTATACAAGTATGGTACTGGTTTATTTTACGGCGTACTGTAAGTTTGGTGTGTCGATATAGGTTAATTTTTGAGTTGCCTTGTTTGTATCATATTGACATCGAAAATGTAAGATGAACTCCGTAGTTCTAAACTCTCTGTAGATATATGGCTGTCCTTTATTTAAAACTCCTTAGAAATATGAGCTTGCTTTGATCTATTACTGTGAAAGTTGCAAATTCAAGGGCTTGTTTGCCTGGTCAGGTTAAGGGTATAAATTGGTGCTCATTTCATTTAAGTGTGAACTCTTCTTCTTTCTCAGAGTTGAGGGCTTCATACTGGTTGACACCCTAACTAGTATGAATATCATTTAGGACATTGGCTTCTTGAAGAACCTTCATTTTTTGTGGCCTGTATTCTGGAAGAAGTTCAATATATTTGAACTCATTAATAAATTCCTTTTTAGAAGTTCTACAACTATTCTTGTCCATTATAACTACATAAGGATCTCCGTACTAAATTTACCATCCACAACATAATTAACTCTTATAACTTGTAGGCAAGTAGTACTCTTTTATCCTATGTTAAATTCTCCCCAGGAGATTTAGTTCAGGTTAATCGTTCAGAAGAATTAATTATGCAACTCTTATAGTTATTATGTGGAGCCTTATCCATCAAATTATAAGTAGACATGCTGGAACCTATGCTGCAGCCTCAAAACTAATGTGCAATCGATTTGTTGTAGTTCCGTATGGTAAGAGCTTGCCAGTCGATCAGTAGTTTATTATCAATCTTCATTAAATGAAGGTAGATCTATGGCTGATTACTCTCTTAGCAGTTCTTAAAGAGGAAAATAAGTATAGGTACCAAGTGAAAGATTTGAGAACAAATCACCTTGAAAATATGGACTATTGACCACCTAAGGCAACAAACGCGAGCGTTATCTGTAAACTTGTGACTGTGAAAAATAATGACGGGATTTACTTCTGAATACTCTAATGTGAACTTGATCTCCCCAGAAGTAACATAAAACTTAGACCCTCAACTTTCAAATGGAGACTTGTAAAGTTCAAATGTTCTATTGGTCAGGCATGATTAAACTCGAGTCTGTCATACACTAATTCCCAAGGGGAAGCAATCTGTGAATTTTCTGTTTTTCAATAGCAATACAAGTGGTGAACTCTTAATTAACCATTATTATGTTTGTTGACTTACAACTTGATCTAACTTTACTCGTTTTCATAGTAGTTTGTCACATAACAATGTTGTAATCTAATGCACTGCATTTCAAATGAATTGATGTGCAGATGTTGAGGTTCCTGTTGCATGCATCATACTGATTTGCTTGTTTGCGCTGCAACATTATGGAACTCACCGTGTAGGATTCCTCTTTGCACCGATTGTCATCACATGGCTATTATGCATCAGCACAATCGGATTATATAACATTTTCTATTGGAATCCTCATGTATATAAAGCATTATCTCCATATTACATGTATAAGTTTTTGAAAAAGACTCAAAGAGGAGGCTGGATGTCCTTGGGTGGAATCTTGTTATGTGTAACAGGTATATATTGAAGCTAGCATCTTCTTTCAAAATCGTACATGAATTATTCTCTTATAATACTTTTTTGCTTACAGGCTCTGAAGCAATGTTCGCGGATCTGGGGCACTTCTCTCAGTTATCAATCAAGGTAAGGAAATGTGGATTTTTATTGTTATTGTTGAATCTTACAGAGTTCACTAATCGATATAATTTTTTTATACTTTCTAATTGAAAAATGATGCTTTGTCTGTTGAAGTTTACTATGGGTCTTTTATTATTCAACCAACTCTTTTTATGATAAAAAACACAAAATATCAGTTATATCGTTCGAAATATTGACTGGGATTGTAGTTGCATTGAATGTGATCCTTCCAAATGTAAATACGCCAATATCCTCAAGGTCACTTCGGTACTTGAGTCTTAATTAATTGTTTCATTTCAGTTTATTATTCAGTTCAAAGATATGGCTGTCCATGTAAATGAATTAGACCAAGAAAAAGGAAGTGGTTAGGTGAGTAGCTTATGCCACTCATCAGGAGTTAGGGTTTTAGTTTCATATCCTAATGAGCCATAAATTTATCCTTTCGTGTTTTAGAGTTAAGATTATATATTAAACTAGCAATGTTTTGTACAAAATTCACAAGTGTGATACTCTGACATGGACATATGTGTCCAATACAACAATTTTCTTAATCGAGGTTACTATACATTTAACACCTCATGTTTGCAAAGGCTTTGGTTTATCACGATATAATCAAGTACCAGTAATGATAGCTTCGGTTTTTTGATAAACCTATTATTCAACTAAGTTTATCATGCTTGGGCTTTTCAATGAACCTGATCAACTATCCCTTATGCTTTAGCTGTGATAGAGAAACAGGATCTAATGAACAATTACTTGTGTACAGATTGCTTTTACTTCTGTGGTTTATCCGGCTTTGATCCTAGCATATATGGGGCAAGCGGCATATCTATCTAAACATCATATTATCGAAAGTGAATATCGAATTGGATTCTATGTATCTGTCCCAGGTACTTGCTTATTACTCTGTATTTATTATCTTTATGTAATAAATTACATAGAAAACCATTTCCAATCAGTTTATCAACATTTATTTTAACTTATTTTTTGCAGAAAGATTAAGGTGGCCAGTTTTGGCAATTGCTATACTTGCAGCAGTGGTAGGAAGCCAAGCTATTATTACCGGTACTTTCTCCATCATAAAACAGTGCTCTGCTTTGGGCTGTTTCCCTCAGGTAAAAATTGTGCACACATCATCCAAAGTGCATGGGCAAATATATATACCAGAGATAAACTGGATCTTGATGATATTATGTTTAGCTGTTACCATTGGCTTCAGGGATACAAAGCACTTGGGTAATGCATCAGGTATGAGCTGAATGTCATAATTTTCTTCAATGCTTCGTAATTTAATTAAGATTGCATGTTTTATATTCTAACTTATATATCTTCTCCACAAGATAATGTTACAGAGTTCCTTCTTTCAGCTCCTCTGACATGATCTAAGGGCACGAGTTTTTTATTTGATATTGGATTAGGTTAGAAGCTTATGAGATTTTATATTGGAGATTAGAGATGGAGGAGGGTAGAGGAATGCATAAGCTTGCCCATGCCAAAGGAGTCTTAGTAACTTTAGAATATTACAAGGAGTGACTTCATGTTAACAGTGCTGGAGTTTCTTTTCCTGTTACTTTAATTTGAGCATGTTCTTTGCTTGCAGCTTGTTGGGATCTACTAACACATAAGACAAACTCAATAAGTATAGACTAAGCTGCTTTTCTATCTTCTTGTTTAATGTTATAAGCAAGCTGGTATATGTTCAACCAGTAAGTACAATGTAGTGATTGTAAAAATTTGATGCAAGTTTGCTAAGAAACTTGATGACCATAGTTCAAACAAATATTTCTTAGGATTTTCTTTCACCCTGAATTTGAACTAGATGAACATTTTCCCTGATTGCAAGCTTAAAATTCTCATAGTAAATGGTATTTTCCGCGCTCGTGCATTATTGAACCATTAAGATTGAAGCAAATTGTATGCAAGACCATATCTTTTTTCCTGACTGTTATTTTCCCTTCATGGTACAGGCTTGGCAGTGATAACAGTAATGCTGGTAACCACTTGCTTGATGTCCCTCGTAATGGTGCTATGCTGGCACAAGAGTATCCTACTTGCTATATGCTTCATCTTCTTCTTCGGTACAATTGAGGCTCTCTACTTCTCAGCTGCCCTCATAAAATTCCTCGGTGGAGCATGGGTCCCCATTGTCTTAGCTCTCATCTTCATGGTTGTTATGTATGTTTGGCACTATGGGACTCTTTTGAAGTACGAATTTGACGTTCAGAACAAAGTGTCCATCAACTGGCTCCTTAGCCTTGGCCCAACTCTTGGAATTGTTCGTGTTCGTGGTATTGGTCTCATACACACTGAGCTTGTTTCTGGAATCCCTGCTGTCTTCTCCCACTTTGTCACCAATCTTCCTGCCTTTCATCAGGTATGTATTTTTTTAATCTTTTGCTTAGGCATATCACACAAGGACCCCCCCCCCCCCAAAAAAAAAAAAAAAACCCACCCACCCACCCAGCGACCGCTGTGCGCAAGTGGCCCAGTGGTTGGAGTCTGGGGCCTTGCTCAAATAGGCCAAGGGTTGATCTATGTCTATGACATGTCTATCTCTACTTTCTAATTATTAGGTATTGCAACACTATTGCTATTCACCTGGGTCTGGACTGTGAAAGTGGGTTCCTAGGCCTCGGGGTTTACTTGGCTGGTAGCCTTGTACTAAGCCAAAGTTCCTTGCACCCAAAAAAGAAAAAAAAAAAGGAGAAAAGAAGTGAAGTAGGAAGAAAACACCCTTTCAAATACTTTTACTGTATATTTGTTAGATATCTGATGTCTGTAGAAAACTAAACAGATGTAAGAAACGAAAATAGTTTATAGATTGATTTGCACCATCTTCAATAAAATTCTATTATTATTTTGCATCAAACTAATAAGAAACAGGCTGAAGGGAGTACTTATAAGATAAGTACACAGTTCTTTGTGTGGGTGTTGAGATTTAAACTATCAAGGATTATTGGGCACGTAGTTTATCTTTTGTTTCCCTTTTTTAAGGTAAATTTCACATAACTGCAATGAACTTTGGGGTGTTTTCCACAGAACTACTGTAAACAATTTTTTAATAGAGAAAATTATATGATTTCTCATGAAACTACCATGCCTGATGGCAGTTAGGGTAAGTTGTCAAGTGCTCCACACATAATGTGTTAGTACAATTTTACTCTTATATACTTTGTATATCTTCTATATTATCCTTATAAATTTTGAGGATCGATAGATATAGTTAATGATATTTTTCTGTAGTTTTGAAGTTCATGATAGCTTTGCCCAAAACCCTCATTTTTCATGATGTTTTTGTGAAATGTATGTTGCTTTTATGCAAAGGTATTCATGACCATGACAACTTTAAAATCACCAGGTCCTTGTTTTCCTATGCATCAAATCCGTCCCAGTCCCATATGTTCAACCCGAGGAACGGTTCCTCATCGGTCGTGTCGGCCCGAAAGAGTACCGCCTCTACAGATGCATCGTCCGCTACGGGTATCACGACGTGCACAAGGACGACCTTGAGTTCGAGAAGGACCTCGTTTGCAGCATCGCAGCCTTCATTCAGTCCGAAGGCAACTCTGAACCCAATGGAACTCCATCATCCGAGGTTTCTATCAAGGACGAAGAAAAGATGGCCGTTGTCGGTACAGGATTCAGGCTACGAGAAGACGAGAACGGCGACCACAATGACAGTGACAAGGATGCAGCGATCACAGATGAAGATGAAGGCACATCGAAGCCAAGAGAGATACAGTCACCGATTGTAGTGAGGAGGAAGAGAGTTAGGTTTCTCTTGCCAGAGAGTCCGAAGATCGATAATGGAGCGAGAGAGGAGATGGAGGAGCTGATGGAGGCGAGGGAGGCTGGGATGGCCTTTATAATGAGCCATTCATATATGAGAGCAAAGAGTGGATCAAGCTTCATAAAGAGACTGGCGATCAACGTCGGGTACGATTTCTTGCGGAGGAACTGTAGGAGTCCAACGTATGCCGTCAGTACGCCGCACGCTTCTACATTGGAGGTAGGAATGGTGTATCATGTATGAGGGTTTTATAGGATGGAAATGGAAATTCTTGTATATTAATCTTTGTTGTGCTTTGTATATTATGGTTAAGGGATGAGTTTATAGGTGTAGAGAGCTTCAAAGTTTTGAAGATAAGATACCCGTGTAAATGTGATGAAATTTTTGGGGGATGGAGATTCTGGTACAGTAGACTTACAGGTACCCCTTTTTGGGGGGGGGGGGGGGGGGGGG
>JBAKGM010000233.1:29209491-29229822 GCA_037177215.1 Asparagus racemosus
ATATATATGCTAAAACTGGCCCATTTTCCCATGATTTATTCCTAACCGGTTACAATAAAACTGGGCCAAAAGCAACCATGCCCCAATTTTTAAGGGTTTATTATCTCTAATTTTATGTAAATCTCTATTAATTTTACACAAGCCATTGGCATTATTTTCTATTTTGTTTTGGAGCAAGCAGTGAAGGGAATTTTGTTTTTGAAATAATAACAAGATTGATGACAAAAAAAAATAAAAGAAAAGAGCTGGAGACCACCACCTTGAAAGTTGTGAAGAAAATGTGGGATAAAATAAAAAAGCAAAGAAAAGTAAAGTGCACATAAACCATCTTTTCCCACTAAAAAATTTCTGAACCATTGTCTCGTGCACACTGCTTATTTTGGTAAGCAAAGCTTGTGCATTAAATTATTGAATAAACTCCCTCAAATTACTAATTATTAATACCATTAATACTATTATAGGGACTGTATCACACTCTTGAGCACTGCATTGTCTCTTTCGCCTTCCCTTTTCTCCTCAAAAGGGTTCATTCATATTTGGGACCATCCCCTATTGCTCTAAAGTTGGGCAAAAAAGATAGCAAAATTTGGCCTCTATGATGGGTTTTTTTCTTGTTGATCATCATCTGAATGTTGAATCCAGCGCTTGGACTTAAATGGGTTTTCTCTAGCCTTCGTTCTAAAGCTCTCTCATTCTCTCATTTCCTCAGATTTTTCGGTCACTAGCTCTTGAGAGATTAGCTAGCAATGGGGGAAAACAAAGGGGTTGCTGCCCTCATCTTGTTGTTGATTTTTCTTAGTGGGTTTTCTTCAGCTTCAGCCGCCTCTCCAGCAAGTGGGTTTTCTACTCTCACTCTTATTTTCTCAATTTTTTTTTCATGTCACTCACATTTGCGTGCTATTTCACTTATTTATGTAGAAATCGTTAGTGGGTTTTTCTCAAATGCACTATCCCATCTCATGAAGAGGATTTGGACCATCACTTCTACTCCAAAGACTGGTACAAGCTCTTCTTCTCATTGTTGGGGCTAATGGAAATTAGAGGGTTATGATTTGATTTTGTTTGATTCTGTCAATTTGCAGTGGTTACTGGCCGGCCGCAAATGAAATTTGAGAGTGGATACGAAGTAGAGACTGTTTTTGATGGGAGTAAGCTCGGCATTGAGCCATTCTCCGTCGTGGTGGCGCCCAGTGGGGAGCTGTTGGTTCTTGATTCAGTGAATAGCAACATGTATAAGATTTCTTTGCCATTGTCGAGATGTGAGTCGTATGCTTCTAGTTCTGTTGCTGTGTATATTTTTTTTATTACGTAATTGTAATGTTGCTTAATGTAAAGCAACATGGTGATGAATGTTGGACATTGAAGTATCTGTTGGGATTTTGCATTTCCTAATTCTAGAAGCAAAATTGTTTAAAGCTTTTGTTGAATTGAGCTTACAATGCTAGAATCTTTCATATGACTAGTTTGTCTTTGTTGGATCCTAGTTGATAAAGTTCAAGTGTTCAAACTGGTCCCCATAACATCAAAAGCTGCTCCTAGAATCCAAGATCTGTGAAAGAGACTAATTACTTCAATTGGCATTTTGGAAATTATGTTGATTTTATGCCCTCTTCAAAGTAGTTAATGAGCAAGCATAGATTTTTGCACTTAGCCTTTATATGGGAATTCCCTTCCTATTACCTAATTTACTTCTGATTATGATTTTGCATTTTATACTCCTGATTATTTCTCATTCAATAGCTTGAAATACTAAATTTGCTTAAAATTTTGTTTCCCGCTATTGATGCTAAACTATATACATTGCTAAAGGCATTCATTCAAGAAAACTGAACTATGAAACTTAATAATGTTTAAAACTTCAAATTGAATATTGACACCTTCATCACTTTATCATATTAGCTTCCTTAGTATTGGCTCTATGTTACAAGATTTTGCACACTTACAATTTTTTTTTAATTTCCGTTTTATGATTTCTGTCTTCTGAAAATAATGCAGATAGCAGACCTAAGCTGGTTGCTGGTTCAGCAGAAGGCTACACTGGCCATGTCGATGGTAGACCACGAGAAGCAAGAATGAACCATCCAAAGGGGTTTGCAGTTGATGACAGGGGAAACATTTATATTGCTGACACCTCTAACATGGCCATCAGGAAAATCAGTGACACAGGTAAGGGAAAGGGACATTTTGGTATTCAATTATTGAAACATTTAATCCATAAGACTGAACTTCCCCTGCACTAAGTAGTAGTCATAATAAGCATATAAACTCTTTAAGTTCTTCAAAGTGAAAGAATGTTTCAGACTAGATTCTTCCTGTATAATTTACAGTCTGTTAAATCCTTGTTTAGAGCACGCTTGATAACATGATGGTATATCAGATGGAGATTTTTAACTGGACATGAACTAAGAAAATTTGTTAATAATTATTTGTTGATATTTCATTTGTTGGGGCTCTTGTTTGGATAATATGCTTGGAGGATAATATTTTTCTGCAACCAAGTGTACTGAAACTTCTTATTAACTGTGAAGCTAATTTGGCTTGAATTTTTTCAAGTATATGAATACCGGTTGTACTATGTTCTCTAAGTTTTGGTTGTTCTTGAGTAACTACAGTATGTTAAGATGTTGACCCTCGGTTTCTATATCTTTCCTCCTATTTCTTTTGCATAGTCCTTCTAAGTAACTGTGTGAGAGAGAGGGGGAAGGCACGTCATATTGGTGATTTGATTAGTATCCTACTAGATTGATTTTTGGGTGAGTATGTTGCAACCATTCATTCACAAAGCATAATATGCACCAGGAACATGTACCACTATGTTATGAGGTTGAAAATGTCTCTATTTTTTTTTCGTTCAAGTCCTCTTTGCCACTGCAAATGAGGACAACTGGTGACCTAATTTATTTATTTATTTGTTTTTCTTTTGGGGGGGAGCAGGGGTGGGCGTGGGTCGGGCCGGTTTAGGCCCGTGACCCAGCCCACTAGGTTCAAGGTCGGGCCAGGCCTAACCCGAGCCCGGTTGGGTCAGAGTGGGTTGGGCCTACTTCTTTGATCCTGGGTCTGGGCTTGGCCCATGACCCGCCTAGGTGCGGGCCGGGTCTGCCCCGACCCATGGCCCATGGGTCGGGAGCCAGCCCGTAGGTTTTTCATCTAACTTTTTTCCTTTTTTTACATTTTTAATTATATTAAACTTGTATTTACAATTATAAAATTATTTTTAATTTATTTTTTAGTAATTTAAACTTGTATTAAACTATTTTTAAACTTGTATTAAATTTTTTAATCCTTCTAAGTAGACAACAGCGACCTTAAAGATCGCTGCTTTGTTTCTCAATGGGCCATATGGCCCACGAGCCAAGACCTATGGCCTTTTGGCTTTATTGGCAGCTAGCTGCAGACCCAAATGGCTAAGAGAATAGCTAGTTTAACTAAAAAATATATCAAGGGCCGGGGCGGGCTGGGTCGAGTCGGGCGTGAGCCGGACCTACTTCTCTGACCCCCCCTCTAGAGCTGGACCCAGCTCAGCCCGTGACCCGGGTATCATGGGCCGGGTTGGGCCCATCGCACTATGGGCCGGGCCGAGTCGTGATCCATGGCGGGCTGGGCCAGGTCAACCCGCGGGTCGACCCGACCCACGCCCAACCCTAGGGAGGGGGAGCAGAGGTCTTCATACTATGTGCAAACTACATAATGTGTCTTACCTATCTTTGTTTTAATTACCTCATGCACTAAAAGATACAAATCTAAGATATTCCATGAAAAGTTAAGTGGGTGTCCATAAATTATATAGGGTTTGGCTTCACATTAGTAAGCGATATAACCTATTTATGGTGGTCAACAAGTGTTGGCCACCTTAACAATAGAGATCCCTTTATTGAAAAGGAATTCATCTTTTGCGAATTTAAAAATATTTCCATCTCTAAGAGAGTTAATCTGGTCTTCTCACTGAGCACCTTAGACAGTATGTTGTGCGCTCATTGACCATCTTAGACTGTATGTTGTGCTCACCTTAGACTGTATGTGGAGTGGCTCATGTAGTTGAACCCAACACAGCTATAAATACCATGTCTTAGCATGTTCATACCCCAAAGAGCAATTTGATGTTTTTATTAAATGTATAATGGGCAATAAATTATTGGTACAAATATCTGTTAATCAGAATAAGCGAGTTGTGTTGGTTAATGTTACTCAATAATTTGATTTACAGAAAGGACTATAGAGGCAATGATCATCCAGTTACCAATTTGGCTAGAATCCCTGACAAACTTGTTTGAGGCAAAAGTTTGCTAGAGATTGTAACTAAACTTGTAACTAAACTTGACAAGGATGCTGGGAGCGTCTTGTTTCTATTTGGTTTCAAATAGGGTTTAGTATGGAAAAGTATGGTGTTGGGATTTAGACCCATGTAATTGGGAAAGGAAGTTGGATGGTTAAATATATTCAGACTTGTGACTTAAATATGGTTAGTTCTTTTGGGCAGTATAATCCCAAGCTTATTAGCCAGTTCTATCTCTGTGAGCCCTTACACCCAGCAAGTGGTATCAGAGCCTAATGGTAAATTGTTATGGCCACTTGTGGTGTTTGGAGACTTGGTTGGCATAGGGTAGAGTCAAGATTGGAGTGCATATATTGTCACATTCGGTAGCAGTGTGACTTGGTCAATCACAGGTTAGAGTACCCCTTGGATTAGCTAAGAAACACAAGCACGTCGAATGAGATAAACCACCACGATAAATTCTTAATGAGTACCTGGCTTTGTTTGGCAACCCAACAAAAACAAGGCGAACCATGTATTGTACCTTAGCCAGGCCAGAGTTGATCCAGCTAGGAGGTGGATAAACTCTGGCCTGGTTTAGGAGGCTAAAGATGACCTAAGAAAAGTTGGGCCAGAATTGGCCTAGCTTTTCCCAAACTCAAAATAGACTAAAACTGGGCCTTTTAGTGGGTTGCCAAACAGCCCTAGCATAAGTTTCAGACCTTAAATATCATATGGGATACGATCCAAAGTGTTTCTTCGTATAAGAATTCCTATGTAACTCTAGAGTAATGAAGATAGCATTTCGAGGGAACAACAATGAAGGAACTCCATTGCTAAGCACTTCAAGTCAGAGCAGTATAAGGACATATGACCACAAGTCCTTTTACGGGTTAAAAGAAGTGTCATAGTTGATGCTTGTCTTGTGCATATAATCCAGAGACTAGGATACCAGGCCAGGGTCACCTTCCAGTGGCTGAAATTTGTTTTGGATTATAACAAAGTTCCATTGAGCCAGTTATAGTTATTGACTTATTGGTCTAAATCAGTGTATGGTGAATTCTGATGTGTTTTAGTTATTTTACCGAGTAAAAACATGCCTTAATTACTGTTTTTACTTGGGAACATTCTTCACTCCAGGTTATTAGTTATTACAAGATTCAGCTTGCCAAATTGTCCTTCTGCTATATGTATGAGATCACTTAATTACGTTAAATGACTTCTCGCCTATCCCTGAAGTTAATTCTTTGCTGAGATTACTTGGTTGCATAAAGAAGGGACTTTTTCCTTTTTTTGTTTTCTTTTTTATTAATGATTTTTTTTGCAGGATTATATTCACTGAGCCAAGCCCATTCCCTTCCACCCCACTCACACCCACACACACAAACCACATTACCAGCATTAACGTATGCTGAAAAGTTTAATTAATTAATTGTAGATTTATTGATGAGGGGAAAATACAAAGGAACAGTGTAAATTTTTAAGAAAAAAGAATCAAATTCTGGCCTGTTTTTCTTATGTAGGAGTTACAACCATAGCTGGAGGGAAGGGGAACAGAGGAGGGCATATTGATGGACCAAGTGAAGAGGCAAAATTTTCTAATGATTTTGAAGTGGTTTACATTGCTAGCAGCTGTTCTCTTTTAGTGGTAGATCGAGGGAATCAGGCCATCCGAGAGATTCAGCTCCACTTTGATGATTGTGCTTATCAATATGGAAGTGGCTTTCCACTAGGTAATTTTTATTTAGCATAGGTGCTATGTTATTTGCTATCAAAGTTACATCCGTGGATAATGCGCTTGAGTATCCTCTGGAATCCCAAAGAGTGCTGTTTCTTAATTGTTTGTTATTTGCAGGAGTTGCTGTGCTCCTTGCTGCTGGTTTCTTTGGTTACATGCTCGCTTTGCTGCAGCGAAGAGTTGGAGGGATCGTCTCTTCAAAAGATGTGAGCTTACTGTTACGAATTTAAATTTCTCTTAAAACTGTTAAATAGTCATATACTGTACTTTTGGATACCTTTTTGTTGCCAGCTTCCATTTCTCAAAATGCAACGAATCCATCATGAGATTCATAACCCTTTTTATCTTTTCTCCAAGACTAGTAGACTAGGGACCTTTTTTTAATTTTAGATTTATCTTAATTGTACTATTTCTTTGATGTTGGTTTTCTATGACTCTATATTGCCTTTAACCCTTTCGCTTCCTTACATCTAGACCTGAACAAGCAACAAAATGTTGGAATGAACTTTGTTGAACTATTAATTTAGACACAACCCAATAAGGATTTGCCACATTCTATTTTTCTCCTCTTTCGCAGCTTGTGGGCATATTGGCCCTGTCTTCTGCTTTGAAATTTACCGTCAAATTTGATTTTTATTTCTCTATGTATATAAGTAGCTTGTGGGCAAGTTATGCTCGTATTCTTGTTATTCCTTATTATATACTTGATTGTAAGTGGCTAACAAAAGGAAAAAGAGAACCATTATTTGCTTTCAATTTATTTTCATTATTCATGCTTCAAACTAAGATTCCTAGTTTAATTTCAGGTACAGGAACCTTTGACCCCTTCGAAAGCATCCATACCTCCTCCATACCAGAAACCACTTAAACAATCGGTAAGGCCGCCGTTAATCCCTAATGAAGACGACCAACAGAATCAAGAAGAAGGGCTTTTCACCTCCATAACCAAACTCATCGGCGGTGCCAAATCTTCAATCTCAGAAATCTTTGGATCAACATTCTTCAGAAAGAAACCAAGAAACAACCAACACCAAGGCTATTATCAGCACCATAACAATTATCAGCAGCAACGAAGAACAAACTCATGGCCAATGCAAGAGAGCTTTGAGATCCCAGATGGAGACGAGCCGCCCCCTGTAGTAGAAACTCGAACTCCTACTCCAAAAAAGACGTACGCCTTCATGTCCAAAGATACGGATAAAATACACCATTTAAGACAGGGGAGAGCTTATTTTAACGATTGGAATGCTACTGAGCAAAATCAGCAGCATATGCATCTACAGCAGCATAGGCAGCACTCTTTAGGTCCTCAGACTTACTACGAGCAGAGCTGTGAGAGTACAAATGAGATAGTTTTTGGGGCTGTTCAAGAATTGGATGGCAAGAGGAAATCAGTGGAGATTAAGGCAGTGAACTATGCGGAGCCTGTCTATGATCAGTATGGTCTTCGTTCTAGGATGCTGTACAATGGTTATAGCAATGGATATTAGAAATTTTTATAGTGTTATGGGTACTCTTATTATGTGATAAAACTTGCCTATGGGCTTTTAGATGTCTTTTCTTTAGACATTTTTGATGATTTATATGTATAAAGGGGAGGGAAAGCACTGGCAATGGAAAAAAAAAAATGAAGCCTTATGTTGAGATTCCAGGAAGGAAGTTTGATTCCAAGTTTGATATGATATTGCTGGAGCTCATGAGAAGTTGCCTATACAAGCATTTTAGTGAAGTAACTTATACATAATGTTGAAAAGAGTCGTTTGGTAATCATATATTAGAAGTTGCTTTTGAAAGCAGTTGAAACGTCTGGTAAAATTGTGCTTTGAAATCATTACGAGTGAACATGATCAAAATAGATATAATTTTAGCTACCAAAATAGACAAAACAATTCTAGAACAAATAAAGTAATATTGACAAAAGCTAAACGGTGTATATCATTTAAACAAAAAGCTAAACAAAGCAAAATCTGCTTTCAAAAGCATATACTTAGGTTGCTTTTAAAAGTACCCCTTAAAAGCAAAAATAAGTTTCAATAAGCATGTTTTTTTTTTTTTTTTTTTTTTTTTGGGTTATCAAGCACTATTATTAATTGCTATGTGAGAAAAGAAAACAATACCAAGTTTGCCTTTAATCTGTCTGTAACTGTTACATACATACTTAACAATAACAACTGTGTTCAAATGATTGTTGCATAAGGGGCTTGGACTGCTTTTTGCGACGGCCCAACATGTAATTGGTCCTTACTTGCAGTTGAGCATCAAAGACTAAACATCACATTTAAGGCGTAAAGCGAGTGAAGCAAGTTCCTCGGATGCCTAACATAGCGTATAGGACATTATATTGAGATTAATTCTAATCAGTGCCTCGTAATTTTAGTTTTGGGATATCTGATCAGGGTATCAAACACTATAGATCACCATTTTAGGGATTTAATTTATTTATGGATCATATACATCACTATACAAGTAATCCTCTTGCGCGATTGCAATAATAAAAACAAAGTTTATATTCGGTTTTTTTTTTTTGGTTTTGAATCAGCATGAATCTTACAGTTCAATTTCAGTAACTATCAACATCACTAAAACGCATGCCATAGAACCCCAAATTCCCTAATATAATCCAAACATGGTTATTGGAGGTCGAATAATAACCAAAAAGACGAAGAATAATAATGACCCATAGGCCATAGTCTTTCTAAATTTTCTTCCGACCACGTAGAAATAAAAAATCATTTAGCCAGTGGACTGCAGTCATCTGGACCCTATTTACGTTAAATTTCCATTGTCGTCGTTGCTTACTTAGTTTATTAATTAAGGTAGCTTTCTTTTCTTCCTTACAAGCAACACAATCTCTTTGTGGCGTACAAGGAAGCACGTTTATCAATTATGACTAATTAAAGATATGAATCAGTGTTTTCCTTTCAAATATATCCAATCATCATAAACTATACAGTATATCGATTATTACAAGGAAACAAACATAAGGACTAATATCTTTTATTTATTTGAAGAATGGGACTAATATCCATGAATAAAAATTCTATCAGAACACCGTATAGAAAGAGGCGATCTATATGATTCACGGGCTAGTTTAAACATTACAACTCTTCTATTTATGACGTAGATCATCTCATTCTTATAGGGATGATTATAATAGAATCCCGACTGAGAATATGGTACCAATGCAACGTCCGGACTATGCACATGTTAGTGGTTTGACAATAGTTAGAGCTGATAAGGTGTAAGGTGTATTTATAGTCACTAAAGTCCTATTTAGTGATAAAGAGATGAAATTGAATTGCACAAGATACTAACAAAATATCTAGAAAATAAAATCTAGACGTAGCTTTTTTCCATTGTTGTTTAGCAATTGATTAAATTGAATGAGACATGTTCGAAAATGAAATTCTGAAAATGAAATATCATCTACGGGAGGTGGTTTATTGAGATAGATCTCAATTTGTAGTTGGTTTATTACATAAATGATATGTTTTAACTCCAATTTTGCACAATTAAACCCAAAAGTAGGCCTTTTAATCTTCTTATGAAAATTTATATATTTAGATTCGTTGTCAGCATCAACGAGAAATTCTGTAAAGTAAAAGATTGTGGACATATTTCCCGCATTTATGATGTCAAAACTAATTTTTTTACTTTTATTTTAACAAGCAGTAGTTGTGAGAAAACTATATTTTAAGGATTAATTAAACATAGAGCTTCTATGTTTTTTGACAAGGTATAAAGTGGATCAAACTCACTAGACAAGCGGTGTTCCAATGGATAATATTTCTTGGATCAATGCAAAATAGAGAGCTTTTAAGAGAAGTAACCACAAACTGTAGTAGGCCCAATTCGTTAAGAAGTTTTCCCACTTTATTTTAATGAAAAATGATGAATCAATATTTTCCCCCATTATTATCTCAATAAAAGAGAAGAAAATGAAAACGTTCTCATCTCCTAGGAGCTTATCTGGTCAATTCAGTCATCCTGCTGTTTTCCACCTGTACGTCCCCACTTCGTCAAGGGGGCGCGGTCCATGTCCACCTCATCACATTGTCTGGCTCTCAGTTTTGAGTGCCGCACAAAAGATTAAAAAAGTACAGAAAATTTCCACTATTAAATAAATAAATAATGAAACAACTAATTCACCGCTTTCTTATAACACCCAGGCGGAGAAAAAAAAAAAAAACAAAATCCGAGAATTATCTAGACAAAACTTACTCAGACTTTCAGTAAACAATAAAACATAATTAACACGCAACACGAATTAGATAAATCAACTAACAATATAGATAATGAGTTAAGATTTTTTTTTTTTTTTTTTTGGGATTCAAAATTTATGAGACTAACTATATGACAATATGATACATATTATTTTATTAAAATTCTAACTTAAAATCAACAGACTACGATAAAAATACATCACTTGTTCCATCATTGATTCTATGATTTTGAGTCCCAAATTATGAGACAAGCTACGAGTCTTTACGGTAACCATTGATCTTGGTTAGAATCACAAGAAAAACACATGTTACCTTGTCTTAGTTTTGGTCCCATGAATTTTAGGTTCAAGAAGAAATACTCCATGAGTTAAGACTTAAGAGCAATTCATAATCAGATATGTATATTTATTTCCAAATAAGCGTGACCGTTCATATGTGATGCAAAATTAACAATTTGTTTCTTAAATCGTTACACACGAGGTATAATTGGTATATCTACTCATAATTACTTTGCAGTGTATAATCATCGAATATATCATTTATATTTGTATCTTTACATTCATGCTTGCATTGATTGTGATCATTTCATTAATTAATTTCTTTAATAATCTCGTAGCAGTATATGATTATGTTTATGCATGTACAGTATGTACTGACAATCTTGTGAATAAACATATGAAATATTTTGACAGGATGTATATTCTCATTTGGCCTTAGCAAAAAAGTATACATAAAACAAATGAATAAACCTATAATAAAGTGTGAAGTTGAGTGCGGATTCCAAAATTAAAAAGAATTATATCCTAAACCCGCCCCTCCAATCAGTGGATCCAGCCGTTCCAAATGATTCGCCACGTCACCGCCCACCCGTTGACGATACACGAGCCCATTAAAACTGAAAAACCCCTTCCCCATTTCTTGATCTCCCCCCTCTTCCTCTTAAAAAAAAAAAAAAAAAAAAACTAGGGTTAGGGTTAGGGTTTCTCAATGGATCCCAGCCCTCGCTCCTCATCCCCTCTCGCCGCCGACGACCCATCCTCCGCCTTCTCCTCATCAGCCCGCTACTGCTGCTTCTGCATCCCCCGCTCCTCCTCCCTCTGGCACCGCGTCCGCTCTTTCAACGACCGAATCGGACCCGAATCCGCATCCGCAAGCCTCACCAGCCGCTGGTGGAGGGCCGGCGTCGGAGCCCTCATGAAGGCCCGCGAGTGGTCCGAGATCGTGGCGGGGCCCAAGTGGAAGACCTTCATCCGGCGGTTCAATCGGAACTCGAGGCATCACGGAGGCGGCGGGGGAAGCGGTAACGGGCGGAGATTCGGGTACGACCCGTTAAGCTACGCGCTGAATTTCGAAGGGGGGAATGGGGTGGCTAGTCCTGAGAGGGACTACCCGGATTTCTCGACCCGGTTCGTTGCGCTGCCCGCATCCGCTAAGTCGTCGATGGATCTTGGCGGGAGTGACGCGCCCGTGTTGTTCGTTCCGCAGCCGCAGGCGGTGGCTGGGGCCGTTCATTAGCGTTTGGGATATTTTCCTATATTTTTTTGGTGATTTGTTTTGTTTGTTTGGGCTGTTTTTGAAATGTGTATTTAAATAATTTCCTAAGGGAGGAAAGAAAAGGAAAGAGAGGGAAATGAAAGGTAAGGATGAGGAGGAAAAATATAATATTTTGTTTTGGATTTTTATAAGTGGAATTGAGGTGAATTCAAATTGTGTTGTTTGGGAGTTTTAATTATGGAAAGAGAAGAAAAGTAAATGAATTTTAGGTATTGATTCATTATGATAGAGGGTTAAGATGTTTTCTCTATGATGAATTCTTTTTTTCTTTTCCTTTGTCCCTGTTACCGTCTAATTTGGGCTGAAACAAATAAGTGAAGCTTTTTCTATGAAAGCTTATCTTTTCTGTCTCTTCTTTACCCTCTCAATAAAACTACTAAACGAATTTAAATTTAAAATTCTCTTTTCTTTCCGTTCTTTACCCCCATCTAAATGCAACATTTCTTTTTTGTTTGGTTTTGTTTGCTTGTCATATAAATATATCTTTTATACGTTCAGGGCAATAGAATGAGTTAAAAGGAATAAAGTTATGATTACTCTTTTATAGTGAATGGACATCTGTTAATATTATTGTAATCGAAATAATATAGTTGGAACTCCAAAGTAGCAGATGAATAACTAGTTAAAGGAATTTTCCCACTATCAATTTGGAGAGTAAAGTCTCTGTTATATTGATCTTTGTATACAATACAATATGTAGACTATATATGTAGACTATACATGGGCTCAAGCGGGGCAATAGTGGGCTTATACACCTATACACATACATACTATCATAACACCCCCTTTAAGGTGGATCAAACATCGAAAGTTTGGACAAGAAATAATGCAGCTGAGCAGTAGTTTGTGTCTTAGTGAACATGTTTCCGAGCTGATCTTTGAAAGATATGCAAGGAAGAGAGATACTCTGAGTACTATAATTCTGTCGGACAATATGGCAGTCCACTTCAATGTGTTTAGTGCGCTCATCAAAATTGCAAGCAATTTGAATAGCACTTGTATTGTCATAATAAAGAGGAACTGTAGAAGGAACAGAAACACCGAGATCCAGAAGAAGATGGCAGAGCCAATGAATCTCAAGAGTAGTATCGGCCATGTCACAATATTCTGCCTCAGTGCTAGATCGTGAAACAGTGTGTTGGCGTTTGCTACGCCAAGAAATAAGAGATGAACTAAGAAAGATACAATAGCCAGTAGTTGATTGTCGAGTATCAGGGTCATCAACCCAGCCAGCATCAGTGTATGCCCCTAGCATTAAAAAATCAGAGGGAAATAATAAAGATCGAGTGATAGTACCCTAAATGTAGCGAAGAAGTCGGATCACGGATCATTGTAGCATAGTGAACGGTCATCGGTGTGGCCATAAACTGACTAAGAGTGTGTACAGCAAAAGATATATCCAGACAGTAGCAGACAAATATATCAAGGCACCCACAAGTTCACGATATCGAGTGAGTTTGGTAAAATATCACCATCAGACTGACGAAGCTTTAAATGAAGCTCCTTGGGGGTAGTAGCAGGAGTAGATATAACAAGCAACACATCTGCAAGAGTAGTGCGCTCAAGCATATCTAAAATATACTTCTGTTGAGACAGAAGATAGCCGCGGGGACAGTATGCAGCCTCAATCCCAAGGAAGTAGCGTAAATGTCCAAAATCCTTCATCTCAAACTGACTTTGAAGATCTCGCTTGAGATTCCGGATAGTAGAAATATTATCCCCAGTAATAACCATATCATCAACATACAAGAGAAAAATGGCCTGACCCTGAGATGAAGTATATTAAAACATCGCATAGTTCGCTAAGCTCTCTGTAAATCCAATTGAGAGAATAGATTGTCGAAAGCGCTCGAACCAAGCTCGAGGGGCCTGTTTGAGGTCGTAGAGAGCACGTCGAAGACGACACACATGAGAGGGAGGAGCATCAATCCCGGGTGGTGGTTGCATGTAAACGGTCACAGTAAGTTTACCATTGAGAAATGCATTATTCACATCCATTTGATATAAATCCCAGCGTCGAGTAGCCGCAACAACAATAATTGTCCGAATAGATGTGATTTTGGTCACTGGGGCAAAAGTCTCTTCATAATCAATACCATACTCTTGTGAGAATCCACGGGCAACAAGACACACTTTGTGACGCTCAACAGAACCGTTTGATTTTGTTTTAATTTTGAATATCCACTTGCAACTTATTGGTTTGGAATCATGAGGCAGGGGAACAAGATCCCAAGTATGGGTATGCTGAAGGGCGTGCAGTTCTTCATGTATAGCTTGTTGCCATTTCGAACATTTAACTGCCTCCGAATAAGATTATGGTTCCTGTAAGGAATGTATAGCAGCAATAAAGGATACAAATTGAGGTGAATAAAAATTGGTTAAACAAGAGTTTCTCAGAGGTGGGTGACAGTTTCGAGGAGGATTGCATCGTGGTGCAGGTGAGAGTGTTGGCAGTACAACAGTCGACGAATCGGAAGCAGGAGTATTCATGTCCATAGCATCAGTTGAATTCATTTCATAGAGGTGAAGGTGACTCGGGAGATGAGGATAGAATAGGGATGGTATAGGCAATGTCGATGTGGATGTGGAGGAGTTGAGGAAAGATAAATCAAACTCATTGTTTGATGAGTAGTAGTAGAAGTTCTCAACAAAAAAAACAAGAAAAAAAGAAAAAAAAAAAAGAAAACGTGACGGGAGATTTGAATTCTTCCACTATTAGGATCATAACATCTAACCCTTTGTGACATGGACTATATCCTAACAAGATGCATCGAGTGGAGCGAGGTGACAACTTATCCCGTTCATTTTGAGGAAGAAGGACAAAACAAACACAGCCAAAAACTCGAATATTAGAACAGTTAAACTGAGTTTTGTGTAGTCAAAAGTATGGACATGTGTCTGTGAATAAGGAAGACAGGGTAATATTGATCAACAAGACAACGGTGAAAAGGGCTTCAACCCAAAGAGATCGAGGAACATGGGCAGTGAGCACAAGAGCACGCGTTGTTTCAAGAATGTGACAATGTTTGCGCTCAGCAACACCATTTTGTTTTGGTGTGTAAGGACAAGACCGCTGGGCAATAGTTCCATGTGAATTAAGGAGATTTTTCATAGATGAGGAAACATACTCACATGCATTATTAGACCGAAAGACTTAATTCTCTTGTTAAACTGAGTGTAAATCATATTGGTAAAGTCTATATATATATCAAAAACTTCTGCACTCGATTTCAAGAGATAAACCCAAGTAAATCTAGAAAAATCATCAATAAAGCTCACATAATATCTGTAACCACACATGGATTCAAGAGGGGCATGACCCCAAATATCAGAGTGTACTAAATCAAACGGTTCAATAAAAATACTATCATGAGTCACAAGAGGTAAAGCAGACTGTTTTGCAATATGACAACCGGTACAATTATTTTGTGCATGGAAATAAAACGATCTTAAGACTCCTGACTCAACTAAAGTTTTCAGACGAGATACCGAGAGATGTCGTAACCGACGATGCTAAATAGCAGAGGTAGAGTAACTAGACCCAATGGCTGAGAGAGGAGTGTGAAGCTAGTCCAACTGATACAATCCGTCCACTCTATGATCTGTTCCAATCCGCTGGCCGTCGCGGGAATCCTGTACAATACATGATTTTGAATCAAATGAAATAATACATCTAGAATCAGCTAATTGGTTAATAGAAATGAGATTTATAGTGAGTTTAGAAACACATAGAACAGATGGTAAGCTAAGAGAAGATGATGTAATATCACCACCCTGAGTTACTGCAAGAGGGGAATTGTTAGCAGTATATATACTTGAAGATGTAATATGAGTGCAGTTTTGAATTATAGAATGATGAGGGGTCATGTGCTATGAGTCACCTGAATTAAATATCCAAGGAGTTGAGTTACTGGAAGTAGCAGCAAGAGCAACAGTGTCAGAACTCGAATGAGTTTCAGTCATACCAAGATTCTGCGCAACAAGACTAGCAATGGCAGATATCTAAGCCGTGGAAAGAGAGCTGGAAGCAATTAAATTTTGAGAATCAGCTATACTCTGAGGAGGATATGAGGCCTTCGTAGGACAATTTCTCAGCCAGTGTCCCCGAAGCTTACAATTGGGACACGGACCTGGAGGTGGACCTAGGCAATCTCGCATCCAGTGTCCCTCAAGCTTGCAGTTGTGACAAGCTCCAGAAGAAGTACCATGTTGAGAGTACGATAATGATCACGATCCTTTCGATGTTGTCTTTTGTTTGAGTTCTGAACTGGAGATTGGGCAGCAAGTACTGGAGCGGCAGGAGAGAGTAGCTTTCAGAAGACAAAGACGCGTCTCCTCAGAAATGAACTCTGCAATAGCATCTGTAAGTCTCGGAAGTGGAGATCTATGAAGTATATGAGCCCTCAATGACTCAAATTCAGAACGTAGTCGCATCACAAAGTGATATAGATGTTGACGATCATGCTGAGCCTCAAATTCTCGAGTAAAGTCAGGTACTAACACCGGAACAGTCACCTCCAACAGCTTGAATTCTTTCAGTAGTTAGCAAGAAAAGTATAGAACTCCTAAATAGACCGATCATCCTTACGAGCATCCTGGAGAACTTGATGTAATTGATATTCTCTGGCAACTCCGATTTGCAAGAACATGCGAGATAGCGTGATCCACTATTCGCGTGAAGTAGAGAGACAACTAATAGATAGTCGAATAGTACCAGGTACGGATCGCATAATATATTCTATAACCTGCTGATCTGTATGGTTTCACTGCTGATATGTAGGCTCATCAGTAATAGTAGTAGGCCCAGGTGTAATAGCTGAATCATCAGTTATAGAACTAAATCCAAATGAAGAAATAATCGGAGAGGCCCGAGGACATGGAAGAGAACCATCAATATATCCTCATAACACAAAAGCACAGAGATTATACGGAATGGTTAATGCCCATGTCGTGTAGTTTTCGACTCTAGTGAGTTGAATATCATTAGCGGAGAAGATGTAAAGTCCTTGCTTGTTCATGATGATTATGATCAAGAGTGAAATTTGATGTCAAGATCTGAAAAATCCCAGAGTTGCAAAGTTCTCTTCTCAAATTTTATGTCACACGGGTTCTTAAAGTCTTATCTCAAGGATCAAACTCAAGGAACCCAATTCTTGTTATCTTCCCTCTTTCATTCTCGTAACCCTAATCCCTCCAAATTCACAAGAACTCGATCAAGATTCTCAATGGCAGGAAGAGGAAAGACGATTGGATATGCAGTGGTGAAGAAGGCGACAACTGCGAGATTTGTTGTCAACTGAATCGTGTGGCCCTAGAGAGCCTAGGGATTCGGGGTCGCCTTGTGCTGAACAGGTTGATAATTGGGGATCGATGAATAAAACTCCGAACCGCTGCTGAGCGTCAATGATTTGGGTTCGAGGGTTCTTTGATTTGTAGCCGAGGGCTAACTGCTGCTGCTTGAGATCCGACGAATCTCATCTCGCCGTCGAGGAAGTTGCTGAAGCTCGAGATCTGGCGGCTACACGAGATCTTGGCAGCGGTTGATGAAATCTTGGTTGCCAAAGGCGTGCAGCGGTCGACGAGACTGTAGGAGGCCGACACTGACCTAGGTGCGAGTCCGCTGGGTTGCGAGTCTGCTGAGGATCTTCGGCGATCGAGGGATGACACCCAGGAGATTCGATGGTGATCGCGACGGGGGACGAAGACGTCATTGACGAGGTGGGGACGACGATGACGACCCCAAGAGAACACCGAGCAGCGTGGCTGCTGAAATTAGGGTTTTGAAAACTAGGGTTTGGATTCCAATCTAGGGTTTGATTGATTTGATCAATTGGATGGTTAGGATTGATATGAGATTATGGCTCTGATACCATATCTAAAGGGTGTTTTGAAATAAGCGTTGTGTTTTTTATTTGAGGATGATTTTGCTCAAAAAACATTATGGTTTTCAAACACACGGTGTTTTGTTTTTGACAAAAACACCATGAAAGTAAGGAAAACATCATGATATCTAAACGAAACCTTAGTTTCACACTCAGATCCTAGAAGAGAAAGAGGGCCCAATAAGGGAGGTAGCAGATACATCAATTTTTTGAGTCCAGAGAGATGCATCAACGGATCAATTAATCAATTATTGTAGCTCTTGGGAGATCACTAGATATTTTCCGAAGTCACTTTATCACTCTACCATCAGAAGCGGGGAGAGAGAGAGCGCGCAATTTGGACTGCTCCTCGTTGATATTGATTGCTTTATCTCTATTCTACTCCAGAATCTTTTTCTGAGAGGTCTAGAGTATTCCTTTTTTGGGAGAAGCACGGAGGTCGAATCCCGCCTGGAATAACTTCAACTGCTTCACAGGAGGACTCTACCCGCGTCAGCGCCTCCAGTTCAACTCTACAGGCCCTGCTATACCGGCCAGGTAAACCCCCGGAGGTATGAGGGGTATCGATCTCAATTTAAACTCCGGCACACGCCAATTGTCGAGTAGAAGGGCACTCGAATCTCTGGCAGACTAGGCAATCCCAGTGGGGTATTCCGGATTATTTGTTGCACAAGCATTGGATAATTTGTCTGAGTTCACAACAACCATGACGATAGAATGGGTGAGAAACTAACATAACACGGGAAAGACATTGTATATCCTCGGATGTCAGTAATCGAAGCATGATGTTTTGAGAAACCTTTTGGTTGTTTTGACTCGCGAATGTCACCACACCTTAGCTCTTTGCTATCTTAAAAATGCCGGTCATGATCATCCTCCTAAACTTTCACCATCACGACATGTAATCGTTATTTACTTGAACGATCAACATCCTTTCAAATATATGCTTGTTTAATGACAATTAATTATCTAGCAATCTAACCATGAAATTAGTTTTATAGCAATTATCATTCTTTAATAATAATTGATATAATTAACAAAGCTCCTAGTAGTTGCAACAGACTTGAGCTCATGATTAGCAGCAATAGTTGGTGTGAAGCCATGAAATTCCAATTTGACTTAATTAGCTGTAGTAGATTCCTGAGTATGCATACAAGAAAAGCTCATGAGGTTGGTGGTACAGATACTAGTTTCTTTATTACGTGTATTCCTAAATTCTACTCTAATAAAGGTTACTACCAACCTGAGTCAACTTACTAAATATATATTTGGCATTATATAGCACCATTAAACCTGATTACAACAAAAAGAAGGAAAACATAACAGGAAATTCACTTACATATTTACATCATCGAGCCCCCATCATCAGTGACTTCTTGACTCGTACTAGCTTTTGAAGCTTTAATGCTCAGCAGAACATCACATACTGCCCATGGGAAGCTCAGAAACTTCGTTCCAGAACCAGAGTACTTTGGATGATAAGTTACATGATACCAAGCTGCTGCCATCCTTTTAAACTCATTCTCATTACAACTACTCCTGAACCATTCTTCAACCTCTTTGTGTAGCCCATTTACCGCGATTAAAATCCGGTCCTTCATATCTTCATACTTTCTCTTATCATTCAAATAAGACTGACGGCTCCTCATGTACCCTGTCAATATCTCATCCTCATACTTTATGTCGTAATATTTCATTAATGCACTCAGCCTTTCTGCATACCGACTATAAAATTCTTCTGCAGCTGTTAGAAATTCTTCGAAGCCATCTACTTCAAGATCATAGTCGTAAGGAATTTCTTCACAAATAATGTTTTGGCTGATGTTATGGGGATCGATGGCTGCTCTGTAGAGTTTGCCCAGGACTCCACTTGACTTGTAACTGGGCTTCTCTGCTCTTTCCATAAAGTCTGGAAACTTTTTGGGTCTTAGTCCACTTGGCATTTCAGCTGGGGCTCCTGTTTTGGCGTAGTCTACTGCCATTGAATGAAGATTAGCAAGCTTAAGGCATTTAGTGCTCAGGGCTTTGTCTGGTTCACTGTCGGCATGGACCAAGTGGGCTGTTGAGATGGCGCCCAGATTGTCATTTAGCATGTAGTCGATGAAGAACTTGTGAACTTCCTGCAGTCATATACATAATTAGCTAACATACTTTTGTTTGAAAAGATGCTATAAATGAACTCTAAAAGAGTGTATAGAGCAAGTATCTGGCTGAATTCTTAAAAGGTTAACAGCTACAACTCCAAACCCCCCCCCCCCCCCCCAACCCACCCCAACCCAAAAAAAAATTCTAGGGGTTTCACATAACCCCTGAACTTTTTTTTTCATCTCACAAAATCCCCCTAAACATTGAGTGTCTCAAAAGACCACTTGAACTTTCAACTTTTCTCACCGGATCCGCTACCTGCATTTGACAAATAAATAAAATGTTCTTTACAGAAAAAAAAATCCCCAATTTAGCCATTTGCTATTTGCAGGCAACGTGCATTCCCCTGCCCCAAATTAAGGGGTTTCTCTCTCAAGGAAATGTTAGTTTTTGCCAATTACAAGTAGGGGCTTCCAGTGAAAAAAGTTGAAAGTTAGTGGGGGTCTGTGAGACACCCCAGCGTTCCTTTGTTTATTTTTTTTCTTGGGGGGGCGGGCGGGGGGGGGGGGGGGGGCCTCCAAAACCCAAGGGGTTTCT
>JBAKGM010000233.1:29229922-29240056 GCA_037177215.1 Asparagus racemosus
CCCCCCCCCCCCCCCCCCCCCCCCCCCCCCCCCCCCTCCAAAGCTCAAGGGGTTTATGTGTAAAACCCCCCAACGTTAAGGGGGGTTTGTGAAATTAACCCTTCTTAAAACAAAGCAGAAACTTAGGAGTACCTTCACTCAGCTCAGAGCGTATAATGATACGAATTAGAGTGATCTTGATAAGCAATATAATTAACGAAAGCTCACTCTTTATCATGAATCACTTGCAACTTAAAGTTGGACTCTTTGAACAAACCTCTAATGAAACTTTGTGATCCATTAGGCGTGCCCTTCTGGAAATGTAATCCATCGGTGCTACAGTCATCACTGGGATAAGTCTTTCATCCCAGGATATGGAAAACAAATCTCCATCTAAATCTCCCCCCGAGCATTCATTCGGATGAGGCCTGCATAATATGATTTCAAATGCTAATGAGATCATATAGTTATGATGTCCATAAATTCAGCACTGCTAGACCATGCGTGCGATGAAGCCTTCAAAAGTCTTCCTTCAAAGATAAGTATAGACATTATATTTTCATTAAACTAGGAACATATTTCTGAGGACATTGGAAGCCACTGTGGAACATTCAACCTCAGATAACTGGTGGACAAGCTCACCAATAATGAGGTGATTTGAAATGGTGACATGTGTCCATGCAACCAACACCATCGAACATGTCTTGATGTTTTCCAATTATGGTATTATCTTCAACTGTTAATACGTAGTCACTGCAACCTACCATTTTCATTCTAACTATAAGAAACTGCAATGATTATTAAAGAATACTCAGATATTTGTCTTTACCGAAATTTTTCAAAAGAGTCAAAAGGCTTATAAATACAATTAGCGAGAGAAAAATTTTCTAAGGAGATATTATCATCAATCCGGGACATGGGTTTCAAGTTTGGATTTCAAATAGGATGACAAATTCAACTTCCTAAATGACATAAATTGTGGCAAAAGAGTACAGATCTGAGGATGTTTTGTTTAACTGAATGATAAGCCTTTTGACTCTTTGTAAACAAAGTTAAACTAATTTAAAAAATAAATAAAATGGATCTAGTCATATAATTGGCATCAATTTTTAGTCTTGCTCTAAGTGACAGACCATCTAAAACCACAACACAACATTGTTTTGCTGAATTCTAGTTCTACTTTTCCGTGGACATGTATCCTAATTATCAAAAACCATATATCAGATTGCTAGCCCATAATTCTAGCTTCCCGTGAAAATGTTTCCTAATCATCAAAAACCATAACGGATTGCTGAATTCTGATTATAGCTTTCCGTAAAAATATTTCCCAATTTCATGCATTCGTGCAAGGTTCCAAATCCAGCAACCATGAGGCCTTAAGTATGCTTCGATGTATCCATAATACAATTACTGAAGATTATAGAGAAGTATAACTTACCCAGATGTCTGGAACATTTAAATATGTAATGTCAATTCCAGTATCTAAGGAATCCAAAAGCAGAACAATTCCCAATTGATTTCCTAATTAGCTTTGTAACACTTACAAGACATATCAATTGAACAATCATGAATACATATTAGCACTAGAAACAGAACAGATGGCATCATGCATTAATAAATATGTAAATTGTACACCATTCATTTCCAGGCTTGTTAATTAATGTTAGGCTCCAGATGCTACTTGCCCCCTTAACTATTAACGTTGTCCCTACTTGCCTCCGAACTATTTTTAATCCTTACATACCCCCTAAACTATGGAATTCGTTTTTTGCTTACACTCTGAACTATTTTTGGTTCCACCTCGTCCACTAAACTATTAAATTTGTCCCAGCTTACCCCTTACCACTTTCAGTACTTCGTTACCACTTTTTCGTTTCATTTTGTGAGTGTTTTTAAATGGATTTATGAGAGAAAGTCTCAGTTCAAGGGTCAAGGTGAGACTGAATATAGTTCAAGGGGGATAATAAGGAACGAAATTAATTGTTTAGGGGGGAAGCTGAGACCAAAAGCAGCTCAGGGGGTATATGGAGGGACAAATTTAATAGTTTAGGGGGCAAGTAGGGACCGAAGCCTTAATGCTAATCATTATCCTCGCACATGCTTTCAAATTCATGCGCACTTAATTATCAAGTAGCTATTTATTTTCAGTAAATATGCAACTCCCTTTAACCACTAGTAAGAAACTATGTAGCATCAACCTTACCTCTGTCCTTTCTGAGGGAAAACAAGGCAATCAACCCAACCCATATTGTCCAACATGGGGTCATAAACAGCCTCCACTACTCTAATGTCCCCAGGGTGGAGACAGGGATTTTTTGTAATCACAACCTTCCCGACAACTACTGCTGTTGACTTGTCGACTTTTGTAAAGAAAGCTTGATCGGGATTTTGAAGCTCTTCGTCCGTCATTGACACTTTCAAGAACACTTGGCCATACTCTAGCGTGCCTAATTCATCTAAACACCCGATTAGAACACGGGCTCTTGGAACAAATATCCGACATCTACTTCTTATATCAGATAACTGATATTCCCTATAAGCTTTAAGCAGCACCAGAAGATAAGGCTCTGAATCCGGTGCATAACCATGCATTAACATCTTTAGAGCTGTTTTGATTGCAGAACCTTTCATTCTACCTAGAACTCTCAAAGCAGCCTCTTTACTTGTTAGCATGTTATCTAGAAGACGCATCTGGTCATGTTGCAGCGATTCAAATATTTCATCATCTACTCCTAATGTAGATAGGAGAATCACGATTTCACGATTCAAATAACATGACTGAGACTCACTGCACTTTGTCACATTGAGCATAGTGTTGTTTGATTTAAATTTTAACATACTTGGTCTCAGAGAAAGCTTGCAGAAAGAAGTGCGATCAACAGTTATAACCCCTTTATACCCGCCATATCTAATTTGAAATGCTGATGGAGTATTAATAAGTCCCAACTTTTTTGCAACTTGCTTGGCAAATGGTACAGATATTTTTCCAATACCATCCGAAAAGCAATACTTGACGCCATCAGTGATAGTTTCAATGTCTGGAATAACTTTGACTTCATGGGATGGGACATTGAATGTTGGAGTAGATGAGCTGAATAGTTGACCCATTCTCGCTGCACACTTAGAAACACTATAGATTTCGTTGAACTGACCCATCCATTCTCTAATGGAGCTGGCGGTCACAAAGTCATTAGAAGCAAACATCCAAATAGAACTATCACGAAGTTGGCTTGCAGAAAATGCCAAAAATTCAAACTTCTTTGAGCCAATGGATATTCCATCCCTGAGAACAGATAGTACGCGATTGTAAATTCCAGTTCTATAGGGTTTTGAAAATATATCTTTGCCAATCCTTGTCGATATTGCTTGAGAAGGAAGCTTGCAGCGATCTTCATCAACAAAAGTAACTCTAAGGAAGTCAGAAGCATATGCAGAAAAATGCTTTACTACATAATTGCTTGTTTCTAACTCGGGGCCCAAAAAGTAAACTTTTGAAGGAGTTATTAGAACTCTACGACAGCTCATTAATTTTTCTTGACTGTTTCCGTTAGAGGACAAACTCTGCTGCTTTCCAAAGCGAGAGAGATGATTTTGAATGAAATATATGGGCTTGTGGCATGTTGAATTCAACTTATGCATCAGCATAAGGATCTTTATAGCGGTATCTGAAGATAGTTGACTGAGAACGCTAAACAGATTCAAGTTAACATGTGAAGAGGAGATCTTTTGCAAGTGAACCAGAGAGTTGAGCTGAAAAAGGACCTCATACGACACTATACAATCACCTGGACAGCTTAAAATAGGAGCTAGTTTTGATGACGAACAGAACACTTCTCCCGGCATGAGCATTAGGTTACCCAATTCTCCGAAAAATGGTAGACTATTAAGAATTTTTGAAGATGATAACCCATTTGCAAGCTCCAAACAAAGATAATAAGACCTCCCGATGACACTTGTTGCTGAGAAATCAGGTGCACGAACCCAAAGGAACTTAACATCTTCTTTACAAAAATGGTAGCGAGCACTATTGAATTTTGTATTCAAAGAAGGCCCACAAATCCTGTGATATATTTTTGGTGCGTACTGGAGCTGAAAAATTACATGAATAACTTAGCTATCAACATACAACTTATTAGTTAAAAAATAAATGTCAAAGAAAGAAACAAGAGGAAGAGAACATAAAGAAACAATTAACATATAACTTGTAGCATTCTATAGTGGCCCAATCATAAACAAAACTTTGGTGGACCGTGGAATTACATAATGCGTTAGGAAATTACTTTAGAGTGTCCATCACTTGTACTCGAATAAAATCAAATGCAACATTGTGAGACGTTATCAGATTTTTTTGTTATCAGAAAATTCAACAGGAACTCTTTTTAACTATTGGAACCGAAAGTAAAGATACACAAAGTGTGATGTTGGCAGAGCCATTTGTAGACTGTGGATACCTCATAGCCTTCCTAAAGTGATATAGGACGCATAACGCGTAAATTCATGGAAAAGTGGGACCTTCACGAATCGAATGCGGATACGGATAAATTATTGACTAACCGTAGAGAAATTACCATATCTTCCAATCCGGAAGGCAGATTATAACATATTATATATGAAAATCGCCTATCTCGACGAGACGGGGTCAATTATTTTGGCAGAATCCCACAACACCATCAGTAACACCCGTTTATGGTAGGATTTCAGAAATAATCAGCCTTTAATTTATTTTTAGTAATAAAGTTAGAATCAATTTAGATTAGGAAATAAAATCAATTTTGATTTAATTAGGACTGATTTGTTTCCTTTATTATAGGGAGTCTTTTAGGTAGTTTTAAATTGTTTCTTTCTTTTAGGAATTCTATTCTTATTAGGAGTATACAAAGGATTGTAAACCTCATGGATAATATAACTTTTATCAATAAAATTTCTCTTATTAAATTTCTTCGTGGATTCGAAATTCTTCGTGGATTCGGAGATCGTTCTTTATAGATTCAGAGAACACCCCTTGGTAGATTCCGAGGTTTTACTTCTGCGCTGCGTTAATTGGTATCAGAGCCTTATTTTTTTCCGATCCGATGGCAGACGATGAAGATCCTATTACCCTAACTTAGTGCATTGGAAGTGGAGCGTCTGAACTATAGACAAATTCAAGATCGCGTTGATGATCGCCAAAGACATGATCGGACTTCGCATGAAGAATTCAACAGTAAAAGTAATAACTATGAAGCCCCGAGCCGCGGTGACGATCGCAGAGATCACCGACGACTGGACAATTATGATGTTGGAGGGTTCAAGATAAAAATGGATCTGCCATCTTTTTAACGAGCAACTCCATATCGAAAAATTTCTTAATTAGATTGCAGAGATGGAAAGATTTTTTGAGTATATAAAGATTCCAGATGAGCGGAAGATTAAGTTGGTGGCCTACTGACTTAAGGGTAAAGCATCTGCTTGGTGGGAATCAGTATGCATGAATCGATCCCGTCAAGAAAAACGAAAGTCGATAAGTGGGAGAAGATGAAGAATTTATTAAAAGCTCGTTTCCTTCCTACATATTATCATATGTTCAATCAATATCTAGGTGCAGATTCTAACTATGATCATGCAGAGATTAAACAAGCACAATATGTCCCTAAGCAAGATCTTAGAGTTATGAAGAGGACTCAAGAAGCAACAAAGCGAGAACAACCATCTCAGAAGTACAATATCTTTTGCACGAGATGCACTGTGATGCAGAAAGTTTGTG
Organism: Asparagus racemosus; assembly: GCA_037177215.1. NCBI lineage: Eukaryota > Viridiplantae > Streptophyta > Magnoliopsida > Asparagales > Asparagaceae > Asparagus > Asparagus racemosus. The sequence goes on from JBAKGM010000233.1 coordinate 29,235,645, forward strand.
ATGTTATTATTGATAGTCACAATAGCAAGAATCTTGTCTCTCGACGTATGGTGAATAAGTTTGATTTGAAGACAGAGAAACACTAACATCCCTACAATATCGACTTGATTCACAAGGGCAATAATGTGCAGAACGATGAGATGTGTCAGGCATCTTTTTCTATTGACCGCAACTATGTCGATGATGTGTTATGTGATGTGGTCGAGATGGATACTTGTCATATGCTTTTAGATAGACCATGGCAATTAAATGTTGGTACCACTCAAAGGAGCAAAGGCAATGCTTGTATCTTCAAGAAGGATGGACATCGAATTGCACTCATGCTTCTTTCAGAAAAGGAGTCATCCATGAAAGAGACTACCAAGAAAAAGTTTTGGTGGTAGACAACAAGACTTTAGCCGAAAACTTGAAGAGGTCCATGCCTTAGCTGTAACTGGAAAAGGAGAACCTGCCCCTGCTGAAATTCCTTCTAAGATGCAAACACTCATTATGCCTGCTGAAATTCCTCCTAAGATGCAAACACTCATTATGCATGAGATTCATGATACTAGTAGTGATATGATAGCGAAGATAGATATTATGCATGATATTCCCAAAGAGGTTATGAGCGATATTGCCCATATTGATGTTGTTCTGATGAAGAAAAATGATAAAATAGAGTGAGACAATTGGTGATGTGTGTGAATAACTTAGTGGAGGGCCCAAAACAAAGGAGATAGAGTGCAAGAGAATTTCTTCTTTTGAAATAAATAGTGTCAATGATTTTGACAAGATTGAGATGAAATTGCATACATAAGAATATAAAAAGCAACAAGAAAATAATTTGGAGGAGTTTTTTCAAGTAATTTGTAGATCCACGTGTCGTCAGTCATGTAAATATAGTGTGGGAAAGATTTATTCAAAAGTTTGATTCAGAAAAAGCTCTAGTCGAAAAGGTAAAAGAGCAGATGGAGAAAATTAATGCTAAGTATAAGGCAAACGCTAATCGATGCAGAAGAAGAAAAGTATTTATTAAGGAAGATGCTATTCAAATAAATATAAGCTTAGGGTCGAGCTTCTTTCAACAAGGGGAGACTAATGTAGGACGCAAAACGCGCAAATTCATGGAAAAGTGGAACCTTCACGAGTCAAATACGGATATGGATAAATTATTGATTGACCTAGAGAAATAACTATATCTCTCAGTCCAGAAGGCGGATTACACCATATTATATATGAAAATCACCTATCTCAACAAGACGGAGTCAATTATTTTGGCAGAATCTCATAATACCATCAGTAACACCCGTTTATGGTAGGATTTTAGAAATAATCAGCCTTTAATTTATTTTTAATAATAAAATTAGAGTCAATTTAGATTAGGAAATAATTTTGATTTAATTAGGACTGATTTGTTTCCTTTATTATATAGAGTCTTTTAGGTAGTTTTAAATTGTTTCTTTCTTTTAGGAATTCTGTTCTTATTAGGAGTATACTTTATTTTTCTATTTAAGAAGAAGGATTGTAAACCTCATGGATAATATAACTTTTTATTAATAAAATTTCTCTTATTAAATTTCTTCGTGGATTCGAAGTTTTTCGTGGATTCAGAGATTGTTTTTTTGGATTCAGAGAACACCCCTTAGTGGATTCTGAAGTTTTACTTCCGCGCTGCGTTATAAAGGCAACAAAAGTGTAGGATTTTCTTGAAAAGAACTCATCACAAATTCAACAAAAATCAGCAACAATCATCCTATTCAAAGGAGCAAGCTGATATCTTTTCAACATGCAAAACATCAAACCTCCAAAAAAAACCTACACAAAGATCAAATCTTTAGCTAATCAAACCGAAGAAAACCAAGTCAAAAATTTCACCTGCAAAAGAACAGCATTTTGCTCCATCCCGTTCCCAATCCGACACGCAAAGCTATTGACAACATCCCCAAAAGGAACCTCAAGCTTATAAACCTCTCCACCATCCTCCAAAGAAATCGCCATCATCATCCCTCCCCTAAAATCCACAACCTCAACCCTAACCCCTCTCCACTCGCCTAAAACCTCCATCGATCTCTCATCCCTCACATTCCCAAACCTAATCACCACATCATCGAACCGACGGTCGCCGGTGCCTCTCGGGACGATGTCGGCGTGGGATTCGGCGATCGAGAGGGGGGATCGCTGGAAGAGGAGGGGGTTGGTGTTGGAGAGAGCTAGGGCTTTTTGGGCGGAGGAGATGGAGTCGAACTGGACGCGGCCGAAGCCCAGGGACTTCCAGTTGGTGTGGACGGAGGAGATCTTGCAGGCGAAGACGGGGCCGATGGAGGAGAAGAAGGCGACGAGCTCGTCGGCGGTGGCGGAGCGGGGGATGTTGCTGACATTGATGGTGGCGCGTTGGGGTTTGGGGGTGGAATCGTCGTCGTCCATATCGAGGGGGGTTGAGTCGGGGAAGCGGAATCAATGTGGGGTTTTGTTGGGGTTTAATGTTGGGTTAACTGCATATTAGTCCCTTACATTATCCTGAATTGCCACGTAGTCATTAAGGTAGCAGTTTTTGCTCATTTGTCCCCCAAAGGTTCATTTTTATGTGAATTTCGTCCATCTGTTAGAATTCCTGTTAAGTTTCCATGGCTCTAGTTGGGTTAACCCTTAATCCAATATCTAGAATTACCTAATTGCCGCTATGTATATATTACACTCTCAAGTAACCCAAAGTTCATTTCTCCCCAAAAATTCTCTCCGCTCTATGAAAGAGATCCAAAAAAAAAAAAAAAACTCTAGACGGGGTTTGGGGAAGTTCCTAACCATAGGAGAAGAAAGAATCGGTGAACTTGAATTTTAGTTTGAGTGGATTGTGAGTATAAACCCGTTATAGAACTGGTTAGTGAGGTTCTAAAAGAAAAACCATCAATTTCCATTAAATTTAACAGAATTTCACCTCATAAATAACATTACCTAATAAGAGGGAAGCAATAAAAAAAATAAAGATTCAAGGGACTAACGAGCAAATACTATAATTTAAGAGACTAATTTTCAATTAAGAGTGATTTTAAGAGACTAATATAACATTAACCCTGTAATGTTATGACTTGGACTGAAAAAGAATGATTTATGTTTTCCTTTTGACTCATCTGCACTTTGGTATCCCAAAGGGCCAAAGCTTACCCACCTTGTCGCTCAGATATCCTAAAGTTTTTTTTGACACTTTGAAATCCCGATTTTTCAAATCGATATCTCTTTGTTAGGTACTCCAACGTCGATCTCATTTCACTTTAATATTTATGTATTGATCTTATTAGATTTTCTATTAAATTTATATCAAGTTTTTAACAATCAAGTCCTAAGTGCGTGATATGAATTTAACATGAAATCTAGTAGAATTTGGACATGATATCAAAGTGAAACATGATTGAAGCTTATAGATATCAAGGTGTATAAGAAATACTTTGAGATATCAAAGTGAAATGGGATTGATTTTGTAGTATTTAAGTGATTAAAAAATTACTTTAGACATGAAAGTAATAAAAAAAAGGGGGGTTAAATCTCATCATAATGAATTGTTAAACTGATACTTTAGGTTGATCCATATAATGATACGAACCGGATTAATAATCTGGTAATTTGGATCAACGCGTATATTGATTGATATCTAATAGCGTTTGAGTCATATCAAGTATCAATCAATATTATTAATCCACGTAATCAGTTGTAAAAACTGTCACTTAACCTAGAGCAAACTTAGATTACTAAGTGTGGCGAATATTTCTTTAAAAAAGTAATATTCACGTCTCAGATTTTATCTCCTTTATTTTTATTACTAATAGAAATTTCCTATAATCAATTGTAGAAATTCTACACAACTAAGAATGTAGAAGATCTCTACCCAATAATTACCTCCAACCAATAAAAGTAGGAGAAATTATGTAACAGTTTTGATTCTTTGTATAATGATACAGCAGAGATGTCAATTATTAGATTAGCGGCCTAGAAATTTATAGATTGACCTTAAAAGCTTTACTGCATTACTAACTCAATGAAGGAAAATAACTGGATATTTTCTCCAAATTTAAACTCCCAAGATCATTCCAACTTTTCGTATGAATATAGGCCCATCACAGATTAGCCTCGTTGGTGTGTTACAAGAATACAGTAGGGAACTAGGCCGGCCCATATAGAAATGTAGTATTGGCCCAATCCAGATCCTCCACGTAGCGACAATTGTTAATAGCGCAAGAAAAACCTTATTCGGAGCGGCAACCCCGACCATGTAAATCAAAAAATATAAGATAAATAATATTCAAAAATAAATAAAACAGTAACAATCAACAAACTTAAACACAATATGCTAGCCTAATTAAATAGAGGATGTGATCTTGTTTATTTCTCTACTTCTAGGCCATGATCTGCTATTTCGCATCGATTTTGCAAGTCAGATA
>JBAKGM010000233.1:29240156-29259514 GCA_037177215.1 Asparagus racemosus
AAAAAAGGGGGGTTAAATCTCATCATAATGAATTGTTAAACTGATACTTTAGGTTGATCCATATAATGATACGAACCCGATTAATAATCTGGTAATTTGGATCAACACATATATTGATTGATATCTAATAGCGTTTGAGTCATATCAAGTATCAATCAATATTATTAATCCGCGTAATCAGCTGTAAAAATTGTCACTTAACCTAGAGCAAACTTAGATTACTAAATGTGGCGAATATTTCTTTAAAACAGTAATCTTCACGTCTCAGATTTTATCTCCTTTATTTTTATTATTAATAGAAATTTCCTATAATCAATTGTAGAAATTCTACACAACTAAGAATGTAGAAAATCTCTACCCAATAATTACCTCCAACCAATAGAAGTAGGAGAAAGTATGTAACAGTTTTGATTCTTTGTATAATGATACAGCAGAGATGTCAATTATTAGATTAGCTGCCTAGAAATTTATAGATTGACCTTAAAAGCTCTACTGCATTATTAACTCAATGAAGGAAAATAACTGGATATTTTCTCCAAATTTAAACTCCCAAGACCATTCCAAATTTTTGTATGAATATAGGCCCATCACAGATTAGCCTTGTTGGTGTGTTACAAGCCTGCCCATATAGCAACGTAGTATTGGCCCAATCTAGATCATCCACGTAAAGACAATTGTTAATAGCGCAAGAAAAACCTTATTCGGAGCGGCAACCCCGACCATATAAATCATAAAATACAAGATAAACAACATTCAAAAATAAATAAAACAGTAACAATCAACAAACTTAAACACAATACGCTAGCCTAATTAAATAAGAACAATTGAGATAGACAGAAGTAATGGATCTTTAGGATAAATTACAAATTTTCTAGAGGATGTGATCTTGTTTATTTCTCTACTTCTAGGCCATGATCTGCTATTTCGCATCGATTTTGCAAGTCAGATATTTATCAGACTTAAAGTACTGAGTTTCCGAACGCGTTCTGTTACATTAACGGTGCATTTGAGAGATATCAATCATTTGAATCATCCCTGGATCTATGGACCTGGTGATGTGTACGGCAATAGTGGACCATCAACGCAAGTAACATTGCAAGCAAGTTCATGCTATCCAGCTACATGAGGCCTGGCTTAGGATTTGCAAGCTGGTGCACGTTAACATTGTCAGATCAGAATCAGACTTAAATGCCATTCATTAGATCCGACCAAATTCATGACATAACCAAGTCAATACTGGCTGAATATTCTCCGCACGAACTTTATAAGGAGAGCTCTGTTCCCTCTAACGCTCATGCACTTGCTTTCTGATGCCAAGCTCTCTTTTTACCTAATATTGTGAAAGCACTCTCAAGATTCCACAAGCACGAGCACAGGAGGTGACAAAAGGCTAAAGAGGAAAAGATATGCAGACATGGCGCACAAAAGAAGCGACTTTAGAAAAAAGAAGGGGAAAAAGCATAGAAAGATAAAGATAAGGCTAATTCGCACTTAAATACCCATAGTTTGCCTACTTTGTACTGATACACCCTCACTTGTTTTTGGCTGACTATATACCTTGAAGTTCTTAAAATTTACCCTTCAATAAATTCTTTTATATAAACGTGAGAATTTCCTTCGGATTTTTTTTTCCACGTGACAGTCAGCTAATTTCATAACTTTTAGAGTTCCTAATGTTTTGTTGAATTAAACATACCTTAATTCTACTTTAAACCTACCTCAATTATTAGATTTTAAAATAGTATTATGGCGAATTTAACAGTAATTCAACAAATTATATCACGGGCTAAAAGTTGTAAAATTAGCTTGTGACTGCCACACGCTAAAAAATCGGGGAAAATTCTCACGTTCACACAATATAAGGTATTAAAGTGTGAATTTCTAGAAACTTCAGGGCACAAAAGTGATGCCAAAAACTAGTGAGGGTATGTAAGTGCAAATTAGGGGAAACTATACCCTATAATGTATTTAAGTGCTAATTAGCCTAAAGAGAACTCTCTACTAGCTTATGAATTCAAGATTTAAAGGGGGCACTAGCATATAGAGTGAAGTTGCGCTCAGGTATGTGATCAAGACTAAAGTTTGCAATAGGCATACACCAATACTTTGCTCTTCTACCTAGTGGAAAGTGACATGCTATCCACCAAATTCTTTGCAATTATGAGTACACAGATAGTGGGGGATCCAAATTGAGCGATCCTGGAAACAAATTTGGATCGTTTATTATTCAAACTTTTCACGCACTTGAGTTTGCCTCCATTATCCCTTTACTGCAGTTTGAACGATTGCATATTACAAATCAAAGACACATTTGCCTTAGGATGCCTACTGAATACAATAATAGTATATAAATCTTTTCTAAAAGTTTGAATTATTAGGCTACTTTCCAACTGTTCGGAAATATAGAGGACTAGTTCATCCGTTATAGGAGAAAGTATACGTTGATCTCGGTCCAATATATTGATGACCACAGAATGAATATTTATCCTTGAGCTAGTGTAGGAATACCTAAGTTTACTAATGGAATGCCAAATATCTTTTTGATGCATCATTAATGCAATGAATGAAGGCCACCGGATGTTTTCTTCCATCATGGACTCTTATGATATGTCATTCAATCATTGAGTTTCTTTACGCTTGGAGCGAAAATGAACAAGAGGTCGTAAAATTTCTCAGTGCCAACTTATGATTCATGCATACGTATATACGTCTCCTGGAATTCACCCAGGTGATCAAGTTACAAGGATGGTCCAAATCCTTATTACTGACTTAGGATGTTGATGTAACAATAAGTGAAGTAAGCTTATGCACATACAAAGACAAGTGATTTAGGCCAAGGCCTCCAGCAATCCAAGCTCTCATCACAAGAATCCATTTTCCCACTTTTTAAATAAGACAGCCCATGTCATTATCTCAATCAAAGAGAGAGGCGATTAGCATGAAAGGAGAGAGGTTCTCAATAATTCAACAAGCTTAAGACAAAATGTCATCTATACTATAAACCCTATGGTTGAGCATTAGTTTTTATAAAATTTGTTGTGAGGGCACAAAATGTCATCTATACTATAAACCCTATGGTTGAGCATTAGTTTTTATAAAATTTGTTGTGAGGGCACTACGGTCTATGGTTGAACATCATGTCCCACAAAAAAATGTTTTGGCCTATTAAGACCATTAAAGACTGAGTGGACAACAAAGGTCTCAAACGTCAAGCGTAGGCAGAGGAGGTTGAATGAAAGCTTTAGAAGAGAGAAATGGAAGCAGGGATACTTAGGTCAATTTCTATGCTCCAAGCTCCTTCCAATATGAAATCTAATATATCATAATAGTAAAGCCTCTGAAAATAGTGAAAACACTCACAATGAAAAAAATAATAATAAAGAGGAAAAGGGAAAAGTAAAAAAGAGAAAACAGCACGAACATGCAAACACAAAGATATTGATTCTTTAAGAATGAAACTATATGTGCAAAGGAGATGGCACGAAATAACAGCAAAGAGCCAAAGGCATCAAAGTATCAAACAACAATGTGCAAGGCCATGTCTTTGTTAGAGGATTAACACCAAGCATATGACAAGAAATGCTATTTTTATCTAAAATAGTAATAGAACGGCACTTTGTTTATACTCTATCATTAATTGAGAAAACTTAGCAGCTTAGGAACACAACATATCATACAAGCCTCTAATTAGACTCTAAATCTTCTTCATCCAAAGACTCTATCCACCATTCATCCATCAAGCACACCAGAACTTGAGAAATTCACAAGGACAATGCAAGCTAAGCAATACGAGAGTAAAAGGTATGAATTTAATTTGATAAAATTTAAATAACCGCCATTAAAACCATGAAACAAAACCATATACTTTCCAAAAGTAAAAGAAGAGACGTACTTCATGTATTCCCTTCACTTTTTCTAGCCATCATCCATGGCAATGCACCATCAAGAGAAGAAGTATCAGAAGGAGTCGGAAATTTACCCTTGTTGTTGCCCCATAACCAAATCTTCGACACAGAAAAGCTCTCGCCTTTGCTCCTAGCACCGATCCTCTTCCCTTCCTCATTATCAATAGCTATGGAATTCCCCACAAAGCCCTTTGCTCTGGCACCATTTTGATCTCCAATACTTAATGCCACTCGAAGATTAGCATCTCCAACAACATACTGATAAGATCCCATTGAGTAACATCTCCTTGCATCCAAATTGCTACTGCTACTCTCCCCTTCTTCTCTCCTAATTATGCTATTTCCATCAGTATTTGTGTCAAGAGCACCAACATTATCATTTATGTTGCCCGTGTTTCGAAACTTTCCAAGTCTCACAGGGACTACTCTCTTCTCACTACCAATCTCCTCTACCTCCCCAATTCGACCCTCTTCCAACCTTAGCTCCTCTTCGAAATCAAATATCGGATTCTCAATTGCATCTCCTTGTACAAAGAGTGCTCCTCTACATAAAGGGCAAGTAGAGTTTGACAAAAGCCAAGTATCAATGCAATTGAGATGGAAAGCATGGCCACAAATCGGAAGAAGACGGAGCTTGTCGTCTTGGGAGAACTCACAGAGGCAGACAGCGCAATCGAAGGGCTCTTTTGAACCGACAATCTCTCGATAGAGGAAGATGGGGAGTGCATCAATGAAGGCTTGATCAAGGCCGGAGTCATGAAGGTGGAAGAGCTGCTGTAGTTGTCTTTGGAGGGCATCTGAGTTGGTGGTTTCTTGATTGTGGTGATTGGAATGGGAAGAAGAAGATGGGTTTTTTCTTATTATGAATCTGACTAAAAGATGGAGGAGACCAGAAACAAAGAAGATAACAGCTAAGATTACTATGATGAAGAGGATTGCTGGGCTAATTCTACTGCCATTGGATGGGGATGGAGCTGGTGGAGGCTGAGATGTTTGCAAAGGAAGTGAATCTCTTTGCACAACTCCACTGATGGTATTGATTTGGGTGAGAACCCAAGTTGTTTCAGGGGAGGGGGAAGCTAAATTTACCATCTGTTTGTTTGTTATGGGAGCATAAACAAGTCATCTGAGGACATGGGCAATCCAAAAATTCAAACTTTTTCAGGGTAGAGAGGTTACCAAGGCCATTAGAGAAGATGGGTAGGATAAAGATTCAGACTTTAGAGCATCAAAGTAATATTAGGAAATGGGCAGGCTAAAAATTCCAACTTTTTTTGATACAGAACATGGGCACAAAAAAAAAAGTTGTGTGTTAAGAAGATAAAGAGGAAATCCAAGTCATTGAGGTAGAAGAAGATTAAAGAAAGGGAAAATCTCTTGCTTGTGCTCGCTTCGAGTATATACCCAACTCATACTCAATCTTTATAATTGACTAAATGCTTGATTTCATTCAACTACGTTTGAAGAAAGATTTAAGCAAAGAATCTGGTCGCCTACCTCTTGTGAATTTGGGGATCTCCTGGTTCTTTTCTGAGCTCAGAGACAAACCCTAGAAGAGAGTAACAGGGCTGGCAAAGGTTTTTTTTTTTTTTTTGGGTTTCTTTTCTCTTTCTTTTTTGAATAAAACTTCAGTAGTAAACTAATATTATCCTAAGAATTCAAAAAGGGCAGTGGGGTTGGGATGGTGCAGCTCCCAAAGGGTCTCTGATCAAAGGTTAGAGAAGAGGAGCAGTTTTTGTTGTCAAGATTGAAAAAGAACAAAAACCTTTTGATTCGGGCCCTAGAAAACTGTACATTTGCATATGTACAGTGTTCTTAAAATGTGTTCAACCTTGGATCATAGTTGTACAAATTATTAGTTTATTAATGTAGTGCAAGGACCATAAGGTCCGTAGCCCAAGAAATCTCTTAATTTTAGAATATCAAGATTTCACTCCTCATTAAAGAATATGCGGATGTGCAAGTAATATTTCTAAATTGGATTCACACCCTAGTTGTCTATCGGACGATTGCATATACTATGAACCATTTGCAATCTCACTTTACCTACTAAACTATTGAACTCATTCTTATTTATCCCCCTAACTATTTTTAGTTTCACTTTATCCTATTGAACTATCACTTCACTTCAACATCTAGTGATCACTTTTCATTTATTTATTTCATGGATATTTTAGATCAATTTATGAGAGGAAATTGATAATTCAACAATAAGATGGAATTGAGCATAGCTCAAGGGGTAAATGTAGATGAATTCGATAGTTCAGCGAATAAGATGAGACGGAAAATAGTCAGGGGGTATGGAGAGACAAATTTAATAGTTTTGGAGGCAAATAAGAATTGGAGTCTTCTAAATTATATAGTTATTTTCATTTTAAAAATGATTAATTGTAATTATTTTTATTTTTCATTCAAAAGAAAAATCATAGTCTACAATTAAGATAACAAAAATTTGACTACAAGTGGGTAAAGTTAGGGTTCACTCTTGAGATAATCAAATCAAATGATTCAAATCTACTCCAGAGATAATTTGCTTTTACTTGGAGAAACAAGCTCTCATGAACTAATTTTTAGATGTGACTAATTAAGGCTCAAATTTGTGCTCCTTGCATTAATCACAAGCCAACTCTTATTATCATAAGTTGTTATTTATCACAATTGGCTACTAAAATTGGCCATATATTCAACAGATTCCACACTGTCGACACATCTGCCATAATGAGAATAAGTTTCATCATGAGAATAATTAGAATTGATGTTCTGTACAGAGACTTTTTTTTATATGCTTGGATCACTGTCTTGGATTGCTGTAGGAGCTATCCGGTTCCTCTGAATCATGTGATCAAATCAGTATATATTGTTTTTTATCTCTACAAACTGAAATTGGATCTGAATTCAAAAATCAAGTATGAAGCCAACTGAAGAAACTTGGAGCAACTAAGTTACTGAACTTGGAAGTCTTAGAAGTCATTAAGTCCAATAGACTATGTTTATTAGATTGTTGATAATTCAAATTTACTTGCCCTCATTTATGCAGTGGGCGCGATTCTCCTACTTCGGATCACCAACTATCTAGTAGACATGCTCTAGTAGACATGCTTTATAGAAACCGTTGCAATATTTGGGTCATTTGCAAAGAGCTGAAGATAAGCATGCATTCTGATCTTTGTTACCCTTTGAACTTGTACATGACTTCATCATGAAGGGGTGATGATATCACGGATGGTACGTGTAACTGCCAATTTCCCCAATTCCTTCATCTTTTATATCAGGATAGGAATTAATGGCCACTCTAGTGATTATTAATTACTTGAAAGAGATGGGTCGATGTTGCTTACAAGAATGGGTTATGTAATTGCTTTGCACGTAGCCTAATGCTCGATCAAAAACATGCCACATAACGCTACTAGATTGTAGGAAAAAGAGAAGGGGATAAAAATGTCAATAATTAAAATATAGCAAACTTCCTAAAGAAATTAAACTACCATCTAAAAAATCAAGACTATCTGAGTACACGCTTCACGAGAAATCAGTACTACGTTTTGTCAAATTTCAACCTGAAAGTGCCATTTGGACTAACAACACACGCATGACCCATCATAGTTTGAAATATTGCAATTAGCGTCTCTATCAGACTATCACAGTCCATTAACTAAAACATATGTCAGGAATCTAGTTAATTTCTAATGTCAAAGAGACCTTGAAACAAGAAATCAACAAGAAATAGACATCCTCATTTATTAAAATTGAGCTTGAAAGCACCATTTGGACTAATACCACCTATGTCACCGATGTAACAAATAAACAATGTTTTTCCACCTCCTTATACGTGACCAACACATATACACTTGCAAATAATAATAATAGTCAAAGAGAACATGTACATAAATTCTATGACATTAAGGAAAACAGACTCCCCAGTTTTAAGTATCTTTTGAATCAATTTCAGACACAACAGACGTATCCTCTTCTTCCTTCAATGAATGTATCATCTCGGCAACTTGGCTCATCGTTGGCCGAGCATCGGCAGATTTGTATATGCACTTCAATGCAATCTGAAGAAGCTTCACCATTCTATTTTCAGGCACTCCTTCAGAGAGCAGTCCCTTATCGAAAACTTCAACCGTCCATTCCTCTCTCACCACAGAATGCACCCACTGAGCCAAATCAAAACCATTATTCTGAACAATTTTTCCAGTAAGTAACTCAAGGAGGATGACACCAAAGCTGAAAATATCATCTTTGAGGGCTGAGTCATTTATGGGCTCAATTGGTTTTCGACCGTTGTTGAGGCTGGTTTGCCTTGGGATTGCGAGGAGACCATATTCACTGATGCAGGGCTCCATGTTGGTGTCCATTAGGATGTTGGAGGATTTGAGATTGCCATGGCCTATACCGAGCTCTTGTAGGTCTCTGTGCATAAATGCCATGCCCTTTGCGATGCCTGCAGCTACACTTAGCCTACTGTTCCAATCAAATGTGGAGTTTTCTTGGTTATCTGCAGTTTGAGATTCGTATGGCTTTGTTAAGAATTTTTTTCATCATTTTCCATGCCTAAATTTATTTCTCGGTGTATCCGAAAATTTAAATTGTCAGCTTATGGACTAACAATGTATACCGAGCTAACATTAATTTTCATTTGGGTAAATTGGATAGTTTTCAAAATTCGAGCTCTACTTGCTGAATATCTCGACAACAACAGGCATTATTCAAAATTCAACTGTACTTGCTGAATTTTGCCTTCACACCGATCATGTTATAGTTAGTTTTATTCTCTTCATCCTTCTATAACTTGTAATCTCTACCCTCTCTACCAATTTTTATACTTCCTCTATATCTTCTTCTCTTAATAGAATGGGTTAAGGCCCTCAATAAAAAATAGAAAATTTTTTTTTTTGACATAACCCATAGAAAGTTTGGAAATGTCACTTTAACCTCCAAAAAGTTCCGTCAGAAATCCCCCAAAACCTAAACTAATGTCTCATGTGAAAATCATGCGCGATCGGATGACTAAATTATCCCAAATAGAGAGGAAAAAGAAAGTGTTTCTGTGTACTCTGATCAAGAACCATTTTGTCCAAATACTTTATGCAGTCTGAACTAAAAATGTATATCAAGCTGACATCAACTCTATGAGTAAGAGACAATATCATTCATTTGTAATTCAGAGTTGTTAAAGGATAAGAATTAAGCATTGGTGTCATCATCATTATCCTCATTAAGATTTCTCCTATGCTTTTAGTTTATGGTCAAGAGAGCTTCATAGAGCAGTGATCAATTTATAAAGATCTTTTTTCACCTTAACTTCGATCTCTACGTGCATATGTCTTATTAGTAAAAACAACATGGCCATAATCCTACCTCATTAGTATCAGAGTTTTTCTTCAGCCCATATCCTCAAATTTAAATTACAATTGCATATTCAATATTAAAAATGCAGAAGAAGACATACCATGGAGAAGCTTAAACAGGCTCCCATTAGGCTTATACTCATAAACCACCAGCTTCTCCTGCTTCGAGCAATAAAACGCAATCGCTGAAAGAACTCTCGGATGCTTTGCTCTATCCAACCTCTCCATCCTCCTCTGAAACTCTTGTGCCGATACTGTCCAATCCTTGATCCTCTTAACTGCAAGCAAATTCCCATCACTCATCATAACCTTATACAATGTCCCAAATCTCCCTCTTCCCAATAACTCAGCTGGAGCTTTCAGTAGCTCCTCAAACTTCAACTCCTTCATTGCTGGATTCAATACTATCAAAGACATTGAGCCTGTTGTAGCAACAGCACTACCTTCGTTTGATGAGATCGAGTACTCTGATCTACTAGCCTTTTGTTCAGTTGAAGTACTTGATTCCTTTGCCTTTCCTGATTTTTCCTTTGGAGTCCTTTTTCTCTTAACAAGAATGTATATGATGAATACTAGGAGAAAAAGGCCTAGAATGATATAACCTGAGAATAGAATGGCCTTATCGCCTTTACTCTTTGAGTTTTCTTCTGAAATAGGAGATGAAGGAGAAATCGAAGAGCAAATTGCATCAAATGGTTCTCCACAGAGGCCAGAATTCCCTGAGTAGCTACTGAGGCCAAAGCGATCACCACCTTTAGGGATTGGACCGGTGAAAAAATTATTGGAGACATTGAATTCTTGAAGATTACTGAAATCAAACTCAGGTATTGTACCGTTCAGTTTGTTATCCTGAACCTGGAAGGATACTAAGCCTGAAATCTTGCCTAGGCCTTTAGGAACCTCGCCTGAAAAATCATTATCAGAGATATCGAACTTCTTCAGGTTATTGAGAGAAGATAGAGAGGAGGGTAGATTTCCTGAAAGTCGATTCCTATTGAGAAAAATATGTGTAAGTTGACTGCAATTGGAGATTTCAGGTGGCAGATTCCCTTGAAGGTTATCATTCTGAAGGCTAAGGACTACAAGAGACTTAGCTTTGCAGAGTAGACTAGCATCAATTGATCCTCCGAGTTCTAAATCTTCAAGTACTATTCTTCGAACGGAAGTGTTTTGATTATTGCAACTGATTCCTCTCCAATGATCAACACAAAGATCGGTTGAAAAATTCCAACGAAGATCTTGAGCAATTCGGGGGTTTGAAGGGGAGAGTTTTTGGAGAAAGGCAATGAGAGAGCGCTTGATACTGTCTTCTTCAGAGGTTGAAGAGTAGATCAAGAGGAGGAGAGAGATAGAGAGGATCCAAGAATGAATATTCTCCATTGAAGAGTGCAAATGGCTAGGAATTGATAGGTACAGGATTTGTATTAGTAGGGGAAATGAGAGGAAACAACAATGGAGATAGGCCAATAAAGAGATCGCTTCTATTGACAAGGGGAGAGCACTGGCTGAGTTTGCAAGGATCGGGTAGGACAAATGAACAGAGCCAAGCGAAGAAAAAAATTTCAAATTTTTGAGTGCCGGCGGGAGATAACGGTCATGAATTATTGATGCCAGGTTGCTATCTGGATTAGTTGTTAAAAGAGTTCAAAGATCAAAGGATTGGGGTTTATGTACATTTGTTGAAGAATTGGGCTGTTTTATGATTGTTTTCTCCTGTTTTCCAATTGGATTTAACATAAAATCCTGGTAACGCAGGTCATCAAGTATGTTGCGTAAAATGTTGAATAATCATTGTCATTGGGTTTTTTTGACATGTGACAGTTCCTGAAACTGACCGTACATGTGATATGAACGACACGAAAGAATAGCGCAATATACACGGAGTCGCACATAGAATCATATCATTAATATTCGAGATGGGAATAAATATAAAGTTTGTCTCGTATTGTTATTTTTCGCATTACTAAGATTAGATCAAATGTTACAACAGTAAATCGTTTACATATTTGATCTGAAAGTTTATAGATGAAGGGACCTGAATCTACACTTGCACTCTTGTTTAAGATATTCTCTTCCTCTGTGCCGGATCCAAATTGTACCAACAATTGAAAGATCGAAAAACATCCGGCAAGTTTGAAACATTCTCACGGGTAGAGGGGGGAGAAACACTAGCAAGAAAATACATAATATACAAGCGACAATATGTCAATACTCCAAAACTTTATTCACATTAACTCAATTGTGAAACTTTCTACATAATAGGAGGATCTACTTGCAGACTCAGGAAATGACAACGATGCCCGTATCTTAAGATTATGTCAAACTCAAGGGAACACTTGCACTCAAGGGCATATAGGAAAAGCCAATCAGTAAACTCATCAAAAAAGTGCCCTTATTGTTATTATCATTCACCATTAATTTAACATGAGTTTCTGATAGAGCGTCTTAAATTTAAAATCTCAGCATACGAAAGTAAACGGCAATGCTATCACATTCTTCAACTGAAAAAGACAACCGGTATCCTCATGAATATGCAACGTTTATGATCTCCAGCTCGACCGATCAAGTATCTCGGTATAAAAATGAATGAATACTTCAATCCCGGTTGCACCAAATTCTGACCTGTTCTTTAAAATAAGATGCGTAAAGAATAATCTTAACAACTCCAATTAACTTCTAAGTTGCTATGCTTTGCCGGCACACAGGGCTCTTAAATTTTAAACATGTATACCACGCTTAATTGTATATAAAACTAGGTGACTTAATTGTACATTATAATTATTTGTTGGTCCTACAGAAGAGTAGATGAACTGTATGTAAAAGGTTATTTTCTTATTGATGGGTACACACTAATGTTCTTAATTTAGGGGTCTGAGTTTCCAGCAATGTCATCATCATCAAAACCACTTTCATTGTCAGTGATCTCACCAGCAGTGATCTCATCTGAAGAAGCATCATCAATCTTTTCCCCCTTTGCATATCTCTCGCAATATTCTGTTAGCAAAAAAAGGCAAAAATAAAATAAAACCAAGCATTGTCAAAGGATTACGTTCTAAATGCACCTTATTCATGAAGAAGATAAATCTAAGCTTCAAGTGAACTGAATAAAGCATCAGTGTGAATGACATGTTTCAGATTGTTTGAGCCAATATTATCTCAAAACAATGTGTTATGATGATTGCGTCAAAAACACATCAAAATCACTTTCTATTAGTATATAACTATTTTATTGCATAAACGCTACCAGCTAAACATAGAAAACACCTTTATAGTCCATTCTACGTAAGCGTAAATGCCAAATTAGAAAGCAACTTTCTACATATACCCATATTAAATGACACGTCCCGGGCCTGTGAACCCGTTGGCGCGGTGTAAGTTGTAGGACCCACTGAGTGCAAAATGTTGCCAAAATCGACTAACCGATGTGGGATTAAATATTGAGGCCTCACATTAAGGATCATTAAAAACTCTGCATCAATGAAAAAGTCGTATTCATGGGGCAACAATACATCACCATCTGAGACAATTACTATATCTTATTTTACTGCATAGCCAGCAGTCAAACATCAGAAAACACCTCAATTTGATTATCTTCCTACATTATTTAGCAGAAGGATGCCATATTCCTTTTTGTGGGATTAATTAGTTAAATGTAACTTGTTACTAACAGACATGGTGGATACTTTGATATTCTATAAATAAATAAATAAAATCTAGCACTCTAACATATTGCAAGTTTGACATGAAATTGGACAAGCTCATTTAGTAAACAGACCTATCCAAATATAACTTGACATAAAAAATGAACACAGGAGTTTCATAATGCATTGTCCTCGAGATACATAGCAGGACCTTAGATTTCGTTGCGAGGCTTACAGAAGTCCAAGACTGTATATATTTCATATTATAAAAGGGTAGATTGGGGGGTTAATTAGAAAAGTTCC
The DNA here is from genome assembly GCA_037177215.1 of Asparagus racemosus. NCBI lineage: Eukaryota > Viridiplantae > Streptophyta > Magnoliopsida > Asparagales > Asparagaceae > Asparagus > Asparagus racemosus. The sequence goes on from JBAKGM010000233.1 coordinate 29,253,357, forward strand.
ACATCATAAATGACAAATTTGCGACATTTTTTTTCTCTTCAAATTATGAAAGTTTGGGCTAGGGATAAATGAGAGGATGCCTATGCCACAAATTATCATTTTAGAAACTTAATTTTTACTCAGGTTTCTGTATTCTAACATCATTTTAAAGATCCAGGTGACAATACTTGTTAATTACTCATCAAGCATCACACATACCCTGTAGAGCCCAGCAATATATTTAAACCTGGACACCATTTCAAAGAGAACCAATAAAATGTATATGATGCTAAGTAGAAGCTGAAAAAAAAAATACTTCAAAGGCATGTGTCGAAAAGAAAACAATGAACACATTCAGCAATTATTTAACATCCACATGTAACAATGATCAACCTTGACCAAGTTAGACGAGCAAAGGTAGAGGCACAAACTTGTCATCTGGTCATGACACCTATAAAAGTCTCGATTTTATTAACCTAAAGCAGACAAAGTTACACCCATACAAACCTCTATTCACCTCAGAAATCTGTTGATTAAGAAAAGGACAAATCGCAATATGAAAAATTACCCATGATGCAGCACAAAATGCATATAATTCCTGATGCCAGAAAATCTCAACATGGAATATAATTCTTCTTGATGAAAAGACGATATAGTTGATAGTAGTCCACCAAGGGAATGGGGTTCTATGAGGTACTGGTTGTGAGTGCCATCTATTACCAACAAGATACCCAAAGCATAAGCTTCTGATATGAATATTAAGAGGGTGCTTGGGAGGGTTTATTTTTTGAAGCTTACTTAGATGAGCTTATAAGCTAGTTTTTGTAAAGTTGTCGAACCCATTAGCTTTTTAAAATAAGGTTTAAAAGCTACCTTATTAGAGATGTCATCAAACATGTAGATATGAAAACGCTAGCTTAAAAGCTACTATAACCAGAAAATAAGGTCCACCAAACACCCTCTAAGTTATCTCTGTGCAACTATCTCCAAGCTGAACTTGCTTGTTCTTGTTGCAATCTGAAGTAGACTCATCTCAACTCTCTCCAAGCTGAAGTTGTTTGTTCTTGTTGCAATCTGAATTAGACTCATCGTCAGCGAGCAATCTTCCTTTCATATAGACTAACTATGAATACATTTTAACCTTTTTAGGTAATTTACAAGGAAAAATGTTGTAGTGGTGTATCTATTGACCATATATTCAAGGTTTTATCCATCGTGAACAAAAAGTTCTTTCATATGGCTAGTATCGACACATATATTTCCTTTCCTTGTACCATTAGAGGATTTCCAAGGTCCATGCCCAAATATGGACTATCAGGTCATTCTTTACTCCCTAAGCTTTAAATAAAGCATAGTGACAAAATAATCTATTTAATCTCACTACCAAAAGTCCAGATGATGAAGTGATCAACATTACTTTTTTCATGTCACTCATCATATCAGCCAGGTATCATTTGAGCTTCTTTCTATCTGTTCTGAGCTTCTTTCTATGTATTCTAATCTAAAACATGCATTTGGCATAATTGCATTCATAAAACTACCTAATAACAAGTCTATAGGAAACTCAATAACTAAAAAAATGAAGAGTTCAGACCACTATTGTAATAGTAGAATTATGACTATCTAGCAACCTGCAAGTAAAATAACTTACATGATTGGTGATATTCACTTCCTTTCGAGTGACTAATTAGATAGCTAGTGTATCAATGGCAAAGTACACAAATTCTTGCTCAGATGACTAAAACAGTCATGAAGGAATACTGCATGTATATTCTAATTCGGACTTCTCCTCGTACCTATTTCTTACTCATAAATGAATAGTAGGTTTGGTCTTCCCTTCAAAAAATTAAAAATAAAAAAATAAAAAGAAGGAAGAAAAAGGAGGAAGAAGAAGAAGAAAGAAGAAGAAGAAGAACGGAGACGAGTGGAATCTTCCAGAATGAATATACCTTTTACTTTTTGCTCATATTGTTGCTTGTCCTTAAGCATCAAGGATGCTGCATCACCATTCAATGGATCTGACGGATTTGGATATAGTAAGAGCTGTGGAAGAAATACCTCAAATACATTGAAAAGATCTGCAGAAAATGCAACTACGGTGAGAAGAGGGAACAAAAGATTTAAAAAAATTGTGAATATAGAAGAGCCAGAATGCAAGGTGTAAATTGCTTAGGCAGATGAGATCTCCCCACAATGCCGTGTGTGTGCATAACTGCGTGCATGTGCAATGGCGGATCTACCTTTGACAAAGTGGGGCCACGTGACCCCACTTTGCCAAAGCTGCTAAACCTCTATTTTATTCATCCTAGCAAACATTTTCATTCATTCCCAATTCCAATTATATCCATTAAAACATTAAAAAAAAATCCACGCCAATCCGATCTCAGAATCCGGTGGAGCTGAAAGAGCAAGAAGCGGAATGAAATGGTAATAATTGGCTCAATGATTGCCTAGAGACATCGAGAAAAACATATTTTGATAGTTTTACTAATAATACGGTTATATGTTTTTTTCGAAATTTGAGAACTCGTCGAGAATAAATGTAATTTTTTACTCTCATTAATTATGTTGTGACACCACTTTACAAAAATCTTGGATCCGCCACTATGTGTGTGAAAATATGGGATGATGAACGAATTTACTAGATAAAATCTATTCTCTGATTCAAGCTGATGCACCAGTAACTTTTCAATTCTGCCTCGTAACACCAAAAATTAATTTAATGAAGACTATAAGAAATTAATTCACACTGTCAAAACTCAGTTTACCACATCCACTCAACATTAAGCACTATCCCTCACAACATATCCACATTGAATTCTGATCCCTGCTCTCAACCCAATAGTCCATGGTTATAAATGGAAGAAAACAACCATCACATGACAAACATTTTATTCTGAGTTGGGTTTGAGAGCAGTTTCTATCATTTATCGACACGAGTTAATATCCATGTTAATCCATTGTTAGAAATGGAAGAAAACAACCAAATCATGTGACAAACTATTTATTTCAATCCAGTTGGGTCAGGTACCAGCTTTCTATCTTTTATCAAGATAGTTACTGTTCATGTTAATAAAAGGTGTGCACAATAAATCCCGTGTAAATCATATATACGTACCAATCAGGCACTATAGTGTTTTTCTTTTCTTTTCTTTTCTTCCCTTGCTTTCTCAGTATAAAGTTAAAACACAATTTACATGGTCATAGTGAGCATGCAAGATCCAATAGTAGATCTTACCAAACATCGGACTCCATGATTGATTAATTACATCCAAGCATATAGAGCCAGACCTGTAATTTTGTAAATCCATTAGATGAATCAACGCAAAACACAACTGAACAGTGAAATCTTGCTTCCAAAAGCAAAATAATAATAATAATAATAATAATAATAATAATAATAATAATAATAATAATGAACTATAATATAAATATCACTAACTGAATGTACAGTAATATAACATCTAAGAATATGGATACATGATAGTTTCCCCCCAGGTTCCCGAACAAGAAAGAAATTCACAGAATTTAAGTTTGCTTTAGCTAATGAGATTCTCTATGATTAATTAGAAGGGCCTAATTTCATGTTCTTAGCATATTACACTGCATTTATTAAGTAAAAACTGAGTAGTGCTCACAGCTCGTCAACATTCGGATGAAATATTTTGTTCACAAAGCCAATAGATGGTGACTTGTATGGGTACGCATCTGGAAGTTCAACGCGGACTTTCCAGACCCCTCCTTCATAAGGACCTGCAAGCACCAAAACATAAGAGCGTTGAATGAACAACATAAGAGTGCACCACATCACATTATGAAAGTTGGACATCTGTGCTTAGAATCATCATGATAAAGCATGGCCCAAATACAATAAGATCCACAATCAAATCAGTCATCCCTATTTATGCATCTTATAAGCTTCAGATGTGGAATTTTAATGCCTATAGCAAAATGTCAAAGAAAATTGTAAAGAAAAATATTTCCTGATCTGCCAAAAAATTGCTCTGATAACATCAAGTATTTTTTCAAGCATCCTTAGAGCTCATCGTTCCACAAAGACAATGGAAATTACTGCAGACAAGTGTATCAGTGTAAATTTGAAATGCAGACAGCTTTCAAATGCAATCAAGACAATTCAGGAGCACATTATGTCGCCCTCCACATTTGGACACATTTCATGTTTTAACTTTAAATATAATCGCCTCCAAGGGTTTTTTTTTTAATAAAATCGCCTCCAAGGGTTTCTTAACTAGAATTAGACTTTGCAGACTCAAGCAGGCGCCTAAACCTGCTTAAAGTCTTCGGTCTTCAAGACATTTCAATAAATAGCTGCCTAGGAGGATCAAGGTGATCCAGCTTCCAGATAGGCAGCTCCAGGTGTTAGATAGATGCATGGGTTCCTAGAGCTGCCTCTCATTTTCTAAACATTAATTTCACCGAGCTCTAGTATGACTAAAATCAGAAAAGGGTCTGTGTGTGTGTGTGTGTGTGTGTGTGTGTGTGTGTGTGTGTGTGTGTGTGTGCAGGGGTTGGGGGAGGGGGACTATAGAATTATGTGACTTCAATTAGAAACTGGGATACAGTTTGATTCTTGTTGCAAACACAAATTTTGAACTCCCGTAGTCTGCTTCATAGACTCTCTTAAAGCAATCGAAGCATTTTGTGATGTGTTGTTACTAAGGAGCAGAAGGTATGTGTATAAGTATATTTTAAAGAACTGTTGTTTTATTCTTGCACCTCGACATCTTGAATTCTTACACTTTCTTATGCTAACAGAATTTAGTTTGACTTACAGTTTTAGCACCAACCAACAATATTGCTAAATGCTCAGCAATCCTTTAGAAGTATGCAAGTCTTTTACTCGGATTAGGTCTTTAAGGAGTACAGAACTAACATAACGATTAGTATTTTTATTTGGGCCAGTCTTTTACTCATTTATCCAGGAAATAGATAAACCATTAATCTCTTCTCTAAGTCGCATCGCTTGGAGATGTATGACAACAAAAATGTAAACAGCCTAAACAACAAGCATCATCCCCATCTATTCACGCTCAAACTAGCAGCTATTGCACAAGTAGCATAATATAGCATGAAACTGTAAAAGACCAAATCTACTCCAAATTAAATCAATAGTAGTTAAACGGGGCTATTGCACAAGCACAACAGAGATGTGGAGGAACAGCTGAATACGATCGTTTTGACACAAAGATAGTTTCCGCATCAACAAGTATTTGCATTGTGAGAATAAGAAAACTAAACGGCGCACATACTTCACCAACAAAAATGAGAGTTAAAATAACTGAAACATAAGAAATTATATTTAATGGAACTAAATTTGAGCATACAAAATCAATGAATGTGAAAACATATATCAACAGGATACTTGGAATGACAAAAGAAACATACTTTCTTTCGGACCGTGAAACTCAACATTGAATTCCGTCAGCCCATCGTTGATAGTTTCCACTGTATAGTCACTCATCATCCTTCAAAATGAACAAAGAAGGAAAAAAAATGTATTTGCACAATTTCAAAATAATAATAATAATCATACCCAAGATGGAAACTTCACTCAGACCAACTTACCATACGCAGTTCTGAAACAATAAAATCAAATCATGAAATTAAGAAGCAGTTCAACTCATGAATGCCGCATCATTATGTGCACACCCTTTGTGTTTACGAATGTAAAAAGTATATCTTTTGTCATTCATAGATCAATCAGATTTGCAGTAGTCAGTTGTAAAATTTCCCAAAATTACCAGCCTTTCTCATTCTCATCTAGTCTATGCAAAATTACAACGAATGGATGAAAAAAAGGAGAAATAATCACGAATATCGTTATCAATTTATTTTAAAAAAAAACACTTTTAAGAGAAAAGGAAATTCCTTTATATAATAATAATAATAATAATAATAAACTTACAGCTTCATGACATCCATATCCCGCCTTTTACTTGGAGAACACATTTTCTTCTTCTTTTTCTTCTACGATTCTATTTTCTTTCCTTTTTTGTATTTTCTTTCCGTTTTCTTTTCGTTTCTTCTCCTCACTTTTGTGTGTTCTGGTACCTTCGGTTTCGCGTGCGATTGGTCTTTTTTTGTTTTTTTTGGGTGGCGTTGCCGCGGGGGGGGGGGGGTGGGGGGGGGTTGGGAGGGGAGGGGGGGGGGGGGAACCG
>JBAKGM010000233.1:29310422-29327719 GCA_037177215.1 Asparagus racemosus
CTGTTTTCTCTCTCTCTCTCTCTCTCTCTCTCTCTCTCTTTCTCTCTCTCCCCCCTACCCTTCCCCCCCCCCCCCCTCCCCCCACCCCCATCATCCTTCCTTCTTTTCTGTTCTCCATTCCAACTTCATTCTCATCTCTCCTCTTTTTCAACTCTATTCTCATCTCTTCTCCTCCACTTTCTCTTCTCTCTCCTCCTCTCTTCTCCGTCTCATCTTCAACTTCCACATCCTTCCTTCGCTTTCATCTTCACCTAATTCCTTTTCCCACCTCATTCGTCTCATCTCTACATGTTATTTGACTCATTCAAATTAGTGACCAATTCAACCAGTAATTGCTCAACAAGGGGATATTTTATTGAGAGGATAATGGGTAGTAGGTTGTTTGAGAGAATATATCTCTCAGATATCTTAGGCAGTCTTTAAGGGGGTGGAGATGATGGGGTGCAGCCTCTATATAAAGAGTTGTCTTCTCTATATGAAGAGTTGTCTTCTCTTTGAGAAAATATAACCCAAAAAAGGAAAATCCCAATCCCATTACCAGAACCCCCTCAAAACCCATTATACATTTTCTCTTCTATTTTTGTTCATTGGTATCAGAGTCATAGAAATCTGATTCCTTCCCAAATTTTCTTTTTCTTACACAGAGATCAATCAAGTCAAAGCCAGCTAGTTCTTAACATTTCCTAGACCCACTCATAGCTTTCTAGGACTACTTTATATTATTTTATTCCAAAGTTGGAGCTGTTGGTTCTTGAGCACACGTGACTCTCTATCCATCATTTGTTTTTACTCCATAATTGAAACCCGTTCTTCTTCAACCCACACCACCTCTAGAGATCAATTTCGCCCGCAACTGCGCCGATGAGCAGCAACTGACCTCGCCAAATCCGAACCACTCCATCTCAGATTCGATCCCTAAAGAAGCTGCTGCTCCAACACTTGAAAAAGATCAGATCCCTCAATCTTGCTTGTCCTCCCAAAATCTACACCGACAATGGCCGATTCAGCCTCAACCAGAGACTTATAACCTCAACCGCGATCAGCTCAAGGTTTCTTGTCAGATGTACTTGTTTATTTATTTTTGATCTAATCAATTGTTTCCCTACTACAATCTGTGCCTTGTCGAGTTTAACCATCAGACCTTGTCCAATGTTGAGACTGATAGCCTTCAAAGCTCAGGTACAAAGATGGTGTTGTCCACATCGACTCATATTCGACAATATCTTCTCCGATCATCGCCGCTCAGTTCAAAGCTAGCTCAAGTTGGAGTTGCCTTTTTTAAAACAAATCCTCCTCACTGTCAGGTTCCTTTTTTGTGTTTATTTATATATTATCATTGTTATTTAATCATATTATCTTTAGGATTGCTGCTAGTAATACACACCCCTGATATCATCTTTGTTATTGGATCTTTAGTTTTAGTTCTCTACCGAATGGCTAGTAAGCTCGTTCTATGAGAACTAGAAAAAATTAACAAATTTAATGGCAGTAATTATGATATGTGGCATAGAAAAATAGGATATGTCCTTATTCATGACAACATCGATGATGTAATCGAAACTACTGCTCCAACCCTTACTGATAAATCCACACCTGAAAAAAAGAAAGGGTTAGAGCAATGAAAGTCGAAAGATTAAAAAGGCAAAAAGCCTAATGCTCATGTTCATGGAAGATAACTTGATCAAAGTTTTTGAAACTTACAAGACTTTCATGGACATGTGGAATGCTATAAAAGAAAAATATGACACTATCTCTGAAGTTAACATTCAATTCCTCTTGTATAAGTATAATTCTTATCGTATTCAAGAGAGAGACAATATCGTAGAGTATATTAATAAGATGATTGACATGGCTAAGGACTTATCCACTGCTGGGACCTAAATCTCAGAAAGAATGCAAGTGGCAACCATTTTGAATAGTCTTCCCCCTTCCCTTGTTGTGGCTACCACCACATTGAGAATGAACCCTGCTCTTAAATTTGTCACTGATCTTCCAATACACCTAATAATAGAACATGACTTAATAGCTAGCAAGAAAGAACTAGAGTTGAATATAGTGCAGCAGGAGATGAATTATGTCCGCCAGAGGCATAATGCTAGAAACTATAAAAACCTTATTCTAGCAAACCACAATCACGAGGACCAAAATCGTAGCAGTTCAAGAGAAAGAAAGTACCCCGTGGACCCTGCTACAATTGTGGAAAGTTCACCCATTTCAGGTTCGCTTGCCCACAAGGTGAAAAGCAAGAGAATAAAGAAGGCTATAAGCATCTGGAACAAGGGGGTACTAGTAAAAGAGAATTTGTTAGTGTGACAGAATGCAACACTGCGATAACGGATATCAACGGTTGGTAGATCGACTTTGGTGCAACAAGGCATATCGCAAAGGACAAGAATGGAGTCATGGAGTTCATCAAGCTGAAGAAAGGAGAATAGAGAATTCATATGGGAAACAATTAGAGAATTCATATGGGAAACAGTACCTATCTTAATGTAGAAGGTATTGATTCAGACAGATTGGACCTTGGGGACAGTGTTCTCGTCCTCAAAGATGTGCTCTACGGGCCAAGAATTCATGCAATCTGATTTCTGTTCCTACTTTGATGAAGAAAGGGCTGGAAGTTAGGTTCTATATTAACAAGGTTTCTATAGGCAAAAATAATAAAAGTGTATGCTATGGAAAAATATGCACCCGAGCATGAATTATGCATACTTTCAGTAGTTTGTAATAATTATGATAATAAAATTTCTAATTTGAACTATTTGTCATGTTATATTTCTGAGTCTGAATTGTGGCATTCTAGACTAGGACATGCTAGTGTTTTAAAAATGAAAGAATTATCAGAATGAACTTGCTACCTGTACTATCTAGTGTTCAATTGCCATCATGTGAACATTATTTAACTGCTAAAATGACCAGGAAACCTTTTATTGGTAGCCAAAGAGCCAATGAACTTTTAAGGTTGATACCTCGGATATTTGTGGTCCTTGTCACGCCCTGCTTCTCAAATTACACGGAAACGAGACGCGAACAAGCCTGTGACTTATTAGATCGAGGAGTATAAAATGAAAACTCTTCTTCTCAACCTAATACGCTAAGCGTCAAGCATGAATAATAATAAAACTGCAGGTCTCGCATTCACAGTCACAATCAGCAAGAATATAATAAACCAATCCAAGAACTGCGTGATACATATCACCAAAAATAATATCATCCCAGACAAAATAAATATAGTTCGAAATACATCCAGATAAAAACTAAGCTGAATAGTCAAGAACATCTACTGAACTAAAGAAAAATATAATGAAGTCTAATGTCCAACATCTATTGCATAAATAAAAAGTCTAAACTTCTGACGGTTCTTTCACCCCAACGGCGCGGCACTTCTGCTGGGAATACCCTAGCTCCGATACCTCTCCATACTGGACCTGTCATCTAAATCTGACATACACCAAGAGAATGGAGTATGTCAGCGTGTATAACACTGCAAGATCCCACAACGAGATAGCAGTATAATAATAAATATAAATGAATGCTAGTAATCAGAAACTCTGAATGATCTAGGTATAACAATCCGATTAACTATCCATGCACATCCAGGAGATTAATATTTAGAAATCTACAAAACGAGACGTAGTACATCGAGTGAAATAATCCAAACAAGGAAACCCTCGTGTGCATACTATAAGTCTCAAATTGTAAATAACTAAATATTAACTCTGAACTATACACGGATGGAACATATAACTGAAATAAGCATCAGCAAGTGCAACTCGTGTGTCCGTACAACTAGGTGGCCTAACTGTCAAATGTCTCTACTTGATGTTAGAATATAACCATTCTATATCAGGGCTCTGGTCTATATCTCACAAGAGTCAACGTTCATATACTTGGATAACTGACTGTTCATATTCCTCTACGCGCATCCAATGCCGTGAAACGATCCGATCAGAGGACTACATGCAATCTGATTCCGGCTTGTCCAGACACAAGCAGGACTCACGTGACAAAATGATTTTACTAGCCACGTGCAAAACGATTCACTGGCCCAACAAACCAACCCCAAGTGCGAAACGATTCACTTAGAGCGAGTTTGGAAGATACATCAACAGTTACATCTGATAACATGAACCAAGACTTTTCCAGCCCAAGGTCTCGAGTAATTACAAGTTAACGATACGGTAAAATAGATCACGGGTTCACCTCCTAATCATAGTCAACACAACTCACACATGTCACTAAGTCTCGTTCATGACGCACAAGTCCTAAGTCGTGAACTACCAACGGTTCTCAATGTAACAAGATAGTGAAAATGTGATCGACTTTATGCAACATCAAATAGCATAATAAGTGCATGAAAACGCTCATAAAACAAGAATAATAATTACGAATAGAATACAATATGCGTGAACAATATCTGTGAATTGTTAAATGCGCATGCAAATTGGAATCATCAATATCACACTACTCAGAATCCCGAAACGACCCCTAAAATTATCAGTAGCTGAAAAACACTTAATTTAATAACATTGCAAAAGAAATCTGAAAATAACGTACGATTCATACATGAAATGTCACGGTTTGTATCACATATACGTTTACAATTAAAATAATCAAAATAATCTTCTTCCTAATTAAAATAATCAAATTTTTTCCTCAAATATCCCTTTTAAAATTAGATTTTTATCATGAATACTCTAAAATAATATTTTTCCTTTTAATAAAATATAATAAAATAATTATTCCCATATTCCTTTAATAATAAAAAAATCCTTTTATGAAATAATTCCTTTAAAAATATTATTCCTCATGATTATTCTGAAATAACACTTGACAAATTGCTTAATAATTTAGATATTCATCTTACAATAATTTAATAGGTCAAAAATCCTAATAATTCATAAATAATTATAAAAAATGTAAAATGTAAATCTAAGCAAATAAATTAATTCCTTAGCTAATTTTCCTCACATTTATTTTGAAAATATTATTTTCCAGCTACTTATTTTTGATAAAAAAATATCCACATCATTCAATCCCACGCAATTCACAATAATTCACAATTCATCCGATGCATAAAATAATTCGTAAAAAATCTAACAAAACTAAATTATGGGTTAATAGTAACAGGATCTCGCATATACTAATTCTAAATATTCTAAAAGTTAAAATACGAGTCAGAAAGTAGTAGGGTCTTGCCTACGAGCGAATAGACTGCGTTTCGGCTACGGCAGCGAAGAACAAACGACGACGAACCACGGACGACGAGCGAGCGGTGATGAACCACGAGCGGTTTGAAGTGATGGGTGTGCGGTCGTGTGGGTGTGGGCGGGTCTGTTGCGGGGTGGTGATGCGGGTGAATGTGGGTGGAGGGCTAGCGGAGCTGTGGGTTGCGGGCATTGGATGGCTGGTCGGAGCAGGTGAAGGGCTGTACGGGAGAGATGGTGGTTGTTGGCCGCGGGCAGAGTTGCGGTGGTTGCGATCTTGGCTAAGTGGCGGCAACATGGGAGGTGCGGATCTGGGCGGAGAAGGAGGCGTTGGCTGGTAGTGATTTAGGTGGCGGGGTGTTGGTATGAAGGAGGGAGGAGCGGCGGCGAGGAGGAGAGGTAGTTGTGGCATGGAGGTGGGGCTGGCTGTGGGTTGGCTGAGGCTCATGGTCGAACGAGGGTAGGGCGGTTGGGCAGTGGGTGATGGCTGGGCGTGGGGAGGGCAGAGAGGGCTGTAGGCGGAGGAAAAGGCGAGGCTGCGGTGGTGAAGGTTTGGTCGGTGTTGGCGGCGCTAGCGGAGTAGATATGGGGGAGGACGGAGTCAATGTCGGAGGGGGAGGGGCAAGGCTGCAGTTGGCTATGGTTTGGTCGATGTTGGGGGCTAGGACACGGGTGAGGAGGTCGACGAAGGCACAGACGCGGGCAAGGTCGGCGACGGCGACGGCTGTCGTTGAGGGAGGGGAGCGGGCTGGGCATGAAAGAGGGTGAAAGAGAGAGAGAAGAGGAGAGAGAGAAAAGAGAAAGAAAGAGATAGAGTCGTGAGAGAGAAAAAGTGAAAGAAAGAGTACGGAAGAGAGAAAGAATTTTGTGGATGAAAGGAACAGATGTACGGGGGAGAAAGATATGATATATAAATAGGTTAGGGTTAGGGTTAGAGTTACATACACGTGGAAATGTATGTGGACTAATATCTCTAATACGTATTAATAATACCAATCAAATATTATATACAAAATCAAGATAATTTGTAACGATTAATCTAATAATATTATTAACTAAATATTAATAAACTCTATCATTAAAATATATATAATTAAATACAATATCCAAATATTTAAATATCATTTAGTATTTTAATATTAAAAACATATTGAAAAGTCACGGTTGTTACAAAAATTATAGTAATAAAGAATATTTTATTTCTTTTATAGATAATTATTCTAAATTTGCACGTGTCTATCTTTATCTCTAGAAAATTAGAAGCCTTTGAATGCTTTAAGAGATATAAGACAGAAGCTGAAAACTAACTTAGAATGAAAATTAAAATTTTGATAACTGATAGAGATGGGGAATATAACTCTAAAGAAGTTGAGAGTTATTGTATTCAGCATGGAATTAAAAGGCATACAATAATGTCGTATACACCATAATAGAATGGTGCTGTTGAAAGAAAGAACAGAATATTGCTAAATATACTTAGATGCATGTTGTCTCATTCTAGCCTCTCCAAAAAAATTTTGGGAGAAGCATTCTTAACTACAGCTACATTTTGAATAGAATTCTCACCAAGTCAGTTGCATCTACACCTTATGAATTATGGACTGGGAGGAAACTAGATCTGAGTCATCTCAGAAAATGAGGCTGTATAGCTCATGTTCTCATTCCAAGTCAACTTAGAGATACGTTAGATTTTAAAACACTAAAGTGTAGATTCACAGGGTATTTAGAAAAATCAAAAGGTTATATGTTCTACAATAAAGAAAAAGGGTCACTGAAAGCAGAGATGCTATATTTTTAGAGAATCTAGAGGAAGAGGAACAATTTCAAGAGGAAACAGATTCTCTAACTATAATAGATGACGATTACTATAATGTTGCTCCCACTAATGATCCAAATATTGTGAATGAACCTAACTTTGAAAATGATGAAATACCTCTAACTATAATAGATGGACAATTCTTATTTGTATTCATGTGAGCCATCTTGTTTCTCGGTAGATATAAATATAGAAGAAAAAGATCCCTTAATCTTCTCTAATGTGATAAAATCATATGAATCAGCTTTGTCGCTAGAAGCCGTGAGAGAAGAACTTGATAGTATACAAAAGAATAAGGTTTGGGAGTTATGTGATCTACCGGAAAATAGAAAAGCTATAGGATCCAAATGGGTGTTTAAAAATAAATACCGTGTTAATGGATCTATTGATAAATTCAAAGCATGGTTAGTTGCCAAGGTTATAACCAGAGGGCATGAATAGACTTTCAAGAGACATATTCTCATGTAGCTAAGTTTGCATTCATCAAAATTATTTTGGCTATCGTTGCATATCTTGATTGGAGTTATTCCAAATGGATGTTAAAACAGTATTCCTTAACGGAGAGTTGAAGGAAGTGATATATGTACAATAACCTGAAAGTTTTCAGGTGAAAGGATAGGAATCTAGAGTTTACAAATTGATGAAATCTCTATATAGTTTAAAATAGTCTTCTAGACAGTGGTATCTCTAATTTCATGATGCAATCACTAAACTTAGTTTTATTCAAAATAAATTAGATAATTGTGTATATGTCTTGAAAAGTGAGAGCAAATTTACTATATTATCCTTATATATGGATGATATATTGCTCGCCGGAAATGACAGTAAAATGTTGAATAAAACCAAGATAGATCACAGCAAAAATTTTCAGATGAAAGACATGGGAGATACATTATATATCCTTAGAATTCAAATAATTCGAAATAGAAAGTCTAGAATGTTAAGTTTAAACTAAGAAAAATATTTAAGATCAGATCTTAAGAGGTTTGGAATGGAGAATTCCAATCCAACATGACCAACAGAGTTGGTGAGTTGGTCATGGGAAGGAGATTGCATAAAGAGCAAAGCCCTGGAGAGGGGTAAAAGTCATTAGATGTTCCTTATGCTCAAGCAGTTGGAAGGTTGATATATGCAATATTGTGCACCAAACCCGATTTATCTTATGCTGTAAGTTTAGCTGGTCGATATCAAAGTAATTCGGGACCAGCATGCTAGGAAGCTGTTAAAAGGATTATAAAGTATATCAGAGATACATTAACTCACAGATTGGCTTATCAAGCCAATTCACTTGATGTCCTCAGTTAGTGTGATGTAGATTTCGAAGGTGATAAAGAGAATGGAAAGTTCACTTCGGGACACTTGTTCATCTTTGGAGGAGGAGCTGTTTCTTAGAGTAGTAAGAAATAATAGTGTGTTGCCAGATACACACAAAAAACTAAATTTATAGCTTGCAGTATGGCAACTACACATGTTGTCTGGATAAGACTGTTTTTTATTGATTTAAATCTCAATTTGTTAGAAGGATCTGTTGATATTTATTGTGGTAATCAAGCAGTGATTAGCTTGATCAATAGTGGCGCGAATAGCTCCAAATGAAAACACATTGAGATCCAATATCACTATATTCAAGATATTATAGAAAATAAAGAACTTAAAGTGACTTATATCCCTAATACAAATATGATTGTTGATCCTTTGAGAAAAGAAATACCAGCAAAATCCTTTATCAAACATGTAAGTTTGATGGGACTTATGAATAAATAAATCCAAGTAAAATTTCATGAATAATAAAATAAGAGTTACTCTCTACGAATACTGGGAGTAATAATAAGAAGAAATATTAATCTCACGGATAGTGGGAGGCATATCACTTGGTTTAATTGGTCAAGTGGAAGATGTTATTTGACCCATTCAAATTAGTGACCAATTCAACCACTAATTGCTCAACAAGAAGATATTTTGTTGAGAGGATAATGGATAGTGAGTTGTTTGAGAGAATATCTCTCTCAGATTTTTGAAGCAACCTTTGAGGTGTTGGAGGTGATGGGGTGCAGCCTCTATATAAAGAGTAGTCTTCTCTTTGAGAAAATATAACACAGAAAAGGAAAACCCAAATCCCATACCTGGAGCCCCCTTAAAACCCATTATGCATTTTCTCTTCCATTTTCATTCATTCCTTCCCTCTCCTACCTTCTCCTATGTCCCGCAACAGCTGTAGCATCACTTAAATGTGTCTGCTTTGCTTAAATGGGTTATCTTTCAAAGTCATACTAAAGTTAATATTTAACTGTTAAACTTAACACCTAATAGTCAAACTTAACACCTAACAATTAGACATAATGCTCAATGGTTAAACTTAATGCTAAAACTTTAAAGTTAACAGCTAAGCTTTACAGTTGACAGGTGAGGTCTAAAATGAACTAACAATGAAGCTTTTTTGCCGCCACGGCATCTTTTCCGCAATTTTCCCTCTTATCTTAACTATCTTTACTCTTTCTTCTTCCATAACCGACACCGTCTCCCTCAAACACCGTCTTCTTTGATTAAGATGGTCTTTTTCTAATGTTAGCTTTAAAATCTACGTGCTAACTTTAAATTTTGAGTTTTAACTTAAAATTTTAAATGTTAAAATCTTTATAGTTTTTAAAAGTAACACTTGAAATTTATAGTTATTTAAAGTTAACACTAAAGAATAGTCGTTTAGCTAAAGGAGATGGTCTTTGAGAGATGTGACAGATTTGTGGAAGAAGAAGTAGAGATAGTTAATGAAAGAGAAAAAAATAGCATAGGAGAGGCCGTGGTGGGAAAAAAACTTTGGAGAGGCCGTGGTGGAAAAAAAAACTTACTTGTTAGTTCATTTTAGACATCACATGTTAACTTTAAGGCTTACCTATTAACTTTAAAGCTTCAGTATTAAGTATAACCGTTAGATGTTAAGTTTAATAGTTAGGTATTAGCTTTGGTAGTTAGGTGTTAAGTTTAACCCTTTAGCGTTAATTTTAATTGTTAAGTACTAACTTCAGCGTGACTTTTAGAGATGGTCCATTTTAGCTAAAAATGATATGCTTTGAGTAATGCAGCAATCGTTATAGAAGAAGAATGAGAAGAGATGCTTGACGAAAGAGAAAAAATGATGGAAGAGTGACCGTGGCCGTTAAAAAGATAATAATTGAGAAATTATGAGAAGAAAGAAAAGGAGAATGCAATGGAAAAGGTGATGGTGAAAGAGATAATAGTTGAGGAGAAGGGGGAGAAGAAGGAAATATTTTTCATTGGTTTATAAGAAAAGAAAGGAGAGATGAAAGGTTAAGGACAAGTAGTTTGAGAATAAAGAAAAATTATTTTTTCTCTCTATTGAGGTGTCAACATGAAAAGGAGATTCTCATATGAGAAGGTGGGTCAAGGGAGAAAAACACATGTATAAAATTTAAAAGGGATGGAGCACATGGGCTTTCGTAAAAATGGGCCTAGGCACAAATTTTCCATATTTAAATGACAGTTTAGTCTATATATCTTGTGAACTTATAATTCAATAATAAACCAACCATAAAATTTATAAATAAATTCATAATATAATACAAAGCGACTCGAAATCTAAATATTATACTGATTATGTGACCAAACAAAGATTAAAGCTAATCCAATTTGTAAAAGTAGTATACTTTAGAACGGGATATGAATTGAAACTCACCTGCTAAATTATGCATAGGACATATGACATATTTTTAGTTTATTCTAGGGCATTAATGATGAAATTAAAGAAAATAATGATTAAAAAAAATAGATCGTCGTGTCGTTCATTTTAATGTAGGAAGCTTGCTGGGTTGGATTCGTGGTAAGCTTCCTAGATACCTTTCATGTTTTAGGTGCCATGGGCCCAGCCCAATAACTATCGTGGAAATTTTTTCTTGATTAAATATGAATACCTACATGATGCGGATCATCCCGTTCACACAAATAGCTGATTTCTTAGGTACTCTCTTACTCCGCGAAGTACACGGAGAAATTAGTAAGTTTAAATTTTCATGAAAAACATGCCAAAGACGAGTAAGTCTGTGAGCCTTTATTGCTGTTTACCTTATTACTCTTCACAAAAATCAGTCCTATTCTATTTGATATAGGGAATGTTTGGTTCCCTTGCAACTCTAATGACATTTCAAATGTCAGTTGTATGCAATTGTAATTGTTATAATCACTGTTATTTACAACTCGTGGTGGTAGTAGTTATGTTTTTGCTTTGAGGTATTAGATCTTTTTATATCTTCGAGGAGCCAGTTGCAAACTTGCAATGAGTATTGTATCAAAACTATTTTCACATCATAAAAGATTCGTCTATTGAATCCGATCACTTTTAGCTCTTTCATTTATCATCGGCAAGTGATCTAAAATTTTCCGGGTGTATGCAACTATTGTTACAATTTTGTAGTTGCAATGATCAAAAGGCCCCTTAGGAGCAAGTGACCAATAACCCCGTTGCTACCTTAGCTGATAACCGTCATTCTAGATCGATTGAACCGGGGTAAAAAAAACAATTACTAGCTGGGTTTGTTTCCCCTATACCCGGTTTTAGTAGAGGCATTTTGTTGAGCCGGCTTTGTCTGCCCATCAATACCTTTTAAATTTTACAAAATATCATGAAATATCGTATTTTTATATCATATAACTGTACTTTTTTTTTAAATCCATATGAAGTGCACTGCACAAAACACAAAATTGTCCAAAACACTTGACAATTTATTCTAGCTGTTGTCAATTATGATGGTACAATGAAAAGATTATGATATATTTCTCCAATACAAAATTCTCCTAAGTTACATGATGATTTTGTGAAATTTACTTTAAATTTCTTTCACCTGATCAGCGATTTCCTAACAACTTAGGCACATATAACTAAATAAACCTATTAATGGAATTGACCATATGTAACTATTTCCTTATTTATGAAAGTCAAATTTGTAGACAGCCAAATTATCGAACAACAAACTTTCTCAAAACTAACCACCCCTAACGTAAATTTCGATCACTTTCTTCAATAACTTGACAAAAATGTTGAGATCAAAGGAATGCCTAACTTTTTTATGAGCTCCCTTGACATTTTAGCAAGCTTCCCCCAAAGTGGAGCACGCACAGTTGTGGTCCATGCACATAACAAGGACTTTCCTCTCCCCTTTTCTCAGGCCCTTAAAAGTCTTTTACAATGTAACCGTACGAGGGAGAAAATGATTAGCTCAGTTTTCATGGGCCACTCCCAAGTCTTGTAGCCATTAACGTGAAAAATTGACCTCCACGATATCGCGGAAAAAATTCAAAAGAACATTGGTTTAAGCATTTAATTTTGAGGAAACTTAAAAGATAATGCGTATTTCACCACTTAATTTATGTATCAACACATTTTGTGACTAATTAAGCTAAACAAACATTCATCCGTTTGATACTCATTCAAACTTACACAAATTATGGGTTAAAACGTTCATTAAATTAAATCAGTAAAATATGGTTTTCAAACCAAATTAGCCTAAACTTTGGGTTTCTAGGCAAAAAAACATATGAGTAATTGCCTTGGGTCAGCGTTACCTCTACAGTTGTTATCCACAGTTCAGTTCTCAAAGAATTTATAAAAGGGGCTTGAAAATAATTTAGTGAAGATTTTGGGTCTAAGAGTGATTTTAGAACAGTGTCTTTAAATAAATAGTTGTAAAACTTTGGGTTTATAGGCAGCAAAAGCCCTTTGTTTACTTGTTTTGATTCAAATAATATCCTTCAAGGTTGATATCTACATTACAACTCTCAAAAAATTCACTAGAAGGTTTCAAATTAATTAAATAGAATATTTAATCGAAGAGTAAGTGGGTGCGTTCAAAAATAAATGGGGAGAACACGTTGTGTTTGTAGGGAAAAAAAATCTTTTTTGAAAGTGGTTTGGTTTTAAAAATGAATGGGAAAACTGTAACGGGCTATTTGGATGCTTATAGGGAAGTTGGGTATTTATGACAACAAATGTACAGTGGTTGTCCATCTCATCATTTTCAATATGGGGTTTTACATTGTTTGGTTTGAATTCTATTAAATCCTAAAATGATAGCATTACTTTGTTTTGTTTGGATGATAGGTTCTTGGAAAGTTATAGTTATGTGGACCCTACACAACAAAATCATATTAACATAATAAGGTGCCCATTTACTCCATTGATAGTATTTTTATATGATCTTTTGCATTTAAATACCTCAAAGTTACTTTGTTTTTAACATTGATACCCCAATGTTTTCTTTTGCCAAAAGTGACTCCAAAATTACTTCATTTTTAACTTTAATACCTTTTTTTGTGCCCAAAAGAAACGTTAAAGTTACACAAAATTTAACTTGATACCTCAAACTTATATGAAGTTTAACTTTGATAGAATGATAGCCCAAACATTAAAAGTTCAATTTAAAAAAAATTTAAGCTTGGAATATTAAAGTTAAATTTTGTTGAACTTTAGGATAGTTTATCGAGGGGAAAAAAAACTTTAGAATATCTAAGATTAATTTTGTTAAACATTGGAGTATGTTTTGGGCAAAAGAAAAAGTTTAGGATATCAAAGTGAAAATAAGGTAAAACTTTAGGGTATTTAAATGTAAATGACCCTATCTTTATAATCCATTGTGAATGTACAAGTGAACGGTAAATTTCACAAGAGGGGTTTTATTAACAAAAATAAGCAATGAAGTGAATTTAAGGGTGGGGTTTTGTGAAAATTTCCCTTCTTAAGTCCATCAGTTTAAAAACCCACATGAACCCATCATGTTATTTTCTCTCAATCTGACACTAGTGTCAGCTTTTGGATGAAAACGAGTCAATTTGGAGTGAATTCTAAATTCGTGACACTTCATTATTTGTAATGCCACATAAGCTCATTTTAATCCTTTTACCGTTGCATCCAAACACCGTAAAAAGGTGAAAATTGAGCAGAATTCTGACACATTTCTTTCGCTTTCGTAAGAAAAAACCACAACTAAACAGGCACTACGCCTTTTACTCTGTCCTTTATTATATTATTTTATTATTATACTATAATATTATTTTATTTATTGTGTACCCCTTGAATGTGAGTGATGTCGGTGGTGTGTGGGCTTAAAAATAAGTAAACTCTTGGGATAATTGACAAATAGACCCTCAATTTATAAATTTTTTATATATAAACTAAAGTATCAGGTTAACTACATCTATGGCCAATGTTATAGATAGAGCAGAAGAATACTTGACATGCTTTCTAATTTCTCCACAAATAATATCTCAAGATCTTCAGAAGATAGCTTCTTCAAGAGAAAAAAAAGTCTCTAACGGAATCCACCCCTCATGGAGAGGATGCAATACAACACAGAGATTGATAAGATCTCCAAATCATAAATTTCTATCTGAGTATTCTAATTCTTTCTATATTTTCCTATATTTCCCTATGACCACATATGCCTTTCTTATATAAGCTTGGATCCTCCATCCTATTCACAGTTTTAACTGATGTGAAACGTTTTCAAAAAAACCAATCTATAATAATATTACAGATAAGATAGAATTGTGTTCTAGCTAAATCTCTCTCAATGATATTAGTAAGACCAATTGGATCCTATATCGAGAGTTAATTTTTAATCAAATTAACTCTTAGTTACATTTGATTAATAATTTTAATTTAATAATCAAATCCCTATTCGACCAATTGTTCATAAAAGCTCTTCCATAATATGGGATTAACATATTCAATAATATTATTTTCGTAAATTCAGTCCCTTGCAATATCAATTTTTTCCTTTTTTATAAATTAATGAGTAGGACAATTCACCTATTTGCTCGTCTAAAAGTTACAATTCTCATGAAGAAAAATTATTTCAAAAATATCAATAATATTATAATAAATAGATTTTAAAAACCTTCTTCAAAACCACTCACCAGCAATATTTTATAATTTCATGGAGTTGCATAATAAAATTTTCTCATCATAATGAGCATACTAAATCCTATATAGATATCCATCATCTCCCTAAATAAAATCTATTACCTCAACGTTTCAGGTTTTATGGCACTTGCAATATACAAATTAACCATTATATCAAAGCATACTAGACTATTAAATTAGAATTGACAATATAATTAAGTCTAAGGGAACATGTAATAATTTAAATTCTCTATCTCTTAGATGACTTGTCCTAGATAATCTAAATGCGGTCTAGTACTACACATCATAGTGTATGTTATTGACATACACTCGAGGAGTCTACAATCCCAGTGACTGAGACCCACCACTACTTCTCTTATGCTAATATTATGCATGATTACCTGTAATAATATAGTTATCCCGCACTAGTTATTTATTAAGTACAATTTTAAGAAAATCTCTAATTAAACCATATCTACAAGCAAGTGACTCATCACAATGCATAATCTAATAAAATAATTTCTAAGGATAACAATAATAATTTATTGATGCTACGGAGCACATAGTCAATTAGTTGAGTGTTAAGAAGTGATTAGGGACTGCTAACTCCTCCTGATGTCTAATTCTGATTGTTCCCTAATGTGCCCTACACATATAGCAAACTGTAAGAGGTTAGGGTTAGGTTCCTCGGTGATTCCTCCGATGATCAAGTTAGTTGGTAATTTTGAGTGGGGAAGTAAAAATGACTGTTTAGGATTTTTTGTGAGTAGGAAGTGGCTTAGAAATTGCTTACCTGATATTGAAAACAGTCTCTCTATTTATAATAGTAATAGGGGGTAGTTTGGTAAGTTCAACCAAGTGAGAGCTGGCAGCTGAGTCAGCATATGCTTTATAGGTGGTGGTCGTCGAGTAGCGTGGAAGTCATCTCAGTGTTTATGTGAAGTGATAGGAGGCATGTGGGCTGACGTGTCTTAAAGATCTACGAGCATGGAGAATTGATGGCTCTGATCTTGCGTTCAATGTGATGACGACCTGTTGCCAGCAGGGGGCTCGAGGAATGTCGTCGTCTTCCTATCCTAGGTGGAATGTCGAGATGTTCCGCCTTTCGTGTTTGCTCAATGAGGTGTCGACCAACTTGTCATGCGGGTCACCCGCTTGGTCAACTCGGTGAGCAATTTGACTAGTACCTCCTTTTGAGCCGACCATACGAGGAGTCGGCTCCTCAAGTGGTCCGAGCTAGATGTTCAGGTTATCTTGAGGTGGTGAACTAACCTGAGAATCTTAATGTGGGATATTTATTTGCTAATTGAGCTGATTATGGTTTGATAATTGAAGTGATGTAACAGTTAGTCCCTTTCACTTGGAGTCAACTAAGGATGGGTCTAAGTGAAAATAGAAGCGCTGCAATTTTGTCGTGAGGTCCATTAATGATCAGAATGTGAATACTCCTCCTGACGCGATGTGGTTGATGTCACTACCTACTTTTTGACTACGAGCACTTCGCACAACATGCCTCATTGTGGGCTAGTTAAGGTAGGCATGCTTTGCCTCGATCGTTGGGAGGCACTTCAGATTCTGAAATTGATCTGAGTTGTCAATTTCGAACTGTCTCGACCGCTGCGATCTTGACAACTATGGGTATGGGTGCATATATAAATGGAATTATGGAGAGGATGATGGGGATTGTTGACTCTGCAGCACTTCTCCACCTATTCCAGAAGTCCGATCCATTCCCCTCTCGGACGATCTTTCGATCTACATTAATGTATGCTTGATCTTTCGATCTACAGTAATGTATGCTTCCACTCTTAACGCTAGGCAAGAATTATTGTCGGAGACACACTCAAAGGTGACCATGGTGTAGTTGAAGATCCTTCATGATAAGTATGACTGTTGAGGAAATAATCGCTTACCTCCTTTTAAGTTGCAAGTATACAACTAACAAGTTATAGTATAAAAGATTATCGATCCCACGAGGAACGGGAAGTAGGAGTTATTTATCAAATTCGGTTCTTCTTAGATTGTGTGCGACAATTAGGAGTCTTATTCAAAGTAAAAGGAAAACATGGTGAAAGCGGTGGTGAATAGGTTAGAAGAGTGGATGTGGAATATGCGCAAAATGAAACGAGGAGAGAAAATGTGTGTGGAGAGAATAGAAACGTGCGTGATAAAAACGAGGAAGAAAATGAGAGTGGAGGGAAATAAGATGGAAGTGGTAAAGTTAAAATAAAACAAAATGAGTTTGAGAAATGGTTTTGAGAGTGAGTGTGTTCAAATAAAAAGAAAATAAGGATAAAAGAAAATAAAGAAGGTGAAATGTGGAGATAATTAAAGATGGCGGAATCTAGCGTAGATCCACTTAGCT
>JBAKGM010000233.1:29329362-29343106 GCA_037177215.1 Asparagus racemosus
ACAGATGCAAAAATATCAAAAACTGACGCCACAAGGTGGAGCAGTGCGAACGACCCCTCTCTCTTCATAAATTTGATTTTGACCCTAAATTCCTCTCTCTCTCTCTCTCTCTCTCTCTCTCTCTCATTTTCTTGTCTTTGTTTATACACATTCGTTCTCTTCAGGCTTCAGCTTTCAGCTCAGCTATATCTATCTGGGCTCTCTGCTCCCTTCAAGCTAGCTTAAGGTAATAATGTCGCCTCTTTCTTTTCATGGGGTTTGTCTGATTTTGTATACGTTGCTCATTGAATTCCACTGTTTGTCAAAATTGTTCAAATTTTGGTGGATACCCCTTACGTAATTTGATGCGCTAGAGAGTTTTCATGGCTGAAGGAAATTTTTTTTTTTTAAGGATATTATTTCTGGGTGACCCTTTTGCTTGTTGAAGGTTCGATTTGAGGCTAAAAGGAAAATGAAATGGAAGTGAGTAAAGGAGATTCCTTTGCCTTCTCGTTTATGTTTATTTACTTTGTTTCAGTAACTAGCTGTTGCTGGAGCAATTGAAGGCTGTGTTTTACTTGGTTGGGATGTATGAGACTGGGGTACCCATATCTTCAGTTTAGACTGGAAAAGCTTAGAAGAATAAGTTGGAATTTATTTGGTTTTGCTTAATTTAATTTACTTTAATTAGGTTTATTGGAGATTCTGTCTCTCATACAATTGACTATATTATGTTAGAAGACTCTGAAGCAATAATGAGAATTCTTGATTGTATCTAACTTTGGTAATAACGGGCAATTTCGATAACTGTAATACCGTGGAAATACAGGCCGCTACGGTGAATGCAACTGGTAAAATGAGTCATGAGATGAAGCCCTGAGTGCTGAGCCCCTCGGAAGACTAGCTATACTTTACTAATTACTATGGTGTAGGTCATATATATGCTGAATGATATTACATCAGCTTGTTGGTTCACGTATTTGCTTTTGTTCTTGACAGACATAGGGTTAAGTCCAAGGTACATTTCTCATTAAAAGTTTCATTTTTCCATTGCAATATTTTATCCTTTTCTGTTTAATGATTCTATTGCTATGCTTTACCCTTCTGTTTCCTGCTGCGCTAGATGCTGTCATCGCTTGCTTATAAGGTTGAAATTTGAAACAAGATCATTTGACAAGAGAACTGTTCGCTTATTAAATGATCAGGATCCAAATATGCTGATTTACCTATTTGTTAAATTTAACAAACATACAGGTAAATATAATGAAATGGACATGCTAACTGGTTTAGAAAGAAATAATAAATTACTTAAACCTGTTTGGAAATTTATTAGAATTGTCATTTCTTTGTATTTAACTTAGTAGACCAGAGTGATGTATCTGTGGTATCTAATACAATGTATTAATGAGAATGTGATACAGAACACCGAGGAAGTTGGAGGGAAGTAGTTTTTTGGTATTCTGTGGGATACCAAGGAATGACAATTTCACACATGAACTTAGAATATCATGAAGGAACAATTTCGTACATAAACATAGAATATCACAAGATAATGGTTTCATTGTTCTCCCAGTGGAAGAGAATGTCCATATGTTTGAAGTTTGTTAGCGCTTCTTTGGTATTATGTAACTGTAGAATTGAAAGGCAAATCCATAAGGTGGCTATATGACTAGCCATGCTTACACTTTTTTGGCCAGTAAACAACATGTTAAAAGTTATATTTAACTTAATTGGTAGGAGAAAGTGGTAATACCACAAAATATAGAACAAACAATGGATGTATTCATGGGAAATGGGTGGTGATTTTGCTTGGGAATAATATAATGAAAACATTAGATGTAGCCCGGGCATATAACCAAAGATGATTCTGCTAAACTGTTGACGTTGTTGTTGTGATAATTTCTTAATCTTCGAGATTATTTCGCTGCTTTTCGTTCAGATATTATGGTCACAGCATATATAATGTAGAGTTTTTTATTGAATTTTTTCTTTTTGTAATTGATTTAACAGGGATGCTTCAATTGTGATGCTTTCTGGTCAAGTCGCTGATGCATTTACAACAGTATTTGCTGGAGAGCTGGTAGACACCAATTAATTTCCTTGTACAATCTCCTTCAATTTATTTTCTCTTTTTCATGTAAATGTCTAATATGCAAGCTCCGTGATCCAGATTTTCCTTCGAATATTTGAAATTTCATGGTGGTTCACTTGTTGACGAGGATGCTAACCTATTTTCTTGCATGAGATGTACATTTGGTTTCTATTACCCCACAATTTGCTGCTCACTCGTTTGTCATTGTTGCAAAAGACCCAAGAATGTAAAGTATGATTTTTTTTTTTAAGAAACAAGTCAAGGAATTCAATTACGTGTTAACATATAAATAGAGATAGTTCAAATATGATACATGGAACAATTCTACCCTTTAAATGGGGATGGCAATCTTAGGCAAATTATCTGCTTGTTGGGGCTAAAATGTTATTAATTTCTGTTTTTAAGCATCAGTACTGCTGCATTTTTGAATTCATTCCCCCTCTCACCGGAATAGTTCTTGACAGATTGACCGCTGTGGACATTTTAAACTATGGCATGCTGGAGGATCCATTTTGGTCGCAGTCTCATTTTCTTCGGTTTTTGCTGGCTGCCTACCTTGTAAAATATATGGAATTAGTTCTTCATTGTTGCAAACTATTGGATACAGCATCTTTGCTTCTATTTTTAACATTGGCTGGGCTGCTACCCAAGTTTCACATATGTAAGCCAATGAAATTTCAAGATTCTCCGTGGTTTTTGTGACATTAGTGAAGCTCCCTTATGTTAATCTGTAACATGTTTGTTCTTTACTATTTATCTGAAGGTCGATGGTGAATTGCATCACACTGAACCCAACAAGTAGAGTTGCACTTGCTAGCTGCCGAAATGCCTTCACTATGGTTATAGTCTCTTTGATGTTGTTTTCATGTTGTTTATTTCTGTGGTTTTGGTCATTTCAAATGTCCGAAATTCCTTACCTCAGAATTCTTGAGATTCTGGCTCTTGTTGCAGGTGGCAAATCTTAGCCTTTATGCAGGGGCATTGGTTGTTTTCAGTATTTATGGTGCCAAAGCATCTGCCAATATTAAAACTCAGGTACTTTTTTCTTTTAGCATTGGAACTTCATTCTCTGTACATATTGTTAGTTCTGGTCAGATTCTTATCCTATTTTTAATTTGATTAGTACCGCTGGATTGCATTCTTCTCCATTTCGTGGGCTGTTGTTTTGTGGGCATATTTCTGATTGGAACCAAAGAGCCAGAGTGAGCTAGTTATCCATGTGAACTTGTAGTTCTAACTTTTCATTTGGTAAAATTCACGTAATTTCTTATAATTTATATGTTCATTGGTGCTATATGTAATAAGTTTCGTTTAGGATGTTAATTTAGCATAGTTTCTTTTCTTTTTCTTTTTTTTCCCCTGCTAATTATGTTTCTGCTTTCACAAATAGCACCCTGTATCACAGTTAAAGCTAATTGACAATCTTTACTTATAAGTGCCTTTATATATTATGCTTTTATATAGGTTGAAACTACAAATCAAGTTGGAAAGGCCGAGTAAGATAGCATGGTCCCACTGTTTCAGAAAGATTTTGTACTATCAAGTTGCTGTTGTGTACATGCTTATTCGATTAGTAACAAATGTTTCACAGGTCAGAACTTGATTCCTTATGATTCTTTAAAATGTATGCTGTTTCAGTTCTGGAAATCTTAGTTGAATGCTGATGTGTGATGGAGGCCCCATTTGGATTAACGGAAGTATTAGAAGTAGAAAGTAGATTACTGAAGTAACTTTCAAAACTATGAAGTAGAAAGTAGAGGAAGTAACACTTCTTTAGTTTGTTTCACATATTCTTTGAAGTAGTAGAAATAATACTTCTTTCTCTTCATTTTTTTTATTTGAATAATAATTGAAAATATTGTTAGGAAGTAACTAATATATATCTTTATTTGAATCATAATTGAAATAAAAGATATATTTAGTATATTCACCACACTAAACTTACGTCATCATAATATATCTCACCGTGATGAACATTTTAATAACCATTTTCTTATTAAAAAAGGAAGCACGATGGCTATGTGGATAAATGTGTCACATGGTAAAAAGATCAAAACCATATGTAACGTACACTGTGTGAACTATGTGATTGGTAGACTGAGTTAGAGCATTTTATAAATTATATAATTTATGTCAATGCATGCATTTTTATTTCAAGGTACCCAATCATATGCATTTCCTGTAACAAGATGTCTGATTGCATGAGCACTTTCTATGGACACGCCTGAAACCATTAATTTAATTTCATTATGTATTAATTAGATTATAAAGTGAACCACATTATTGTTCAATGAAGCTTACAATTTTATGACTGGAGCATACACTTTGAGGGCGGCAGCTAGGCTGGAGATCAGGATGGGACTTCAAAGAATCCCTATTTCCACGTGTAGTTAATTTTTCATGCGGGCTCTACAAGGCTTTACTCTATTTCCTAGCTATGTCGGAGAGTTGAGGAGCGGAAGTATATTTAGGAAATGATAGTGACACCTAGGCGCCACATCAGCAATTAAAGTAGAGGAAATAGATTTTTCGGAGAAACAAACAATTTTTTCTTCTCGGAAATAGCAGAACTAGGCTTTACTTCAGTTACTTCATGGTTACTTCCGTGCAAACAAACAGGCCCTGAACTGAAGTGCACATGTATCTGTAACTTAAGATTGCTGATTAATTTTCGGTTACATGCCACGAGATTTTATTGTTTCCACGAAATCTAACTTGATTTCCACATGTCTTCTCGTTTATGCATCCTTAAAACTTCTGATAAGTATCTTTCTTTATCAGCATGCATCATAGTTATGCCTTCTCAAATGTGTGTGTGTGTGTGTATGTGTGTGTGTGTGTTTTCCCCCTCCCTGCATTGTCAAATATCTCACTTAACTTCACAGAAATATAATTAAAACGATAAATCAGATTTCAACAGAATGAAGACTAGTGCACATTTGTTTTGATAGCATACTCTAAAGACATTGTTACTGGAATAGACATAATATAATCTCTCACACTGTTACTTGTCACTGATCAGGCACTTCTTGCATTCTATGTAATTGATGATCTGCAAATGAGTCACTCCTCCAAGGCAGTGGTGAGTAGTGGATTCTTATATACAATTCAAAATATATTATTCTTAGAGATTCTTTAGTGATAACTTCAATAATTTAATGGACCTTGCAGGTACCTGGCATTATCTATATCTGCAGCTTCATTACATCTGTAATTTTGCAGGTTTGACTTTTAAAGAAATCTAGATGTCGAACTTTCTTTGGCTGGTTAAAATGTCATCCCTTGTTTTGAAATAATAAGAAATAGTAACATGCAGGAGATGAGATGGAGCGGTTACTGCCTTAAAATCTTCTTTACAGCTGGAGCCATTCTGTGGATATTTTGTGGCGTTGGAATCTTTATTCTTCCAAGCAACATGCACAACCTTATGTACATTCTATCAGTAGCAAGTGGCATTGCCAACGCTTTAATGATGGTAAGCTTGTGAATCTTGTCTAATGAAAATTTTAGTGTTCTTATTGTTAGGATTAGACTAGATGAATGGTTAGGATGAAAAATATGAGGGTTAGGGTTTTCATAACACCACTCTGATACCACCACGTTATGAATCGGAGAGTAGTTAATTACTTGTATTCTATGAGAAAGTTTAAAGATAAACGCAATAGTGGATATGGATTATAACCCTATACAGGTCTATACCCAATTATTTAATTCTAGTCCTAACACTTATCATTATATTGAATTTCTGATTTTTTATGCTTTTAGTACAATTCATTTGTACAGTCATTGCAAGTTGAAGAACTTGCTAAATATATGTCTTGTTGTCAATGTAACTTGTAAGCCTTAGCTCAAAGCCTCACACCATCCCTTAAGAAAAACTTGTATAGGTTTTGATTTTATCCCAGAATCATGTATCGATAGTCAAATTTGCTTTGCTCGTATGTCATTTTTGTAGAATTCACTGAGGAAAAATTTCGTCTTCCCACTTATTGAATCTTATCAGTGTATTTGCACTTCAGGCCCTCTTGATGCATTCGTAGACCCAGCTTAACCTTAACCTTATTTATCCCGGGCCAATGAGTATGATGGTATGAAACTTGATAATTTGCACTGCATGGTGATCACATCAATATTGTGCCATAGCAAATATCTTGGGGGTTTTCTTTAAAAAAACAAATAAATATCTTGGTGGCGATTGTTTGATAATTTAGTTTGTTGCAGGTGACTGGAATAGGCATGCAAAGTATTTTGGTTGGTCAAGATCTGAATGGCTGCGCATTTGTTTATGGGTCATTGAGTTTCCTGGACAAATGATCATGTGGGATTGCATTGTATGTTCTGGAATCGTATCAAGGTATGATGTTTCAAGCTCCTTAAACTCAAAACGTGTTATAACTTTGCAAACCAATAAAAGTGTATTAAGAATTTGAAAATTTATGTTCCCACTGAACGTGACACATCTCCACTTGACAAATTGAATTGTTTTTTGTCGCAGATCCTGATCTTAGCACTGGCCCTCTTAGCATGAGCCATGGCTTTTCTGCTAACAGATACGGTCTGGGACTCGTTCCAGCATCTTGTGCGCTTCTCTCGGCACTTGTTACATATTCGATGGTCCTCCCCAGAGGCCGTTCGCTTCTCTCGGCACTTGTTACATATTCGATGGTCCTCCCCAGAGGCCGTTCAAGGCTGTTAATCGAGCCTCTATTTGTGTGATATTGTGCAATGCAGGGAAACTTTAATCCAAAGGTGCGCCAATCTCATAGACTGAACATCAACTGATCCTTTTGCAGATGTGCAAGGAGCAGACTACTATAAGTTTAACAACTCATCAAATTCAGTTGAGGCTAACAGTGAACCCTTGACAAGATTAAACGAAATATCCCAAGATTGGTGATTCAGCCCCTGTTCTTGAAGATGCGAATGCCCACGAGGTCCAGATTACTTCACAAGAAAAGGTAACAGGTAATGTCAATGCTTTTATTGATTTTGTAGTACTTTATGAGTCTTGCTGTCCATAAATAGAGACATTTTACAAATGAATGGACTAAATCAGAAGCGATTCGACTTATCTGTCAACAGCAGCAACAACCACAAATGTACCAAGAACAATAAGAAATAACAGTGAAACATTTTGCAAGTTTCAGTAATCCCCAAACAAATGACGCACGGTTTCTAAGAAGAATAAACATAAGTGCGTGACAACATCATCTTCAAGAAGGTGTTAGCCGGAGAAGAACCTCAAGCATGCATCGAGTTCATTTTATTACAAGACTTTTAAAACCTCAAATTGAGGGAAAATTTCAATCTGTCAGGGAAATGAAAAACGGGATGAAACAAAATTTGAGAAGTTAGACCTGCATCTTCAAACAACACAGTAACAAAACCTTCCAAGCATATTGAAAGACCTGCTACTGTACTAGTCCGCGCTGTTTGAAGACATCAAACATGGCTGTGCCAATCTTCGCTGGGGACTCGACCACCGTCACTCCTGCTTCTCTGAGGGTTTTAATCTTGTCCTGAGCAGTGCCCTTTCCACCTGATACAATGGCTGCAAGAAACCAGAACATAAATTAAATTTCAAACATCATTCAATAAAAGTTCAACCGCTGAAACCAGAACTTCATTACAAATAGAATATTGAGATCTCATCTGCAAAAAGCAAGATTGTGCATCAATTCAGCTTATGAATCTTCAAACTTCACATCAAGAGCTACGCACCACGAATGAAAAAGAATGCAGATCTCAAGGATACGGTACCATGACGTACTTAGAAAGGAAAGAAAACAAAGCTGAAGATCGTATCATTAGAGATCCAAATCACAGTAGTTAGAGATGTCAAATTCATTAGAAACAACTAGACCATCATGTGCTTTTGCAAAACAAACAATAAGAGAAACACTTCTCTATGGCTCTAGAAATGGTCACTTTCGAACATTTAAACATTGCTGGTGAAACTAAAAAAACATTGAAAATATAAATCCATGTTACTTGTGTAAGCAAAGAGTTGATGCAAGAAAGCTGAATGATGCAGATGAAATATCACTGCATACGCCCATTTACTGTGTATTAACAATAGAATTGATATTATAAACATGAAGCAGATCACAAAACAGATCAAATAATTAGGTCATTAAACCATGAGGATTTTTAAACAAACCTCCTGCATGACCCATGCGGCGGCCCGGTGGGGCAGTAAGTCCAGCTATAAATGCAACAACAGGTTTCTCTGTTCCACTTTCCTGTTTCATTAAGAAAAGAAATAATATTAACTAAATAAATGTGTATTGTGGGAAAAGTAAAGAATCTGCCAAATGGACTATTTAATGCCACAAATCCCCAGTCAATCAAAAAGAGCACATAAACTGATTCCAAGCCATCTTGCAATTTCAAGTTAACATGGGACTCATATTGTTGCTTGAGTTTTACTAGGGCTCCCTATATTGTGGTTTCATCCGTCTATCTGGAGGAGCATCACAGGACAATTCCAACACTGATGAAAACTAGGGAAAGGACCTCTACGAATACGATGACAATAATAACTTCATAGATAGAGTACATCTATATAAGTTCGGCAGCACTGCTTGAGAGTTTCTGATGGAAGCAATTCATTCTTATATATCCATGCACCAAACTGAAAACACTCATTTAGATAAAACCTATATTGGTGGCTGGGTGGGGGGTCTCTGTTCATTGAGGTTAGACCAGATGTCACCTTTCTGTTTGAGATACAATATGTGAAGATTAAAAGCCAAATAAAAATGTCTTGGCATAAAAAGTCCATCTTCAAATGTGGGCTTGTCAGGAAAAAGGAAGCCATCAGTAGAGCTTGTTATGAAGGTATCCATTAAATGCAATTTCACTTCTGATTATAGGAGTGGTACAATATTAGCTGCTGGAACAATGACAATAACCATGAGTGCAAGATGAATTGCTTCCCCGCTATTGAATCATAACAGCAGATGATTAGTTAGAAAGAATAGAAGGATCTTTCATCATCACCTGATGTAAAGGAAAACATGGTTGTTTGAGCTACAGAAGCTCCACGGAGCTCTACTTGGTGGCTCAAATCTCTAACAATATCTATACAAAAGGAAAACCAGTTTGCTGTTAACACTTAGCTCAGCTGTTCTATCCCATCTTATGGACACATGCCCACAAACATTATGACAAACACACATGGAGAGTAGGTGGGCACAAAGCAGCCAGAGAGAGAAGAGATATGCTTTTAAACAGGTAAAATGGCAAAAGGATGCACTTTGAAAGGTCTTCAAAATTTACTAACTTGGCTTATGGTTCCAATAAGCACTTTAATGATTTCAAGTCAGACTGAGAAAATCGTTTGACACAGGAACAAACAGTTATTTTTTGCTTTTTATTCTCATCAATTTATTTATCAAAGCACTAGGTGGGATATACATGCAAAAGGAAAGAAGAAAGAGAATATCATTTTTCTCAGCAAACTTGATTTGATTATTTGCAAAATAAAATAAAAATTAGCTGATAGGACTCCATTTTATCTAACCTTGATTAAAGCTGCAGCATCCTCCTCTGCAGTCCCTCCGATTTCTCCGATAAGAATAATACCTGAAAGGCATTCCAAGACAAATATCACACACTCGATTATGCATCAATATTCATCATATAAAGAATTGCCAGTGAGAAAAAATTGAAATAGTATGATCACAGTAATCTTATATAATATGACCATACAGTACAATAAAAACATTAACCACAGGAGGGTTCTACTTGTTAAAAAAGAGTAACTATAAAACACTCTCTTTTTACAGCTCAAACCAAAAAGACAAAAGCTATATCAGGCATAATGTTTCTATACAAACAACATTCTGTAAATAGCCGCAGGCCTGTATGAAACTGTGAGAACACAATTTTACCTGTGGCACATTATCTCCATCAGTAATATCTCTAATGCTCTCTCAACAGCAGACTTCAGAAGCTACATATGCCACTCAAAGTTCTCAGAAAAAAGAAAATAACACCATTTATAAGGGGGTGCCTTGATGTCAGGTAAAAAGTGCTAGAGTCCCTTATTGAAAAGAATCATTTTAGGAATAAGTCTCGATGTCAAGAAAATAACACTAGTTTTCTGAACTAGTCTAATTTATCTCCTCACTAGGTGAAAACCTACAGTTCGTTTAGCTCCGTCCTAAAAATAAAATAATATCATCTGTTCCACAGTACTTATTCCTGAATGGAACTGCTTGAAGTTCAGGTTTGTTGAAACCTTGAATTCAATCGCCTACGATAAATTAGCAAACCCTCTATTGTATGGTCCTCCTCTTAGCAGATTAGCAGATCAACCCCATTTCTGGGCCCTGACATATTCACATACTGATGACAAATAAAATCTATAATAAACAAAAGATAACTTAACAGTCAAATTAATGCCTACTAAATGGGAAACATACTCAGTCCTTACAACCTTAACATTACAAAATACTACAAATCATAGATATCTTTAATGCTTCTCAAAAGTTTTACCTTCAGTCTGTGGGTCATCAAGGAACTTTGTTATGCAGTCAACAAAATTTGTTCCGTTGAATGGATCACCCCCAATACCTACACAGGTGGACTGTCCTAGACCAACTGCAGTTGTTTGAAAAACCTGCATCAAGCTAACAATTGTTTGACTGCTTAAAACGGCTCTCATTTAATGCTAAAACACATTACCTACAAATTAGTTCCATACCGCTTCGTAGGTTAAAGTACCAGATCTAGATACAATCCCAATGCGGCCTGGCTTGTGGATGTATCCAGGCATTATTCCAATTTTGCATTCTCCAGGCTTAATGATACCAGGACAATTTGGTCCTATCAACCGAGTCTTAGACTGCTTGTTAAGAGCAGCCTTTACTCGAACCTAGCAACAATAACAGCATTTAATTGCTAGTCATAATAAGGAAACTCTAATTGTTTATCTGCAAATGACATGCTGTTAAGTTGTAGAAACACAAATTGGCTAAAATGAACATGAACTGATGAACGCAATGTTGTATTTGTATATGTGAAGGAAAAATGCTAAATTGCTCATAAGTCACGTGAGGTAAACATACAAATTTTAACTTGTTTCAACCTAATTCCAGAAGAAGATATGTGAAATTTTAACAATTGATAAATGTCCTTAAAGGCTTAAGAGCAAGGTTGCAGAAAGCGCTAGGCGGCCTAAGCGTTGGACACGACGCCTAGAGCCTTGGCGCCTAGGTGGAAGCCTAGGCGGGGCCTAGGCGTTTTCCTTTTTTTTATTTTTTAATTACAATTTTTGATAGTCAATGTCAATGTTATGGAAAGTTTAGGCACTGGACTGACACCTAGGTAGATTTCTTAAGTGGTGGTGGAGGTTTTGCTGAACGTCGGGAGAGGTAGAGGTGTTCACAGTTGGAGGACGCAGAGGCTACAATGAAGGAAATCACGATTAATGCATAAATGGTGCAGTCCATGTAAGCAAACCACCTAGGCGCTCCCAAAACCTAGGTGGGCAGCCTAGGTACTGCCTAGGTACTAGGTAGGCGGCCAACGTACCACCTAGGCCTAAGCGTACGCCTAGGCGGAGGCTTTTAAAACATTGCTTAATAGAGTTCTGATGGCCATAGAATTGTGCAAATTGGGAAGTACCATATCTGGGCAAAAAGTCAGTCCTTCACTTAACTATCTACATAACTATGAATCATGTAACTATAACGAATATAATATTGTGTTTATGGATTAGTGACAACGCATAGGATAATCTGCCCATCGGGAAGAATATATATATAATACCATATCATGCTGTGGGATTCCTTCAGTAATACAGACAACAAGGTCAAGTTCAGCTTCCATTGCTTCCATAATTGCAGCTGCAGCAAAAGGTGGGGGTACATAAATAACTGATGCATTGGCTTTGGTTTCTTTCTTTGCTTCTGCAACAGTGTTGAACACTGGAAGTCCCAGGTGCTCAGTTCCACCTTTTTTAGGTGTTACTCCACCCACCTATAGCAATCAAACAAAAAGAAAACCAGTATTAGTTACGCCATCTCTCTAAGCAACATATTCAACAATGAGAAATCATAATTTACTAGCAGAACTATACTGCTAAAATAATGTTACTCCGCTATGGGATAGATAGTGCATAGATCACAGATTAAGTTTTTCCACCTCATTTTTAATACAAGGAGACTATTGTAGAGGCAATGATCAGAAACAACTAGTACGTAATAGTAAATTGTGTATTGCACTTAATCTCCAAAAAAGCGAGTACTACTAGCTGTAACTACCGATTTTTCCGAGTGAAGAGTAAGCATCTATTTGATAAAAAGGAAATCAAGAAAATCCTCTTCTGTCAGCAAGCAGAATTGGGATTTGGTAAACATTGAGAAGGAAATGTAACATTATAAGAAGCAATTAGGAACAGCAGTAGCTTGACCAATTTTTACAATTCCATGTATTTCAGTTCACTCCAAAACTTACCACTCCAGCTTTTGCTACACATCTAAATTCATGCTCAAATTTCTAGGCCACAGATCAATCATAAATATTTCCCCAAAACCAAATATCATCCTACAAACAAATCCTCCCCATTTTACCCCTTAACCTAATCCAAAACAAAAACTCCCAAAATCTTCAATTAACCCTAATCAACCCACTCCACAAATAAAATAAAAAAAAATCAAAACCCTAAAAAGAACCAAACCCTAATCCATCACCACCCACAAATCTACCAAGCAACAGATCAGATCACAGCAAAACAAAACCAGACAACGATCTAAAAACGGAAATAAAGAGGGACGAGAGCGTAAAATTACCATCTTAGTACCGTACTCGATCGCCTGCTCAGTATGAAAAGTTCCGTTCTTTCCGGTGATCCCTTGACAGATCACCCGCGTGTTCTTGTCGACGAACACCGCCGGCGACGGAACGGCGGCGGCGGCCGCATAATTTCGAGATTGCGATGAGAATCTCGAGAAGAGGCTCGATGAAGAGACGACGGAACTCACCAGCTTTCTCGCTTGACGAGACATGGCCGATGAATTGATGAAGAAGAAATGGGATTGTGACCGAGTCGAGGGAGAAAACCCTTGTTTTGATTTTGGGCAGGTTTGCGTGCCTTTTGTTATTGGGCTGGGCTTGGGCTTTGGCCAACAATTTGGAACAAGGTTAGGTTGTGTGACGGAGTCGTGATAAATTATGGGAGGGAGTATCTTTAATAATGGGTGTTAAAAGGTGTCCAACTATTAATTTTGCGATTATGGTAATTACCTGAAATAAAGGAATTTACAAGGGAATATTTCTCTATTGCCTGCATTTTGAAGTGGGGCAAAAAGAAAAAAGGACAGTGTATTCATGTATCCTTTTGTATAAATTCGAAGAAGATCTCGTCATCAATCCTAGATAGGAGGATTCAAATCATTAAAACTTTCGGAAGAAAACTAAATAACAATATCATCTTAACTAAGATTATTAAGTAATCGATAACAATAAGTTACAATAAAACTTTTTGTTGAAATTTTATATTCCATCCGAACCAATTTCAATATTTTTGTTTAACTTTAGCCCTCCCATGATCTAATAGCGTACCATTAGGGCGCGTTTGGTTGCCTCTTTTAGAGAGGGAAATGGGCTGAAAGACTGTCAAAACTGTCAGTTTTGGCAGGCTTTCTTGCAAAAACGTCTCTAAAA
>JBAKGM010000233.1:29355944-29369736 GCA_037177215.1 Asparagus racemosus
CCATTCTGGGGGTTCATTTGGATTTTTTTATTATTTATTTATTTATTTCCATCTTGGATGTTTGGTTGATCTTGCTTCAATGCAACTACATGTTCATTCAATTTAGAAAGCTGTTTGATTTGGTGACTTTTTTACTTTTAGGCTATGATAATTGTCAAATATTCTGATATTAGCAACCTGCAATGTTTCTTGATGTTGCACTGGATGGCTAACAATGATGATATTGACTAATTTCTGAGCCCTCAACCATATATTTCATATACATGTGGCTGGTATATTTTATGTGATATCAACAATTTAGAAAGTTCATTCAAATTTGGGGCATACAGGTATTTTCATGTGAATCGGGTATTTTTCTTGTCAAATCGTGTACGTAGTTCATATCAGGTACCAAAATTATGTTATCACAAGTTTCGTATGATTTTTTCAGGTCGAACAGGTATTTTTATGCCTAATAAGGTACACACTTCATATCAGGTCCCATAATTATGTTATCACAAGTTTCGTATGATTTTTTCAGGTCGAACAGGTATTTTTATGCCAAATAAGGTACGCACTTCATATCAGGTCCCATAATTATGTTATTACAGGTTACGTATAATTTTTTCATGTCAAACAGGTATTTTTCATGCCAAATAAAGTACGTAGTTCATATCAGGTGCCAAACTCATGTTATTATAGGTTTCGTATGATTTTTATTGTCAAATGGATATATATGATGAATTCGATTATTTATTGATTTTTACCTATATTTTCGTATTTTTAATTTGGTAAGATTACCCCCCATAACAAACAAAAATAAAATTGACTTCAATGAGTGGTAAACTTACCATGGTGACCATATACACTTTTCCCTACAAGCTACAATACCAACCAAACACAAGAAAAGTGGGAAATGTCAAATCAATAAAAGTTTTCCTACTTCTTAACATATCAACCAAACACAAGAAAAGTGTGTACATTGATTTCCCACCATGTTTTATGTGTGAACCAAACCCAAACAATCTATTTCTTGGAAAAGTGTGGAAACACCAAAACTTGTGTTTCCCTACATGGAAATAGGTTTCCCATTACATGGGAAACGAACCAAACAGCCCCTAAATAGTATACTCTCGCAAAATTAAATCATTCACCAAATTGTTCTCATCTTCATTTCTCAAAGTAATCGTCAACCCTCAGATCTAGACCATCACAAACAAGTAAGGCTTCAACTATAGAGAATGTCATTTCTAGGTCCTAAAGAGCAACTAATACCTAGGTGCGGACAATACCTGCATTTAGTCGAAAGTTTCAACGTCAGTTATATTACCCAAAAAAAAAAAATGAATGTTCAGTTTTTGGAGAAGACCAAACTGAAGCAAAAGCTCGCATTTCCTAAATATGCTAATTTATTATGATAATGTTAGTTGTTTCTGAATGAAAACATCAAAATAAGTGATCGCTACGACGAAACTGTCTGTGCCAATAGTTTCAGGCTATCCTCCCAAAAATAAACTTCTAGAAAAAAAAATAATAATAACGGAGTGAAATTAATGTCTGATGATTGTCTGTTATAATACTTTTGAAACCGATGACTCAACATTGATTTATTCCTGAAAAGTTGCTCGTTTATCTTTCCCAACAATCGCTTGACTCAGGGAAAACAAACACAGAATGAACTTCATAAACCTCTGACAACAATTAAATTTAACAAGTTGATGCCCTTTTTCACAAGTAACAATTAAATTTAGGTTCCTTTGAATTGTAGAGTAAGTGCAAGCAAAGGACAGATTATAGAAAACAGTGTCAATGATGCAATTACTACAGACATGCACGCTGCACATAGGATGCAACGTTAAACCAGTAAACTAACCAGAAGATGCACCCAAAAAAAAAAAAAAAGCAACTAAAACAGGAACAAGTATTAGCTTGAAAATACCGCGGCAGCGTGTCAGAAGAGCGAAACGTCCCTTCTCAAGAACCAGGAATAAGGGGGTGTTTGGTTCATTTTCTTGAAATTTCAAGAAAATGTTTTCCACCCAAAAAAACATTTCCTTGTATTTCTTGAAAAAATTTTAAGAAAAGTAATGAGAAGTAAAAAAGTATATGTTTCCTTTTCTTTTGTTTGGTTCAAAACAAAAAATAGGTTTTTTTTAACTTTATAGAAATATCAAGAAAATGTAGAAATGTGGTTAGAAATGGGGTTTGGGTACAAGTTTATTATATTATATTGGGTTGTGTCATATTTCTTGGTGTTTTCCTCCCAATTTGAGTGGAAATCAAAACAAGAAAACTTTTCCATAAAGTGTACTTTATGGAAAAGTTTTCTATAAATTTAGAGGTGAACCAAACACAATTTATAGAAATAGGAAGAAAACTTTTATCTACCAAGGTGTCATTTCTCAAAAAAAATTCTTAAAAGAGGTGAACCAAACTTCCCATCTCGGGCACCACTCAGCATATTTATGCCTACAAAGCGCATGATAGAGACACGCCCAAAGTTTCAAAATCTTTACTCAGCTTGTTTTCTATAATCAATCTTTTCCAACTTTAAAGAAAATATAAGTACTCAAAAAAAGAAACACATGCAAACAAATAGGCCTGCGCCCGCTCACACACAGACAGACGCACAAGAAAGAGACACACACAAGCAAACACAGACATGGGCACGTACGAGTTTGAGTAGTAGCTCTCAAACAAAAAAGAAAAAAGATAACATGAGAAAAGAACTTCTCAACCTTCCTACTTTCTCTGCTAACTTTTTAATCAAATAAAGAGAAATTAAGAACCCTTGAGCACAACACAACTTTAAGGTAAACACCTGTAATAATGTGAGCTACTAGGCAATAAGAGCAACATGTCAAGAGTTCTCATGATTCACGACAATCATTTACAGACCGGGGAAACAATGGAGGTCCAGTTGTAGCCGCAATGTATCCGATAAACTCGAACCTTGCGTTCTGTATTAAATTCGACACCCAAACTCGCAGGGAGTTGCAATCAGGAAGATGGAAGAAATTTGATTGACCCAACTTTTCTTCCAAACAGTAGGTGTGTATGAAATATGCAGCCTCCTTTGTGCAGTTGTGCGTAGCACATTTTACAGCAAATACATGTGATGACCCTATTATTTAATGGAATTATGTACAGCCAAATGAACAGAAGAACTGAACGTAGACACTTTAGTGTAAGCAGGAGTTTGGTTTAACTTATTTGCATTTTTGTAAAGTTGATTATTATCTACAACAAGATGAGACCATGGAGAACCAGATTTTGGTCCTCCGTCACAGAGACATCCCCGCTTGGACACTTGAAATCTAATTTATCTTCCAACTCCCAAACCAATTAGTCCCTCAGCTGTCCTCCCCGAACAGCAATCACGTGATCTCACTTCACGTGTCACCACAGCTGTCCTTAATTTGGACCTTTCCTGATCTGAGCCCCACAGCGGATCTCAAGCAACCCCAAATGCCCCCTCGAAAACAGAGAACAAGGGCGGACAACTACAAGCGCTTACTTTTTCGTCCCGTTCCCAGATTTCGCCGTTTTCTCTCTCCTCTCGTTTCTTCCAATCTCTCATCACCATTTCCAAATCCATCGAAGAGACGCAAACTAGAGCTAGGGTTAGCGTTTTCCTCTCTCGAAGTCGCCTCGCCTTCATTTGCTGAATCTGCTGACTCGATTCGAGCTGGAGGAGAGGATGAGCGTGAATCCGGTGCCGTCCTCGAATTCTCATGGGAACCTCGACGAGGAGATCCAGCAGCTTATGCAGTGCAAGCCTCTGTCAGAGCAGGAGGTGAGCTAACTCTCTTCGATCCCTTTGAAATTTTTACTTTTTTAAAAGAAGAGTATTTTTGGCTGATTTCTGTGGTTTCAATGGATCTTGGATGAATTGAGAGGTTGCGAGTAGGAATGAGAAATTTGTTTCTATGATACTGTGGATTAAGCGAGTCTAGTGAAACTAGGGTTTCGGTTTGGGGTAAGGTCTGCTGGAAAGAGGACATTTGATTATTTTGATGTTTGTTGCTTGAAAATTTTGCGCTGGAAATTTCGGATCTGTTGGAAAGTTCCCTTTTTATTGCTTATTTATTAAGATTATATAAAATTTAAGGGAATCGTGATCCTCTAGTAGTTTTATTTTGGTGGTTGTCTGTCTAAACGTTGGCCGGAGAAGAAGTTTCATTTTTGGAAGAATCACTGTCTGAGAGCTGAATATGAAAGAGGTTTCTAATCACCTGTTGTCTTTGCCCCTTCTGAATAAGACCATGGGTTTATTTAGGCATGATTTGGTAGTAGGGGAGGGGAGGGAGTAGAGAAATGAACTACAAAGCAAGAAAGATAAGAATCTCCAAACTGGGAGGATACAAAAGAAGAGAGAAAGTGAACTAAAAAAGGATTGCGGCCCCACCCCCACACCACCCAAAAAAAAAAAGCAATGTCATGCACTTCACCTCATAGCACCTCCCCTCACCTCACCTCCCCCACCAAAATTCCTTCATAGTGTAATGGTGCAACTTGCTAGTTATGACACAGTTGTACTAGTCGAATTTCATACTGGACATGGTTACAATAGAGAAAAGATTCAAGTTAAGGGAATTAAATGGTATGAGGATATGCACATGTATGAGTTGCCAGCCAAAATCTACTGCATATATGTACTGTAGTCCCTGTTTGTGACACAAGCACATGCTTATCGGAGGGGATAAGGTGCGATAATATACCTTAAGAACCCTCGGAGTGTTGATTTACAGTTTTAATTTAATGAAATTGGAAAATGCTTGAGTAATTCACTTTTAAAGATAGTCACCAATCAAAATGCAGATAATTTGTCTTACAAACTATTTTCAAACCTATTTGGTTTCAGAAAAGATGTGCAGATTCTATGTCAGTGTAAATTCATTGCTATTCTGGCACCTTCTAACTTTAAGATGCACCATTATGCATGATTAGTACTTTAAGGGAGATTGACTTATCAGTTGGCTTTCAGAACTACCTTCTAAGGCCTATCTACGTATGTGACATCTGTTTCAGTCGTATTTAAGTATCTGAACTTCCAGTTTGTATGGACAACATTTTCTATCAAATGTGCTTGTTATTCTAGAAATTCCTAAATCATGGGGTTATTTGATCTCAAAACTGCAATCTAATATATCTCTCACAACCTAATGACATTTTCGGGCATATATGTTGTTTCCAATTTTCTTTTTTTATGTCTATTCTCGCACCTCTTAGATGAGTGTGGTTCCTACAGTAAACCTTTTACTTTCTTTTCTTGCCATCTACACTCATCGAGATTATCTCCCTATTTGCATGAATCTAAATCATGTGCTTCATGGATGGTTTTTCCTACCCATCATCTCGTTTGCTGAAACAATTTTTTTATCCATCGATCTAAAACTGTTATCATTTGTTGGAATCCCAGGTTTATTATTGGTGAGGACCACTGAACTGTGGGCTTAGTTTTGAGTTTTTCCTCTCTTTTCTTTTCATTTTACATGATGCTTGCTAGATTGATTTACTTTTCCTATTAAACCAACACATTATCAATTTTACATGATTAAATTTTGGGTTCAAATCAGATGCGTCCAACTTTTTCAGACTCAAATAATTCCAACACGCTCTCTTTTCAGGTTAGAGTGTTATGTGAGAAGGCGAAGGAGATACTAATGGAAGAAAGCAATGTCCAGGTAATCTCTATTTGTTTACTTTGCTGTTGCGACTGGTTTCACGTCTAGATTAGTCAGTTTTCTTTGTTTTTAAACTCATGATGTTTTGGTTTCATGATGACACACTAGTTGATGTAAAATGTATGAAACCTAGTGATAGAATTGAAGGAATTCTAGTTAAAGGTTGAACTTTTTGATGCCCTTTCCAAACTTTAGTTCTTTTTATTCAATTAGGGTTGTGTTTGGCAACCCTTTAGTACTGGGTGAACACTGGAACAGGTTTGGGTGTTTATTTGTTTGGAAAGAAAAAACTAGCAGAGTTTTTGTAGGCCAAACTTTTGGCCACTAAAACAGTTCAGCCAACCCTCCTCTGGCCCCTTCCAGATATTGTTTAGGTTTGACTGACCAGGACTGATCTTGGCTCAATATTGGGTGGGTTTCCAAACACACCCTAGAGGTCTAGATGTTTTGTTAGCTCGTGAGAGAGTTGCAATTTGCAACATACTATTTCAAGTTTTCTTTTATACTCTTGAAATGTTTTTACATTTAAAGAATCGAGTTGTCATAAGAAAAATTAACGGAGAATAATTGAATTGATTCGGAGCAATTGATGTGGGCCTATGTTACCTGGGTCCTTCTACTAGGAAGCCATACCCGTACCCGACACATACCCGTACCCCATCCTCTTGGACACTTCTTGAATATATCCATATGTTTATTCAGGCCTATAGTCAATTATATAATACATGTTTTATTTTACAACACTCCTCATATACTTCTTGGGTGTATATTCTACACTTCACATCTATTTCTTATATATTGATCTTATGTAAATGAAAAAACAATATTTATCTTCTGTCAATTATTAATTTTAATACATACAAATATACGTAACATGCATATATATAGCCATGTTCCCGTACCATACCATTTACAAATTTGCCGTGTCCCGTACCCGTACCCGTGCAACCTAGGTATGGACGGAGAATAATTGAATTGATTCGGAGCAATTGGTACGGGGGGCTATTGCTCCAGGAAGAGTCAAACTAAGGAAGGTGGTTTGGGAAACAATGCAAGAAACCAGGCAGAAGTTTTCAATAAAACAAAAATGGCTTGTTGTATATTTAAGTATTACAAAAACAAACTATTCGGTTGGTACCTGTTCATTATTTATGCAATACCCATTTCCTTTTTTTAAAATCTTACTGTCATTTTATCTTTCAAAGCAAACTTGTTTATTCTGAGTCCATTCACATTTGAGTTGATCTTACTTCTACATCTAGAAGATTGAATTTGGTATCCTGTCAAAATATATTTTTAATAAGTAGTAGACACGTGTATTTACTCTGATTAGCTTAAATCTCATTCCTAGACCAATGAGAGTGAGCATGCTACCCAGTCCCATTATATCATGGGTAGTAAATCAACGTAGTAGCTAAGACATGAGGGGAAAAAACTAAAACATGAAAAGGACACTCTTGTAAATTTATCGTGGTCATTATGAATTAAAGGATAAATCCATATTCCCTTTGCTCAAGCACCTGTTTGTATGCATCCATGTTTGTGCACAACAAGTTAACTAATAGTAAAACAAGATAACATCTCATAGTATAGATAGATGCATGACATTCTCCACTTAAGCAAGGTCATATTTCTCGTTTGAATTCAATGTGGCAGTGGTTTGCTCCCATACTATGTAGTGATCATGCTGTTCATATCTTGCCTATGTATGCTCACACAATCAAATG
This sequence comes from Asparagus racemosus, assembly GCA_037177215.1. Classification (NCBI taxonomy): domain Eukaryota; kingdom Viridiplantae; phylum Streptophyta; class Magnoliopsida; order Asparagales; family Asparagaceae; genus Asparagus; species Asparagus racemosus. The sequence goes on from JBAKGM010000233.1 coordinate 29,363,338, forward strand.
CCTTGTGATCAGTGCAACCTTGAGTCAAACTGTATATGATGTACATCTGGGTCAGTGGGTCAACTCAATCATTCTTTGTAACCATGATCAACCTATCATCTTCTTTTCAACTTCCATCGAGAACTTCCAGTATCACTTATATTAGGATATGCTTCCTGATTGTTTTGTGCATCGTCTTAGTTGCCTTATCCCAATATGAATGGACCATGGATTGTTTCAGGTACAGACAGCAGAGTGACCTTCAGGTTGTAGTTTCTAGAAACGAAATGCATGATAACACTTGGTTTTATGAATAAATGTCAATGGATTTGGAAGACCCAATAAATGCCTGATCCATGTGATTGGGTTGTGGGTTTCTACATCTTAATGCTTTGAGTCAATATTGAGTCAAAAACTGTGGATTTAATCCATTCTTAATCATAGATCTCTTATGGTATCAAGCATATTTAAGGTAATTGCTATCTTGGTTCATTTTGTATCCCTAAACCACTTGAGCATGAAACTTCCTTTGAAAAAGAAATCCAGTTAATCAAAGGCAAACACATCTTAGCTTCAAGTTTCATTTCATTAATGATTCGTTCTTGACCTAGGATCTTCGTATTCTTTCCGATTATTACATGATTTAATCATTAGCTATCTTGGAATTTATCTTTCTTTTTTATATTGCAGCCTGTTAAAAGCCCTGTGACCATTTGTGGTGACATTCACGGGCAGTTTCATGATCTTGCAGAGCTATTTCGAATTGGTGGAAAGGTATCAATTCTGTTCCTTTTTCATTTGATGATGTCATTCCTGAACTGCTGTTGTTATTGTCAATCAGACTTCGTTTAGTTATAAGGGCGCTTACTTTATTGCTCTCTGATATCTGTTACAACCATTCTAAGTTCTCAAGTGATATTTTTATGCAATGATGCTGACAGTATTTTTTGTTCATAGTGTCCAGATACTAATTACTTATTTATGGGTGACTATGTGGACCGTGGGTACTATTCAGTTGAGACAGTAACGGTAAGTGATATATTAGTTTCTGAACTTCTGCTTATACAATTCTAATGATAAGCCACTATCCCTTGCTGGCTTTTGCCAAAGCCTGTTTAGTTTAAGGAATTGTTTTCTTCACTATGTCCCTGTTTCTGGTTTCTGGTTTCTTTTTTTTTTAATTTATTTTGTTTGTAGCTAGATAAACCAAGATCTCCAGCCCGTGATATGCAACTAAAGGAAACAAGGGAACTTTGTAGAGGGCGAACATGAAAATTGCACTGAAAAAGTAGTGCATATAATAAAATGGAGTATTGAATAATTTTATTTGATAGGAGGCAAGTGTAACCTTAAACTAAGTTTTGGTGAGAAATAAGCAAGAAGGATAAACCCCAAGGCCCATCATATATTACGATCTTACTCTTCTTATAATCATATTTTGATATAAGCGTTTTATTTTTTTTTTTCAACAGTAGCTATGCCTATATGTATCTACTTGTTATGGAGTTTTTAATTCTGGGGGAGCATGTGATCTGTTATCATATTGCTCATAGAAAGTTTTTGCTTTTTATCAGCTCCTTGTGGCCCTAAAGGTGCGGTATCCTCAGCGAATTACCATTCTCAGAGGGAACCATGAAAGTCGCCAGGTACATATTTCTTCTGCAGTGTTCTAGTTAGGAAAGTGTTTCCTGTCTTTAGACCTCGACATTTGATTTATCTTCTATTGACCTGAATGCAGTCCTTTGTCTTCCCAACGCTGTCTTGCTATCTGTTTTCGTTAATTTAATAATAGAGATAATGTATTAACTTTGTGCTGAGAATTATTTTTTTTTAAATTGCAGATTACACAAGTTTATGGATTTTATGATGAATGCTTGCGAAAGTGAGTTTCTTGTTACATCTTACAACTTTGTTCTTATGTTTTTGTACTACATTATTTTTTACTTGTTAGACATGCTTTATTGAATGCAACTATGGAGACATTGTAAAGTTATAAGTTTGTTCGACCTAATAAGTTTGTTCGACCTATTTAATGGGTCTTTACATGTCATGTAGAAGTTTGTTTAAAGTTGATCTAGTATGTCTATTCAAATTTAGTATGTCTATTCAAATTTCAAAGCAAACTAGAGCCTCTTGACTTTTATATTTTGTTGCTTGATGCATAATCAGAATCGAAAGCATTGCAACTTCTCTACATGGCTAAATTCCCTTTGGATTTTTCAACTTTGGGCAGTTTACTTTGTGATTGGAACTAAAGGTATCTTGGTGCCTAACTCTTCTGTATGTAGTTTCAGCAGTACATTCAACACAGCAATGCTCCAAAAAAAATGACCAAATCAACCTGCATGATGCCACAACCTATCTTACTTTGGCCTCATGTCCTTTATAGGATGCATCCAATTCTATACTCATTCTTCAACAAAACAAATGACACATTCAAGTTGATTAGATTGTGGGTACCATGCAGCTATCACTTCTTGGTGATCTATCTCGTATGTATCACTGAATCCATTTCTGAATATTCAGAGACTCTATCTAGAATTTAGGAAGATACTTGGACATTCTTGTTCAAATATCTTTTTGTATCTTCAACTGAACCATTGACAGTTAATTACATTTATACTAGTTTGAACTTAGTATCTCAATGTGGTAAAAACATGTTCCGTGATGGGAACAATTCCATGTAGTAGCTTATCGTGTTTCCGTGTTTTATACTTCATTGGGAGAACTTTTGGAGGTTGGATTCTTGGTTACGTGATATTAAATTGCATCACCAATTAGGTTCTTGTTCTTGCTTATCTGGTAGCCAATTAGGCTTTTGAAAAGTTTTCTTCTCCATTAATTTATTTGCCCAGCAATCGGTGCCATCCAGCCCCAGTTTGTCAGGCTGACAACTGGTTACCAAAGTAAATGTTTTGTGAATCTTTAATCAATATCTGTACTGCATAATAGACGTTCTTTTGGTGAGAAAAGGATAAGTGATGATTAATTGAGGTATGTATTCGTTGCCTATGTGCTGTAGAATCTATGATGAACCAATGCTGATATAGGATATGGGTTCTGAACACTGAAGGATATGAATACATCATGTATACAGCAATAATAAAATTGTGTGTGAGTTACCGTTCATTCATTTATCTTTATAGTATGGATTTGTAAGGCTATGGTTCATTTTCCAAGTACGGAACTCCCGATAGGCCAGTACATTTCTGTTTTGGCCCTGTTTTGTCCTCGGATTCAAGGTCGATCTTGGTAGTGTTTGGGATAAAGGTATACATTAATATATCTCCTATGTTGATGCATGGGTGTATCTGCCATATTGAACCAGTAGCAAGCTGAAGTACAGCCAACTGAAGACATCCTATGTTGAAGTTCTTTGTGATGGGCGCTATTAATTTTCACCGAAGCATTTAAGCAGTCTTGCAAAGGTTTCTTGTATGGTTAGTGTAGATGCATAATTTTCGTGAACTCTATTCTTATTCTGTGAACTTTGTTTTAAATGGATTTAGGATATGAAGATTAGAGTCCGTTCTAAGTTTGTCAATGTATTCTAGTTCATAGGAAAAACAGCTAAAACATGATTGAATTTTTTGTAACCCGCACCATCAAACAACATAAATTTAATATGTTATCTGCTTGCTTCTGGTGTAGTTACTGCGGTTTTACTTTGAAAAGTGCTTTCACCAAATACCAAAGATGTTTGCATTTTAACATTAATTTTGTAAAACTTGGTTTGTTTTTAGGGCTTGTATGAGTCATCCAGAATGTAGGTGTCTTGGTTGGTTTGCTGATAAGGATGTCAATGCAGTATTTAAACAATACAGTACTTCTCGATGGAAGATATAGGTATACACGCACTTATTTAGGTCTTAGGCTATTTTCTTGCAAATAAGGATGCTCATATTGTGTTAATAATTGGTGATACTATTTCCAACTTACATATGGAGGAGGAGACTAGGCTGTTCATGATGTATAGATTATTCCTCCAATAGACTTGTTCTGCCATGGTTTCTGTTAATGCACCTGGTTTTACAGAAACAATAGAAATATACATGTATTTTATTAGATTAACTTGATGAAAGTTTAGCCCATATTTGAGAATATCTTTGGGCAAAAGAGATGCTAGTTTTACACCCTTAACACACGACTTAAAATAAGCAGCAAGAGTTGTTTATAAAAAAATAAAAAAAAAAGAAACATTTGGCATAGGTTGATTTCAAGATGACCTTATTGATGTCTTGGTAAGTAAATAAGTTGGGGTCGTGAATCTCCTCATCTCATTACAGCTCATTCTTTATATTGGTGGGTTGCTATTAATCTAGGTTAAACGTATTCCAATTCGAATAAGAGGAGTGTGCTGCCTGTTGTTTCGATGCAGCTCACTAGGACCTCACTTCAGTGTTGCTCAGTTCAAAAAATACAGATAGTGGGTAATAAGAATAGGGTTCAGTGGCAGTGCATGGGAACTTGGTATATTGGGTAAAAAGAGGAGGTTTCTTTGTCTCATGTAAAATAACTCTTACATATTCTTTTTATTCTATTTCTTGTGGGAATCCTACTGCTGCTTCCTTGTTGACAACTTGACATCTGGTTTATTGTTTTCCAGAACAAGATGTAGCTGATATGGAATTTGAGCTCATTGTTTCTGTAACCATATTTGTGTTGGCAGTGAAACATACTGATGCCTTATTATTTATGGTTCCCCGTGAATGTTAACAGAAGGTTGCTTCTTTGGGGTCCATTTCTATTTAATGGATCTTATTTGTATTTCATTAAATTGTTCTAACAGTTGTTACATGTCTTTTGGCAGATATGGAAATGCTAATGTTTGGAAGATATTTACAGATCTATTTGACTATTTCCCGTTAACAGCTCTGGTTTGTTCTCAGCACATGTCCCCTTACATAATATTGTTTATTGCTTTTCAGTCTGTCCTCAGACCTTTATTGGAATCAGATGGCACTTGTTTTTCCAGTTATAGGTACAAAACTTTCACCATGAAAAGTGATTTCGGTAGCATATAGGATAGGAGTTTGTGGTCTTTTTAATTCTTAAATCTGCATTATATAGTCCATAATTCCAGATAACTTTGTCAGATTATTACTCCATGAGAGTCAGTTTGATGGAAGCATACCTATGTAATACGAAGGCTAAGGCTACTTAACCTAGTCCTGCTGATGGAAGCATGCCTATGTAATAGGAAGGCTCAGGCAACTTAACCTAGTCCTGCTGACTGGTTTCTTGTACTTAACCTTTCAGATCCCTTGCTAGGTCACTAAAGTCTAACTCGTTTAAGGAGAAATAATATCTGTCATGCTGCATCAACGTTTTCAATTTCTCCAGAAATTTGAGTCTGTGGAATAATTAGGAAATTATTAATAGCACTATAAATCGTATGACAATCAAGATACTTGATGGCTAGACTTCTAGTATAGTTGTCCCTTAGCTCATCAAAGGGCCAGTAAACTGTGCGTAGTGTGCTATTGGTGTATTACAATGAAGTTACTTGAGAACTTGAACAACATTGAGAGGTCTGTAGACGACATGCCTGTATCTAGCCGTAGGAATGTGGATGTGCTGATTCAGAGACACCATTGAAAGTCATCGATGCTAAGATCAGAGCCAGTGTATTTGTGGCATGGGATATATTATGCCTTTGAGTACATACATCTTCACGCAAACGACAATGTTTCCGGACAGTAAAACTAATGTACAAATGAAACTTAAACGTAGCAAAGGGATACTAGATAATTGTATGAAGAAAGGTAATTTCTGCTATTATTTTTTGCTTATTTGTTGGGCTTCATGTTAGCGAAGCTTTGCTGGCATCAGAGAATGTAATTAGTATCACCTTACAACCAAATATGCAGATCTTTCTCAATGCCAGTGCCATAAGATTGGTTTCCATTAATTGCAATATAAAGGGCATGACACTTGTATATGTAGGCTTAAGGAGTTGAGGGCTTTCTTTTTCATATGTCCATGTTCACAACTGCATACACTTAAATCAAATGAAGGCTTCTTACAAACTAGACACTTTCTTTTTCTAACCAAATAATAGGCATGCTCTACCCACAGTTTGCTCGTCAGCTTTTAAGTCTCTAATGGCACAATTTTAACTTTTGGAGAAATTTTCAAAATAGACCTTCTAAGTATTTTATTTGCAAATTTCAACCTATTTGATTTTTATTTGCCAAATTCGACCCAGTTTCAGCCATCTGGGTCGAATTTGGCAAATAAAGTTCGAAAACCTTTCGGGATTTTAAATCCCGTGAAGTTTAATGGATAATTAATATCCCTAACTTCACGGGATTTGAAATCCGGTGAAGTTTTGGGGCATAGTTTTTTTTTCATTAGGGATGTTAATTATCCATTAAACTTCACGGGATTTAAAATCCCGTGAAGTTTTCGAACTTTATT
>JBAKGM010000233.1:29379438-29406493 GCA_037177215.1 Asparagus racemosus
TTTCAAATCCCGTGAAGTTAGGGATATTAATTATCCATTAAACTTCACGGGATTTAAAATCCCGTGAAGTTTTCGAACTTTATTTGCCAAATTTGACCCAGTTTCAGTCACATGGCTGAAACTGGGTCGAATTTGGCAAATAAAAACCAAATAGGTCGAATTTTACAAATAAAATACTTAGAATGTCTGTTTTGAAAATTTGTCCTTTAACTTTCAGTATATTATTCTGTTTGCTTTGTGCCTTTTGCTGGTCACTTGTTGAGCTTGAAAAAAATCTTTCTTTTATTTTTGTCAAAAAAACCTTGTTGTTTCCTGGCTTTCTGGTGATTGTACTTTTTGACTTTGGTATCCTTCAGAGTTTTCTGGGTTATTTGTCATTCAACTATTTGGCCCTTGGTCCCTTGTGATAACAAATAAATACTATCAGCTTAGTTTAAACTTAATTCTGCTGAAACTTTTTAGGTCGAATCGGAAATATTTTGCCTGCATGGTGGGTTATCACCTTCTATCGAGAATCTTGATAACATACGCAACTTCGATCGTGTTCAAGAAGTACCTCATGAGGGTCCTATGTGTGATCTCTTATGGTCTGACCCTGATGATAGATGCGGTTGGGGGATTTCTCCCCGTGGTGCAGGATATACTTTTGGCCAGGTACTTCAATGCCTGTATCTTCAACTTGTGCGTTTGGAGTAACAGTCTTCTTGTTAACCAGGCGAATCATTATTTCAGGATATATCTGAGCAATTCAACCATAACAACAACCTTAAGCTGATAGCCAGAGCTCATCAACTAGTTATGGAAGGATATAACTGGGGCCATGTAAATTAACTTTTTTCCATTTTCTGTTTTAGCTTTTAGCAGGTTTCTAGTGTAGTGTTCTTTAAAGGTTAAAATGTCATGGAAACAGGAACAAAAGGTGGTAACCATATTTAGTGCACCTAATTATTGCTATAGATGCGGAAACATGGCTTCTATCTTGGAAGTTGATGACTGCAAAGGTCACACTTTTATCCAGGTTGCTCTCTCTCCCCTGTCCCTTCTCTTTTCCTTCTCTCCCTCTGGATATAATGGCCACTGATTATTTTCTTTTGAAAATGGCTTTCCATCATTGCAGTTTGAGCCTGCTCCTAGGAGAGGTGAACCTGATGTAACTCGTAGAACGCCTGATTATTTCCTCTAACACAGTTATTTGTGAAGGCATATTACGGCGTTCCTTTAAGCAAGCATATATTTTCTATATGAGATCATAAATGCGGATTTTTCTTGCGATCCTGATGATTAATTTGGCATTTTTATGAAAGTGGTGAAGCCTTTGGTAGTGGTAAGATAACATGTAGAACATCAAAGGCTCCTCAGAAATCTGTCTCTAAGTTACAAACCCTTGTCATTTGATTCTTTTGTGATGGGAGGCAACAGAGCTGGCAGCGCATCACAGTAGCAGCAGCACATATCACTTATTAGAAAACTATGCGGTCTTCTTTAGCCTTATTATCCTCTTTCCATTTTGTCAATGACTTTTGGTTTGTATTGTTATAAGAATTATTTTGTTTTCTTTTCTTTGTAGAAGAAAAGATACTTCTTATTGTGGTTTTATCAAGTTAGGTTTACCTCAACTGAACTTGCAGCTTGCTCATATACTGCTCCGAAGCTCGTTTTAGTTGTATATTTGGGCAGAAGCTCCTTATTTTATTAATAAATCTGATCCTGTTAAATGTATGTTTTGTATCAGTTATCTTGTCTGCGAGTGCATCGAAATTTTTTTTTTAATCTTCTTAATAGCAAGTTGAATTTGTCTCAGTTTGTTAGTTAGTTTTGCGAGATAGTTTGTTGCCTTAATTTTAATCTTCTAAATTGCCGCTGCTGCATCACCATGAATTATACCTCTGGAATCATAAGTAATTTTTGGATGTTTGTATTCGGTATTGTACGAATTATACCTCTGGATGTTTGTATGTGGTATTGTACGAACTGATCAGAGATATATTTGGGTGTTTTGAGATAGTAATTTGGAAGTTGGTGGTTTTAAAAATAAATGAGGATAAGCCTTGTGTTTATAAGCATAAATCTCTAGATTTATTTGTCGAAACTCGAATTATTTGGAAATTTGATTGCCCAAGAATTTTTTGTGGTTTTTTTTTATCGGTGGATGAAATTCTACAATCAAGTATCCTATTCCACTTATGATTCGAGGAGTTATATGGGATATATACATCGGTGCCTTAGCCCTAAAAATTAAGATGTTCATCTTCCTGCCTCAAATTACAATACAAACATGAGTTGCTGTTGGTCCTCTCTCCCAATAATCTCCTCGGTTTGATCATAGAAAAACTATCATTAACCGACCTTGCCCGGTTTACCTCTGTCTGCTTCTCTTGGAACTCCATCATCAACAAGAAGGAATACCGCCCAACGCCACAGTCTCTATGGCTCATGCTCCGCCCTGTCGACCCTGACGACGCTAGCAGTTCGAACTTCTTCAGCCTTCTCAAAAAAAAAAAGAAAAAAGAAAAAAAAGAAAAAAGGGAACCTACACAATCCCTCTCCCTCCACCCGACATGCGCCTCTTGAACCCTGTCACTCGAGTTCAGGTCCAACTCCTTTCTATTACCACTTTACCCTCTTTCCACCCTGTTCACGATACTCAAGCGTTTATTTTTGAAAGCCATTGGCTTCAAAATGGGCAGGAAGTATTCTCTGCACGTCACCTGCAGGATTCTTCTGCGCACAAGGCAATCCTATCATTATCATATACAGACCTAGAATTGAAGAAGATGCTGCAATGACGAGATCCGATGATGATAGTTGGATTCCGTTAACCCTGGACGATAATCATTTCACATCCTTTGACATCGTCTACCATAATGGCCAATTATGCGCTCTCCCAAAGTTATTGCACAAGAACTTCGGTATCCTTGTCACTTCTTCTATGTAAATTTTGTCAAGATCACAACTAGCGACGGACCGTGTATGGCAACAAGTCCTAACGAACGGTTCAAGAGGAGGCAGTGGAGGAGGTTAGTCTCGATGTATCGGCCAATAAAAGTTTCAAGTCGGTTGATGATGCGGATGGTTTGAGGGATAATGCGTTATTCATGGATGATTAAGTCGCGTACGTCATTGCCTACAGCGGAACATCCTGAACTGAGGCCAAACTGTGTATACTATGTGGCTGACGACATTATCGACTCGAATCGCTCTAGCTACGTCTTGGAAATGTTTGATACGGAAAGTAAGAGTAGCAAACGTATTAAGTTTCTTGGTGTTCATTTGGCTGATCGCCCTCCGATATGGATTATCCCTAGTCTCTTCTGATCTGATTTTAAGAAACTTTATGTCATTTTTTTTTATTAGAAAAACAGTATGTTATGTGTTCTGAGTAAGCGACCGGTCAGGTAATGAATGAATTAGTTTGTTGGATCATGTTTTCGGTGTTCGGAGAGAACACAGACCTTTTAAAAGGTTTGCATTTTTCAATCCAATAAAATCTAGCCCTTTGTTTCCCTTTTTCTATTTTGCTCGTATCATTTGTTGTCAGTTTGGTTCAAAATGCTGCCCTTTCAAATCACATAGTTCGCGGGCATGTTCCAAATTAAAATGAGAAATCTAGTACATATAATGGGATCATTATTTAAAAAAAAAAAAGAAAAAAAAAGAAAGCTATATCACAAAAAGGGTAAAACTTAAAAAAAAAAAAACTTATCTTTAGGAAAAGAATATGAGAAAATTGAGAACTTCATGATTGTTTTATGTTCACGTCAAGTTTCATGAACTTTAAGGTGCCGTTTGGTAACGGGTTAAGTGAGGGGTTAAGGAGACTTAACTCCTTCTTAACTCGCCAAACACAAAAAATCTATACAATGGTTAAAGTGGGTTAAACCCTCCATAATTTGCCAAACGCAAAATATGCGGAAGGATTAAGCTAACCCTTCTAAATTGATTAAAATGAGTTCACCTCTCAAAATAAGTAGTTTACTGATACTCCTATTTAGAATGATTAAAAGCCAATCCTTCTATTTATAAAGAAAATAGTCAAAATTTATGTTATTACCGAACAATTCACTAACTGTGTTAATAATCCTCTTTAATCTTTCTTCCTTAAACCCTTCGTCAAAAGGGCCTTTTTTTTTTTTTTTTTTTGAGTAAATATTGATTTAAATCAAGGCTATAATTCAAGCCTGAATTGGCCCGGTCTGGTCCAGGTCTTAAAGATCCAAACTGAAGCCCTAGCTTAATTTTGCTTTTGCTTTTGTACCCATTTCTCCCTCTAGCTAAGCCCTACCAAAAACCCCAAAATCCAAAACCGCCGTAAGGGCCACTATGCTCCGATCCTTACTCCGATCCGCCGCCACCGCCTCCGCCAGAACCGCCGCCTCCGCCGCCGCACGCAGCCACGCCGTCGCCGACCATCCGCTTCTCTCCTCATCCCTCCTCGTCAACCGCCACTTCGCCTCGAAAACAGCCAAATCCAAAGGCAAGAAATCCACCGCCACCACCAACACCAACAATAAAAAGGGTAAAGAGAAGACAACCTCCGCCGCCGATGATCCCCTCTCCTCGTCTGCCTCCGGCGAGCCCTTCGCTGATGGCATAGACGACGAGTTCGAGCTTGCACGTGACCCTCTTCCGCCGACCTACGATCCCAATCTCGATGTGGGGCCCAATGGCCGGCCTCTGTTCACGTTCTCTGATTCCTTCGCTCCTCTTACTCACAAGAACGCTTGCACTTACATTGATTTCAGGTAAACTAAAGAAACAGGTGCGAATTTTGTAAACATTTTGGAATTTTTTTTCCTTTTCTTTTTGATGATTTTGTTGGGATTTGTTGGTTAGTTTGGAGGAGTGGAAGAGTATGTTGCCGGAGGGGCTGCCGCCGGGGATGATGAAGGAGTTCGAGGAGACGAGGCGGTGTGCTGTTATGATCAGGCAGAGCTTTCTTGATCTCAGGGATAATTTTCGTAGGATCGTCGACCCCACTCTTCGAGCTGGGGGTAAAAGTGAGTCTTTTGATTTTATTATAATGTGTATCTTGGTGTTTGAATTTGCTAGCTGAGTGACATGTTTGTGAATTGCAATGTCACGTTCATGCTACAATAATTTCGATAAATCATGGTGTGGACACTCAATTTATAGATTTAACACTACAATAATATGGTTGTCCTGTCGAAATTGGCAATCATAGTACTTGGTGATAGATAACCCATGAAGCCAGTGCTAATTTGTACTTATAAGCCGTTAATTATGTGGCTTGATATATTTGTGCAGGTCTAAATGTTAAGAAGCAAATAGTTTTGGACGGTCCTGTCAGCTGTGGGAAAAGCATTGCTCTTGCTATGCTTGTTCACTGGGCTCGTAGTGAAGGCTGGCTGGTCTTTTATGTTCCAAAAGGTAGAGATTGGACCCATGGAGGATTCTTTTATAGAAACCCAGTGACTGATCTTTGGGATACTCCTGTACAGGCTATGAAGACCCTTCAGGTATAAAATTTAAATTTTTGTGATGAAAGAATGACCAGTCTTGTTCAGTTGTATTGTTTTTCCGATGGAGTAATTAAAGCAGATCTTTTGTTTAATATGTCTTCATCTTTTGCTTGAGAGCATAAGTAATTGAACATTCCACGAAGGCAAGAGCCTGATAATAAGACTCATGAATTGAATATCGATCATATCACTATACATTTCTTCCTATGAGTGAGAAGATCTACTGTCACTCCATATTAAGCTGAAACTAGGATGCTAGAGGCGGACCAGTCTTAGGTTTTCCCGTTAGACTCGCAACTACATAAAAATTGAAGAAAGGGAATTTTTAAATCACCTGCAAGATCCCATTTTTCTAAGTTTCCATATGAGGGCATTGTGACATCTCTCAGTTCATGGTTTTGTTGCATGGACTTCGAATGGATGCTAGTAGAAATGCTTTTAATAATTAGATTAAGATGAAGGCAGAGTTGTCTTTAGGAGGATCATAACCATATCGGGTAACAATCAGATACTTTTTAGTCAGAATTTCTGAACTTTAAAGTCGTATTAATTTATAATTTTATTTTTATTGCGAAAATTTTTTTAATGTCAATAAAAGTGGACGTATCTGTTGCATTTTTTTTCCTTTACTTTCCATATTCAGCATATAAGTTGCATTTTTTTCTTTTTCTTATCTGGGCATCTTTTTCCACACAGCATAGTAATATGAATCTTGAATGTCCTGTTTAGTGTTCTGTATTTCTAGAGAAAGCCCTGGTTCTAAGCTGCTGTTTCCAATATTGGTGTTGAAATCTAGGATTTTCTGGAATTCAACAAGTCTCGCTTACAACAATTACCTTGTCAAATTCCTGAGCCTATTCCCTTGGGAGAAGGTGCCGGTGTTGGAATGATGAAAGGGGTTGACTCCATGGCAATGCCTGAAGGATCCACATTATTTGAGCTTGTTCAAACTGGCATTACCTATTCTCATGCTTCAGTTGGGGTCGTGGTTCGTTTGAGGAAGGAATTATCATTGGTGAAAGATATTCCTGTGCTGTTTGCAATTGATCAGGCATGTTAAAAGTTTTCAATGATCCAGACTCCAGTTTCTTATACCGCTAGGTCTCATCTAATATAACACTGCATCCATAAACTAAGTTTTTTCATTTTCCTTCTTTTTCTTCTTTTTCAGTACAATAACTGGTTTACATTTAGCGAATATGAGGAACCTGTAACTGTTCGATCTTGCCGACCAATTCATGCTAAGGAACTCGCCACGGTTAGTGACATTTTGTATGTTTCTGTAAATATTGCATAGTTTTCAGCATCACAAAAGAGTTTTCTTCCATGGGCTGTCTGTTCTAATTTCTGAGCTATTGAAACAGTCTAGGATTTCACTAATTTTAAATGATTTGCTCTTGTAAAAGAATTTTTTATTTCTCACTGCATGGGTGCTATCAGCTAATACTCAATGTATTAATCTCTTAGTTGAAGACATGGTTATGAAGTAATCTAGTTATTCTAATCAATTGCTTGAAGGGTGTCATTTACAAATATTTATCAGCATAATATACTGTGTAGTTAGGATCTATTTCATGAACAGATTGTCAGCAATAATTCTGATTTGGTTCAAGGTTTTCCTATTTCATTTGGAAGGCATATAGATAATAAATTTATAATATTAGCTATTGATTTTTTAAAAAACTTTTTAGTTGCTTTCTGTTCTAAAAGTTAATTACTTTGAAATGATATTTGAAGAGCAATATATGAATGAATGTACGCATGATGCACTTAAATTTGAATGTATTGTTTTGTTATTTATATTATTTAAATAGTTGATAATGATATAGTTTATGTGAAAACTAAGAAAGCTCCACAAACTAATCTTCAAAGGATTTTTATGGACTTCTTGATATGTTTTGTCCTTGATCAAGCCCGCATGAAACTGCAAAAGACGTTTCCTTTTCTCCCTTCGTTTTTGTGTTATGGTTTAAATGCAGATTAAGCAAGGCAGTAAGGAACACCTTTGCAAATTTCCCTATGACATTGAAAAAGTTTCTAAATAAGGAGTACAATGCAGGGTCTGCTATATGGGATTGCATTTATTTGTGGCTTAAACTAAAGGAAAAAGATCCCAACTAAATCACATTTCAAGGTCTTGATGTAGTATGCCTGAGGTGATTCCTTATGGGAACATGGCTTCACAGCGCTATGTAGTGTTACTTGAATACAGGAGTAATATAAATTGGAAGTATCTAAATTTTTGGCATACAGAGATGCACGCACACACACACACATGTGTGTGTGTGTGTGTGCGTGTGTGCAGAAATTCATGTGGCAAGCTCGATTGCTCATTATACACATTCTAAAATCCATGTGAATAAAAAATCGCAAGATTTGAAATTTTTATTCAACAACAATAAAAGATAATTGGTTGCAAAACCGTTACAAACCATTCATTATGAGATTACGATATACACAGACCAGAAAATTCTAGTCTATGAAATTCTCTCTCTGTATGAGTTGATAATTTGTAGATGACAACGAACAATTCGGATTATCATATACAAATGTACATACTGTTTTCTTCATAAGTAGCTGTAAAATCTTATGTTATGCTGCATGTATTATAACTTTTCCCATGTATGTGAGAAGGAAACTTCCCTCCTATAGCAGCAAAAGGTCCATTTTTACTATTTGGTTCATTTATCTGTGATATTGTAACCATGCTACAATCTGTTCTTTTTAGAAACAAACACTTATTTGTGTAGGCATGCATCATAGTTGCAAATTGGTTTCTTCTTCCCAATAGGTTAACGCTTTCAGATCTATGATGCATAATGACATGATGGTTGGAGCCTTCTCCCATTCAACAGCTGTGGGCAAGCTTCGTCAAGAACTTCCAGATGTTCCCAAAGATGCGCGTGTCATGTTTCCTCGTTATACTTTGGATGAGGCTGCCACAGTTTGTCACTACTATTTGAGGTATCTTCATCCCATTACAATCTAGGGAAGTATCTAGTATTTTCTTTTTCTCATTTGTGTTTTCTTACGTTTGAATTCATGTGTATATGCATATGTGTGTATGCAGCTGCTCGTATGTGTGGTTAAGGGATAATGCAAAAAGAAAATGGAAAACATAAAAGATTCGAAACTAGGGTATATTTATTCACCAACCTACTATATGTGCACACAAGGTACTATGTAGATCTAGCAGGTTTTGTTGTCATCCTTGATAGTTAGTTTAGGTGTTGGGCGTGGTGGGTGGAAACTCCATTGGTTGAAGAGAGTAAGATAAGAAGACTGAAAATGGGCGGAACCTGTACTGTCTTAGTTAAGTAACCAATAAGATGTTTAATAGAAATAAATATTAGCATATTATTTTAGTGTTATTTAAAGCTCCAATACCTTTAGTTGCCTTTTTCCTCCTAGCACATGTGGTGCCAAGATTCTTTGTGGTATCTATTGCCTTTCAAAGGCGTTACCTATGATGCATTAATTGCTACTGGATCGGCACCTTCAGAGCAGCTGCAAACACATACTATTTGTGATAGCTCAAGCGTCAGATATCATTATCAGATAGGTACTTTAAGCTTGTCTAGAAAAGGGAAAATGAAGAAGAAGAAGAAAAACAGTCCCTTTTTTTTCATTGCTTAAGAATTTTATGGATTTTTAAAGAAATAAAAGTGCTTATTTTTCTCGTTACCCTTTTTAGGATCTACATTAGGAGTCATGTGTCAAAGAGGAGAGAAGCGAAATAATGGAGGTGCTGTGTTATGGAGAGGCAATTGGATTAGTTTTATCTATTTTCCCTCCTTGCCTGTATCTATTTGGTTGTCTAACCAGGAAACTGACATACTTACATATTCTCTTGCAGTTATCCATTTTTTTATAGTCGACAGGAAATCTATTCAAGTCTATCTTAAAAATCAATTTCAGATACTTTTTAATGAGCATTTGCCTGTACAACAGTTCCAAATATTTGTAGTGTGAGTATTAGATAAGTCCTTTATAGAGAATTCCTGGAAAACACTGAGGACTTATTATTTCTGTAGCAGTATCAAACCCATAGACAGAGAAGAACTTGAGCTTTACTTTTGCAACTTGAATATACTTAATTTTGAACTTTTCATCTCTTATAAGTAGGTAATATCTGCAACATTATCAGAGAATGGGATAAATTGTGTTGTTGCTCTTGGATTTATGTTATTTATAGTCTATGACGAACATGACGACATGGGCCCTTTCTTTGATTAAAAGGCTTTTCTTGTTACTCATTTGAGGTAAGGTGATGAGGGTTCATCTTGTTTGATGTTACTTTCATTACATTCTCCAAATTGAAATGATTGGTATGAATGCTCATGTATCTCTGCGTGTGCGTGTGCATGTGCGTGTGTGTGTGTGGGTTTTTGCTCTGACCCCACTAATGTTCAATGTCACTGTTGTTAACAAGAGTAGTAATTGATGTAATCCAGTGAGGCATGCTTAAATGCAGACTGCAGTGGAAGCAGATCCCACTCAGCCAATTAGCATAAACATCATCGAACAGGTTTAACTCGTAGCTTGAAATATTGAGTCTGTCCTATGGAGATCTTCCCTTCAGTTTTCTGGGTATGATCCTTGGTTTTTGGCTTGTTGGCCCTCAGGATATTTTCAAGGTTTGAGAGTGAAGATTGGCCATAAGGCTCAAACTCATTATCTCTTCAATGTTATAACTCTTTTTTCCAACAATCAAGCTAGTTATCTATGCACGAACGACTGCTTCATGCTGCCTAATTCTTCACAACCAGAACTCATTTAGCCATCAATCCTGACCTTATCATACTTTTTGTTTTCCTTGGCACAAGTTTCCAGTACATTAGATCAAGTGCATTATCGTCTTTGGTTCGTAGTCAACTACACACATTAAAACTATATTGGAAGAAAGTAGAACGAATTTGCAACTTGGCTAAAACCTGCTTTGCAGTTTTGATATTTGGATATTTAATTTTGGCTGTAACCTCAAGGCCGTGGGCAGTCTAAAGCATTTGAGCTGAATTTGTCTTAGGAGATGGAGTAGTTTTTTTTCATAGTTACAAATCACCCTATTAAATATCTTGTGCAGCTATCTTGTTTTCTTCTTTGCCTTAATGCAAACAGTAACTTTCCGGTGATGTATTTTGTTGCACTGGAAAGAAAACTATTGTAGCTGACATATATTTACTTTACTGTGTTTATTGCTGCTTTTCTCAGCAACTTGACATTTTATTTTTCCACAGGCAAAAACTCATACGACAAGAGAATTTTACGGAAGATAAATGGAAAAAGATCTATTATTTGTCCAATGGCAATGGTTCAGAGATGAGATGGTTGTCTCCTTTCATATAGTCAGCGATGGAGAAACATCTGGAAGGTGCTCTGAATTTTCACCTGATGTTCTTTTAAATCTTCACGCTATTATAATGTCATAGGAATTGGGAGTAATGTGAATATTTAAGGGTCTTAGTTTGGTTTTGGGAACTCACGATTGTTTGCACCCTATATGCAGGCTTCTATACTTGTTTCAGAGAATCAATGTCCCTTTAAATGTCTCAGACAATCGGTCGTTGGCTGCTGCTCTTTTGTTCTTTAATTAGCTGTAAAGCAGTTTCTTCTCTGATCTTCTGGAGATGGACAAGATTTTTGCTAATCTAAATAGGTCAATTCCTTGATCCTGTTTGTATTACGCGTGTCCTTTTGTTGGTTCCTATTTTTTCCTTGATGGAAAAGGACGAAAGAAAGGCCTAGAGCTGATATATTTTTAATCAATTGTTGTAAAGTTCATCTATTGTTTTCTGAATGATGAACGTTTGTCCCCCCTATTTGAGGGAACTTTCGGGTGCTAATGTCAAACTGGGGATTATGGATAGAGATATTTGGAAAATAAATTTTGAGAGGAATTAAGATTTTTGTAGGATTTCATCTTGGGAGTTTGCGGTGTTTTCTGTTCTTCTACTTTCCATGGCATGCCTAGTAAGGCATAATGTTGTCCGACTCGCTGAACTTGAAAATAATGCAATAATTATGTGACAGAATTGCAAGTACTGTGACCATGTTATCTTATTTGCCTCAATGTTATTACAATTTTGAGGGCTTTTTGTTTCCAATGTCTCTGATTTTACTGCAAGCACAACCAAATTTCACTCAGCTCATGGTGACTGTATCTATGATGATAACACCATTAATCATCAGAATACATCCATCAAAAGACTTTGCAGTAGAATCATAGTTTGCTGCTAATTGTAAATTCTTGCTTCAATTGATCCCTTAGAACTCTACGCAGCAATTTGTTGGAAGCTGTTCGAGGAAATTCGGGCACAATTTTCACCAAGGTCACCTATAACCATAAAAATAAGGAAATCAAATTAATAATTTCTTCAATACAAGATCAGCATCATTTACATATGCTTTTTCTTTTTGGTCGTCATTGTTGTTGTTGCTGTATAATGCATGATACCTTAAACAATGGGTTGAGATCTTTCTGAATAGCTTCCTGAAATTTTGCCTTCAAAAAATCTGGTTTACAATTTGATGATCCTGGTTTTAAGACCACCAGCACAACCAACTGTTCTGGTCCTCCACTTTTGAACCTGACGCCTATTGCAGCAGTCTCCAATACTCTCTCATCAGCTCTATTGCATACTCGTTCAATCTCCACTGAACTTGTCTGAGTAATGAGAATGTGTGAATCAGCAGGAAAATGCTTTTACCTATGTTTCGGGTTTTTTCGACATGTATAAAAATGGGTAGAGAGTTGACCTTGATGCCTCCAAGATTCATGGTATCATCTGCTCTACCCTGTACGATGTAGTAGCCACCTACTGTCCGTTGGATTATATCTCCATGTCGTCTGAGTTTCTGCGAGGAGAAATGTCAAAATACTTGGTTAATGAAATTTCTGTCAAACGGGTGTATTCATGGAAATCATGGTTTAGAATTACAATTGCAGTTTTTTTAAAATATCCTTGAACTTACGTTTGCCGGCAAGTCAAAGATGCAACTATATAGTTAGCAATGACAATAGAGCTCATAAAATACGGTACGCTCTTTTTTGATATAGAATTATCTGATGCCAATATAACTCTTTTTTCATTAATGACAGCAGGAAATTCTAGGTCAACCTATCTTGGACCTATATCCAAGTTGGCCAGGTGTTTGATGTTCCAGGTAAATAAAACATATCAAGCGCTTGTTTTTGCATGATAAAGAGCGGAATTCCTTTTTTTCTAGGAAAGAATTCAAATGCCTGAAAGAAATTATTTAGTTACAAATGATGATCCGATACAGTATCAAGATACATGTAGTGTACTAATGTACCAAGACAACAAACCAGCCATCTATGCTCATTAAAAATAAAATCACTTTGTAATTACTAAATAAATAGGGCGTGAACTCAAATAGAGAAAGGAAATTTCATACGTACCATTCCTCTATAAACTGGCATTCCATCAAAGTAAACTTTTTTGTGATCAGCATTGAGCAAACTATCACTTGCACCCATGAATAGAGGAAACAAACCCACTTCTCCAACACAAGGTTCATCATCCAACTGCCATGCATATGTAAAAAACTAATGTAAAAAACTAATTAAAATCCAAAAGAGGGGTTTGAACCAGCAACAAATTCTTTGGAACTCACATAAGGAATTCCTTCATCATCGAAAATTACGAAGCCTGTCGACATTGTCTGCGTGCTGAACGCTCCAAAAGCTTGTGGTTGTAAAGCACTTCCTTGTATGTATGAAGCAGCAAGCTCAGTCCCTCCACAGATTTCGATAATTGGTCTATAAAATGCTCTTGAAGAAAGCCATAGGTCATCATCAATATTAGAAGCTTCTCCACTAGAAGCAAATGTTCTGCAAGAAATTCAAAGTTTTAACTACCAAAGTTTTGGAGGGAAACAATTAGTGAGCAGATAATTTATGTTCCAATATACCTAATCTTTGTCCAATCAAGCCCCTCCATACAATTGCTACTCTTCCAGGTTTTCACTAGACTTGGCACTGTACCCAACACAGTTACAGCTGCATCCTGAGAAGAAGCAGGAAGCATTCTTGCTCATTACCATGAAAGGTAAATGACATATGCCTAATGAAATTAATGGTAAATTATACAAAATCCCCCTGAACTTTAAGGGATTTTATACACCCCCTCAGAACTTTATAAGTTGCAGAGAAACTCCTCTCACTTAAGTTATAAATTACACAGTTACTTTCGCGTGTAGACAATTTCACAATTATTATTCTAGCTGTTAATTCCGATTATCAGAAATTTCCAATAGTTCAGCGAGGTTTAGTACAAAACCCTCGAAGTTCAGGGTTTTCGCGAAATTCACCAACTGAATAAACACAAAGTTCCTAAAAAATAGTACCTGAACAAACTTGCCAAAGCTGCGACCTAGAGGAGAGCCGTGAAAGAGAGCCAAAGTAGAACCATTTAGAAAGCAAGAATACAACAGAATTGGGCCCATCACCCACCCCAGATTCGTAGGCCAGCAAGTAACATCTCCTGCTTGGATATCAATATGTGCCCATGAGTCAGCTGCACATCTTATTGGAGAGAGTTGCGTCCAAGGAATAGCTTTCGGGTCTCCTGTAACAAGCATAAACATACAGATGAATTTGTCAAACTGGGTATGAGGCATTGAAAGTGAGAGTTTTTCCTACCTGTGGTTCCTGAAGAGAAGAGTATATTAGTCACAGCCTCCGTCGGTTGATAAACGGGAGAATAGTTGCATGGCCTGCCATCAGAAGCCTTTAAAGTTCATATGTTTATTATAACACTGTAAATTGATACTCAAAAACAAAATCCGTCCGAGAAAATGTACAGAATACAGGAAAAACTACAAAATTAGTGGTTCTAGAACATAATATCTCATAAACAATCTAAAAGAATTATTTTTTTTTTCCTTTAGGAAATAGGTGCATTCTGTTGGAACTTTATTCCAGGATTCGATCCTACATCCCTCCCTCCCGGTGTTTGACCTAGTTGCATGCAATAAAAGTTGTTTACAGTGTATGCCATTTGTGCCAGTGCATATTTACAGTTTCACTAAAGTGGTATATGGCATTGATCAAAGTTAGTTGGTTGTCTTTCAGCTAATCAAGCCCCTAATTTGAAAGAACATGCGCCTGGAAACTTAAAGATGTTGGCATTTTACTCCACATTGAAAAGACAGTGGGATTGCCAAGATTCGTACATGGAAGTATTTGCAAAATTTTACATATGCTAATACTATTGTGGGGCCAGTTGCTATGACAGTATCTACACTTGTAAAATATCAGATTTAATTATAGCTGAGTTAAAGTGCCATATTGAGGGAAAAGATTGAAGTGCCGTATTGGCATACCTTGGAATGCCGGCTGCGCGTGATATGAAGTCTTTCCATGACAAATCATGATTCCTTAGAGTAACTCCCACATTATTGCCCAGGACAGGAACAACAATAGCTTTGCACTGACATCCCTCTATAACTCGACTGCAATGAACAAATAATATAAGAAACATATACGACAATAAATGCAATGATTGGATTGCTTCCAATCCATATACATGAACATAAATCTTCAAATTATTATCCGGTAATTTGCAGCATTAGAAGAGGTGAACGTTGTGAGCTGAGGATACCAAGAGTACTGAGTATTCACAGATAGATGCATTTGGAAAGGTAAAAATAATCATCCTTGATTCTGGATGCGTGCTGAGCATCAGAAATTCACCCATGACTTTGGTGTATAGTTATATGTGGTGCTTAACTGCTTAAAATAAATGATGTACGACGGTATGCATGCGAGCATATGTCACTATATCTGAGTTCTGAAAATTGTTCATTTTAAGCACCCATGTCTTATCACAATGAAATAGAATGCGTAGAACTTAGAAGGAAAACTACTTGATATTAATGCCTTGCTAGTTTTATGATTATTAGCGCTCAAGCTACTAGACCTTCAAGATAGATGAATCATATAAATGAATAATGCTTAGCATTGTATTCGGTTTACATATAGAATCATGTAAAATAGATGATACATATTCAAGTTCATATTAATGTGATTTGAATAGTTTTTCATGTGGGAATGTTCTTTGGCAATGATTTAGTCATTATTTGGTACGTGTGCACTTTGAGCGTGATAATTAGTCTAGTGAATCTTGGATGAAAGAACACATATGCGTACAGTATCAAGGAATCTTACCTATACAAAGGAAACTTTCTCCCTCCTCTGCTAATAAAATCCTGAAGCATAAAACAAAATCTAATCATATCTGGACTTTTCTGGTAGGCATGAAATTGCACGAAGAACATTTGCATTTAGCTTCAGCCGTATTTCTTGCGTCATAGTTCCTGGATACTGTGGTCTTTATTATATAACAATTCTGTAGAATGTATTTCAAATGCGATTTTCTTTTGGTAACATACAATAAGATATTTGTCCTCTTGGTTAATAAAACAGTACTGGATAAATACTTGGATCTCAAAGAGTGGGAAAATCATGTATTTCCTGAATAGAATAGTTCTAATAATTAATTGCTGATTTTGTAGATACCATGTAGTCTTGGAGATAATATAGTTGCTCAGTCTACTGCATATTCTTACTGTACATAGAAAAGCTCATATGATCCGTCTGCTCATGTTAACATTCTTCCTAACTAGCTCACTTGCTGGCCTCTATTGCACTTGACAGAACCGTGTGCCATTTCAACCAGTTATCCCTTATTTTTTGCTCAGTCTATATAAAATTTGTGCACCGAAAGAGCACTCTAAAAAAAATATTGATCAAATGATATTTCCAGGATTATTCACAAGATGTAGATCCATTAACGTAACGGATGTGTCTTCAATCCTTTTTTTAGCAATAAGACTGTAGCAGAAGCAACATCTTCAATCCATATTTGACTAATAGAGGTTAAATACCTTTGCATAAGGTTTTGAAGTGCTCTTATTTTTATTAAAATATCGTAACCTGAAGAGCCGTCTTTATTATTTTGCATCAAATAAGAACATTTTCTAGATTTGTTTATATTGTTTGATTTCCTACCCGCTAGTTATGCAATTACAAAGAGAAAATATGACCTGTGAGGAGCATCACCTGAGTAAATATTCCTTTTGCATTAGATATCCTCATACGACTGGCAATTTCCTTTGCAGCAAAGCTGTCAGCTATTGAGACAACAGCATATCCGGCAAGAATAATGGCCAAGTATATGATAACTGCAGTATACGTCATCGGCATATCTATAGCAATTGCATCTCCCTTTGTAAATGTAGCATCAAGAGCATTCGCAACCATCCTGAGCAACATTTTAGAGGAAAGTCTTGGTTAGTCTTCAACAAAGAAATTATCTGCCATTTAGAAGGAGACACAGCTTTCTGCAAGCATGCCACCGATTTATAGCATAAAATGTATAGTTCCTGACAAGTACAAAGAATAGGCAAAGCAGTGGCAAAAGGCCACATACATCACTTGCTCCCGGAGTTCCCTCAGTGTCAAATAGTTAACGGGGGAATCATCAAAACCTTCATCCCTCCAAACAATGGCGGCGCTCTCATCAGTCCTTTTTGGTGAAAGACTCGGCAGCAGACAACACTCAGCTATATTCAGGACTGCTCCTGGAAACCAAGTGCCCCCGCTCTTAGATTCATCTGAAGTATCTAAAATAGTTTTTGGACGCTCATGAAACGTAACCGCGAGCTCTTTAACAACAATTGACCAATAGACCTGAAACCAGTAGTAAGTCTCAGTTTCAATGAACATGCCATAAGTTTTAAGAAGATAGTGAGTCACCTCAGGATGCTGAACTGAGAATTTCTGGAAGAGAGCAAAGCTTTCAATTGGATCGTGATATAGTGATCCTAAAACCTTTGGACCATGAACTTCCATTATTCGCCCAAGATTTGTATCTTTGCAGTGCACCCTGGGGAAAAAAAAAAGATTACTTTCGAGGAAAGGCTTACAAAAGATAATTTGGCCTATATTCATATTTTTCCAAGAAAAATATGGAATAAAGAATAAAGAATAAACTTTGACTTGATTCCATGGGGATTTGGAAAAAAGAAGTGAATCAAAATTTGAAAGTACAAAGGGAAATTCACAGTTTCTCAAGCAAATAATGGCATCGTGAAATAGGGAATTTCGATCAATCATAAGCCAAAGAATTTCAGTAGAGAATTTTTTGTGAAGTATTCCAGCAGACCAAGAAAAGAAAAGAAAATAATAAACGCTAGAAACAAAAATTAACATTGAAAAGTGTCTCTGTAAAGCTCAAATGTATACCCGAAGCTAACAAAGAAGGAAAACCTCTGAGGATACATTCAGAGCACAGCACGCTTTCATTTTTTTAATGTGAAAGAGACCCCAACCCAAAAAAAAAAAAAAAAAAAAAAAAGAGATTTTTTTACTTGGAAGGGAACCAATACGGAGGTGGGCCTCGAACTGAGACATCCCATTTCGCATACACGGAGTAGTAAACCAGCCGATGAAGCTGATGAGGGTGGCCGGGCTTCAGCAGTCCTCTCCCCACTACACCCCTCCATATCTCAGCCTCTGATCCTTCCCTCTGGTGGGACCCACATATCCGCCGCAGCTCCTCGCAGAGCTCCGCAGCGTCAGCCGGGCTCAGACGGCCACCGGCCGCGGCGGCGACGTCCTCGGCCGTAACTTCCCACAGGCTCGATCTCGAAGCGGCAGCCATTGGTTGAAACTGACAATTGACAAGGACACACGTCAGCAGCAAAAGGGAGGGGGAGAGAGTTGAACGTTGGTTGGTTTATATCCAGACAAACGCCGAGGGTGGTTGGCGGTTGGTGGATATATTGAACAGGAGTTGGGTAGCTTCAACGGTCGTGGCCTCTTTCCGTTACTTTTCTTTTTCTAGCCCTCATTCTATTTTATTTTATTTTATTTTATTTTATTAAGAAAAGGACAGTGTAATTTTAGATTTTTTTATTTTATTTTTCTTGTTTGAACAAAATATAGGAAATAACCCCCGTTCAACTCTCTCACTTTTGAAAGAAGGGCTTATCTTTAAATATAAACCCCCTGTTCCTTTGCAGTGAGCGTGCTTTGATAACAGTTGAAGTTTCAGAAACGGTGATCCAAGAGGGTGTTTGAGGCGGCTTATTTTTTGGTCAAGCTAGCTTTTAAGCTAGTCTTTTCATTTTTTACCTCTTTGATAAAATACGCAATAAGTTAGCTTATAAGTTACATTTTACAAAGATGGTATACCCGGCATTTGAAAAACTAACTTATAAGATCACCTAAATAAGCTAGGTTTGACCAAACAAACTACTATACTACCCAAATAACTTTTATAATATTTTTGTCATAAAAGTCAAAAGTCACTAAAAGCTAGCATAACTAATGAGCTTCATAAAATAAGTCTTCCCAAACACCATCTAAGTCCCATATTTGCCACACAAAAACTTAGAGCATGTTTGGCAAGTGGTAAAACTGGCTCATAGCCCACAAATTATAATTCACTTCTGTGGCTTATAAGCCACTCTGACATGTTTCGCAAATGGATCAGTCCATCTCAGCCGCCGTTGTGCATTCATGCAAATTGCGGTTTGAAACTATAATATGAAGATCCAACACAAACACATAGGCCTTGTGACCGGCTTCAACGATTCTGCATCTTGCAGAATGTTTCGGAGGCTTTCAGTCAACATTTGAACCCACGGAGTGCAAGCCAACATCCATCAGTCAGTAGGTATTAGCAACTAAACTAAAATATGGAAATGCTAGTATCATAGTTACACGGTGTTTTCTATGTTTTGCAAACCTCTTGAACAATATAGTGACCAAAATTATACGAGATCTTGCGTGTATTCAATCAACAGCCTTAGAACAAATACTGTATATCTTTACAGGAATGAAAGTTTAACCGAGATAACAAAATTTACAGATAAAGCTTAATAAAATGTGACAAAATTGATACTAGACTATAAAACTGATCCAAAAAGTTTTATTTTATTTTTATTATGGGCATTAGTTCCGTAAAATCCCATAGAAGTACTCAGGTAGCATATCCCAACATTTTCACCACTATATGATCTTCTGAGCGAAGAAATCCCACCAAAGATCAAACTGAAATTTACATAGCACTAGATAATTCCCAACTTGTATGCTGCTCTTTTATGGCTTCAACAGCCAGACCCCAGATTTTTTCTTCGAATTCTTCGCCTTGATCAAATGGCTCAAAACTTTTACATATCTACTCATCATTCCGCCTCTTTTGACTCCGCCCTCTCCTTGTAGTGGCACAAGAGCAAGACTGCTCTTGTCCACTGAAATTGCAGCTGTCATTTCACCACCAATTTCATCCCCTTGATTATTTTCAGTATAGGCAACTTCCTCCTGTCCATTGCCATGATTCATTAACTCCTTCAGCGATGATCGTGGAATTCCATTGTCATCCTTCTGCAGCTCATC
Source organism: Asparagus racemosus (assembly GCA_037177215.1). Taxonomy (NCBI): domain Eukaryota; kingdom Viridiplantae; phylum Streptophyta; class Magnoliopsida; order Asparagales; family Asparagaceae; genus Asparagus; species Asparagus racemosus. Next base: position 29,399,344 of record JBAKGM010000233.1, read on the forward strand.
ATCTTGATCGAGAGAGATTAGAGACAGTTGATGAAAGATGTTCTTTTCCTTGAGCAGCTCGTCTTCTTGATTCAGAGAGCTATCTGATGAGTTATTGATGCTGTTGCTTTCCTTGGGCAGCTCATCATCTCGATGCAGAGAGACTTTTGTAGCCGGTTGAGGCTTCCTTGTTCTCTTGGACATGCTTGGATCATAGTGCCGATGCTTGGTAAGTTCAGGTTTGCTTGCCATGACTGTGATCTGACAAGAAAACAAGCAACATGAATGTCCTTATGTATCCCATTAGGTTTTTTCTTCCAGAAAGATAGGTATAAGAGTGATGGTTTGAGTGTAAATTCAGCTTCTGAAAAGGGAGAGACAAGTCACTTAACAGGTGGAACGTCATTTGCAAAGCTAATTGAAAGATCAACTCTTTCTTTGATTTGCTTTTTGTTAGACCTGAAAGTAATGTTCCAACAAAAAGCACATACGTGTGAGACTTTGTGATGAAGCACTGACTTGTGATGATTATTAAAAAGAAATAAAATAAAGAGTTTCTTCATATAATTTGCAGATGGCAATTCCCATTATGCTCATGTATGCTGATTTCCAATTTTCAATAAAACCAACTCAATTACCTTGATATGATCAGCATAGTGCCTGGACATCATTTGAAGAAAAGTGTGATCCTTGTGAACTTTTCAGCTAGCTTTCATATTTCGCAGTTTCTTTAAGCCATGAACCTGGGTCAGACAACAGTTATGGATCTAAAAGCTGTTAACAGGGTCCTGAGAAAGATCTCAGCTCATGACAATTATTTTGGTGATAATTATTCTGATACGGTAGATGTTACCTCTAAAAAGCCTGAAGGGTTTTAAGACTTTCATATTTAGGAGCATACCACAGACAACCTAATATCAATCTCCATTCCTGCATCACAAAATTCACAACGAACACACCATAGACCCTCATTTTGTACCTTGCTCGGAAACTTGACTAGGATTGTAGCCTTCATCTTGCACCTGACATGTTGATTGGCTTCAGCATTGGTAACACCCTCCTCTCCAATGCTTTGCTTCTTAATCCCTTCAGCAATGAGCAGGAAGCTGTTGTCGTCTTTCTGCAGCTCATTATCTTGAACAAGAGATTTTTGATGCAAGCGCACATACCGTTTCTGTTCTTAGCAACTGACTCTTGATTTAAAGAACCAATGAATGAAGGATAGCTGCTTTTACTTTCCTGGCAACTCATTTTCTTCGATTCACAGTTTTTCTGCCCACTTGAGGCAACCTTTTTTTTTTTTGGATATCCACGGATCATAGAAGCAATGTTTGATGAGTTCAGATTCCCTTGCCATGGTCAACAATTAATAGGAAGGCTAGCATCAGGGTGGCTCAGGATAGCTTCTCCCTAATAAAATATTTTCAGAGTGCTGGTTTACCGGTTAAGTTAATTGAAAGATCAGTTACCTCCATAGTTGCTTTTGGTTAGTGTCTGAGATAGACTGCTATAAAAAAATACGAACGAATGTAACTTGGTGATGAAGCATTGAATATAGAAGTTTCATGTACTAAGTTCATTAGGGCAGACAGGAAGATGGTAGATGAGCACACTCATGACACTTGCTGATAAAAAAAAAAAAGAAATATCATGTACTTAAGTTCATTAGGGTAGATAGGAAGATGGTAGCACACACTCTTTTATCTTTGGCCTTCCCATCCTTTTTTGTCCACCATGTTTTCCCATGTCTTTATAATTTAATCAATATGATATCACCCAAAAACATGTATGAACATCTAGGTGCCTATGCATATAATTATTGAACAAACCCCTGTGACCCGCAACAAATTTGGCAAATAGACAAGTCATCTGAAAATATACCAAGTAGAAAGAGAACAGGTGTCAATACAAAAACAACAACTATGCTCATTGTTTTGGACTGTAAGACATGAAAAAGCATCCACAAACTTTCAGTCTGCTTTCCTTATTACTACAGGAAAGTTATGAATCTAGGCGAGCACCTTCAGATTGATCAATTCAGACAACTTCATATGCTACATTAATTCACTAAATTTGAAATTTGACAAATTTATGTACACAGTTGTATTGCACACGCACAAAAAGACATTATGCACAGTATTAATACATCTTCACATAAAATCTGAAATGCGAGTAGTCCAACAAGGGTACAGCTCCCGGAACAGGTTTTACATGCAGAACAAATATCTGAATTTCCATACCTGATCACAAACTAATACAAATCTCTAGCAGCTGAAGGGCCAAACGCTACCTGAGCGACAATCTAGTAGCTCACAGCTCAATGAGCAAAATGCATAGTGAACTCTGAAGTTATCTCATCATGCTTAGCTCTATCAGTCAAGTATAAGCGAGCAATGCTTGAAACAAGTGGGTTATCTGCATAGGAGTCCGATAAGCAGTGACAAAAAATCTTGAAATGAACCTCGGAAAAGGAGAATTCAATAAAGAATTCCATGGAAAGACATGGTAGCAATGCACATACATGGATCAGGATTGGTGAAGATGGCTTTGATAGCTATTAACACTTTTGAAATTGTTAAGGCGAGACTTCAACTGTCCTTCAAGATGTCCAGGCTTAAATTGCCAGAAGAATCAACATCACAGTGGTATATTCGAGTTTTAAATATCACTTGCAATGCAACAAGTACTGGCACAGTTAAGATATAACAGCATTAGCAATAGTGGCATGATAGACGCTGGATACAGTGCAAATACTAAAACTATCACACCCTAGGTCCGCGAGCCCGTTGACATGATGTAAGCTCTGAGACCCAATGAGTGCAACACATGGATTGGCTCAATCCACTGCTAAAATTGACTAGTCAATAGTGCACTTGACTACTTAGGCGTACATTAAACCATTTAAACTCTCAATCAATTTCCGACATGAAACTATGTTTTGGGAAATTACAATCACCCCACCTTATATAAGCGACATCCTCATCACGGCATGACAATAAGCACATCCCAGTATCACCACAAGGCGATGTGGACTCTAGAGGTAGCTTCTACAAGTTTTAGAGGTGGCTCCCATCGCGCTCATGCGATGTAATACTTAGTCTTACATACCACTTAGCTCCACACTTCCGGCTGGCTAACTGCTCTTATATCACTTGTCACACCCCAAGCCTGCGAGCCCCTTGACGCGATGTAAGTCTTAGGAGCCACTGAGTGCAACACATGGTTTGGCTTAATCCACTGTGAAAAATGACTAGTCAATGTTGCACTTGACTCTTTAAACTTACATTATAAACCATCCAAACTCTCAAATCAATATCCGAGAAGGGACTATGTTTTGGGGTATACAAAAACCACATACTATAGTTTAACTATGGAGCATAGTGAGGAGGATAGACTGAAAATCACTCATTGATGAGCAGTCTCTCTCTCTCTCTCTCTCTCTCTCTCTCTCTCTCTCTCTCTCTCTCTCTTTGTGGAGCATTGTGAGGATAGACTGAAAATCACTCATTGATGACATCAGTACGTGAGCAGTTAGATTCTCTCTGTGAAACTTATTGAAGTGAGATCATTTCACTTCATTTGAATAATTGGACCATTGAAACGAATTCTTATGTGCTCCCTCCCTCCCTCCCTCCCTCCCTCCCTCCCTCTGTCTCTTTCTCTCTCTCTCTCTCTGTGTGAAACTTATTGAAGTGAGATCATTTCACTTCATCTGAATAATTCGACCATTGAAAAGAATTCTTATGTGCTCAAAGTCCCTCAAGCATATGTAATAACAAAATCTATAATCAGAATCTTGTGTTATATCTTTTGTCGAAAAACAAAGACAAAACAATAGTCTATAACAATCTACTACACTGAAGATTCTCCAAACCTAAAACCCAACGCCACATGAGTACATATTACGGTCTTAAAAGGCTAAATTTCACTTAAACACCTTATATTTCACTCACTATGAACTTATATAGCCTCAGTTGTTTTTCATCGCATTTATATACTCTAAGATGTTTAAAACTAACACGTTAGTACCCTCTTTTATACAAACATAAAATTTTCTCCTGAATGTTCCAATATAACATCCACATGTTAATTTTAGAGCTTTCTAACCATTAATATTTGTTAAGTTTACTGTTAACACTACCCAAGCTACTTCAGACGTATCTCAGTTCTATTTTAAAAATAGAATTTGGATAGGTTTAACAGTAATTTCAACAAACATTAGCAGTTATAAAGTTACAAAATTAGCATATGAGTGTTATATGAGAACATTCTGATGAAGATTTTTTATGTTTGCATAATAGAGAGTACAATTGTTTCAATTTAAAAAATTTAAGGTATAATTCTACAAAAAACAATTGAGGGTATACGAGTGCAAAGCATGTGAAACTATAAGGTATCTAAGTGCTATTTAGCCATTAAAAAGCAGATAGGATTTTTCCTGGTCAACACATAATGCCACATGCCTATGACAGTGTCAACATATTTTTGAAGGCTGAAGCCCGCAAAAATATTATTTCAGAGTATATTCACCAACATCAGTCAACAAAAAATGACAGCCATCGCCTAGCTTTCGTCCAGAGTCTCCAGACACTCCTAGACTACACATCATGAATTGACAATCGAACATGTACATCTCCAAGCACCTAGCGGCTTGTGTTTACAAATGCTTGAATGGACAACTATGACATCACAACAGGGAAAATGGGAACCGAAGGTGAACATTTTCAGTTAAATAAATCTAGATACAAGTTTCAGAGAAACAGGTTTACCGCAATAAAAGATGATATAGCATGAAGAGTATTATATCTAGGAATTATTTCAAGTCTAGATGGTCATGGATAATGCTAAATGTGAATTGCGTGATGATGATGTTACTATATAGCTAATCGAAATTTTGCATACCTCGGGTGGTTTGAACAGATAAGCCCATGGAAATGTAATGTCAAGGAAAAACATGCCACCGTCATACGGTGATCCTACAAATGGAAAAAAAAGAGTAAAGTAAAAGAAAATCAGTCAACATACCGGCTATTCGACTATTTTCGTGGATAGTACTGAAACAAATCAATACAAGTATGGATGTGGTTTATGGCTTAACTTTCGAAACGCGAATGAACAAGAACTCATAGTTTGTTTTGACCTCATAAAAGGATAAAAACCCGATACTACCATCTCCTTGGGAAAAGAAAACCAAGATTGCAAAAGGATGGATCAGGCACATTACACATATAATAGCATCAATTTAACGAATCTGTATCTAGTTGCAATAACGGACGAAGATTGCTCGTAAAGACCATGCATCCGTTCATTTGTAATAGTCACCATTCTATAATCAACCCAAAGTATCATATACTAAATTCTAGACTACAAATACGATTACCATCGACAACATCCAAGTTTTTGCAGCAATGATCGATGAAACGATTAAACAATCCTTACCTACTTCAATTTAGCGAATATCAAATATAAGAGCACAATTTTTTGCATAAATATTCAAACCCTAGAACCATTTCAATCACTCTTATCCAAAGAAATGAAATTTATGGCTGGGATTAAAAAAGGACGGCAAGATCGAGGCTTTAATCTGCTGATACCTTGAGGGCCGATGATGGTAGAGACCCAACTGTAGAGGTCGTCGCCTTTGGGGCCCGCAGAGCTCCGCCGTCTCCTTCTGTATCCTCTTGCTCGACGACGACAACACCGACGTCGTCGAAGACCATGGAGGGATAAAAATTTAAGGCGTTATTCAATTAGAACCGGTACAATTGCGATAATTATAAAAGATTATCCCTCTTCTGACCCATCCTATGTAGAAAATATCAGTTCTAGCTTCCAAAAGTTGTCCTATTTTTCAGAGTAGAGCTCAACTGAATAATTTTGTTCTCTTGTATATTACAAAGCTATACTTATTTACAATTGTTTGTTAAATACATGCTTATTTTCAGTAATTACTAATTTTTAATTCAATACACAAATTGCATACTGCATGAACTATTGAGCTAGCTTAGGGGTGGAGCATAGTGGGCCCCCCAGCCTCATGTTATTATTAGTAAGGTAATACACAAATATACGTATGTAGATTATAATTTCTAAACCCACTATATTAGCCCCCCCACATTCCAATAGCACTTCATTAGCCTTCTCCATTGGAATTAATCTTCAAGCCCAATTGCCCAAAGCCCACGTATGAGATGACAATCCCAAAGCCCTTATTTGAATTAATGGGTTTGGCTCTAATATTAATAAGCTTGCATGTATAACCATACCAAATCACCTACCTATATGAAGTGCGCAGAACTCTCGGCGTGCTTAGAATTTGTTTTGCGCAGTTAATTTTATGATTTCCCAGAAAATCATATTGAATTTGATTTTTAAATTTGACTCGACAACTCAACTTGTGGTCTCAAATTGGGGTTTTTCTTCTCAAGTTTCAAGGTGTGGTGTATTCTTTTCACCCTAGAGGTACATGTCTTCTGCTTTATATTCAGTTTTTTAATTCTGAGCAATATGTGTATATTTTTAATTATTGATTTGTATTCCTATGTGATTTATTTATTTATTTATTTATTTATATTTATTAGTTTATTTGTAAATCCTAGTTGTAAATAGTTATTTGATTCTATCTATGTGTCGTATTTTTTAATATGTTGGCAGTCGATATGTCTGGCAAACAAAAGAAACTTGATTCATTTTTTAGAAAAAAAAGTTCAATCAAGTGGAGAAAGTAGCATCGGCGTGGGGACTAATTTACCGTCAAATTCAGAATCTTCACTCGTTAAAATTATGCATCTTCCCCAATCGCTAAGAGTCAACAATCCTAATTTTGCTTCAATAGAACGTGATTCAGGATTACGCCAACCTATGTGGGAAAATTCTGTCAATGAATGTGATAAGATAAGGAGAGCTTATTTGAGATAAGGAGATCTTTGATTTAGATTCACTGCTTGATAATTTTGTTTCTGTTAAAGAGCACCGTGCACAATTTTAGGATTGATGTTTTCATTGAAATTTTTTTTTAAGTCAATGCAAACTCTATACATGTGCTTTTATGATTAGTTTTATAATATATTCCTTTCATCGTCATAGATATATAATTTTGAGGGGGGGGGGGGGGGGGGGGGGGGGGGGGGGGGGGGGGGGGGGGGGGGGGGGGGGGGGGGGGGGGGGGGGG
>JBAKGM010000233.1:29410811-29422217 GCA_037177215.1 Asparagus racemosus
GGGGTTTTTCCCCCCCCCCCCCCCCCCCCACCCACCCAATGTTTAAATCACGGCTACGCCACTGGCTAGCTATAATAGCATATGTGGTTGTTAATGTGATTGTATAGTAACATGCTTTCTTATTTTTCTCTACTTAGTAAGACACTTCTTACATCCGCATATTGTGTCCTTCAGCTTAGTTTTTCTTTTTTGTGAATAAGATATAGATAAACTAAGGTATTATATCATCAAAATAAATAGATTATAACATTTTAATTCTATCAATTTATCCCAAGATTATCCCGCCTCAAAAAAATTATCCTTCATTATCCTACAAAAATATCGCACTTTCATAACCCACTTCAATAATTATTCTAATTCTATTTAAAAAGTTCTAATTGACTAACATCTCGATAGATTTCTTTTGTTTTGAATAGCCAAACACCTACAAACGTTTTAGCTATTAAATGAAAAACAAAGTAGTTTGGCTCTAAAATTCCCCCCAAAATGAAAATAATTTGGAAGAGTGATATAACTACAAGTTGAATAGGAAGTTAATATGAGCGCTATATACTTCGTAATTTATTAATTTCCTTATGCAGTAGGCTTGGTATAGAGTGGCGAATGATGTCATGAATATCGATCGCATTAACTCAAATACTTTTCATACGGATTAACTTTAGATTGTAAACAAAAATTACTAGAAATAATGTTTTAATACATATCTTCACATGCAAACATGTGAAAAGTTCCATGTGAAGTGAACCTACCAATTATACATTTAATTTCCTAAGATATTACTTGGAACTCGAAAGCTTTTTGGTAAATTCCAGAAATTTTGACGAACTGTAAAGAAAAGGCTAATACTGGTGTAATCCCAAGCAAAGGGTAACAGCCTAATAGGCCAGTGAAGTCTCTACTTGGCTTTGATTATTATACAAACGTTTGCCCTCTTACATTTTCGTCAAAGGTGGTTTTAGATTTTAAATCTCTATACGGGCCGGAACTAAATATTCTTTGCCTGCTTGTACATTGAATATGGTGAAAACTATAACTTGGAGAGGTATTGACTCATCTAAACAAGAATTATACGTGCATAAGTGTGGAGAATACTGAATATATAGTCCTAGTGTTGGACTTAAGGGTAATAGGACTTTGGGCTTTATGGTATTGAGGTCCATTGAGCTTTCTGCACTTGAGAGGTAACAGTATTCCAATATTCGAAATGCCGGCGCATCATATTCCAATAAACAGGATCTTTGACGTTTTAAGAGTCTAAAACAAAAGTATAAGAGTTCCAAAGAGAAATCCCCTCAAGCGCATAACTGATATCCACAGAAATATCTCTTATGCTAATGTAGAGAAACAAAGTTGCTAGCATTTGCATGATATAAAGACCCTGATTAATAGAATATCCTTATTATACGTTGGCCGCAAGTAATGATATTGATCGTTTAAGAATAATCTTAAATTATTTTGAGTTACTGGTATTGAGCATTTATAAGGACCTATAACAAATTAACACTAATTTAAGGAGTAAAATTATACCGAAATATCTAAATATATGTTGGTCATTTAGTTGCATTTATTAATTTTAATCCTCAGATCAATAGATTTGAGGTCAATTTTGATGATCAAGAAATATAATCTTAGCTTTTCAGATATAATTTCAGATATGATAAATATATTAATGAACTTTTTTGTACCACAAGAACTATATTTTTTTTTCCAGATTTTCTCACATCTACTTAGTGTCTGCTTGTATATCTGTAATCGATTTTAGCGGATATGGATATAAGTTTTCCTTGTCGGAGCATATCCGTATCCGTGTTCATTATTGATAAGCGGATACAAATATGATAAGAATCATATTGTATCTAAGTTGTATCTCAACCTTCTGGCCTCTAGTGATCACAGTTTAACCTCTTCTTTCTCTTCTGACCAGTGACAAAGGGAACAAGGTCTTGTTCAAAAGCTAAAATGTTTCCTCACATGTCATTCCAAAATGCATTAAATAAGTCAAAACTTGGTCTTCAAGTCATAAAATGTCGGCTTCGCCAAATTAGTGAAATCTAGTCTTGACGCAATTATATAAACATTAGATATTAAGATATGTCAAAACTTGTTCCTCAAGTTAGAAAATGTCCCTTTGAAAATAACCTATAAAGCTGGACCTAAAACAAACCGGTTTTATTTTCCATCATACGCGGAGTCATAAATAGGGTTATCCGTTTGTTCCTCAAGTTAGAAAATGTCCCTTTGAAAATAACTTAAAGCTGGACCGAAAACAAACCGGTTTTATTTTAATCAGACGCGGAGTCATGAATAGGGTTATCCATTTGCTCAGGTAATCCAATTCACAATTGTGAATTTATATAGTCTTCATTTTCACGATATTCCTAGTTATGCTATAAAATATTATCAACAGTCGGTCAAATCATTCACTTCATCTGATATGCACAAAATGCGTGTCTCGCTTAAAACTGGGCTAGTCCACACTTGATTTAAACAATGAAGATAAATGCGATATGTGGATGCAATCAAAATATAAACAAAATACAATTGAATTGCATTAGACAACTGCAAAGCTTGTAACTAACAAGAAATATAAATAAAAAAGATTTAATGGTCTATTATTCCCACTAAAATAGAAAGAAATGGACCAGATTAAGATAATATATTTTCAATAGAAATATCAAAAATTACGGAATCTAGTTTCTCGATTCTTTATTAGAAAATACGTCTTGTTTTAAAAAGCAAATCAACATCATACAAACACATCTCTAATGGGGGAGAATTCGAATCCAATGTGGAGTTAATGAGCCTTAAATAAAAGCAATGAATCAATTTTAATCAAAAAATTTAAGCGTTTAGGTAATGGCCCACATTCTTATTTGAACTCATCACTTTTTCTTATCTCATCCAACGCAAAACTAAACTATACTCGCATGAATATATGTTAAAAGCCATACTTAAAGCAGGGATGGTGGCCACCAGCTATCGTAATTATTACATTTGTGGCTTTTTCTACACTTGTACATGGAAGTTGACGACAAATCATCGGAGTAGGCACCAATAAGAAAATATCAACCCCAAAAGAAGCAGGAAATTATAGCAATCAACATTATTAAAACAGCTAGCTGCCAAAAGTTTGATTCGGTCCAGAAGCTAGTATAGTGCGGTTTCCGCTAATCAAATCCCCACTGAAATGATAATGGATTGTGGTCAAAGCAAAAAAGGGGAAGATAAACTGAATGATTCTAACAATATTGCCTTTTCAACCGTACGTACAGCCGAAACTAAAAACAATATATTGAATACTGCAAATAAGCTTGGTCATTCAAAGTATGTACATCAAAAATTGGCAAAGGATGCTTCCAGCATATTTACAGTGATATATTTACGCAAGAATTTTGTTCATGGAATCATAAGGTTTTTATATTTACATTGTTCAAGGACAGAAAGCAAGGGGAGGAGAATAAGGAAGCAAATTGGCCTCTTCAACTCATCAATCCAAGGAAAGCAGCCACATATACATAACTTCACTCTTTCAACTTCCTTCTCCGGAACAAAACACCCCTCCTCCTTGCTCTCTTCAATTCTTACTTCTTTTCTTATAATACCTTTTTTTTTAAATCATTTTTTTCTTTTTTTTTTGGGATTTTTTATTTTTATTTTGCTGTCAAACAGCTAGGATATTCAACAAGAAGGAAGCATCTACAGAAGACCAAGCTCACAGAATCAGCGAGGAGCAGGCATCACACGTTCTGGAGAGAGGAGAGCCACTGTTCAATGTAATCCTTATCAGCTGCACATTCGACAAACATAAAGCCTGCGTTAGATACTTTATTATATATACACAACCTGGATGAGGTTCAAATAAATCACTAGGTTTGAATATAAATATAGATAAACATTTGCAGCAAACAAACTGAAAAAAGTACATACATGTAGAGAAAGCAGAAAAGGGGGGCAGAAGATGATATTCTGTAAGCACTAACTGAAACAAATGATATAATGCTCATGATCAGCAATATTCCTCCAAGGAAACACAATTGCACAAAAGAAATAATGCTAGGGGCCAGATAAAGATGCATTTATCAACCAGAGGTCCAAATACATATGACTATCGGATATGGACAGCCACATTGTCCAACAAAGGCAGATATCCAAATTTTTGGTAGAAAACCCCTACTACCTGTAGGTATATCAACCATTAACTGCCTAACCGGTAATTAGAATCACACTATTCACTATCATAAATGCTGTATTTTAGCATTAATATAAAATGATCATTCCTAAACTCAAAAAGACAACATGTACTATACAAAGTTTATATGTTGGTTACAAACAATTTCATCAGCATGACACATTTACCCCAAAAAAAATCTCCTTCTGTAATCAGGAAAGCCTAAGACAGCATTGCATCATACAAACATCAATCTGGCCCTTGCCAGCACAATGGCAAGATCACTGACATGATGAAGTTAGAACAATACTGAGTGAAGCTTAAGAAAACTTGCACATCTTGCAAAAAAAGGAAATTAATGGAAGCAACTACAATGTTTACAAAAAAAAGGCATTCAGTAAACCAAATGGATGCAAACTGCAAAGTACATGCTCAATGCTGGTAGGTAGTTAGGAATTTAAACAAATGGCATATGAGTAGCCAACTATCACTTTAAAAAATTCCAGTAGCAAAAAAAAAAAAAAAAAAAAAAAGGAGAGGACAATGACAACAATATGATCAGGTTTATGTCTTCAGACTCGTGTAGAACCTACAATTTGTAGACATGAGGACAAGATCTCAAACTCAGATGCAAGGTGTGTTACTCTATTGTTCAAAGTAAAGAGAGGGGGAGATGAGTACACATGTAAACTACTGAATGTGAAATTGGGTATTTTTCATATATGAAAGAACAGAATGATCTATGAGACAATAAGCTTTCATACAAAGAGAAATATAAGTACTTAATTGTGTGTGTTCGTGTATGCACGAGGGAGGGCTGGTGTGTGCGCCCCAACTGAATAATGGTTACATATTTGTATGTGTCAGACACAGATTGACAAGAGTTCAATCCCGGGTATAGTGGAATTAGCTGTTGTTTGAAAATTGTCTGTGTAATCAAAGTCTAGAACAATGTTGTGCCAGTCAGACGAACAAACAGATAACTACATTAATTACTTGCATGCCTAAGTGTTAAACTATGGTGTAATGAATTTTCACATCAGAAAGCATCACCCAACAATAGAGGCCATTGTGACGACCCTTATTACTTATATGCCAGCACCAACATTCAGTGATTGAAAAGAAAGATGTGGTTTTGATACTCCTAGCATATATAAACAATAACATAAACAAATCTTGTCCCACATGATTTTGATCAGTTTGCTGAATACTTTGTACTCAGTTAATGAGTAACTTGACTAGCTTAAAAACTAACAGCATGACATAGCATTCTCAAGAGAGTTTCTGAGAATTTTTATCACTGAAGTGTCTGAGCAATCAAAAATTGTCATTATTTTCGTAAAAAATATATTCATAACTTCCATGTAAGATAGAGGAGTAACAAAATATTAATTCAATTCAAGCACTGACCATCCACTTTGGATTACTATTCTCCCAAAAACCATTTAAATTACTAGTTTTTCTTTAAAAGAAAGGTACACCACCCTGCGCATATTTTCAGATTGATGCATTATAGTGAATGTCTATTGATAGATCAAACAAACATTTTGACCTACGAAACTTTTCATAGCACAATGAATTCTGTATTGCCACTCTATGCACTTCTACTATCAAAGCAGAGTCCAATATCACTATATGAAACCATACGGAGCTGATTGCAACTTCAGTACCCTAGGCATCATAGACACAGATTCAGCATCAAAACAAGCCTCTACCAAGGTCACCTAAAAAAAAGCCCACTGCTAATAATATTAAAGTCATCAGAACAGACTAGAACCTTAGCGAAGAAGATTATTAACAATCATAGACAAATATAAACATAACAGAATAAATCATGAGGCAGAATATCTCTATATCAAGCTTTAGAAAACTCTACATCGCCAACGAGCAGGATACAAACTAAATTAATAAGAAATGATTAGCATTTTATGCAATGTACAAAATTATCAGAACTAGCAAGAAAGATCAAATCAACAGCTAAAATCTCACCGGAAGAGAACACATTCTGCTCGTGAACTGCACCCAAGGCCCCATTTTTCATTGCCTCCACCTTCTCGCACCTTCCCCTCCCATAACAAGGCACCAATACAGCAAAGCTATTCTCAGTATCACTATCAAACTCCGACCCATGAGGCTCCAACCACCCAACCGACCAATCCGAATCCTCCGACTCCGAACCCGACATACACCCTCCATCCGAAGGCACCAAAACAATATCATACTCCCTATCAATCCTCCTCCTCTCCTCCCTGCTCTGCCATTTCCTCTTAACCCTCCTCGTTGAGGACCGAATTCGTGGCCCATTCGATGAAAACCTCAAGGAATCAGGCTCTCGGTAGCCTGAAGGGAACTCAGAGGAAGAACTCAGGGATGTGTTTGGGGTTTCGTGATCCTTTGATCCCCATATCCAGTACGAGAAACGAGTAAATGCCACAGCCATTCTTTTCTCGATCAATTGAGACCCTGATCAAAGAAGTTGGGGGAGAAAAGGATCAAATTGGGGAATTAAATGGAATCTATCGATGAATCCTTAAGTAGAATCTGATAACTGTGTAGAAATTAAGCAAAGTGGAAAGCGAGCACGAGCTCAAACTTTATCTCAAAGGGGAAAAAAATATCAAAAGTCGCTAAAAATAACCAGAATCCCTAAAAAGAGCTAGATCTTGCTTCGCTTTTCAATCAATTCGCGTTCACGAGATCAGAGTGTAAAGGCGGAGGAAATGAACCCTAATTTGATCAAAAGAATGGGAAATAGGGCAAGAAATTGCTTTAAATAACAGGAGAATTCCAAATAAACCTAAAAATCTTGCCTTTTCGTCCCGAACCAAAGAGAACCACGAGATCAATAAAGAGACAGAGATCGATTCCCGTAATAATAATAAAAAAAAAATCTAGTAATTTGGAGACGATGAAAGGCGGGGGCAAAAACAACTGGCTAACTTCTTCCGGTTTCCTTCTGGTTTTCTTTCGCCTGTTTTATAGGCGTCCGATCTGTTCCCTCGGAGCCCGTGATGTAATCCAACGGTCTGTATTTCTCATGGTGCTTCGGAGAGGATCTGAACCGTTAAATGTGGGGCCCGCAGCGGAGCCAATCACTCGGCGGGGGTGGAATCTCTCCAGCGAGTGACCCGAATCAGTTGGTCGCGTCCGCGGCGGATACATGGGAGGCTGGTGGGGTCCACGCTTCGATATTTGGCAATCAGTGGTGAATCCCGTGACAAGTACCCCACATTCCGTCCACGCCAATAGGCCCGGGGACCTCCTCTTCAAGTTTCTGCAAAATTAATGACTCATTAAAGAAATTCACATTTCCATATTCTTATAGTGCAAAAATAATTTGGAACACGGTGATGCGGTTGGCATTATTCATTTTGGAATTAGTCTTAAATGATTGAAATTGTTAATCGGTCCCCAGACTATCATATTTTACTGTAGCCTTTCTTTCTAGGGACCAGTCTAAAACAGCTCATAAACTTTGGAGGGCAAAATAGTCATTTCAATAAGTTCTGGTACCACTTAATAGCGTTTTTAATAATTTGAGGAACTAATTACAAGGTATGGCACGCTTAAAGGAGCAATATCCAAAAATTACGCTCTTCGAACCACTCTTGCATTACTATTCAAAGTGCGGGATCCTTCTTATTTGTATAGTTTTCAAAATTAATGATTTATTGAGGACCCCATAAAAAAATTTTAAACGGACCGCACGATTTTAGGTATAGTAATTCCAAAGTAATGATCCCTCGATTCCCTGCTCATCTCTTGTTTTTTTTTTTTTTTTTTTTTGTCATTTTTTTATCCAGAAGGTTCGGCTGGGGCGCCAATGATTGCGTGGACTAGTGGTGGAAGGAAGTGCCACGTAAAGATGCAGTATGACTGAATTACTCTAGATGACAAAGAATATTTACGAATATTGCCATGCTCGGAACGTTGCTTTTTAAGTTTTTTTGTGGGAGCATGTGTATATAACGGTCATTTAACATTATATATACGTGGACTGATAGACCTTTGTTTGGACCTGTTCAAGGCCGAATCTTGCAAGAAAATACCACCTGCGGCTGTGGGCGTTGCAAGTTCAGGCGTTTCGGGAATTTTGTATTTTACTTTGTGTCATTGAAATTTGTACATTCAGATCATAATTTAGGTTACGTTGAAGTAATACGCATTTATAATTGTCAACTTTGAAATACAGGTAATTGGAGAGAGATAGTTGAGCTATTCACGAGAGGGTTGGAGAATTGTTTGAAATTTTAATTGTCCTCTTTTATATTTCAAAACACCCCAATTCATACCGTGTTCTGATGAATTTGTGATCAATGATAGCCTACTTAAAATTAGTAGATTATTTAAGCGAGCTGAAAATCGGCCCTATCGGTGAACTGAGCCGAAAGCTTCTCTCTTTTTAGGCCCATAATAAGCCCAGCAGTTAACCTTGCACGCAACCGAGAGCTAATGTGTACAGGCCCCAAGTTAGGAGAATTTTAAGGTTCAGCCTGGCAAATTGTGTAAAATTGTCCTTTCTACGTTAAACTGGTTCTATTTTAACTGGAGGGAGGTGATTTAAGTAAAACTAGTTTAATAGTCTTTTTTTATCTAAGCAAACTAGGCTATAGCTTTAATTCGGTTTTTTCCAATCAAAGTTCTTTGTGAAATTGAACCAAGCTGGAACTTAGTCCAATTTTAAGTGATTGCCAAAAAGATATCTACCTTTTCATTATATATTACTTTTTTTAACTTAAAAGCAAAACCTTAAATCACTGTTCATGATCCAACAGTATTTATGCTACAACATGATTCAAAAGTATACCCCCCCCCCCCCCCAAAGCAACAATACAATTTGAATTTAAAGAATGTTCATTCTACAGTAAAAATTTAGACCTTTTTTCCAGTGTTCAAGATAAAGTCAAAGTTTTGAACCTTGAAGAGACTGTTTATATCTAATTTTTTGTACTTGAGTTGCAGATGATGATTTGAATCTTTAGCAGACATTTCACATATTTTATGATACCCCAAGATTTAGTCATACATCAGATACTGATTGAGGGATTGAATGGTTTAAATGATCAATCTTGAGAGCCAATTCTAACATTGACTGTTTAATTTTAGCCGTGGATTGAGCCAAATCTTGTGTTGCAGTCGTGAGTCCTCGGGCTTACATCGCCTCGACGGGCCTGAGGCGTGACAAATAGAGATACCCTAAGATTTAGTCTCACATTAAATACTGATTGAATAATTTAAATAATGGGTCTTGAGAGTCAAGTGTAATATTGACTAGTCAATTTTGGCGGTGGATTGAGCCAAACTATGTATTGCACGTGGTGGGTATGATGACTTATATCACATGTCACCTAATTAAGGTGGAGTGATTGTGATACCCCAAGATTTAGTCCTACATCAGATATTGATTTAGTGATTGAATAATTTAAATGATGGGTTTTGAAAGCCAAGTGTAACATTAACTAGTCAATTTTGGTAGTGGTTTGAGCCAAATCATGTGTTGCACTCCGTGGGTCATAGCTTGCACTTCGTGGGTCCTAGGACTTAGGGCTCTCATGCTTGTGGCTCGATGTGACAAATAAAATTTAATAAAACTTGCTAATTAGTATATTATTTTGTTAACTGGTTTGGAGATCACTTTGTGAATAGCAGTAAAAAAATTTGTCGCTAAATTTTTTATAAATAATTATATACAAAAACTATATTATTAATTTGGCAATAAATATATCTCGATAAATAATACCGCAGCAACGCGCGGGCTTAAAACTATTCCTATATTTAACCTGAAAATCCGAGTACATCTTTTTGTTCTCTTCTACATGTTCAAGTGGTTGAATCATGAGAAAACAAATTTGCAACATATGAATAGATAATAACAACTAATTTATCTATAATGCCCATTAACTGGCATAGTCATAACCTTTCCTTACTTTCCGACTGAATTTATAGTAAATAAGAAATCCTCGAGCAGAATACCAGATGGTTGAAAGTACGTGAATGTCTTAACATATCCACGGGACAAATTGTAACTGCAGTGCATATTTATAATTAGGTGGTGTTTGTTTCAATTTTTTTTTTGGATTACAAGTTTATGGATTTGGAAGTGGGGGTGTTTTTGATTTGTGGATTCCATAATTTTGTTTGTTTCAAAGTAAATTGTGAGATGTTTTAGCATTTGAGATCCCAAAACAATAAAATACCAATATATTTTAAGAGGTTTTAGCATTTGTGAAATCTTCTATTTAATTGATTAGCAAATCTTAATTAGACTGCACTGGTTTTTGGATTAAATTAGAATTAGATTATAATGTCGATGTTTTCTTTCCAAATTATAATTAAACCAATCCTACTGATATACGAGAAAACAACAGTTCAAAATTAAATTTTAGTATAGAATATGAAGAAGCTACCATATGGCATCAATTGTAGACCAATGTGTAGTTATATAAAAAGGTACATAAGCTTTTGTATTCAAATACCCAAGACAACCACCTACTAATAATGTCGAACTTTACTGTATACAGATAATAATTTAACACGACTCAGTGTCATGCTAAAGTGTTGGGTTAAGAAATCTAGTTACCTTTTGCTATGTATTTCAGTCAACTATCAGAAAAGGATCAATATTAGTTTGTACAGGTGAAATCATTTGCATTTTGTTCTTTTTTGTAGAATGGTCTCAAATGACAGGTCATCAAGTTTGAGCTCAACGCGAGCTCACATGTATACCAGCTTTCTTAGCATATTTGAATTCCCAAGTGGATCTTATATAGTTATAATAATGGATTATCTTTATAGGATCCGACCCATTTCTACCGCTAGTTTTATATTTCATACACATGTAGAATTCTTTACTTTGACAGTTGTGGACTGGTTCAGAGTTATTTAATCTAAGAATTTCCATCCATCTTACTTGGTCTGCCAGTTTTTTGCCAGATCCCGCTACTTCTGTATTACAGAAACCAAATAATAAAATAGACTATCAAATACAATTTTTTTCTTCTCACGGAACTTGCGTTTATTATAAAACCAAAAAATATCCAAAGGCCACAAAACTTGTAACCAACACGTTAAAAAGAGGCTAAATAGCACTTAAATACCTTATAGTTTCACTCCTTTAGCACTTATATACCCTCGGTTGTACTTTGTAGCATTTATATACCCTTAGTTGGTCAAAATTGGCACTTAAATACCTTTTAGTTTACAAACGTGAAAATTTTCATCCGAAAGTTCTCATATAA
>JBAKGM010000233.1:29431224-29451728 GCA_037177215.1 Asparagus racemosus
AAATCTTCGAATTCATCATCTTCTACTAATTTAAAAGGAAGATTTTTAAGAATGATAAACCTGATGACGCATTTTCTAGCTCGGGCAGCGTCATAATTCCAACTCACGAGACTACCAAAAGATGAGGATTGGGAGATCATAGTTTATCGGATATCACCTTGAGGCGCATGGCCTTTGTTGTGTTTATCTAAATGGCGTTTGAGGTGGTTGATGCCGCTCTTATGATGAGCCTGGAAAATCTTACCGCACAACGTACATTTAGCCTTCTGAGAGATGATCCTAACGTGTTCATCCTCGATCACGTCTATCTTTTCGAACAAATTCCACACATCAGATCTCGACCTTTTAGGAGCTCTTGGTATAGAATCGTCTCTATCGGATTCGGGATTAATATCGGTAGAAGGCGTAGAACTAGGCTGAGAAGCTGTAGTAGGAGCACTCATTTTAAGGACTTCATGATCAGACAATTCAGCTCCAGAAGCCATTTGATTGACGAATTAGAGAGTATAAGAATGTATAAGAGAGTATTAGAGAAAAGTAGATGAGTTTTGATGTGAGAAAAATGAATAAAACCCCCTCTATTTATAGACCTCTATTTATAGAGGCAGTCCTCTAGACAAATGACTAAAATACCCTCATTAAATAACCGTTTTTGCCCGTTTTTAGGGCCAAAACGGTCAAAACGGCTATTTTTGCCATTGTGGCCCAGCCGGGCCGGCCCGGCCACAATAGCTAGAAAAATGACAGTTATGACGGGGCCGGGCCGGCCTGGCCCAGCATTTTTTCAACGGTCACCCTGGGGTGATCGTTGTAGCTGGGCTGGTCGGGGCTTAGCCCGACCTGTTTCGGCCAGCCCTGTTTCGAGCCAAGCCGGACCCAGGCCGGGCGCCAGCCTGTGCCAGGGCCCATAGCCCGGCCTGGCCCTGGATTTCCAAGCCATATCATGGCCGGGCCCGGGCCGGCGGGCTTTTTAGACAGCCCTAGGTATAACTAGTTGCAGGATCAGAATAATTTGCAAAGAGAACAAGTCACGAGGAAAAACACGTATTGATGGTGGCAACTGGCAAGTCAAGCGACGTGATCGTGATGGCGATCATGTTTGATAATAGCCACATATTGGAGGTTGTTTCGGTAAAAAAAAAAAAAAAAACTTTCAACTCTGTGAAGCTCGAATGGGATTAGATAGAGATGAGAAAAGATCAAAACACTTTGGGCCCCGCTTTCAGTTACAGCCTACGTGGTTTCCGTCATCTTCTCTTGTTGTTGTTTCTTTTTCATTTCTTTTCTTGTTTTTTTTTTTCTTTTTTCTTTTTGGCCTTTTCTGCATAATGCAAGTTTTACTTCGTAATAAGTCTCTTCTGTTGACGTAGATTTATGGCTTGTTCAACAGTAGCAGCTGACCAGGACAATGCATCCAAAATTGCTGGACTTCACTAGTAAAATTGCGCTATTGGCGACGGGGCAATAGTGAGCTAGGAAGTCGTGCAGCGACTCATCGATTCTCAGCTCTTAAAGGAGTTGCTTCCACGACCTATATACATGGATATCATGAAGTTGGCGTTTGATGAGCATGGATATGCAAGTGGTGGAGAGGTATATATGTCATATTATATATGTATTTATATATTATGAATGTTTTGAAATATATTCTCATGTTAATTTATATTCTTTTCATTGGAGAGGAGGTACTCCCGTAGGGAGCAGTAGTACGATATGGCGTTCTGATGTAGCGGCCACCGACGATAGAGACCACGACGATAGGGACCACGACGATCACGACGAGTGAGTAGTGAGTTAGATTTTTTTTATTATGTTTGTGAACTTCTGAATTGTGTTGAACATGTTATTACTTTTGGATTTTATGATATATGTATTATATTTCTAATTTCTGATTTTATTGATTTGTGGATGAATATTGTTTGAGGATGGACATGTATTGTGTTTGAATTGATTTGGATTGGTTTAGATTAGTGGATGAATGTGTGAGTTGGATACGTGTATAGATGAATGTGAATATTGTTGAATATATTGTGTATGGATTGGATGTTGCGTATGATCATGAACAGGTATATTCCCGATTGGGGGGCTGCTAAAACACAATATTATTTTCAGAATTATTTACATTGGCGACGGATTTTTCCATCGCTAATACACATTGGCGACATACAATCCGTCGCTATTGTGCACACATTGGCGACGGAATATCTGTCGTCAATATTTAAACATTGGCGACGGAAATGATTCCTCACCAATGTACATTGGCGACGGATCATTTCCGTGGCCAATGTTTATTGGCAACGGATAATTTCCGTCCCTGTGCATTGGCGACAGATAATTTTCGTTGCCAATGTTTGTTGACGACGGAAATCATCTGCTGTCAATGAACACTGGCGACAGAAATGATCAGTCGCCAATGTTTCCCGTCGCTAATACGTCTCCATCGCCAATAAGCATTAGCGACGGAGTTACTCGTCGCCAATGCTTATTGTAACTCCGTCGCTAATGCTTATTGGCGACGGATTTATTGGCGACGAGCTGTTTGCCATCGCGAATGTATAGTTGCGACGGATTTGGAGTTATCGACGACAAATTACCCCGTCGCCAATACTCTGTTTTTCTACTGGTGCTTGTCATGGAAATTGAGTCGGTCTCTATTCACATTCTCCCTTAGTGACTTAGTGTGACTTCAGTAATTAACTGAAAGACAATTTTATGTGTCCTTTAATTCCTTCAAGAGTTACACGGACAGAACAATATTGGAATTCAAACATAACTAAGGAAATGAATTGTGCTAGTGGTACTCCAAAATTCATTCTTTTAGAGTATCAAAACTATTGGCTATAAACAATTCCAGTGATAGTCAATCAAAATGAAAACTGTAGTAGTGTATTCACACACTAATGAGGCGGCTAAGAATTGGACTAAATAATTGCAATTATTCTACTTTTACAGAGTCCAACGTACATCAAAAGTATATTTTTCAATGCGAGGGGATTATTTTGAGTAATTCACAGAGACATAGAGGATAGCGGGGGGTCAGTTATGAGGATTTCATTGTCCTCTTTGGTGACACAGAACTGTCAGCCCGCATACAGCTCATTCTGATGGGGTTTATACTCCACCCTTTCAATCAAGAGTGGAGCCATATAGGGTCCAAGAGAGCCCTGGCCCCCCGCTTGGATGATGATCGGGGGAAAAAAACTATAGGCATTGATCTATAGCGATTTTTTAAAGTATAGGGGCTTAACTGCAAAACCCACAAACAAAGCAGGAAGATTCGGCTCTTTCTTTTCTTCGGCTTCGTGACCCCTCTTTTTCTGCCGTGGATGAGATTGAACTAGACCGGGAGAAAAAATAGGGCAAAGAAAGAAGGTAGAAAAAAGAAATGGGGAAACAAGGGCTCAAATTTCCTATTACCAAGCTTAAATGAAAGTTAGGCTGCCATCCACGTGGCACAATCTAAGCTTACTACTTAAAACCCATGTTCAGCTAGTAAGCGCCCGTTTGGTTGCATGTTTTGCTTGAGTAAAATAGCAGAAAGTGTTCACACATAGGATTTTGTATCAGTTTTACTAGAACAATAATTTTTGGATGCACATGTAAAAGTGTGAGCTAGCATCGATTGGGATGAGTTGTCTTCGAAAAGCCAATTCCCTCTGTTAGGATTTCGCCGTTGGCTCAGACACCCGCTCACAGCTTAATTACTGTCACAATATACTCTCACTGTGCACCACCAGGGACACGAAGGGGAGAACAGGGAAACAAAGGGAAAAGCACAAAGCTCGGGGGGAATGCTCCACCTCAAAGAGGGGAGAACAAAGGGGATCGCACAAAGCTCAGGTGGAGCACAGAGCTCGGGTGGAGCACAGAGCTCGGGGGGAGCACAAAGCTCAGGTGGGGATCGCACAGAGCCGAGGAACACAAAGCGCAGGTGGAAAACTCGCACTCACTGCTCAAGCTCGGTCACTCACAAGCCAGATCTCGCCACTCCACCCAACTACTGCCAAATCCTCCTCTATATAGAGAAGGGGGCAGCCGTCGTGATGGAGAGGGTATAGGGACTGTAGGTAGGCGCCGATCTACAGTGCAGGGGGCTCGAGATGGCAGCGGCGGACTTGAGAGATAGGGAGCTAGGGTTTCATAGAGAGTACCGACCGAAGAGACAAAATGAGGATGAGAGAGTCGGGTAGCAGATAAAAAAAGGGAACTGGGCCTCTTTATCAAACTGGGCCAACAATACTTGGGCCAACAAAACAACAGAAAGCTTTGATATGTTCATTGCCAAGGATTAAAATTCTAATCCATGTAGCCTGAAGCATTATTGTTTCACCCTCTATGATTACTACAAGTTTTTCTATCGTGTAGACATACTTCCTTCACTATTGTGTTATTATGGAACCGTGATTTATTTGACAGATGTGAAACTTTTCTAATTAAACATGACACTAAGACAGGTACAAATTGGTTCCCATGCTTTCACATATGATCATGTTTATGGCCACTCAAGCTCTCCATCTTCATTGATATTTGACGAATGCGTAGCACCCCTTGTTGATGCACTCTTCCTTGGCTATAATGCTACCGTTCTTGCCTATGGCCAGGTATTTCATTCTCGTATCTTGTTTTCATTGTTTAAGATAACTGTTTTATTATTTATCTTTGATTACATACAGCTTCTTGTTTTCATTGCTCGTTCTTCTTGTAGACTGGTTCTGGTAAAACTTACACAATGGGAACCAATTACAATGGAGAGGATCTTAACGGAGGTGTTATACCTCAAGTGATGGATACGATTTTTAAAAAAGTTGACACACTGAAGGAGAAAGCAGAGTTTTTAATTAGAGTTTCATTTATTGAGGTTAGCTGGATCTTTTTAATTTCAAATGAATGGCATGGGTTTTCATGGTATTAAATACATAGCGTTATTATGTGCCCTGCAAGTTATTATCCCTCACCTTAGATTGCAATTGCATTATTGTCTTGCTTTTGGACTCTTTGCATTCCTATGTCCTTTATCTTATGTTTCATATTGCCAGTTAACTATATTTACATATAAACTGTTATATCATTTCTCTCATTCATATGTTTGCAATTGTAGATATTTAAGGAAGAAGTTTTTGACTTGTTAGACCCTCATTCTATTGCTTCTTCGAGAGCTGAGGGTGCACCTTGTCATGCCAAGCAAACAATACCATCTAGAGCTCCCATCCAGATTAGGGAAACAACAAATGGCGGTATCAACCTTGCTGGTGTCATGGAAGCAGAAGTCAGATCTAAGGAAGAGATGGCATCATATTTGACTCGAGGGTCACTTGCTCGTGCTACAGGAAGTACCAACATGAATAGTCAGTCAAGGTTGTTTTTCAATTTCCTTCTTTCAATTGTTCAGTAGTCAATGCTGTTATACTTAAATAAACCATGCGATCCATTTGCTTATATGGTTAAACGCTATAATACTTCTGATCCTATATCTTCATTTGCTATCTTGCATCAATCAATGAGTAATAGAAGGAGTGTTGGATAGGTGATACCTCATGTAACTAATACACGTCATTATGGACTCTTTGTGTTTAATTACATATTTTGGTACAACCATCCAATAATTTTTTTGGTACTAGAATTTTTGTTGGCTTGTTTTTCTCAAGAGGATTTATATTTGATTTCAGTCCTTGTTTTTCTGTAGATGTGTTGTATGTTCCTATACAAACTGAAGTCTTAACTTGGGCTGTTTTGCAAAATAGGCTTTACAAACACAAACTTATTATGCTGATATTGCTAAATGCTCTTTATTTGCTTCTCTTTGTTTTGTAGTCGCTCACATGCTATATTTACAATATGCGTGGAGCAAAAGAAAATAGCCAGTAGCTTGTGCAATGGAGCAACCAAAGATGAGTTTGGTGAGGACATCCTATCTGCAAAGCTTCATTTAGTTGATCTCGCTGGTTCAGAACGTGCAAAACGAACTGGAGCTGATGGGTTGCGGTTCAAAGAAGGTGATATTAGTTCTATGATGTTATCCCTTTTTATCGATTGTTTGGTTGTTCCATAAAAGTCTCATTGTTTATGGCTGAAAGTTTTGCTACTTATGCAGGTGTACATATAAATAGGGGTTTGCTTGCTCTTGGCAATGTAATTAGTGCATTGGGTGATGAGAAGAAGCGAAAGGAGGGAGGTCATGTCCCATATCGCGACAGCAAGCTAACTCGGCTTTTGCAGGCAAGGACTCAAGATAACAGTCTAGTGCTTAATTCCTGTTCGTACCGCTAGAATTAGTCTACATAATTTGCTCATTTTCATCAGTGAAGGAATTAACTACAATTTGTCCGCAAGATTTTTCTTCCCTACCAATCAATTCACCAAAGGGTGTAAAAAATATTGATTGATGAGGATTTTAGTTTGCAACAATAATTTTATCCAGTTCATGTATTCATGCAGGCATTGAGACACCAAACTTTTTCCGTTCATTAATAACAGCATGCATAATTAGTGTTATGAAGGATATCTCACTGGAAACTGTAAGATACTGTTTGGTCCCTTTGGTAACAGTGCCATGTTTGTTTGCAAACTAAATTATTGAAACTGAATATAATATCAACATGGTTCAGATTATAGAGAAGTATGAATGGTAACTATTAGACACCTTAATTGGAAATATATTAATTAAACTATTAGGTGGCGTTTTGTATGATTGTGGGGAAATGAAATGGATCGACCTTAGTAATGGATTATTCCAATGGCCAAGATAATCACTTACACCGTCAATCACAGATTGCTGCATGATAACTGATGAAAGACGCCTTTGTAGTAAACCTGGATAGATACTGTATCATGAAAATAGATAAATGTATATCTTAACAAAAAAAAAAAAAGAAAAAAAAAAGAAAAAGGAGATAGATACTGTATCATGAAAATAGAAAAAAGATTATTAAAAAAAAGGAGAATATGACAAATCCTAGTTCTTTTCAGAGCCGCTTATGCCAGTAGTTTGGTATCCCTTCAGAAATTGATAGAACTCCCAATACCAACACAAGAAAAGAGGCTTGAATCCTGCAAAGATTCTGAGATTTTTAATCTCTAGTTGAACATATGCTTAAGGTTGGAAAAGCTTATGACTGCAATGACCCAATTGGGATTCACGATTAGCTTATTCGGTTGACTATGATCCTTAACCACTATGCTAGCATCTTCCCATTTTCCGCCCCTTTAGTTGGCCTTTGCTCTCTGCTCATGTTAGGTTGTAGGCTTTCTTTTCCCTTTATGTTTTGCTCTAGTATTAAACTAAAACTGTTATGTACTGATGTTATTAATGTTTAAGAGACTCATGTCTAATACTATCTAACTCCAACTTACTGCAATCTCTCTCTCTCTCTCTCTCTCTCTCTCTCTCTCTCTCTCTCTCTTGTTTAAGTCTGTAACTATCTGTTTATCTATATATTTTTATTTATGTAAACACATGGTTTTATCAAGTGTGAGTGCATGTAGGTGCTTGTCGAGACGAGCTATAACATGCGCTTTCTTAGAATCTTATGTGCACAAGTCTGCCCTTATGTTTAACATCCACACGCCCTTCATTTATTAGTTTTTCCTATAATCCATTGGCAGGACTCCCTTGGGGGCAACAGCAAAACTGTTATGATCGGTGAGTCGGTCTTTTCTTGCCCATTCCCTCAATCACTTTTTGAAGCTGTAGTACTCTTTAAACATTGATCTAATACTGACTTTCTGTTACATGATCCACTACAGCTTGCATAAGCCCTGCTGATACTAATGCTGAAGAGACTATAAATACACTCAAGTATGCCAACAGGGCTCGGAATATACAGAACAAAGCAGTAGTATGTTGTATCTGCATTTGTAAAGGAATAGTTTTTTTTAACCTAACAGCAACTGATACATTTGTCTTCTCTTGTAGATAAATCGTGATCCTATGGCGGCTGAAATGCAAAGAATGCGCAATCAACTGGAAGAGTTACAAGCTGAACTCCTTTTCTCTCGTGGTGGAGGGGCATCTTTTGATGAGCTTCAGGTATAACAGTTTTTATGCTTTGTGCAGTGATATAGCCTGTAGATCACTATTATTCTTTTGTGTGGTTGTAGGTTCTCCGCCACAAAGTTTCTTTACTCGAGGCTTCCAATGTGGAGTTACGTAAAGAGCTGAAAGAACGCCAAATAACTTGCGACCATTTAGCACAACGTGCTATTGAAGTTCAGGTACATATCAGTTATAATAGAATAGTATACATTATACAGTAAAGATAATATTTGCTGATTATTCTATGCAAGTTTGGTGTAACGGAGTCGTTGTTATGCAACACAAGCACACAAAACTGATGCTTTTGGAATGCTTTCATACCTTACGTTAGAAACCCGTCAAAGGGCACCCTAGCTGGTGTCAGTGTTATCAATGCGCAATGCGCATTGTAGGGTGCAAAGTTCCTTTACGCGCACATGCACAAGGTGCAATGCAATACAAGCGCCCGAGTGAAGTGAGGTGCATACCACAAGCATAATTTGTCAAGATAGATAATCAAGCATGAAAGACATGTTTATGAATTTTCACATAAAAATATGTCAAAATAAATAATATCTTCTAACAAATCACTAAATAAGGTCTGAATTCATAATGCTAACATGCGCAACATAGTAGAAAGTTAATAATTCAAATCAAAAGTAAAATCAAGATTACTATTAAAGAAAATCAAATAATAAACAAGAACAAGTTAGGGTCCTTAATCAGGCTAGTAAAACGGCCTAATGGGTTTAGTTTTCTTTTTGGAATATGGTTACAATTGTAAAGATCCAAATGAAATGTTAAAGACTGAAAATATACTAGCCTATGCCTTGCGTGCACCCTGGTACAGGGCACTTGCGAAGAGCAAAAAGGCGGTGCTGCATCTGACGCAGGGCTCTTCGCCACTGCCCTGCATTGCAAAACGCATCAGGCACGTGCCTTTAAAACATTGGATGGTCGATTAGTAGCATTGATGACAATCATTCTTCATATTAGCTAATTTGTTTATTCAGACCACATTAATAGAATTTGGATACTGGAAGTATAGTGCTATCCATTTTACATTTTTACATGAAATAAGGATTCTAACTCAAAATTGCAAATCCCCTTGATTTAATTTTATGTTCTTCAAAATTTATGTTTCTTACAAAATCTATGAATTTTTATTCATCATAAACTCTATTGGCTTTCACAGTTTTTGTTACTGATAAAAATTATGTAGCATGTTTAGTTGCTTGTGTAGTTGTTAGTTAACTGCGCCAGTCAATGCATCAGGTTGAAAAAGACAAGCTTAGCTTGATGATAGAATCAGCTCGCAGTGGAAAACCATGGGATGAAATTGATAATACAGATAAAATGCAGGTAATTTATACGCTACAGTTGTTTCTAGTTGCTGCTGTAGTTATTATTTTAATACTATTGTTATCTTATCTGCAAGGAATGTGATCTGTTGAAGAGTTATGTCTCAAAAATCCATGACTTAGAGGTGGAATTGATGCGGCTCCGCACCTTCACTACTCCAAAAGCTGATACTGATTGCCAGGTTTTGGATAAAGATCAATTTCCATCTAATTTGGATGATTTAGGATTCGGTTCGGATGGCAACACATTAGATGAGTCGAGTAAGTTTTTGAATGCTCATGCTCGTCGACTTGGAAATACCAATTAGTTTCAATACTAATGAGAATTCCATGTACTTATTTCACCGTTATCTGAATTCAGAAGTTGCGGTCTTCTTTCTTTCAACAAAGAATACACTTGCTAAAAATGTTTTGAAGCTGATGTCCATAAATATGCCTATTCCTCAGTTATATCTGGACGTAAAAAGAAAACTTGATACAATTTGTGCAGGTGAGGCTGAAGAAGATGAAAAGGAAAGAGAACATTCCTCTCTCCAGGATAGGTTGGATAAAGAACTTCAGGAATTGGATAAACGGCTTGAACAGAAAGAGGTACAAGGAATTGGCGTTCCAATCCATCAGTCTTCTTGACAGCTGTTGATATAGATAGTGTGGTTGTTTGTACTTTTATCTTCTAACTGTTGCATACCTAGCTCCTTCAAGTGGTATACGGATTGATATGTCCTTTGATGTCCCTAATAACCTTTTGCACTGTTGACCATTTACCTTATGCCCTCTCTAGTATGGATGTCATTTCATTCAGACAACACAGTGCAATGATTCAAACACAGTTAGAGTTGAAGAGATGTCAATGTAGAGTTGCTTAAGTTCTAAAAGTAAAATGTGACAACATGGGGTTTATCTATGTTATTTTAAAATTGAAAGATAACATCGAGAAACTCATTTCTCATCCCTGAAAGTTCTATGTGTAAATGCTATTGCGCAGGGTTATTTATATTTTTATGAGTAAAACATAAATCATAAGCTGCTCTAGACATCTTTTTCTTGTTTCTGATACTCTATCTATACATGACCTGAAAAGGGAGTTGTGTGCTTCGCATATATCATATATACCAGTTTTTGTCTCGCTGCTGCAAACTTTCTCTTAATTTACTTTCATTCAAGTTTTGACTGTAATCTCTTTTACAATTGAAGGCTGAAATGAAAAGGTTTGCAAAGGTTGATACATCTGTACTGAAGCAACACTACGAGAGGAAGTTATTGGAATTGGAACATGAAAAGAAAGTTTTACAGGTTTGTTTCTTCAAGTTTTCAATGTAGAAATGTGATGCATGGCATATGTTGAGGTTATACATTCTGCAGAAAGAGATTGAGGATCTTCACTCGAAGTTATCCAACATATCATCTGCGTCTGATGGCGGTGCACAAAAGCTGAAGGAAGATTATCTTCAGAAGTTGAACATGCTTGAAGCGCAGGTGTGTGTCAGAAGTAATTCCTCTAGTGCTTCTCATTTTTTATACTAAAGTTTAGAACTTTCTTATTTCAGGTTTCTGAGTTGAAAAAGAAGCAGGAAACTCAGTCACAGTTACTGAGGCAAAAACAGAAGAGTGATGATGCAGCTAAACGCTTACAGGAAGAAATCCAGAGAATTAAATCTCAGAAGGTATTTCTCTCTGTCAGTGACATTCATTCCAATTAGGAAAATTATACTGGGTGTTTTATTTATATGTTTTAGGTATATTTTTAGGTTCAATTGCAGCATAAAATTAAGCAAGAATCTGAGCAATTCAGGTCATGGAAAGCTACACGAGAAAAGGAAGTTCTGCAGGTACTGAAACTTTTTTTTTTGGGTTCAATGCTGAGAGTTAGAGACTCAGAGTAACTGATTGTTACTTTTTTATGTTATTATGGGGGATTTCTTTTATGCTTGTGGATGAAGCCGTTAAGATTTGTCATGATCTCTTAGCTTTCAAAATCCAGCTACATTGTATGACTATATATAACTTTTATACACTCTCCAAATTAGAATAAATGTTCAGGTTTCTCTCCAAACTTTCGATGCTCTAAATTTTCTATAAATGCGAATGTCTGCATTACGTTAATCTTCTGTAGCTTGTGTAAACTGTTATGAAATACGTCAAAGACTTAAGCAGAAGTCATCATTTCCATGTACAAGTCCTTTATCTTCTTGCAGGTAGATAGTATAGATATGTTCTAATGAATATTATGGATTTTTCATATTTCCTAGAAGTTTTAAGTAGAATGAGTATGGCCAGGAAAGAAATGACTGTGATACTTAGCTTCATATTTTCTTCTTTTGCCTCAGTATAGTGTTAGTTATTTTTCTGTATTTTAGAAAAGGTTTACATCTCTTGTTTTTTTGGAACTAGAAGTATAATTCTGGTATCTGAAAGATTGTCAGCTTTATTGACTGGAACTAATCAGGGGTGCTGGCAAGCCATATTGAAGTTCGTAAGTGAGAGTAACTTGAAGGCCACCTGAAGATGACCTCATCACTCATTTTCAAAATGACTAACCCTCCACATTATAAACGCAAAAGTAAAAAGTTAGATACAAAATATATTCACTCTTCTGTGGTAATTTGTGAAATCATTATTCGTTTCAACCGTAGCTATTACTGTTGTTGCATTTTGTAAGTGAGAGTAAAAGCAGGGGCTTTAGAAGATGATTGTGAGAGATCAATGCATTATTTCTCCTTTAATTTGATTGTTGACTAGTTAATTTTAACATCTTTTTGAGAAATTTGGCTCTTCTTTTTGTTATTGTGGCCCATGATAGGTTCAATTTTAATTAGTTACATACTTTAAAGACAAAGGTGTCATTGTTTAAATTTTACAGGGTTTTTCCCCCTAAAAACCACCTTAAATATAGGATAATTATACGCACCTTTAAATTTCAATTTATACGTAAACCACATTTAAAGTAGGTTTTTGTTTCAATTAACCGTGTCCCAGTTAAATTTTAACTGAAAAAACCTAAAATAAGCTTAAAAGTTCAAGTTCAAGATACGTGAGTTGTATCCTAACAAGAACTAAACACCAAAAAAATAAGTCATGTGCCTTGAGTGTGAGTTTTTAAAGGGTAATTTTGGCTTTGTAGTGAAATTTTGACTAGGAGATTGGTTGATTGCAAGAAAACCCCACTTTAAAGGTGGTTTACGTATAAATTAAAATTGAAAGATGATTTCCGTATAATTACCCTCTTCTGAAGGTGGTTTCTAGGAAAAATCCAATTTAATAAGTGTATGAAATAGAGGACTCCATTAGAAGCATTTCAACGTTACTAATGAAAAGTCACATAATAAATAATATAGGAGTAAAACTAGAACAAACTTGTGATGTAATGATGTTTAGATACCAATTAATCATGCAAAAAAATTATTATTGTGCTTAATTATTAATTATGTTGGATCCCCCTTGCCAGAATCCTCGCTCCGCCGCTGCATGTAATACTATGGAAAAATAAAAATTTTCTAATATGCTAAGTTTCGTATAACATTAAAGTAGAATCTAGTTGCATGTTTTCAAATCTTGGTCTACAATTGATCCAATTTTTTAAATAAAATTCTTAATGGTAACAACCATGATGTTACTATGGGGATTATGACTATAATGTCAGTTAAGTACTTGCTTGCACTCTTTTCAGGTTGAATAAAATGCAAAATTTAGGAAAACTGGATTGTAATAACAACATAGACTCTATCTTTGGCATTTTAATTAGGGAAGTGATAATATAATGTTTTCTGTTCTTACTCTTTGTGCTTGCGTATCTCTGGATCTCAGAAGATATTTCTTAATTAATTATTGTGCCTTTAGCTAAGATTTGTCCCATGCTTATTATTAATGGTTTGGTTCTTTTATTTATTATAGATGACACTTAATTATCAAGAAAAGATACTATTGTCAATTTGTTTTGTTTGCATGTTGTTGATTGATTAGACTATTAAACTTCAGTATTAAATTAGCTGGATGAAAGAGTGGTGAAGTAAAAAAAGTTAAGGTACTTGCGACTTCTGTTTCAATACCTAGGCATTAATATTTATAGACAGATCAATATGACAGATTTTATAGTGTGTTTGGCAATTGCTTAAAACTGGGCCAGGATTTAACCTGGCTAGAATTAGCCTAGTTTTTTAAGCCAAATTTTAGCCTTTTTCCAAACCAACCCCTATGGATAACTCTAGCCGAGTTTAGGATAAAATCAGGCTAGGATCAATCTTGGCCCAGTTTTAAGGGTTTTGCCAAACTGACCCTGAGATACATGTAACTACGAACTAGAGGAAGTACATGCTTGAAGTAGCTAGAGTATGGGCTGAAGATTCGTATCTTGTGACTGGATATTGACAAATACTTTTACAAATGATATTTTATAAATTTGATGAGGCCTGCATTATTAATTGATAAACTATGCTGTGCTAAAATAATCCTTAAGGAAACATCATTAACAATGAAATCTTAAAATGTAAGATGGACATGAGGGACCTGCTTGTATAAATGAGAAGAAATAGTCAGGTGAGGTGCGAGGATTGATACATATACTTTACAAATGGAGTTTTACGAGCTGAGATAGTCGCTTCAATATATCAAATTCTCTAAGATATTAGAATGCTAAGATGGACATGCAGATACTTGGAAGCATGAAGCAACGGAGTAATTTAAGCTTCAAATGTTGGTGACATATGAGGAAAAACTTGATTTTTGTAACCTTGTAATATATTTGTGGTAATGAAGTGTGAGAAACAATTTGAATGCATATTCAAGCCTGTAAGATTCATGAAAGATGAAGGGAAGGAGAAGGTTCAAAAAGTTGAGAGCTGTAAGATTAGACTTAACTTTAGAATTACACTTGGTTGATGATTGTTTATAGGATTTTTTGAGGTGTCACTTCCGAATTAATAGAATGAGACTTATCCTTGCACCATCCATAAAAAAACTAGGTAAGAATCATAAGATGTATAAGCTATGTATTACATATGCTACCTTTCAATCAGTGATACCTTTTGATTTTAAACTGTAGGGGTCTCTACTCAATCATTTAGCTCGGCCAATTCATGTCAACTTATGGGTAAGCCCAACCTATCAACGCCTAAGCGATAAGTTCGAATGGAATATCGGGTTGTTCCTAGGAGAAAGGATCTAAAGTAAATATCTAGCTTACTAGAGAAGAAAGATTTTGTGAACAGGTCATTTGACAAAGCTGTGAATTTTTTTGGGGGTGAAAATTTCCCTTTTCAACGTTAAAGACCTTTATAAAACTCATCAGTCCTTTTTTTCTTCTTAAATCAGTTGACCAATAATTATGATATTAATATCCTTTTCTGCGTTAATAATATTTCAGGAAAGTTGTTCTTCTTGCATTTGACATTTTCAGATTTTTATTCTTGTTCGTGATGGATGTAGAATCCATTACAGAGTTGCAACAAGGCACAAAAAATTTCCTGAATGATCTTTTTTTTATGACTGATTGCTGGTATGCCAAAAGTTTTGCAGTTTTTTTAAGTATACATGTTATGTCTTGTAACAGCTTAAGAAAGAGGGACGGAGAAATGAGTATGAGATGCATAAGCTGTTGGCTTTGAACCAGAGGCAGAAGATGGTAGACTGTTTCCTCCTTTTATTTTTTCCTTCACAGTTTCATGCAATTTGAATTTATGCTTTCGTCTTTGGTCTCTCAAGGTTTTGCAGCGGAAAACCGAAGAAGCTACATTGGCTACCAAAAGGCTGAAGGAGTTGTTAGAAGCAAAGAGAAGTTCATCTCGTGAAATGTTTGGTAAGAAGAAAGGAAGAAGCTACATTGGCTTTGAACCAGAGGCAGATGATTTTTGTCTTTCCCAATTTTGATTTATATGTTATTGACATTTTTTAGGTTCTGGAAATGCAAATGGTCCTGGAATTCAGGTAGCGTAAACCAACTTTCAAGTTATGTATGCCCTTTAACTTCTTATTCACACATGATTGTTGGCTAATCTAGTGTTTATCCTTTTTAAGGTTCTGATGCAAGCCATTGAGCATGAACTTGAAGTTACATTGCGAGTGCATGAAGTGCGTTCAGAGTATGAACGCCAACTGCAAGAGTAAGGCTCTTTAGAATCATGCTTTTTTTCAATACAAAGTTGCAATAATATCAAATTCCTAATGCGATGCCACTTTCCCCTAATTATTGTACCTTCTTTGAATGTTTCTGTGCATCAAGGTTCTACAAAATATGTTTCATCATTCTGCTTGGGGAAACTTACTCATGGAGTTTCTGGGAGACAACTTGAATTTGCTAATGTTTTAATTGAAACATCCCTTTTGATGTGTTTATCTTCATAGGATCTCGTTGGAAAATAAAAATGTCGCCACTATCGCAGAATTTTATAATTTTGATAGGATACCGTTGGGTTTGCTAGTAATGTTTGGCCTATTTCTGATGTTGATTTTCCACTTGATCCTAACTGATTGTTTATTATATTATATTTCTACATAATTGAAATTTGTTATCATATTTCTATATAAGCCAACGGACTTCATCAGACTTTTTTAGTTCCCCACTTGAATCCTAAAGAATCTGAACAACTAGTTAGTAATAATTTATCTTTTCAACCTTTCTTTGATATGCCTGGCACCTTGATTGAGTTTCAATGCTTGTTTCTGTTTGTGTGATTAGGAGGGCTAAAATGGCTAAGGAGGTTGCAAAACTAAAGGAAGAATCAGAAACGTTTAAGCAGAAGGTTATGAGGTTGGTACTTCATCTTTCAATTCCTCCCATTTAATCATATAAATTCTATGCACTTTAGTTTTTATTACTTCATCCAATTTTATGCCTCTGTTACAGTGACACTCCTCAAACTATGTCTCCAAGTGCGAGAAATTCAAGAATCGTTGCCTTGGAAAATATGCTGGCGACTTCATCTAGTTCCCTTGTATCTATGGCATCACAATTATCAGAAGCTGAGGAGCGTGAGCGTGTATTTGGTGGGCGTGGTCGTTGGAATCAAGTCCGTTCAATTGTAGAAGCAAAAAATTTGATGAATTATTTGTTCAACCTAGCTTCCTCTTCAAGGTAGTGAGCGATGTGAACAATTTTCTGACAGTTAAAGTTCATATTTCTATGTAAGCTTAGTTATTTCTTGTTAAATCCCTCCTGAGTGTAAACTTTTGGTATTAATATTAACTGCACATTTCTTTTGATCGGTCTTTATCTTGAAAAGTCACAAACATGGAAGGAAACACCATTCATATGTTTTATCATTTCCTGATCTTTCTTAAAATGTACTTGTTTATATTTGTAGACAATAGTTCGGGATATGTTTTGTTAATATGATCGTGTATACATGAAGTTTGCTTTCTTTGTTCTATTAAATTAGAGATTCCAGTACTGATTTATCTATTAATAATTCTTGATAAGCAAGACTAATTTTTTTTCACAGTTGTCATGCATGGCGATATAGAATTATGAAATAGTAGGTTTAATCTGATAGCTGACAGCTTCTTCTTCTAAGTACTGAAATGTTATATGGATCTGCTCTTCATTTCTATATTAGGTGTCAGTTGCGAGATAAGGAGGTAACTTGTAGAGAAAAAGACTCCGTTATTAGCGAGTTGAAGGAGAAGGTGGTCAGACTTAATGGTTCCTTTAGGCAGTTGGAAGCCAAACTAGCAGAAAGAGATCAGGAATTGAAGGTCAGCTACTTCTTTTTATCGTCCCGGTGGTTCAGTTATTTTTTTGTTAAGTGCAAGAGGGTGCTGTTTTAGTCTCCGAAATGTGTCATTTCAATATTATAAGCAAATTCTTGTACAATCATGTTTTGGAAATCCAATCCGCATAAAATGCCCTGTATGGTTTAGATCTAGATGTCAAGTTTACCATGTTACCATAGCCACAGTTAGAAGATAAGTTGATAACCACCTATCTGTTGGAACTCTGATTTGGCAATATCAGTCGCCATAACTTCAGCTAAGAGTTACCTTTCATTTCTCAGTCATTTACAATGATTACTAATGTCATGTTTATGTAGGCTGTTTTCTTACCTATTCATTATGCACAGAGACTAGCTTCTAAGAAATTTATAGAGGATGCTGGAAGTTTGGCCATGATTTCAAGCACTATTGATGATCGTC
The DNA here is from genome assembly GCA_037177215.1 of Asparagus racemosus. Taxonomy (NCBI): domain Eukaryota; kingdom Viridiplantae; phylum Streptophyta; class Magnoliopsida; order Asparagales; family Asparagaceae; genus Asparagus; species Asparagus racemosus. The sequence continues at coordinate 29,448,721 of JBAKGM010000233.1, forward strand.
GTTCAAATGCATTGTGCAAGGTTGGTGGATCTTGCTGTTCTGTAAATTCAACTGAACTACTTAGTAGTCCATGCATGATGTCCATGATGCTTAAAAGATTATTTAATAATTTATATTATTATATCTCATTTGATACATTTTGATTATTTTCCCACATATTTCAAAAACATTGCACAACTGTGTTTGGTAAAAGTTCGAGAATTAAGCTCGTATCTGGCTTAACACGTTGAGTCTGTTTTTGTGTTTCCATTGGATTTTCATGACACTAAATGTATCACATTCTTACTCTTCACTCCTGTTACACGACATTTTCTGCTTTTTTATGTTATCCTCATCATTGTGAATCATGTACTTCGTGATGAACTCCATTAATAGATTTTTTTTGAAGATAAAATTTTTGAGAATATTTTTGAAGATAATTTTTTATTGCATTCTCTTCTTTTTCTTTTCTTTTCTTATGGTCTTGATTAATTCACAGGCTCCAAGAACCTCCCAATCCTTCAATCAAGTTAGAAATGATGTGGAGTGGGTAGATGATATGGACACCTCGGATTCAGATCAGTCGGAGGATGTGGATGATGAAGACGATGAGGACTGGGTAGAGTCTGCGAAGAAATTTGCAAAGCGAAGATCAAAATCGATAGCTCCCTTTGTGAAGTCCAATGCAGAAGTTCATCAAGAACCTAAAATTTTGAAAATGGAAACACCGACTGTTGAAGATGAGTCTAATGTTACAAGGAGCAATTCCGAAGTGTGTTGTTCTTGTTCTAGGCTTTCATCTTGCAAAACAAAGAAGTGTCAGTGCCGGGCTGCAGGTGGTGTTTGTGGTTCTTCTTGTGGATGTGTATCTTCTAAGTGTGCAAATAGAGAAGGTGGATTTATTAACAAGATGACAGATGATACTGAATTGTCAGAAGGGGGTGGGAGCAGTTCTTCTTTTGATAATGATGAAGATGTGAAGAATAAAGAACTTATCTGTCAAGGAACGATGCTGCTTCAGAATGCATTGAGTGACAGGCCTACTGTGATAAATGAAGATGAACATAAGAAGGTTGTGCATCGAAGGAAACCTTTATCCGATATTGGGAATGCTGTGGTAAGATTTATGTTGCATTATGTTTAACAAGTATACGAAATTCTTCTGAAAGATTTTCCTAAATATGTTTGTGAATATGGATATCCTGCTGATTTGACGATTCATAATATGTTAGCTAACCAAAATGGCTTGCCCATTAAATATAGCTCGCTAATCTCTGTATAGAATTTACAGCAACCATTCTGGGTAATGACTAGGCGTTTGATTTCGGGGTGCTAAGTATATCATATTTTTTTCTTGAACTATTAGTTGGCTGCCTTTTATTCTATCTACTCAAATGCAAATTATGAACCTGCAGCAATTAATAGCAACATGAATTCATTCTCCTTCAGTCCAAATGAATAAATATGCATGTTTTAGTTTTGAAGAATGTTCCTTTGTTCCTGTGACAAGCATGGCATATTTAATGGATTAACATTAGCTTCTAATTAACACTGTTATGCCATATACATGATTTGGATGAGCTTCCCATACGAGTTTTAACAATTGTGTTGCTACAATCCTTTTGAATTTACCATCATCTTCATGTCCTCTACTGGATCATGTTTTTCCTTTATCATGAGTACTTTCTCATTTTGTTTTTTTTCATATTGAGTATGAAAGATGAAGTAGCAAATTCTCAGTTAGCTGAACTATAATACGCTTTAAAAAGAGTTGCACTTGGTTGGGCATTATTACCAAGCCAAGATTTATGTTATATGTGCACATGCAGTTGTTTACTTATATTTCATTTAGGATCATCCATTTTCTCCTATTTTACGCCATTGTTGACTTGCTTCGAATGTTATTGTTGCTTAGGAAAATCCAAATGCACCTAAGCCTCGGCGGAAAAATTGGCGCAAGTCAGCCATTCAACTTGTTCCAACTGCAGAGCCGCCCGTTGTAGCCTCAGTTCAGCACAATGAAGCTCCGAGGACCAGAGAAGATGTCCCTTTGAGGTTACCACGAGCAATGGATTCTACACACTTGGAACAAAATCCTCCTTTTGGTGAGAGGAATTCCATTGGGTCAGATGAATCTGTGGCCAGTAACAAAGATAGCCGAGGGATAGCACCTCCAAGGCCCCCTGTTCCATTGAGGAAGGCCTCAGATGAGAAAGAAAACCATATCGCATAATATTTCCCTTTATCCCGTTACTGATATTGGTTTTTGGTTAATAGCAGCCAGTCCTTTTTGTCAAAGCATCTTTGATGGTAACAGAACTGGCTGTTGGTGTATTTCAGGGAAGGAGCTGTCATGCTGACAACTAACATCTCCACAGGGAAAGAGCTTTTGCTTTAGGTTCTTTTGCTTTCAGGATTCTCTTCTCCATGTAGTTCAGGCCCCAATTAATTCAAGTGGTATGTATGAAACATCAGTCCTCTAATAAAAGCATGTTTATTCACGTAGCCAAGCAGTCTTTGCTGGTATCTGCTTCAAAAATTTTGGGTTTATCTGATGTTTGATTCTCTCAAATCTCAATTGGTGTCGTGTTCTGTTTATATTCATGAACAACACCGGAAAATGTCGTGCTGTTAATTTTGAAGTTTGAGAGTTCTCTTAATAGATAATTAGTATCATCTGTAATGTTGTTGCTATTTGTTTCTTATATTCTGCAATGATGAAATGGTTGCTCCCGCAGACTCTTTTCCGTTGTGTGCATATTGTGAAAAATAATTGCCAATGACAATTTCTGCACGCAGGATTTTCTTGGTGCATGTCTATTCCAGGATTTTGGTTGATGCTAAGGCAACACGCATCTTTGCACCATTCTCTGTATTTTTGTCTCAGAAACTTCTATCCTTTCATGAGATCAAAATGCTTTATTTATGAGGGAAACTGTACCACACGAGTACCATGATAAATTACTAAGATGTGTGGGGGGGGGGGGGGGGGGGGGGGGGGGGGGGGGGGGGGGGGGGGGGGGGGGGGG
>JBAKGM010000233.1:29451828-29473849 GCA_037177215.1 Asparagus racemosus
CCCCGCACTGTGCAGGGCTTTCTGATAGGATTTGTACTCTGCTATCCTATCTAGGCATTGTTTTTCTGCAGTTATAAAACTCTACCGTTGGTAAAATGCAACCTGAAGAATTTATGAAGCTGTCGCTGATCTCAAATGATTGAACATGATCAATGGTGCCATAGAACATATTGCTAGATGATAAACAGTTATCCGATTCTTCTTTCCCTGTGTTCATGTACAGAATCATGGATGCATAAGTATGCTAATAGCTGAAGGATTTACCGGAGGGCATGAAATCAAATAATGTCGCAGAAGCCTGCTGTAATAAGCTCTTTAGCATGCTACTGCCATCAAAGATTAGTTATACGTGAAGGATGAAGAGTTGAATGTTCATGATATCCAGCTTGAGGACAGATTACAAGTTCTCGGTTGGCATGAACTGTGGTTCACATACTTATCAATGTCAAACAAAAGTATGTGCTGGGCAAAATCAACGAGACACTAAGGCGTTGCTGTGAAACTAATTGTAAAAGAGGGAAAGTTGGTGGCCATTAAAGCTTACGTAGAGAGATACTAAATATTCACATGGATCCCTGTTGTTGAACTATATCTTGTGTTGGCGAAAATTTTGAAGGCTAATTGGTCTAGCGGTAAAATTACATCAATTGAAATCTTAGTTATACTGTCTGGAGCGGATAGGGTTGAAGGTATATCAATGCGTCCTGGCCAGCTCAAAAATTCGAAGGGGCCGAAGGAATGTTATTGTTTTAGTTTGGTAAAGCGAGGACTTCGGTTCTGTATCGTGTATGTAGTTGGCCTTGTGGAGCTTATATTGTTGGGGTTGCGAAAAGCTAGGTGGAACTAGTTTTAGTTTTGGAGGATTGAGATGTATTTAGTCGTAACTCCTTTAGTCTGGACTGTTATCGTATATCATATACTTAGATATGACCGGCACGTTATTGTGCCATACCGGTGAAACTTTGTGTACTCTTGCAAGAGGTCTAGGTTAAAGTTTACCATCCTATGCTGTGTTTTCCCTGAAGTCAAGAAAGAAGAAATAGAAGGACAGATATAAATGACGATAATTAATGTTGCATATATCTTTAACGTCTTTTATGTTTTAAAAAAAAAAATAATTTGGGGATGTGCGGTGAAAGATTAAGGTGTCGAGTGGATGAGACCCCACGTAGAGAATGCCTTAATTTTCCCATGGACTTCATCTCTCTTCTTTCCTTCGAATTTGGGTGTTTAATTTGTTAAATGAGCTAACAAGTGGTGTATGAAAAAAGTGAAGAGATTAGTAATGTATTTCTCTAAATGAACTACAAAGAGTTAATGTTAGTAATAAAACTATCCTATTACGCACATTGGGACTGGTGGACGGATCACCGCTCTTACAATTGTGCGACAGTTTCAATACTTGCATATGACATAGTTAGGTTAGTTACACTCGAGAATTACAAGAGTTCACATATGAAATAAAACTAGACGACCCAGTCAATCTAATCTACATATACTAAAAGGTCTGTGCCCATCAACGAGAAGTCATCTAGATTGAGTATGCATTATACTTGCATTCACTTGATTATACAACTAAATAAGCATCTTGATGCTACTTCATGGGTATTCTTTCTATTTATGCTTCAAGATTTCTTGTTGATTTCTCACAACGGCCTTTCAACTAAGTTAATGGTTGTAGAAGCGTTTAAACCACTTGACGCGTGAGTGATTAGAACTTCAATATGTGTTCTTATGGAGATACCCACCCCTGTTAATCCATAATTAGAGTGTTCATTGTACATGAGTAGCTAGCACATATTAAAAATCTCGGTTAAAAACAAAAGAAGAAACTAATAAACCTCCCATGCATAATTAATCAAGTAGAGAAGTGAAACATACACACTCTCATCGCATGCGCACACTAACTAATTAAATGGTACCCTTAAAACTCCTGTCGACGATGATGATGCTCAGCCTTACCCACATGATTAACATAGTACGGCATTGAGCTACTGCTCCCATACTCCTCCTCCTCCATCTCCTCCTTCGCAGCCCCCGCCATAGGGCCGCGCTGATTCGCCGCCAGCACGGGCATCGACATGTCGCAGTACCCGTTAGAGGAGGGCCCGACGGAGGGGAGCTTGGACAGGAGGGCTTCGAGGCTGCTCATCGACGGAGTTATCCTCACTGACGATTGCTGGTTCAAGAACTGGTCGTAGAACTCCATCTGCTGAGGCGGGGCCAGAGGAGGCGGGGCCGGGTAGGGAGGGGTGGGCCATGGGTCGAGGGGCGGTACCGACGACATGGGGACGCCGGAGGAGGAGGGGTGGGGGAGGAGGACGCCGGGGATGCTTTCGAGGTAGGCGAATTTCTTGCGGAGGAGGACTACGTAGTTCAAGTCTTCGGCTACCTTCGGATATATATATGGACAATATATACATTGAATGTGAGCAAGTGTGGGCATTAATTGCATGCATTGAGGAGTAGCTAGTGTCAATCATGTGCACGTGTGTGCTTTGTGTCATTGAACGTGTGAGTTTTTCGTGTGGGTGTGAGAGAGACCTTGTTGAGGGATCCAAGTTGAACGACGCCTTCTCTGACTGCAATGAGAGCAATAGTCTACATAAATTAAGAAATTTATGAATCATAAGCAAAATTAGCTAGAGATAGAAATATAGTACTGATATGATAGCAAAATTATGGAGGTAAATATTGCAGGTATAAGGTCAAATGAGAATGCATACATAGAATTTATGTAGCATTTCTCTCATAAAAAGGAGAGGAAAAAAAAAATTTGCGCATGCGTTATGGGGTTGGAATGTTGAACCTTGATACCAGATTGGAACTGAGCCTCCCATGTCCTTGGATGCTGAAACAAAGATGCTTCTTTCATATTTCGTTGTAATTATAATAAAACATATGTTAATTTGATGCATCACATGAAGCACAACCAGAATTAATTAAATTAAGGGAACGTTGTTAAGACTTAATTAGGCCTGCAGCCCACTCACAGAATCTACAGGATTATTCCACGTAGACAAGAAATTGATCTCTTGTTCTTGAGGCTCCTTGAACACCCACTTATGGCTGTGATCTGCCGCAACTTTTCCGACCAAACTGCTGAACACAAACAAAACACAAACTAATTCAAATCACTTAAAATTTTTTTTGCTAGCTACTGCATATGAATCAGAATAAATAAATAATTAAAGATACCCCTCTCCAAAATTGTAAATTTCGTGGGACATCTTAAAGAATAGCTCGGGTTGAAGCCCCTTAACAAGTTGGGCTTCACCGCCGCCCGATGATCCTGGCTCGATCGCCGCTGCGGCCAGCGCCGCCGCCTGCTCACAGCCGGAGGATGCTGCAAAGTTGCAGAATCCATCTTCCCATACCAATATCCTACTCAAAAATAAATAAACTAAAATAAATGAACAAAAACAACATCACAAAATTAATTAACTTGATTAATCAATAATCAAGTAGGACTAGTAGTAGCGTACCAATTTCTTCTGTTGCCTCTCGTTCTATCGTACATCCCTCCTTGGAGATCCCATCTGCAAACAAATTACACAAAGGGCCAACTTGATATTGAAATTTATAGAAAAGAGAAATTTGGAATAATTGTTGTGTATATATAATAAATATTATTTTTTCTCATACTTGGGTGGTGGGTAGTTGCGTGGCAAAATCCTCCAAAACACAGCATACAGCCATTGAGAGCTTTCGTGAACATTGCATAGGCTCCTCAAAGTGTGTTGGAGGAGGTGAGTCACTGCAAGAGGATTGAGCTGTTGTTGTTCTTCCATGAGAGAGAGAGAGAGAGAGAGGGAGAGTCCAATTCTCAATTTATTCCAACATTTTGTAACAAGTGCACACACCCAGAGGAAATATATACCACAGAGAGAGAGAGAGAGAGAGAGAGAGAGAGAGAGAGAGAGAGAGACGCTCTAGCCTACAGATATACAGTATTAAATCATGCATATGAGAGAGAGAGAGAGAGAGAGAGAGAGAGAGAGAGAGAGAGAGAGTCTAAAGTTGTAGACCTTAGAAATACGATCTCTAAAGGGAACCCACTTTAGCTTCCAAGACCCCAAGCGGTCTCCAAATTAATCCTCATCTTTCAAAGCATTTCATCATTAGATTTAGTCCCATTTTTCTCTTACACTGCTTTCATCCTATAGTTACTGAATGTGACCGAGACAAAGGCCTAAATCTTTTTACACCGCAAGGTAGGGAGAGGCTTCACTTTTTTCAGCACCCCCTCTTTCTCATCTCATCATAGAATTTGTAATTATTCCAACTTAGAAGAGGTATTTGCGGAGGAATCTTTTTTATTCTTATTGGGTATTATGACAATTCATACACACGGGTCTTGTTATCATTTTTTTCAAACTATAATGATATAGAAAGCTAGATTTGATCTTAAGTATTGTACAATTTCGTACCGCCGCAGATATTTGTGGAGTGCTTGCGTGCTTACCTAATCAAATTTACAAGCTTTATAGGTGACGATAACTCTTTACTTTCGTTGACGAGGATTAAGGGTTACAATTATACACTCTGACATGTCTCTTCATTTGAGTATTTTCAATGGGTAAAAATATGGACTCACACGAAACTGTATTAGTTTTTAAAACCGCTAAAAAATACCATAACCGGTTAGATTAAGATCTTGATTGTCCTGACAACATTTTAAAGACATTTGTTATTACATCAAAACTCTGAAGCTCTGACGAGTATTGAGGATTGTCTTTATATTCTAAAAGATGAAAACTCTTCCTGATACAGTTTCTTAGCAAAAAGACATATACAGCATTGCTAATTGCAATTATGACCAAGGACCCAAATTAAAATCCCACTGCTCCTCATGTACAGTTGCGTTAGGCTTAAGAGAAAAAAAGGGTTTGGCGCAAGATTGCTCAGAGTGAAGAAAGATACCTCTATCTCTGTGCCATTGGAAATGGGGCAGCGTACCCTGTCCCCCCTGAGATTGCATGATGAACAAGGAGTGATTTCAGAGTTGAACATAATGATACAGCTTTCCACCTTCTCTTTCAACTGACACGATAAACAATGCGCAGAAAACAAAAGAAAAGCCTTATTCCCCCCCTCTTATTGGTTCTTCAAACCAAATACAAGTCCTTCGTTAAAATTTATTATTTTAACCTACACTCAGCAGCTAATTTTAAGGAACAACTAAGTCAATCTGTGTTAGAATTCAACATAAAACACTAATATGGGCATACGTGTGCAACCTAAATGGACATTCATTCATCTTTTTAAGTGACCCGTTTCAAAACAAACGTGATTTTGGGGACCATTCAAAAAAAGAAAAAAAAAAAAACAACAACAACACCACAAAAAGAAGGGAGGAAAAAAAAAAGGCAAAGAAAGAAAGGAGACCAGTTGGACCCCTTTGACCCACACAATCATAGCACATAACCCGGAGCATATTAAATCCACATCATTCCTTGGCCCTGACCCTTCATGGAACCTATAATAATGACTCCAATGGTACTCCACTAAGGACCAAATTGATGGGAGAGTGAGTACCTGTAGCCAAGGGTTACCGTTTAGCAAAAAAGCATCGCCAGAATTTGGCTACGACAAGGACATGCACAAAGAGACCACCTCCATTTTCATAGTTCTTCACTTGCTCTTTCCCCTTTCCTTTTCCTCTCCCCACATGTATTTGTGCTTGAGAGAGAATGGGGCGTTGGAAGAGCGCAAATACTTTGCGCTTTATTGTGAATATGCTAAAAGAAGTAAGCCAAAAAGCAAATGTATGCGTGGGTATTAGCTCTTTTGGGGAATGATATAAATAAAAGAGACATGTTGGGTAGAGTAGAGCACACAAATTGGGGGATGGAAAGGAGGGATTATGTCGTTCTTATGCTATTTCCGGTAAATGATAGAAACGAAATTACTTTTTACGAAATTTACCACTGGTTTTCAAGACCAACATAGTTTTCATGATAACAATGAAAACCTTATGCGGTGTGATCGCATCCGTTGAAAGTGATATGAGCATTAAAGAATAAGAAAATTGGACCCTCTCTAATTACATAGATATAACTTGATTCCGGATGAAAATTAAAATTAGACTAACTACTTAACACATAATATTTTGAGTCATTTCCATGTCTTTCTCACTCCTTCGTACTAAAAACAAAGAGCACATGTACACTCTTCCTCAACTAGGATTAACAAGTCGTACAACTGACTATGATAGGTTGGAGAGGGTGAGCTATTTCAAATATAGTCTTCATTATTTTCTTTATTTATCTATTCCATGTTAATTACATGTATATATGGACTGAAAAGTAACGGAAGGGAATGGAGATACGAGAGTATATATGGAAGGAGGGGGTACTGCTAGTCAAGATAACAAAACTATATAATAATACACAAGTGGAGCCTTCAACAGGCCTCAATAATATATAATCAGTATGTACAACGAAATACATTGAACTGAAAATGGAGGTATTGATGAGTGATAAACAATCAAAATGTAATAAAAAGAATTAATCAATGTGCAATGTATTTTAAACATATACATGAGATTTAGAAGGAGAAATCCTTTTCTCTCCTACATTCCTGCTTGACTTTTTTTTTTCCACGAATATATAATCCCTAGTGATGCATGCACCAGGGATGCATGTACTGAGGATGAGGAGAAGGCTTGAGTAGATTGCCATTTATACATCTTATTTAAGAGACATTTATTCAGGGTAGATAGGTTTTCCCTGAAATGGAGAAGAGTTTGTTTTTGCTGATGTCAAGGACTCTAAATTTCAGAGCTCCTACATTGAAATGTCACTCTCCTTTGAGTCACTTATTATGTCTTACTATGAATTAATATCTCTCTTTCTTACTTAAACTAATTAATAGTTACATGACATAGGAGGAATACATGGTTATAAAAGGCAGTTTTTTTTTTTTTCCTGTGTAAAATATCTATTTGATGAGTTTGAAGAATTATTTATTTATTTTTCTCTTCGATCCGGAAGAAAGAATGAATGTGTCATCCTAAAATCCAGTTATAAAGTGGGGCAAAAAGGGGAAGGTGGCATGCATGGGGCTTTTTCTATAGTAACTAAAATTTTTGTCCAATATAGTAGGATATGGTTGTCCACAATGTTATTGGCGTTACATATAAGTAGAAGACAACAAATTAGAACAAAAGATACGGTGTACGAAAGAGCGAAGTACCCAATCCCTATTTCAATTTAGAAGTATATAAACACCCTTTTCTAGTAAAAATTACGCAGCCCATACTTACGTTGGACGGATTTATGTCCAGTCCATATCATGGCCGTAGTAAGATTGACTTTTCTATATAGCCAATAAATTTTATTAATCATAATAAATGAATATTGCACGTTGTGTAACTCAAAACTTTTAAGTCATCTGGCTAAAGGAACAAGTTCTAAGTGATTGGCTAAAGATACTTAAACCATAATGTAACTGTGTTGGTCAGAGTGTTTTGATCAGTCTTATGTTATTTTCATAAATCATATGTGACGTAAAATCCTAGTGCAGTGGTTTGGTGTTCAAATGGTGCAAAGTTTAGTTTGATTTGGGAACGACAAGAAAAAAAATGAGAGATATGATTTTGTATTTTGATTTTATGAAACTAGTATAGTGCATGTGCTTTGCAAGTTAATATATTTAATTAGAAGTATTTGAAGCTAAATTGAATTATGTATGAAATGCCTTGGAACCATTTGTTGTTTGAACAAACTTAAAATGATTTTGTTCATCTTTCTTCTTTTTTCTTTTTTTTTTTTTATTACCTAAGCCTGATAGTAAATCAAACATACTAAAAAGGTGTCTACAACATTCTAGGCTTTATTAGTTTAGGTGTCGTTAGATATTTTCCGATTTTTCTTTCAGTACTTGATTAGAAGGCCAGCATATAAATAATTTAGATTTTAATTTATTTCTTTCTATTGGAGTAAAAATATTTATTCACTATGGATTTTGCATGTTGCACGTGTGTGGTGCACGCACATAGCATATATGTCTTTCTAAATGAGGTCTTGACTGCAATATGGTGATTTGGATTATCTTTGAATGAAATTTTGGATAATCAAAAGTTTTGACACTCATATCCTCTTTAATAAGTAGTATAGATTGCAAAGTATGCCTAGAGAATGTGGCCGTAGTCATGTTAAATATCAGAGAATAACTAGGATTAATGATAAATCACTAAGAACTAAATGATGGGATTTAAAAGACGAAAAACTTGATTTTTGCATGATAAAATGGAGAAAAAGGATATATGAAACATAGATAAGGAGACTAGTAGAGAAAGTATGCTAATTTTATCAAAAAGGAAGAGCAGAGGATCGGAAGAAATTCTAGATTGAGAATCTAACGGTATAGTAGAATATCGCGAATAAACCCTCTGTAGTTTCACTAAATTGAGAATAGATCCCCTATAGTTCTATTTGTGAGAATGGACCCCCTGTAGTGGCCCCAGTGCAAATACACTCCCTTAAAAAAATCGACTCTTTTAAAAGTTTAAAAAAAACAATTGGGGTCTATCCTCACCAACATAAATATAGGGGCTCTATCAGCCTTCTCAAAAACCGTTTTCAATGATTGTAAGAGTAAAAAAGTTCACTCAGGGGTCTATTTGCATAAATAGAACGTCAGGGGGTCTATTCACAGTTTGGTGATAATGCAGGGGATCTATTCACAATTAACCCTAGTTTGTATTTTGATGTGATTGAAGATATGGATAATTAAGCAAGAAATATGATTAAGAGCAGTTGGAGGGGAGAATAATTATCATCCATAACTATAAGCTTGCATCAAGGATTGATTTATGTCTCTATCTCTTTGCTTAGTAACGGATGACTTACTAGCCACTAGGCATATATTCAGGATAGAGCTTCATGGTGTTTGTTTCGTGAGACTATAAATACATGAATTTAAACTACAAATACGGGGAGAAACTCTAGAACTTGAATGATTTGGTGTTAGCTCAACAAAATAAATAAATTATATATATATATATAGAGAAAAGGTGACCTACAATCCATTTGAGTGGATAAAGAATCTTGTCCTCCTAATTTCTCTCCACTGATTTTGCCGTGGGATCTGCGAAAAACATGAAGACCATTTTTGATATTTGTATATCTATTGAAAGCACAAATCTTAATACAAAATAAGTGGATAAAAGGTTAAGAGGACAAGGGTTGCTAGCCACTCTAGTGGATTGTGTGTGTGTATATATATTACTCTCATTAAAATAGTGATAAGCAATTAACAAGCTTATAATCCAATTTTGAAGTCAATAAATACCCCTAGCTAAGCAGTCATTTTACCTACTTAATTGGGATCAAACGTTGATCAAGATAATGAGATAAAGAAGGACATGGGTTGTAGAATCCAAGTGCAATGACTAGATTGGAGAAAGGCTTTCGGACTGGTAGTTGACTTAATGGAAGAGATATTCCTAATGAAAATTTGTCTAATTGATCTTAGGTCCCATTTGGCAAAGGGTTAAGAAAGAGAGATTAAGGAGAAGGATTAACGTAGTTAGCCCATCAGATAACCCGAATGACTAAATTATTAACCCGTTAAATAAGTTTTACTTTAGCCTCTTTGATCATTTTTATTGTTTAGGAATAATGAGGATTTTGACTATTTTTTAATAATAGAGAAGTTAACTCGTAATCCTTCTAAATAGGGGTATTAGTAAACCTATCGTTTTGAAGGATTAACTCATTTTAATACCTCTAGAAGGGTGAGCTTAACCATTCTACATTTTTTAAATTTGATAAACTATAGAGGATTAACTCATTTTAACTATTGTATAGATTTTTTGTGTTTGGAAGATTAAGAAGAGGTTAAGTCTCCTTAACCGCTTACTTAACCCGTTGCCAAGCGGTAAAGTTTTAGAAAAACAATCATGATATTGTATTGCACGCATGCAAGTGATGAACATGAAGTAAATACTCAAAAAAGAATGGGGTCCTCACTCAAGTGATGCATGCATGCTATTGTTAGATGTCCACAGTGCAAAATATGGATATCTATTATTTGTCTGCCTCAGTGGCGTGCATCGGTTGGCACATTGATCCACATGTGGGAAAATAGTTGTGCCCTAATACAAGTTGTGCTCCGCTATTTGACATATTTCTATGTATGCATGGTTGATATAGGTTCCGTCCATTAAATTAGTATGGGCATATTTCAGATCTAACACGTGCAAAATTGATCCCATGGAAGATGATACTAAATGAAAGGGATACATCCGTAGATTGCAATTACATGACAAAAATCATGTAGTTGCAATTCATGGCTGTCTGAACACTCTTCAATTTGAACAAGGCCGCAACTCCTCCGTGTTTAGCTTATTTTACTTTTGCACCAACATCCAATCGAACGGATAAGTGTGCTAATTTTAAATTTTAGAATAGTTGCAACAACATGAGTCTCCAACTACTTCTAACCAAAGGCGAGCTCGCCTTACGCGATATGAATTTTATTGTGTATTCGCATTCAATAGTATAAATCCATGCGCGTCATTATCCCTGTGCACACGTATGGCTAAATGTCCTGTTTGCAACTGATTGGCTTGAATAACATAAAAGGATGGAATTATTTCCATTTATACTGCCAAAATTGCCAACAATACATGATTGGCAATACATGATTAGACAGTAATTTGCTAAGAAAGAGAGGTGAGAGTGGGATACAATGAGAAAAAGGCAAAAGAAAGGTACCAAAATTTATCAAAATTGCAATCTTTAAAAATGGGGGAGAAAATTGTATAGAAAAAGGCACCATGACTTCAAAGGGAAGCTGGCTTGGTCAAATGTTCCTTCAAAGCTCTTTCTGTCAAACTCCAGCTTCTCTACTGAGAAAAACTCCAAAGGGATCACGTGAAAGCTTTTTGTGAGTCACAATCTTAGCATCCAAAAGCTTCATGTACTCCTCCCTATTGCCATTTAAAAAAAAAAAAAAAAAAGGAGGGTAGCAATCTTACCCTGCCTTTCTGCATCAAAACAGGGCTCTCTTTGTAGCATCTTCATGGCTCACCTCATCCCCCCTCTCTCTTTATTTCACTGTCTTTTTCCTGTTTACTTTATTTCTTTTCTTTTTTCCTAGTCTAAGAGTAGAAATGTTAAATACAACATTTTGGATGTTTCTTCATAGTTCAAAAAGCGACAGTGAAAATGCTAATGAATGGTAAGAGGGGAAAAAGATACTACATCTTAGTTAAGTTAAAGAACTACGTTACTAACCATGCATTTTTTTTTATTATACTGTGATCATGTTTCTGTACCTTTGATTATCACATGTGACATCAACATAGAACATATGGAATTTATTTATTTATTTCATTTCTTTTATTTTCCTTTGTTAGAGACAGTTTGAAATTTCATTGATAACATACCGCAAAAATTTCAAGAAATTAATATGAAAATTAAGATTTAAGTATACATGAAAACTACAAGTTTGAAAATAGTACTTGTCAGGGTTACCAATCAACTGGAGATACCATCAAAATCAGATGCAATTCCTTTATAACATCTATGACAATACATTGCTTGTGAGAAATGATAGGGATTGTAGACGTCCAGATGAAGAGAAGGAAACTTTCAAAGGGCATTGGAGGAATTATAATAAAGGCGAGAAACGTGTGGATGTTTGATGATAAATTTGCTCGGTGCTCCACTTGACTTGTTTTTCTAGCTCTATAGGGATTATCCCGTAGCTCTTATAAGAACAACAACAATATCGACAGCATTGACGATGGTGGTGGATGCAACATGCTTGAGAAAATGACATCAGATTCATACATGTTCCAAAATTGCGAGCAACAAATCTATTGTAAATACAGAGTCTACCTCTAAGTCATAGGCTCCTGTGCACTGCACATAGCCCTGCTCTATATTTTTTTTGGCTCCTTTGGAGCTTCACTAGAGTCTTTGATCAGTTCTGTAGCATGATAGTCACTATTTTGTACCCTTCTCCCCAACATTAAATCATGTCACCAGTAAAGAGAGAAGGAAACTAGATCGCCACATTGAGGATCCAATAGAGTTGATAGCAACAACTCCAATGCCTCTAGCCCACCAACCAGCCAAATATTTGCGTCGACAAATGACCAAAGCTTGTTTGGTTCGCTGCAGTTGTAATTATACGCACCTACCGGTCGCGTGCTTTGACATGTAGTTGCAATGACAATTAACGATGGATTCAATTTTCAAATTTTACAACTTGCAATTGCAGTTACAGTTGACGCTGTGTGCTTTAGGATATTAAGATCTTTCCGCTCTGTGTTGAGTACTGCAATTGAAGTTACAATTTAGAGCTCTTTAGGCCCTCGAAAGACTTCAACTGCCAATTGAAAGTTTTTTTTTTACAATGGAAACTACCATTGCACTTACTAACCGCGGTGTAAATAGCAAATTGCATACAACTGTAATTGCGACCCCCGGACCTACAACTACTAAACATCCTCCAAGCTTTGAAGTTGACTATCATTGCCAGGAGGGGAATAATTATGCTTTTGCTTGTGATCTGCTGGCTATCTCTTCCCCTTAGCTGTGAAATAGGTATCTTAGATTTGGCTGTTGGTCATGTGATCAAACACTAGTAGTACTTTATTTTCTCTTGAGATTGATACAGGAGGGGCCTCCACCATTGCTTAACAGTACTGGCACCAGATTGAAAAGCAACGAGGGATGATAATACGTATCAACAGTTTGGCCTAACGCGGGTTGGCTCGTGCAGGATTTATTCCGGCGACGGTGTTGTAGGTGAGTGAAAGAATAGCTTGCACTGAGCGAGAACTGGCTGAACTTTTCTACTGGGGACACTGATGCTCAGACAACAAGTCCATAACTAGGATTAATTGCAGGTATATCTCATACGCTCGTTTCCCCGTACGTACTTTTGACCCTATAATCCCAAACGTCAATGTGCTGCTAAGAGATCCTGTAATAGTTCGTTGCAGAAGCATCTCCTATTCCCTCACTGAACCCAACCTCCCTCCCCCAATACACGTTAGATACCGAAAAGATAACTCATTTTGGATGCTAGAGAGTCTAAGTGCTAATAATAAAGTTTTCTGGGTGATAAATCGACGACCCATACCATGTTTAGAAATCACAAGTGAACAAGAAAGCAAGTAGGATATATATGTACGACGATAATTGAAACCTAATCTCTGAAACTTGCCAAGCACTAAGGAAGCCGAGCACTTTATTAGTACAAGAAAAATACTTCAATCAGGAGCAGACATGATCAATGCCCTGTAGACTTGTGATCTAAGCTAAAGACCAAAGCAAAATGGTGTCGCCCAACCACCAAAAGGGGCAAAATACATCAAAAGACTTGGTCCCTCAAATTGCCCTCGAACAACTCAACTACTATTACTAGGTCCAAGCCACTGAAATAGACAAATATCCCATCCAAGTACTCTTTCATATTTTTCTTCATCCTACTGCATGATGCTTGAAGAACCTAATGTCAACTCAATCTCAACTATCTTTACAGTAGGAATATCACATGGGAGGAGAAAATTATACCTCTGATTGATGGATTCCTCACCAAACAAGAAGCAGTTTGAGGGTTGGTAATGGTACCCCCAAACACTAACGCAATAAAATAAAACAAAGCAAAACAAAACAAAAAATAATAGTGTGGTTAATTGCGGGTAGACCCCATGTATTATCGCTGAATTCCAGATAGACCTCATGATTCTTAAACTCTTGGCTGTTTAGCGTAAAGATAAGGCTCCATAAACTAAAACATACGAGCTTCGTACTGCTTGCATGAGGATCCTTGCATATCAATCAACCAACCGAGTTGAGCCAGAATCCACCTGCAGCGATCGGAGTATAGGGGTGCATACGCAATTTGGCGATAGTACAGGGGGCCTGCTAACAATTAACCAAAACTAATTTGAAGAGTAATAAAGTAACACATCAGCAAGTTGGAAATGCTGGATTATCTCTTGCAGGTTGCCAGGGGAGGTGGAAATTATGCTGCCTCAAAAAGGAAGATGGCTCCTACCAATTATTGGCTACCCTTGCAGCTTTAAAGGCATTTCCTTTCTTCAAGTGGGCCAACAGCAGTGATCAGATTTCAATGCTGGGCCTTAATTTCAGCACACAAACATTGTGTTAACTGACAAAAGAGAGAACCAACAATCCCACCACTAGCATCTTCTAGCTATAGTAATGATTGAGAATGGAGATTAATATCTGAACCCATGAGAAATCTACGCTGAAGTGTATCTGAAGATTTGAGAAGTTGCATGATGTATGTGTGTCCAAATTATTTCATAGCAATCATTTAGTGCCAAAACGAAGCCGAATGCACAATCACGACCAAAGAGAAGGTAAACAGAAACATAATCAGAAAACAATCAAAATTTCTCATTCTACCATCACCAGCCATAATACCTTAAACAGGATACTGTTTATTCTTACCGCAGTTTTGGTATTTAGCTAACAATTAAAGTGATATTGTAACTATGATTTATCAAAATTATCGGGTTTTATTTAATTTTATGTACTAAGAAGTCTTGTGTATTATACTTAAGACATGATCGGCATCAGACAGTGTACCTTAATTTTACTATCTGCCACGAACTCAAGTATGTTATGCGGTGCTTGGAGCATAAACAACAGCATAGCACCACACAGATACCTGAGTAGCTCATGGATAACTTAAAGCCAAACCTTATAAGGTCTTTTGATACATGCCATAGACCTTAGGTATATCGATTAATGTTTCCACTACCTGAATTCAGTACAGATGCTACAGCCAGACTAAAGTATAAATAATCATTAAGATGCCGATAGCTCCATGTCATTGTCCGTCAATAAAAGCTCCCAAGAAAGTTTCACAGAAGGACGTAAGATGATGATCATCTCATGCAACCGTTCAAGATCTCGACGCTCATCACATGGGACTCTACATTTCAAACATTAAACTAGTGAATGAGACTAAACCTGTGAGTTTGTGCATTGGTGAATTAGATTCTCTGTGAAATGACTAGAGTTCTACCCAATGTGATCAGTAGTTCAGCAGTACCCCCAACAGAGTAGATAATGATATAACATCCAAGAGCCCAAATCTAGCTGGGCAAACCTAAGAAGGAATCAGACGTCATAACTTCTTTCTGTCAATTTTGTTACTTTAGGGGAAAGAATTCTGTGGCCACAGTCCTACATTTGACCCTCAAGAAATAGTATGGTCAGAACAGTGCTAGGAGCTCAACACTAGTAACATGATGAGATGCTACAGGCGAGGCCAACCTCAAGACAACTGCTATATTAATACCTCTTGCAGCATCTAATGCCATTTCCTTGTTTATTCAAAAGACCAGCACATGCAGAAAAGACAGAGTCCTTCACTAGGACAAGGGGAACGCCTTTTCAAATTGGTTCAAAATTGGAGGGCGACAACTAAAGGAGGACTCCATGAGAACAATGTGGGCATCCCTGATTAGCAAGGTTAAAATCAGAACAGCATAATTTGACCATGAGGACAAGGGGAAAGCTTTTTCAAATTGGTTACTCAGAGCAGCATAATTTGACTGTGAGGAGAAAATAATGCAGCATCCAGCTATATCTCACAGAATCTATTGCTAATTGGAGAAGAATAACTCAGTGTCAATTAGCTAGTAGACAAGAAGCAAGTGATTTTGATTCTCATGTTTCAATCCAACTTGGCTGGTTTAAATATATGAGAAAATACAGGAGGAAGAAAGAAACAAAGAGTATGCCGAAACTTAAAGAAAATGGTTTAGTTTTTTGTTATCTCATGGTGTGAAAGAGTAAAAGATAATGCTTCCGATGGGCAGATGCCAGTCACATGGGAAGGAGAATGATTAATAACAGTTTGGCAGAAAAAAACAGAAAGTAGGAATTGTGGCTCACAACCTAGAACAAGAGGATAAGGGATGCATGAAGAATCCAGTGAACAGTCGACAGTAGATAAGGTATGGGGAGAGTAAAGCAGGGTTAGTCACTGGAGAACTACTAGTAAAATAAAAAAAAGAATATTGGAGCCAAATATAATTCATTTCATCCCTGAAAACAATTCATCAGCAGAATAAATATACTGTCATTTATCCACAGGAAAGAAAATGATTTGGCAAAATAAATATGGTTTTATTTGGAGCATTGTTAAAGTGCAAATCACCATCAAAATAACAAACAAGGCATAGTAGTATACCAATATTATTCTATATGGCTTCACTTTTTTGAACCCCTAAATTGTTCTCCATAATAGTAAGCACTTCCAACCATCAAAGCAACTGTCGCACCCTGAACTACCACACGAGCCCTCATTAGCTTCTGGCCCAACTGAGAGTTTCCTTGTCTGAAACTGATCAGCCCAGCCGTAAGCACACCGGCTGTGATCAGTGCACCTGAGAGAAACATCAAAAGGCTAGTAATCATTAATGCCGCCTAGAAACTAATTTCTTTAAACTTGATCGAGCTCTAATTTACCAAGAAAAATAACTGCAGGCATCTCAAGGCAAAAGGGGGGGAAACTTAACCATTTAACATTTGATCTGGCTTAACTTCATCAAGGTAAAGAACACTAGGGATCTATAGCGAAAGAAAAAACAAACTCTAATGTACAATAATGAAAAGCACTAAGCTAGCAATAGATTATTGGTGGCATTTATCGATAACAGCGGCTGTTTTATTTGTAAACTGATCTCAAGCTGTTAAAATATATGGAATGGCTTTCTGAGGTGATACTGGTACATCAAAGAACCTTGACCATAAAATTATCCATTGAAGTTGAAGAAGCTACATATTAACATTACAAAAGAATGCATGTGCACTGTCAAGATAACTGGATCTTAGACATGGCTAGGTCTTGAAACATTAGTTACTAGGTTGCAAGCTGTAGAGAAATAGAAAAAGGCAAAGTTTATTACTCATCTAACATTAACCTCTCTTACATAGAGAATAGGAGGATATTACAAAATATGTATGAGATAAAATCATATCTAATCACATCTGACAATATCTCATAATATCTACTAGATCTAAATACCAATAATATCCAACACTCCTCCTTAATCTGAAGCATATATACTATATATATCCAGCTTGTTACAAATGGGAATAAAACAACTAGTTGCAAGGGCTTTGGTAATATCATCTTTACTCGGAATACTCGAAGACGCCAACAATCAGTAAAGTTTAGTCACATGCAAAAGAAACCCTAGGAGGGTAAGCCAGTAGAAATCCCAAACGGGTAAGCTAGTAGTAAGCTTAAGTGTGTTGCTAGTAGAAAGCAGAAACCCTAGGTGGGTCAGCCGAAAGAAACAATGCCGGAATAAAACACTTTTGCATCCAATCGATGAAAGAAGGCGATAATGTTCATAATGAAATGTACCTACGGTTTAATGTTGTTGGTGAACAATGCCCGATGAACAGGAACAAAAAATTTCTTTTAGTCTAGCTTTTTTTTTGAGGTTAGGGCTTTTGATCTTGGAGTCGAATGATGTAGAAGCCAAAGATATTGTTGAATCCAAAGCTGAACTTATTGTCAAAGCCAAAGATGTGGAAGAAGCCGTCGAGGGGAGCATGAAGAAAGCCACGCAAAACCCCCTCGATGGCCCCGAGATCTAGGAAGATGGCGAAGTTCTCTAGGATCAAGTAGGCTCTGATACCATGTAGAGAAATAGAAACATCTAATCTTAGCCACTCTTAAATAGAGATTAGAAGGGTATCACAAAATAGGTATGAGATAAAATCATATCTAATCACATCCCACAAAATCTCAACAATATCTCATGATATCTATTAGATCTAAATACCAATAATATCCAACACAGGCTTGTATGTAAACCAATCTTTGTGCTCCTTGTGACCACTCAGATTGAGGATGACCAACTTTTAAAGGCAAATAATGAATAGAATGGGTATGTTCTATTTCTCAGTTTCAACTGATAACCCCTTGAGACCAGGTGCTTTAATGCCAAGAATGTATGTGTATGATAAGGTTTTAGGAACTATGATGATCAGCGACAACAGATTGATATTCCCTATACAGCACCATTTTAATGACAATATGGGAAAAAGACAAAAACTAGTACGTGACAACATTTACTAAGAGTGTGCTGCAGCTGCTACTCAAAATGTGATAGAAAGAACGTGCAGAAATAAGGCAAAAACTGCCTCAGCTGTGGCTTTAGATAGATATTACCAGACAAGTTAAGGCACAAAACCAGTAAGAAAGAATCAAAGACTGAAATTTCAAGATAATGTCACCAGAAAACTCAACTTTTATTCAATTTCACCACAAATGACCTTCTTTCAGGTTGTATGAACAGTACAGGCATATTATGACTTCCAACTCAAGACTTAATCTCCAGACATGAAAATGAAAGCACTGAATAGTAAATTATGAGAGATGGAATCAGTTTACTGCAATCTATTTTTTTTTTCTTCTGCAAATAAAACATAAACTTAAAACTGAACGATAGAAAAATCAAATATGATCCCTAACTCAAAGGAAACTCCTGTTCCTCACTCTCTTTGAAGATTTCAACTTACCCAGATACCTAACTCGGCATCATTTTCAACAAAATTTGCAAAAAGGCACAGTTTAATAAACAACTTAGTCGCGTTTATTTGAATTGCTTCATTTTATTTTTCTTCTAACATAGTTTGTCCTTGAACTTTGTCTTGCTGCCTAATCTGGACACAACTTGCAGAGGAGAAGGCCAAGATGCAGGTTGGAAGGCTATGATTCATGTGCATGAAGTGCAAACAAAACCTAGGATGTTTAAATGCCCATGATTCAGCTCTCTAAAGCTGAACTCAGTAGTTAAAGCATGACTCTGTATTGAGAAGAACACGGATAGCAGACACAGGAACAATGATACATATTGCCCCCAAAAAGACTTTGCAAACCATACTGTCAATGTGTACCCACATCAGTTATATGTTTCTGATTAAACTGTGTGCAGATCTCCTCTATTGGCAATCAACTTCTTTGAATTGTGATTAATAAAGAAATTATCATCTTGTGTGTCTTCCTCACTTTATCGTGCTTGCTGCGCTTTTGTTTCATTAGAATTAAGAGTCACCTCAATAACCGCAAACCTTCTGTAAAGTGAACCCTTTTTATCGAGCAAGCATTGAAATATCCACTCTCCAAAAGTATAACAGGATACCATAAACTTAGCCTTGAGGGTCTTAGAAATTGTTGGAACCATTGCTAGGTTTTATAATTGATGACACACCAGCTTCAGATCCCAGTATATTGAAGCTGTCGAAAGTAATAAGTATAAGCCTGCTAAGCAACCTACTGCCTCCTCTATAGAACAGCCTCAACTAGATGCCATCAGTATGTAATGCATTTGTCCTTGTATCAGACAGCAATAACACAATTATTCTCCTAAATAGATACCTTGTACCTTAAGGCCTTAAACAACAGACCTGTCAGGCATCCATAATGCCTCATGTTTTGCTTCAATTCAGGCAAGTGAAGATGATGTCTCTGTTAGTAAACTTGATGAAGATGATTAGAGTCCAAGATCCTCCTCATTTCCGTCCACGAAGATAACCTCCCCCCACCCCACCCCTTCTCCCAAACCCCTTCCTTTTTTAATTCCTTTTTTCAGTTATCTATACCCTTTGCCCCTCGGATGATTCTACTGAAGAAACCATCTGAAGGCTATTCACAACCGAATAGGCTCTCTATAAATTTCCCTCCTTCCGCTCCCTTCCTCGCTCATTTTAACAATTACCAGAAGAAAAAAAAAGAAAACAAAAAAAAGAAGGCCCTGAAACGACATTTAAAAACAATGAAGATACAAAGAAAAAGGAAGCAGGAACAAAGAACCTTGGCCATTACAACAGAATACCATAGACCTAGGCTTAGATTTTAAAGAGCCATAACAGTCAGGAATTAGGGAAGTCTAAATCTACCATAAATCTGTTTACTTTCGATGAATAGGGGAGTAACAAGGAGGGGAACAAGAAGGACTAGCAGTAGCATTTGATGACTTTTGATGAAGAGGGCTCTATTCAATATATATACAGAAAAGGAGGAAAATGATTAAAAAATAGTGACCAGATTATGGCCTTAAAAAGATTGTTACTTGCATTCCCTGCTATGCAGGACAGTAAACCAGTGAGAAAGAACAAGGGGAAAGATTTAGTAATAAAGGGTGTCAAACTGTAGTACACAGATAAGGCAAATGTTAAAAACCTTAGTACAGATAAATGGAAGAAACATGCATGACTACAGAAATTAGTACATAGATAAGGCAAATGTTAAATATTTAGAATACATCAGAATTGAGTTTACAAGAATAAATGTTCACCTCAGATATGAAATATTTTCAAGTTATCCAAGTTAATAGTAACAAGAACCACCAATTTATTTTATTCAGAAATTGGACGAATTATATAAAAGCCATAGATGTATAAATCAAATAGAATTGCAGACCCACTACCCATACATTCGACTTTTAACTTTCTACTCTCAGGGTTCATCTATGATGTCTTTGATACATCTGAATATGTCGAGTATCCAACACATATCTGTCTAGTGTTGGAGAGTCCAAGTACTGAATACATAGTGTGTTGGGCAGGCGAGCCATCAACCAATGACCTATCTGATATAGTTATGTCTCCTTCTTGAAAGTATTGGTGCTACAAACTAAATACAGAGAGAAAGTATAGAAAAATTAAAGAAGATGGCAATCTAACTACGGTAATAAATCAGATAAGATCCTGACTTACGAAGATATGTAGCAACTACCAAGTTAAGTGTTGCAATGATCTATAAACAGACATTTGCAAGAGATTTAGCACAGTGCATCTTGCACCCTAACCAACCAAGCAGAAGCTTGTGGCTTAGCCTTATGTTTTGCATTGAGATCAAGGCATGTTGAAAGGTCTTTGAAATGTGAAATTCGTCATATCCCTTTGCCAAATGCAGAACTTGCGGAATCAATATTTAAAAGCTCATGGAATCCTGCTCCAGCTTGTACATTCTCCAATGATACCTAGTCCAACTTGATGATAAAAGGGTGATAGGGATCAAGAAAGTTTTAAGTTAATTCACAAAGACATCAGAGAGCTTCACGGTTAGATTTGTTCTCATTTAGACAAGGTGTTAAAAATATTACGCCATTAGACTTCTTATTATATAGGTCTGATGCATTTAAATATGTCTATATTGATGTTGACTATTTAAGCAATGCTTCAAAAATCGGGTTTCGTTCTTTATGCAAGTAGAAGTAGGTCATCTCTACCTATGTATGTGATCAAGTGTTTGAACTGTTTAAGAAAATTTAGAAACCCAGCGATAATTGTCCTTTTGTGCAAGTAGACCCTGCCAGGTGTTTATTGATAAAGGATTCATGTATGTTCTGAATTTATGAACTAGACAATTTTTCTTCTTTGACACTGAATGTTATGGATGTGCAATAGTTCAACCAGAATGCATGAAATCTTCCACATTCCATTTTCCTTTGTCTCTATTTGCTTTCCCCCCTTAAACCTCTAAGTCTCCCAACATTGATCTCCTTCTGCGGCTCGTGCCAAACCTTCTAGCCAAAAGGAAAACTCTAAATGGAACACTTACAGCCCAATAAAGCCCCTGCCAAAATCCAACAACAACATTAACCGGCTCCAGCTTATGCTTTGCCCTGGCAGAAACCCAAACATCCCCTTTCTGTGCTATACCTCCAGAAACCAATAAAACAAACCCTTTTACCGCATTGTTGTAAAAAATAGTCTAGATGGGTGCCTAAGTGACCTAAATATGGAGCTTTGGCTAAGCAGCTCTCTAGAAGTCCAGGTGGTTGCTTAAGCGGTTATAGGTGTTAGGAACTTCCTAGCACACCTGGAACCTAGCACTTTTTAAACATTGTCTGCTGAGCCATCATACCATTGCCCATTTGTGAGCGTAAAGGAATACGGGACTCCATATTTACCTTCTTTTTCTTTTATTTCCTTTTTTTGGTTTTGTGTGCACGCGTGTGTATGTTGGTGGGGGGGGGGGTGTTTTTTCGTGC
>JBAKGM010000233.1:29476991-29495756 GCA_037177215.1 Asparagus racemosus
GACTTCATACATTCAGATGTATGTTATCCTTTAAATGTTAAAGCAAGAGTTGGATATTCATATTTTATAACATTCATATATGATACATTTATATATTGATATATTTATGCATTGCATCATAAAGTAGAATGTTTTTGAATATTAAAAAAATATAAACTAAAGTTAAAAAGGGACTTCATAAAAGGATCAAAGTCATCCAATTTGATCGAGGTGGGAAGTTTCTATTCTTAGGAGTTTAAGAGATTTATAAATAAAATAAAATTATTAGTACTTGACACCTCCCAATTCACCACAATTAATAATTTGTCTGAAAGATGAAACTAAACCTTATGCGATATGGTTAGATTTACGCTAGCATTTACTTGTTCCTACTTTCTTACGGGTTGTGCATTGGAAACTGTAAATTATTTATTATGTAGAATTCCAACCAAATCTTTTTCTTTCACTCCATATTAGTTGTGGATATGAAGAAAATTAAGTGTACGACATTTATAGATTTGGGGTTGTCACATTCTTGTCAAAGAACAAAATATGAACAAATTGGAATCTATAATGAATAATAGCATATTGGTAGATTACCCTAAAGAAACTACTAGGTGTTATATTAATAATTCAAGTGTAGTTTTCAAATAATAATTGCTATTAGAAATATGCTTTTTTATGATATCAAATTGTTGATCAATGATCTATATGACTCTAAAAGAAAAGTTATTTTCTTCAGTGGGAGAGTTATCCGATTCAATAGAAGAAACTCCAAAATACAGTTGGAGTTTCTATGAATTCAGTGGGAGCTTCAAGTAATAAAGTAAATGGAGATTTACTTACTAAATTTATTGTTGAATACAGTGATTACAAGTAGGAGATAAAATAGGATTTTTCATCCACCAGTATAGTACGATAACCTTGTTAAAAAAAATTTGATGGAAAGTAGCAAGGAGAATAAAAATCCTGAAACTTATATAAAGGTCATGTTAGACATGATTTCTTGTAAGTAAGTTAATGTAATATTTGATGACAAACGGTTATTAATTTTGAAGAAAACTTTTCTCCAATTGTAATACTATAGTTCATAAGGATCCATTTAGCCATTTCAGCATGTTATGAAGATAAGATATTGATAAATAAATTTCAAAATAACCTTCTTGAATGGATATCTTAAAGAACATATTTACATATAGAGATTATAAAATCAAGTATGTAAAATTTAAGAAGATAAGATTGATTAATTGAATCAATTAAGTTATGAACTTAATCAAGCTTTAGATAATTGAAACATTCATCTTAATGAAATGGTTAAGGAAATTGATTTTGATCAAATCCTTAAAAAGCAATCTTATGCGTATAAGAAACAATAAAATAATTCTATTATATTCCTAGTGTTGCATGTTGATGGCATATTACTCATTAAGAATTATATTTTAATGTCATGATTAAAAGTATGGCTTTCTGATAATTTCTTTTTGAAGGATTTTCTTTAGACATTCTATATCTTGGATCTCAAACTCTATATAGATAGAGAAATAGATATATAGGATTGTCACAATATACTTATATGGATAAGATCCATAGAAGGTTCAACTTACAAGATTTTAAAAAAGGAATGGTTCCTATAAGACATAAATACTCACTCTTTAAGAAAATGTGTCCCAAAGAAAATTGAGCATTTTAGAAACAATTGATCTTGTAAGTAGCTTCCAATCCAATTCTAATAATAAAAGTCTATTTTGGATTATGTTTATATCATCAATAACAATAGCAGAATATGTAGTGTCATCTGAAACCAGTAAAGAAGGGAAAAGCTTAGAGAGAAATATTATCTTATTAAAGGTTAATAAGAAGAAATATGTGATGGTTTAAAAGATGGCTAAATAGATAACATTTAATGTCCTTTTATAGACTATTATTATAAAATATTTTTGACATATAGGAGTTTGGATTATATCTTATTGGATGTTAGGGCAAGTGGAAGATTGCTAGAATAATATAATATGCCCTTGAACATCTAATAAAAATTATGTAATATTATTCTAATGTTAGTAGATTTAATTATTGCACATATAATTTGGGTATTATTTATATAATTGTTATATATCCTCAGAAATTATTTTGTTAGATCATGCACTGTGATGTGTCATTTGCTTTGAGATGTGATCTAACTTAGAGATTTCTTAAACTTGTGCTTAACCTATAACTAGTAAATGATAACTTCGTTATAACAAGTTATAATGCATGACACCGACATGTGAGATGTAGTGGCGGGTCTCAACCACCGAGAATGGGGATTTCCTGGGTGTATGTCATAAGCACGCATTGTGCTGTGTGTAGTACTAGACCGTGTTTGAATTATCTAGGACGAGTCACTTAAGAGATAGAGAATTTAAATTGTTACATAGTCCCTTTGACTTGATGATATTATCATTTCCGATTTGATAATTTAGTATACTTTGATATAATAGTTAAGCTTGTTTAGCAAGCGCTACACAACCTGAAATGTTGGGTAGTTAAATTTTATTTAAGAAAATGGTGGATATCTAGATACGATTTAGTATGCTCATTATGATGAGTTAATTTATTATGCATTCCCATGAAGTTATTAAATTCCTGCTGGCAGGTAGTTTTTTAAAATATTTTTCAAAATTTATTTTCTTATAAAAATAAAATATTTTGATGTTTCAAAATGATTTTTATTTATGTTCATAGGAATTATAATTTAGGCATGAGCAAATAGTTGAATTGTCCAGCTCAAAAGAGTTGCCGAAAATAAATGATACTGGAGGGGACTGGATGTAACATATTATTTATGAATAATTAATCCCATATTATGGAAGAGCTTTTATGAATAGTTGGTCGGATAGGAATTTGATTGTTAAATTAAAATTATTAATTAGATTAATAATTGGTTCTCGATATGGGACCCAATTAGTCTCACTAATGTCATTTGAAGAGGTATACATGCAATACAATTCTATTTCTATCTTTAATTATTTTGGAAAGAGTATTCTATCTTTAAATGTTATGGAAAGAATATTCTATCTCTAATTGTTATGGAAATGAGTTTTGAACAATTGAGAATTATTTTTAAGTTAAAATCTATAAGGCAAGTCTAATCCTATATATAGGGTTCACATGTAGCCTTATAAGAATAGGGAATAACAGAAAAGAAATGGAAATTTGAGAACCTATCTCTCAGTATTTCTTCTCTTTGGTGACATGCAGATTTTAATTGGAGGCTTTTGCTCTTAAGGAAGCTATTTTGGGTTGATCTTGGAACAGATTATTAAAGAAATTCAGACAGCGTTTTAGGTAATCTTCTATTTTTGATTAATTTTGATTAATGGTCATGATATGCATATTCCGTCTAGTTGTATGTCATGTTTCCAACATAAACTAGATAGGATATATGTCTAGGTTTCATAAAAAGATGTATATCTAGGTTTCATAAAGAAAAAAATATCTCACATGCACATTTAACAATTTATGAATAATAAAAAATACCATGACTGTGTAAAGGTTTGATAATAGAGGATTGCCATTTATTTCTCTAATTTTTAAGTGTTTTTCTTAAATACGATATTTTGTGGGGGTTAACTATTGTAAATGTCTTGGGCATACTTCACATGCACAAACCATGTTGTCTATTATTTTTCTCATTTAATTCTGCACTAGGACAATTCCCATGCTAATCATCATAAACTGGAATCTTGGGCAAATTATACACGCATCATTTATCCTATTTTTTCTTGCAATAGATTTGTTGTCCTATAGTTTATTTGCAATTTAGGTAACATATTTTACTTGACATTGCATATTTTTTAATAAAATCATACGAGACAGAAACTTAACGTGAAAAGTATATGAACTTAGCTTGTTTTAACTTAGTTGATATTATATTAATGTTGAATTATGTGAATGATTTTGCAGTAGAAGAGCTTTAGAAGTTTGATATTGTATTAATCATGATGGCGTATATATTCAGCCTCATTTCCGATTACCTGATTTTAATAGAATAAAAGGATTGTGCGAGACATAGAGTTCGTAGCATAGCCCTATTTCTATCCATAGGGGAAGTGTCTTAATCGGGGACAAGATCTAATAGATGTTTATGTTAATTCCTTATGTATTTTGTAGTCTTAGTTGCATTTTATGTAGACAATGATATTGGATATGGTGGGTATGTGTTATTAATTTTACATCCTTGTGTATTTTGTGGTGTTGAATGTATTTGTGGTCTTGGTTAAATTTTATTTGCACAAAGATATTAGATATGGTGGGTATCTGATGTTGATTCCTTGTGTATTTTTGTGGTCTTGATTGTATTTTAAAAGTACAGCAGGTTATTCAAAAGTATGCCATGTTATTCTACAAGTATAACATGTTATTATAAAAGTATAGTAGGTTATTATGAAAGTATAGCAATTTTTATGAAAATATAGTAGGTTATTCCAAAGTATAGCATGTTATTCTAAAAATATAGCTTGCTATCCTGAAAGTATAGCATGTTATCTTAAAAGTATAGCATGTTATTCTGAAAGTATAACGTGTTATCCTGAAAGTATCACATGTTATCATGAAATTATAGCGTGTTATTATGAAAGTATACCATATTATCTTAAAAGTATATCTTGTTATCCTGAAAGTATAACATATTACTATAAAAGTATAGCGCGTTATTATAGAAGTATAGTATATTATTATAAAAGTATAGCATGTTATCCTGAAAGTATAGTTTGTTATCCTCAAAGTATAGTGTATTATTATGAAAGCACAGCGTGTTTTCATGAAACTTGCTATACTTTTAGAATAACCTGCTATACTTTCTTAATAACATGATATATTATCATAATAACATAATAACATACTATATCTTCATAATATCTTGCTATACTTTCATAATATCATGCTATACTTTTATAATAACCTACTATACTTTCTTAATGACATACTACGTTTTCATAATAGCCCGCTATACGTTCATAATAATATGCTATACTTTATAATAACCTACTATACTTTCTTAATAACATGCTACATTTTCATAATAGCTTGCTATACTTTCATAATAACCTGTTATAATTTTATAATATCATGTTATACTTTCATAATACCTTGCTATACTTTCTTAATAACATACTATGTTTTCATAATAGGCTGCTATACTTTTATAACAACCTGCTACATTTTCTAGGATAAACAGTTTTAGCGTTAAGTGGGTGTGTTACCTAACAAGAGGGCACCGTTAAGTTATAAAATGAATTATAACGAGTTATATAACGGATTTTTTAAATACTACATGCTATGCTATCAGAATAAGCTGTTGAATAATAATATCATGCTATAGTTTCATAATAACACAAAATACAACAAAGATCCAACATCCAGCATCCAAGAACAGCAAAATACATCCAACATTCAACAACAACAACAACAACAACAACAACAATCAAGCCTTTATCCCAAATGTTTGGGGTCTTCTACATGAATTCTATGCTTCCATTCCACTCTGTTGTGGGTCATCTCCTCCATTAAGTTAGCCCTAATCATATCTTTCTTAATTACATCTAACCATAAAATACATCCAACACTCAAGACCACAAAAAATACATACCCACCATAAATACAACCAACAACCAAGACCACCATAAAATACATCCAACATCCAAGACCACAAAATACCAAATACACAAGGATGTAAAATAAACATCAATTGGATTTTGCCCCTGATTCAGACACTCTCCTTAATTTTTCTCTTTCCCCTTCTAGTCCTACACTTCTCATCATCCTCAATTTCCACCTTTATTTGGAAAAAAGCACATATTTATAAATAGTCTGACGATCGCTTCTATGAAACATTGTATCTGTAACAGCTCCTCCCATCGGAAGCTCATGATCCGCCATATATCCTCAATACCAAAGTTGATCCACTTTCCTCCAATTTTAAAGGAACTTTTTTTCAATGTTAAAACTTTCAACAAACAATAAATCAAAATTGGCTGGATTGGAATATTAGAATTATCAAGAAATTCATAGAACGGTATCTCGTAAGGCCTCCCGATGATCATCTGACAATTTAGAATAAATGTGCTTGTGAACTAGGTCCTAGAAATAGACCAAATTTGATGCAAGTCCTACTTATTGCATAATTATAGCTTCACTGCAAAACACAGTAAAGCATAATCTAACTTTAGTATTATATTAATGGATCAATGGAAGTTAAAAACAAGCTAAGCAAAAAATACAATAAGTATCGCACAAAGAAGAATAAAATGAAAATGTTATTAACACCCATGCAAATAAAAATCTGTTAAAATCTATGCTAATAATAACAAGAACATTTGAAACCATAACCTACATTTGAGACAAGACTAAGCATAACACATGACATAATAATTTACATTAAGTATTCTATTTTTTATTCAAACTAGTACTCCGCTGCACACGATGCTATTTTTTGTTCAAACTAGTACTCCGCTACATGCAGTGCGTGCATGACACAATACGCAATTGTGCGCAATAAAAAAAAAGACTATAGACTTTAAATAATCTTTCATAATATAAACCTAATAATTTTTTTAAAAATGCTATAGCATACATTTTATGTTCAATAGGATTGCGTTCATGTGCCAAATTTTGTTCATTCTTTTAGGATTGCATTCATGTGCCAAAATTTCAATTTCCAAATAGGATCAAAAGTACAAAGCCAAGGGAAAAAAATTACAGGACATAAGGTAGACGTCCACTTAAAGATCTAATATTGTAATCTAAACTAAGGCTAATATGCTGGAATATTAATAATATGTCCTTGAACATCCAATATAAATTATATAATATTATTGTAATGTTAATAGATTTAATTATTGCACATATAATTTGGGTGTCATTTATATAATTGCTATATCTCCTTAGAAATTATTTTGTTAGATCATGCACTGTGATGGTCACTTGCTTGGAGATATGATCTAACTTTAAAATTTCTTAAATTTGTGCTTAACCTATAACTGGTAAAGGACAACTTTGTTATAACAAGTTATTATACATGATACCGATATGTGTGATGTGGTGGTGGGTCTCAACCACCGGGAATGTGGATTCCCCGGGAGTATGTCATAAGCACACATTGTGATGTGTGTATCACTAGACCACATTTGAATTATCTAGGACAAGTCACTTAAGAGATAGAGAATTCAAATTGTGACATGGTCTCTTTGATTTGATGATATTGTCATTTCCGATTTGATAATTTAGTATGTTTTGATGTGATGGTTAAGCTTATTTAGCAAGCGCTACACAACCTGAAATGTTGGGTTGCTAAATTTCATTTAGGAAAATGATAGATATCTAGATAGGATCCAGTATGCTCATTATGATGAGTTAATTTATTATGCATTCCCATGAAGTTATTAACTTCTTGTCGGCGGGTGGTTTTGAAAAATGTTTTCAAAATTTATTTTCTTATTAAAATAAAACATTTTGATGTTTGAAAAGAATTTTTATTTATGTTTATGGGAAATGCAATTTAGACATGAGTAAATAGATGAATTGTTCTGCTCAAAAAAATTATCTAAAGTAAATGATACTGGAGGGGACTGAATGTCAGATATTATTTATAAATAATTAATCTCATATTATGGAAGAGTTTTTATGAACAGTTGGTCAGATAGGATTTGATTATAAAATTAAAATTATTAATTTGATTAATAATTGGTTCTCGATATGGGACCCGATTGGTCTCACTAATGTCATCCGAAGAAGTATACATGCAATATGATTCTATGTCTATCATTAATTATTATGGACAAAGTTTTTGAACAATTCTATTCTATCTTTAATTGTTATGGATAGAGTTTTGAACAATTATGAATTGTTTAAAATTAAAATCTCTAAGGCTAGTTTAATCTTATATATAGGATTCACATGTACCCTTATGAGAAAGAGAGAATAAGATAAGAGAAATAGAAATTTGAGAACCTATCTCTCAGTATTGCTCCTCTTCAGTGATGGGTGGATTTCAATTAGAGGCTTTTTCTCTTGAGGAAGCTATTTCGGATTCATCTTGGGACAGATTATTGAAAAAATTTGGAAAGCGTTTCAGGTATTCTTCTAATTTTATTAATAGTCATGATATGCATATTCTGCCTTGTTGTATGTCATGTTTCCAACGGTGCTAGAATTCTTTGATATGGTATTAGAGCAACTCAGAGTTGAATCTTACCCACCATAAATTTCTAAAGTGGATTTAAAAATTATCGTTCTACGAGTCCAAGTTTTGGCAGAAGAAATGTCCCTTAACTTGCTTGCGGAGTCATGTTAGAGTATAAAATTATAACCCTCAACCATCATTACAAATTAAAGTTTTGATGTAATGGCAAGATCCTTTGACAGATATGCTTAGCGCATATGTCACATGACTAAACTAAATTAGGTTAATATCTATCACACCTTCTAAAGAGTTAAAACGTTTTGATGAACGTATGTATATACCAAAATATTTTTCCATAACTTGCCCTCAAAAGCTAATGATATATTAATCACTCTAATGTTTTTTTTGTTCAATGAAAATATTTTATTTCATTCACCAAATTGTGACGTTTGAGTACATCAACATCCCATGTAGACTTATTGGGATACGAGTAAGACAATAGAAAAAGAAAAAAAAACCGAAAGAAATGAAGAATTGCAAGCTCATAATCCATTCTTTACAATAGACTTACAAGCCCATAATCCAATCTTAATAAGTATCAGACATGCTACTGTTGAGAATGATAGTCAAAGTGAAAATTTGCGTAAACTTGAAGAGAGTCGCCTAATCACGATCTAGAAAAGTGGTGTTTATGTCTACTAATCTATAAAGGGTTGGATTATTTTTTAAAGATATCCTTAGAATCTATGTTTTAAGGGGATTTTATGAAGAAAAACACTAACGAAGCCTGAAAATTCTTAGAGAATTTGTCTGAAAGACATTGCAATGGGAACACTATGATGAAAGAGTTTCATTAGTTCCCCCAACCAAAACCAGTGGTCTTCTCATAGAGTCAAACACAGCCTCTAAAGCAAAGATAACCACAATTCTGCATAGGTTAGAAGCCATAGAAACTAAAGAATGAGCCCCAACTAAAACCAATAAAATTTGTGCCTCAAAATATCATAACTGCCTATCTCAAGCCCATGTTTTAAAGGAACATCCTCATTTAGGAAACAATCACCCACTAAAGCAGATGAATGTTGTATTCCAGCGTCCCAGAAATGATCCATTTTCTCCAATCTACAATCTGGGTTGGAGAAATTATTTAAATTTTGCATGGAATTAGGAAAATTTCTGTAGAAATTAAAATTTTACTCACACTTTAACTCCATAATTTCCTAAAGGAAACACAGTTCCATTCAACACATTGAATAACTTTTAATAATCTAATCTGCCATATCCAAACTAATCATTCTATCATCAATTAGTAAATCCTGTTCCTTTGAGATCTGATCATGAGAAATGATTTAGTGTATTAGAAAAAGGTTTAGAAGCCACGATCAAAACTTCTACACTGACCGCCAACATATTGACTCAGTCATCCAATACTCTAAATTCCTTCATGCAGACATCTGGTCAAATGTTTAATTCCAATACTCAAACTATAGCTATGTTAGAAACCAAACCTGGTCAACTAGCTAGTGCCGTAAGTGAAAGAGAGAAGGAAAATTTTTCGAGTCAATCTGTTGCAAATCCTAAGGATACTTGATCAAGTTCAAACCATCTAGTTGAAGTGAATGTAGTTCATACATTGCGATCAAGAAAACATATAGATAATCGAGTTAGGATACCCCTGGATCAAACTCCTTTTTCCTCTTTTCTTGTTGAAAACACTGAACTAGAATAAACTCTCTCTCTTTCTGATAAATCACCCCTTCCAATGACCAAGAAGCTGACACCAAATTTGAGCTCAATCTAGATACGTATATGCCCGTTGTATCCTTTTCAGATAGACTCAGACCAAGGAAAAACTCTCTTCCGGTGGAGAAAATCCTAAAAACATTCAAACAAATCAAAGTCAACACTCCTCTTTTAGATGCAATCAAACAAATCCGCCTTGTACGAAACCTTTGAAAGATTTGTGCACTAAGAAAAGAATGACTAATGCTCCCAAAAAAGTCTTTTTAGCTGCTAACCTTAGTTACATGCTTTCAAAGCCCATCCTTCTGAAATATAAAGACCCCGATTGTCTTACTATTTCATGTATTCTAGGAAATATCTTCATTGATAAGACACTTCTAGAGTTAGGAGCTAGTGTAAATCTTTTTTCCTATTCAGTCTATCAACAGCCAAGGGTAGGTGAATTGAAATCAACCAGATGTACTCTCTAGGTAGATATTAGATCCATAAAAATACCCAAGGGAGAGATAGAGGATGTTCTAATCAAGGTTGGAGAGTTTATTTTTCCTGTTTATTTTATAGTCTTAGAAAACACAGCCTGTTTTCAATCTTAAATGTCAAATCCCAGTTATCTTAGGTAGACCGTTCTTAGCAACCTTAAATGTTTTGATCAACTGTAGAACCAGTCAAATGAAGTTATCCTTTGGGAATATGACTATTGATTACAACATTATCAATCTAGAAAAATAGCCTCGTGATGCATTTGATCAACCTCTAGAGGTAAACTTTATCCAAAAAATTCTAGTGAATAATAAGAAG
Organism: Asparagus racemosus; assembly: GCA_037177215.1. Classification (NCBI taxonomy): domain Eukaryota; kingdom Viridiplantae; phylum Streptophyta; class Magnoliopsida; order Asparagales; family Asparagaceae; genus Asparagus; species Asparagus racemosus. The sequence continues at coordinate 29,487,670 of JBAKGM010000233.1, forward strand.
AAGAGTGCGAGTGAGATCTTCACTTATCTAACTTGAGATTTAAGGAGATTTTTGATGAGAAAATTAAACTGTTAGAAGAGCTAGATTTGACGTAGATTATGTATTTGTACTGAGATGGCAACCTCAACCTTTGGATACAGAACCCAGAGCCTAACTTCATCTGCATATGGAGGAACCCCCAAAGTTAGAGCTTAATCTTTACTCAAAATTTTAAAGTATGCCTACTTAGAGGAGAATGGGACTTTACTAGTCACCATTGCTTCTAACTTAACAACCTGTCAAAAGTAAGCCCTCTTAGGTGTCTTAAAAGAGAATGGGGAAGTCATTGGATGGACCATAGTTGATATCAAAGATATTAGTCCAACCATATTTAATATAATATCCATTTGATTGATGATATCTAACCTATTAGGGATCCCCAGTGTACGTTAAACCTAGCGATGAAAGAAGCAGTTGGGAAAGACATTCTAAAATATCTTGATAGTGAGATCATTTATCCCATTTCAGATAGTTCCTGAGAGAATCTAATCCAAGTTATTCCTAGAAAGTCTGGGATCACTGTGATCTAGAATAAGGCTAATAAGGTGATTCCGACTCAAATCCAAACCGAATAGCAAGTCTGCATTGATTATAGCAAACTCAACCAAGCCACTCAAAAAGATCACTTCCCTCTTCCTTTCATAGACCGAATACTTCAACATTTAGTAGGACATGAGTTCTACTATTTTTTTAGATGGATATTTTGGTTATAATTAGATTCCCATTGTCCCTGAAGATCAAGAAAAAATCACTTCCACATGCTCGTATGGAATCTTTGCCTACCGTCGCATACCTTTTGTGTTATGCAATTCTCCCGCCACTTTCTAATAGTGCATGATTAGTATCTTTTCTGATATGGTTGAGCGTTTATTAAAGATTTCTATGGACAATTTTTCGATCTTTGGTGATGGCTCATTTTCTGTACTCTTTCACTGAGAAAGAGCTCTTAGCTATAGTTTCTACCTTAGAGAAATTCAACTCATGTCTCATTGTGTCTATAATTAAGGTCTACACTGATCACACCACTGATCACACTGCGTTTAAGTATCTTTTGACCAAGAAAGTTGCTAAAGCACGACTCATTAGATGGATTATATTGCTTCAAGAGTTTGATCTACAAATTCTTGATAGAAAAGGAGCACATAACCTTGTAGCAGATAATTTATCTAGGTTTTCTAATGGACCAACACCAAATATTTTGATAAATGATTAATTTTCAGATGAATAACTCCTACGAGTTTAGTCCATACCATACTTTGTAGATATTGTGAACTATCTGGTTATGAAAGAGCTTCCTTCTCATTGGTTGAAACAGGATACATCACATTTTCTCTCTAGATGAAATATTTCTATTGGGATGATCCCTATCTATTCAAGTATTATCTTAATAAGATCTTTAGGATGTGTGCTCTAAATGAAGAAATTAAGAGTGTTTTTTATTTTATCATGAGCAATCCTATGGGAGCCACTTTTGTCTAAGAAACCTGCCAAAGCAGCCTTGTAGTGTGGTTTGTATTGGCCTAGCTTGTTCAAAGATGCCTTTGAGTTCTGCAAGGCATGTGGCTGTTATTAGTTCGTAGAAAGAATTACTAGGAGAAACATGATATCCCTACAACCAATCCTCACGATTAAACTTGTTGATGTGTGTGGAATAGGTTTCATTGGTCCATTTCCAAATTCTTTTAGAAATTTATACATTCCAGTGGTAGTTGAATACATATCCAAATGGGTTGAAGCAGTTGCATGTAAAGCTAATGATGACAAAGTGGTTGTTAAATTTCTCAAAGATCACATCTTTTCCTAGTTTGAAGTGCCACGAGCGATAATTAGTGGCAATGGCACACACTTTTGTAACCGTTCATTTGAAGCTTTGATGAGGAAATACTTAATCAAACATAAATTATGCACTCTTTATCATCCCCAAACCGTTGGGCAAGTTGAAGTTACCAATAGACAAATCAAATAAATTTAGAGAAAACTATAAATCAAAATAGAAAGGATTAGTCTGTTAAATTGAATGATACGTTATGGGCATACCGAACTGCATTCATGACAATTTGGGAATGTCTCCGTACAAGCTCGTTTTCAGAAAGGTGTGCCACATTCGAGTTGAACATGAACGCCGAGTGTTCACGGGAAAAGTTAGTGTGATCTTCATTGATGATGAACTTATTACAGCTTTATGCATTTACAAATGAATTCAAAAAAGTTCATCTGTTTATAAGACTCGATTACAATGAAAACCAAAACAAAGAAAATTACAACTCTTCCTTAAAACAAACACAGGACCCTATTTATCAGACTCCTGCTTGCGTGGGATCTTTGCCTGTGTCGGAGTTTATCCATGGACCACCGCGTGATATGATCCGGGTGTCAGATCTAAGATCTACATGATCAAGGGGATTATTTCACGGAGGAAATAATTGCCTAAAGTGAATGAAATTGATCAACCGAAATCACTACTCTTTTCTGGATCAAAACCAAGTTTGATTCGGAGGAATCATGTGCCGATCTAATCCTTAGATCTCTCGAACTTCTTCGCTTTATGCTGACGGGTTCGCCGAGATCTCTGATCTAAGTGTACATCGCTGTAGATTTTGACAGAGCCTCCCCTTCTTGCCAAAAGTCTAAATCTGAGAAAATGAGAACCCCCTTGTATTTATAGGTGTAGAAACAGGTCGGATCTATGCCTAGCCACCATCAGGTGGCTATGTAACTAAGCCACTAAATGGTGGCTCGGCCACCGAGCCACCAAATGGGACCACCGAAAACTCTACGTGGGATAGCTCACCAATCGTCAATGGTTCACCGTTGCATCGTTGGATAGCTCACCAATCGCCCACCCACTGTCATGAGTCATGTCTGGGAACTTATAGGCAATTTTCAATGCTTATAGATACCCCCTCCAAAGTGTTTCACATCTCGTTCTTTTATAGAAGAGTCTGAAATACTTTAGATATGATAGGCCCAAACCTTGAAAACAACTTCAAATCTTGATTTCTTCAATTCTTTCAGATCATCCGGTGCTTTGTCGAACGACTGAAAGTGTCATGGTGCTGCATTTCCTGTCTGACTGTTGTCGAAATCTTGAGCTGAAACTGGTGATTGAATTTTTTTACTTTAGCTCGTGTCAGTGAGTTGTCATAGAACTGACCATCAAACCTTTTGAGCTCTCTCCTTTAGTTGAGGAATTCTCCATTTGCAGCGCATTGATCAGTGAGTTGTTGAGTTATCCTTAAGAATATTTTATAAAAATATCCGCTAGAAACTTCTCAAACAACAATGGGAAACATTTTTGACTCGTATACCATTGGAGTAATTATGAGGTTCGAATAAACAGAACCGGATGAAAAATGACCCTTAATGGGTGATAACCCTGTTGAATAAATATCCAAGACCCCTCCGAATGTGTGGGAGGGAGGAGGAATCAATCAGTGGGCTAATTCGGGGCTGGTTTGACGTCTGGTTTAGCCCTAGTTTGAATTTTAGTTCAGGGTCTGGTTCAGGACTAGTTCAATCCAGTTCAGGACTAGTTCGGTCTGGTTTGGAGCTAGTTTGGGTCGACTTGATATATGGCTCTCTCCGAGATGATCGTCTTCCTAGTGATATATCACCTGAGCCAACGATTCCTAAAAACACTGAGGTTTGTTCCTTTAAAGGTACGAATTCTTTCTCCCGTTAACTATAGGACTAGTCATTTTTGACTAATACAACTATAATTTGTTGAATCTGAAGAATTCATTCTGTTACTGGTAGGAACTCCTACTGAGGCCCATTTTTTAGCTCTTCATTCTGAGGCTCCTCCAGACTTGGCTATCGTGGCAACTGTCGTGCCTAATGGACATGCCGCGAGACCAACTACAGCAGTTGGTGCATTAAGGATGGTTATTCTCCTGATAGCCCTGTTAAACTATGAAGCTATATCGATGGAAGTAGGTACGGGTTATCCGGCCAAGGATGTCTACACCGGCCTTTGACTTAAGATTCTAAAATGCCCCTTTTCCTTTTTGAGGGCTTACATCTCAACTCCATGATCTAGCGAGGGCGTTGATGTCAAATGACCCAGCTTGAATTATTATCTGTATAGAAGTCCACTCGTTCTTTTCTTTCATAAACACGATGATCGACAAGATTCTCCACAGTGGGATTTCTCTCCGTCAGTTCAAGCCGGTCCTTGTCCCTATAGCGGCTTTGATAAGGGATGCTGGTTGCTCGAAGTTGGCCAAGGCAATTGCTGATGATCTTGATCGTCTGGAACTCAAGCTTTAGAAATTACAGGATTTAAAGGCTGCAGGTGTTTCTTCCTATATAGCCGATCGAGCGGAACCTCGTCTAGAAGCATGGCGCGATGCTCACGTTTTTACTGGACTTGAGATTCAACCACAACAGGATCGGGTAGAGCAGATCAAGACCGCACTTATTGAGAAATCAACATCTTTGAGCAACATTCATTCTTGCATTGCATCAAGTGAGGACAAGATAGCATAGCTTAGGCAGGAACTTCAGGTGGAGGAAGAGAACTTGAGTGTCTTGAAGCTAACAAGGGTCAACGAGGAGGAAGCTCAAAATGCCATATCCAAGAAACTAGAGCTCTCAGAGCAAAAGCTAGTTGAAATTGAGAGAGAAGCTGTGAAGACATTGAACGCCAATGAGGAGTCTTTCAACACTGGGCTACAGAAGGAGCTCCAACAAGCGTATAATGATGAGTTGTCCAATTTAAAATAACAAATCTTTTGCCATAGACTTGATGTTTGAATAAGTGCAATTCCTTTGTTTAAGAGACTCAACTCTATATTAATTGAATGAATATGTCTCCTCCTTTTTATTGTTGCTTATTATGATTTCTTATTTTGTTTGAAATAATCAACCACAATACTCATAGAATTTTTGGTAAACCCTCAGCCATCAACGGATTTGATGAGCCTTTACCGATTACCGTTTGAATCGAGCTAGCATGCAGATTATCTAAACCCGTTCTGCACGTGATGTTGTGCTAAAAGAATGAAATTCTTTTAAACTTGGTGCAATGATGTTGAATATATAGGCTTCATCTTCTTTTACGGGCAAGAGACTAACCAACAACGCGTGTTAGGCATTGACTTTAGGGTTATTAGCCAAACCCCAACCATTAACGGATTTGAGGAGCCTTTAGTGATTACCGTTTGAATCGGCCTAGCATGCGGATTATCTAAACCCATTTCCCACGTGATGTTGTGCTAAAAGAATGAAATTGTTTTAGACTTGGTGCTATGATGTTGAATACATAGGCTTCGTCTTTATCACAAGAATAGACTACCCGACTGCATGTATTAGACGCAGGCTTATCCCTACTTAGACTTCGAGATAAAATTTCCCAAGATGAATCTTGGTGTCTTCTTCAATCAGTAAAAGACTAAACTGGCAACGCGTGGTAGGCGTTGACTATCCCTACTTAGGATTCAGGATAAAATTCCCCAAGATGAATTTTGGTGTCTTCTTAAATCGGTAAAAGACTAAACCGGCAACGCTTGTTAGGTGTTGACTTATCCCTACTTAGAATTTGGGATAAAATTCCCCATATGTGTAAGGCGTGGATTGTGGTGTTATTAATAACAACCTGCCACAATTTTGAATATGTGGGATTTCATTCTTTTTACGGTTAAAAACTAACCGACAATGCGTGTTAGACGTTGACTTATCTCTACTTAGGCTTCAGGATAAAATTCTCCAAGATAAATCTTGGTGTCTTCTTCAATCAGTAAAAGACTAAACCAGCAATGCGTATTAGTTGTTGATTTATCCCTATTTAGAATTCAGGATAAACTTCCCCAAGATGAATCTTGGTGTCTTCTTCAATCGGTAAAAGACTAAACCGGCAACGCGTGTTAGGCGTTGACTTATCCCTACTTAGAATTCAGGTAAAATTCCCAAAGATGAATCTTGGTGTCTTCTTTAATCGGTAAAAGCCTAAACCGGCAACGCGTGTTAGGCGTTGGTTTATCCCTACTTAGGCTTCGAGATAAAATTCTCCACACAAGTAAGACTTGGATTGTGGTGTTGTTAATAACAACCTGCCACAATTTTGAATATGTAGCCTTTCATTCTTTTTATGGTTAAGAACTAACCGGCAACCCGTGTTACGCGTTAACTTATCCCTACTTAGGCTTCGGGATAAAATTCTCTAAAATGAATCTTGGTGTCTTCTTCAATCGGTAAAAGACTAAACCGGTAATGCGTGTTAGGCATTGGCTTATCCCTACTTAGAATTCGGGATAAGTTTCCCCACACGTGTAAGGCATAGATTGTGGTGTTATTAATAACAACCTACCACAATTTTGAATATGTGGGCTTTCGTTCTTTTTACGATTAAGAACTACCTAGCGACGCGTGTTAAACGTTGACTATCCCTACTTAGGATTCAGGATAAAATTCTCCAAGATGAATCTTGGTTTGAATGATTAGATAACATTGATGTGGGAAAGGAAAAATTTTATATTCTATTTCCCGATACTGGAGAGGAAGGATTTTATATCCTGTCTCCAATGCTTCTTTTCAAGGTAAAGACAAGCTAAAAACAAGAGAGGAAGGATCCTATCTCTTGCTCCTAGAGAGGAAGAATTTTACATTTTATCTTCAGTGCTAAGAAAACTAAAAGTGGGATCTCCACTATGAGAATCTTAGGAGGTAAAACTAAGAGTGGGATCTGCATTCTGAGAATTGTAAAGATTCAGATAAATTTCACTTTTATCGAATTTACTTCCTGATCTAGAAATAACTTTCTCATTTATCGAGATGAAATTCTAATTTCAGCCCTAACATTGGGAAGGCGTGAGCAGAGGAAAGGATTGAACCCTTTTATTTATCACAAGGGGATCTTGATCCTGGAGAGGAAGAATTTTATATTCTATCTCCAGTGAGAGGGGAACTAAAAGTGGACCTCTTGTCCGTGGAAGGAATCAAGATGGGATTTTGGTGGTGGATTAGACTAGAAAGATTTTTTAGTGGACTCACTGTCAATGAATTTGATTAGTGAGGGAATTTATGGTGGAAAACAGATTTAGGGTTATCCTCAAGGAAAATGGGTGAAATATTCCATGAGAAACTTTCCGTCAAAATGGATTATCCTAAATATACTAAGAATAGTATTTTTTAGGAACTTCTCATTTATCAGTATTAATTGTCTGTCACCATTTTGAATGATTAAACGATATGCACCATTTGAATAGACAGTCTCTATGACGAACGGTCCTTCACATTTGGGTTTAAACTTACCCTTTTTCTTAGAATCGAGAATTATTGGTCATCGAGCAGCGAGGACTAGATCTCGTTCCTTAAAGCTTCTCTATCGGACTCTCTTGTTAAAAGCCCTCGACATTCTGGCTTGGTAAAACTAGATGTGTTGTTGAGCTTCCAGGTGTTTTTCATTCAACATCTCTAGCTCTTCAAGATGCCTCCGATGTTGTTCTTCTACTGTCATCTCAGCTGCGAGGGTGATACGAAGTGATGGGATTTAGATTTCTAATGGAAGTAGAGCTTCACATCCGTATACTAGAGAACATGGGGTAGCTCGAGTAGACGTGCATATTGTGGTGCGATATGCCCAGAGTGTTTCTCCAAGTTTATCGTCCAAATCACGTTTATTGGTCTTCACGAGTTTCGATAAGATCTTTATGATTGTCTTGTTGAATGCCACAACTAATCCATTTACAGCAAGATTATAAGCCGTCAATGAGATGTCTTGCATCTTAAATTTCTCGCAAAACCTGATGAAGGTATTGCTGACAAATTGAGGACCATTGTCATGTATAATCCGTCTCGGCACGCCGTGTCGATAGATGACATGATGCTTGATGAACCTGATGACATTGTTCATTTTCACTTCTTTAAGTGGGATTGCTTCAGCCCACTTGGAGAATTAGTTAGTAATTGTGAGAATGAATTGATCACCTTTAACTAACGGAGGAAAAATAGGACTGTTGTGGAAAATAACGTGCGTTACCTTCGAAGTTGCAAGTATACAACTTAACAAGTTATAGTATAAAAGATTATCGATCCCACGAGGAACGGGA
>JBAKGM010000233.1:29498155-29527879 GCA_037177215.1 Asparagus racemosus
ATTCCTGTCTTTTGTCCTCTTACAAACAGCCCAGCTTTGAATTACACTAGGATATTCTTGATATAAAAGCTTGTTCAAATTTGATTGTTTTCTTATCTCCTATCTTTCCTTGGCTGTTTTCTATTTTCTCCTGACAATTGTTAGTTTTTCCCTCTAATATTTTCTGTGGCAACTGTTGAGTTATTTATTTAGAACAATAAAGCTGACCCTAAGACACAGTTTTGTATTATTAAGAAGAGAAAGGTGCTTACAACTTTGTCAATTATAAACTTTGGTTGGTTTTATCAGACTAATAATCTAGTAATATATGCTTGATTTTAAATTAGATTTTCTCCACAATTTTATTTCTTTCAAAGATCTTTTTCCTACTTTGTCAGAAATCTAATTGCAACCCCGTAAATGTTAAAAATCATATTCTAAAGAACATGGTAATGGGAAGATACATAAGGGTGGCATCAACATCAGTGTTGCTCTCTCGAGGATAGTTACTTGGTTGTGTAAAAATATGTGGTGAGGTCGGTTTTCCTGCATGCAAACTTGCTTTCAGGTTTCACTGGTGAGCTTTTCTCTTGCCTATAGTCTTGTAGCATCAATTGTAAAGTTAGAGTTTTTTGTGTCTGTCCGCCAACTTAACTGAGAGTTATGCTTCATCTTTTTTTTCCCTCCATTTTTCCGTAAAAGACAGGTGAATACTAGTGTACAAGAGATTTAAACATATACCAAGTTTTCTCTTGTTATCTTGGGGTATTGAGCATAAATTTTTTTTTTTTTGGATTTGGCGTTTTATTGCCATTTAATATCTTAAATAACTAAAAAAGAAGTTCATGTCTCAGGTTTCCCTATACTTGGGATTGAGTGGCAAAAAATGGAAAATCCTGATTTGCGCAAGGCTATGGGGATGACACCCGAACAGAAAGGTGTTCGCATTAGGAGAATAGAGCCTACTGCTCCAGAATTTCAATTTTTAAAGCCATCTGATATCATTCTGAGCTTCGACAGAATTGACATAGCTAATGATGGAACTGGTGAGTTGTTGCATCCATGATTAAAGTGGAACCTCAAATATATTCACTGTTTTTATCTTGCTCCTTATTGCAAAGTGTTTTTATTTCTTAACATAAAGTTATATGATATGCTAGCATTACCCATTCTGCTCATGGGAGTTCATGAAGTGTCAATGTGTTTTTTGTGGTACAAACCTGTGTAGTCTGGAACTTTATGATGCATTCTGTCCGTATTTGAAACTTTAGCTTAATCGTGCTTTGTCGGTGAGGAGGCGGCGTAGGAATTGTTTCAGGTAAGGGTCTTTCTCCTGGAAAGCACCCTAAAAACAAGGTCCTTATACAGTAACCACCCTTAATTTTCAATTTATACATAAACCGCCTTTAAAGTGGGTTTTTGTTCCAACCAACCACCTGCCAGTGAAATTTTCACTAAATTACAAAAATAACCTTAAAAAACGCACGTTAAGTTACGCGACTTGTATTCTAACTAGACCTAAACATTAATAAAGTGAGTCGCGTGTCTTAAATGTGAGTTTTTAATGGGTGTTTTTGGATTGTAAGTGAAAATTTTTACTGGAAGTTGGTTGATTGATTGGAGCAAAAATCCACTTTAAAGATGGTTTACGTATAAATTGAAAGTGAAAGGTGGTTTATAATGACCCTATTTTTAAGGTGGTTTCTTGGGGATGAAAAAAAAAACTTCAGTTTAGGATCTGTTTATGTAGTCATGATTGCAAAATTTTTGAATTAGTCCAATTTATTCTGTCTAGAGTTCTGATATTAGATTCATGATTGGTAATATCCATCTATCTATTTTTAATCTATGTTTTTCGGAAGTAGAGGCAGACAGTATGTGAAACAAGGCTAAATTGCAGAGGACTACCATGAACTTTCCTGATTTCCCAATGACTACTAGATTTCTAAATTATAGTGGACTACCTTGAACTTTCCCTTAAAATTTCAGTAAATTATTCTTATATGTTCCCATTAGTGAGTGCATCAGTGAGATGCAGTTCCTAATTTATGGATAATGTCTCATGTGTTTTGCATGTGTAGCTTATATAAAATTCTAAGATGGTCCAGATGATAATGATCACATGATTTCAATGCCATTATTGAAGTCCTCTAAAAATTAGAACTAAAAAATAGGAAAAGTTCTTGGTAATTTTGTGTAATTTAGCATCTCAATAATTATCCTAGGTAAAGGATTAATTTAGCATCTCATGTGTAATCTTTATAGCACAATACTATCTCTAGGTAAAGGATTAATTTTCAGTAAATTATCCTTCATATGTTTCTGTTAGTGAATGCATCACGTGAGATGCACTTCATAATTTATGGATAAAATTGCTCATAATGTGTCGTGTTTTGCATGAGTAGCTTATATGAAATTCTAAGATGGGCAAGATGATAATGGTCATATGCTATAAATGCCATTATGAAGTTCTCTAAAAATTAGAATGAACAAATGGGAAAAGTTCATGGCAATTTTGTGTAATTTAGCATTTGATTAACTATTAGAATCATGTGTAACCTTTATATCACAAGACTATCTCTAGGTAAACAATTATTTCAGCTGGAGGCATTCATCTCTAGGTCTGTGTTGATAATTGAATTGTTTGACCAACATAGCATTAAAAAGATAACTTTTCCATTTGCATTTTGTGAATCTTAGCTTTCCTTCTATATCAGAAAAGTAGAAATATTACTTCCTCTCTGTTACCTGCATGTGCTTAGGTTGTCTTTTGCAAAGACAGTCTTCCTTCTCCATTTCTCCTACTCCGTCTAACTCTCTTTCTTAGTGATTGGGCAAATCGAAATGCCTAGATACGCATAAAAGAGAAAAATGACTGGAGTTAAAACCTAAATAAAGTATGGAAGATAAATTCATTATTTTGATCTTTTACATATGACGAAACATGAACTCTATGCACTCAGGTTAGGAACTTTAGAGCTCCCTTGATAATTTTCTTTTAAATGAAGTTGTGTCTGGATGCTTGCTACCCCTTGTTATGCACCTGGTACCTAAGCACTTAAGAAAACTTTTAAGCATTATCAATCGAGATTCCTAACTACTGGTTGTTAGTTCCTTTACGCTTATAGTCATTAAACCAGTTCAATTTCTTTTATGGATATGGTCCTAAACAGGCTCTTTCTTTGCCTTTTGTTATGCATAACAAATTTTCCCTGTGTCTGGTTAGATGAAAATCAACTTTGTTAGTGGTTCATTTTAAATGTACCAGTTAGATATTAAATATCACAGTATTTACTTTTGTAGTTTGATTATTGCACTTGGTTTAAAGATTCTAATGTCATACCCCTAACTAGCAATTTGTTTAGCATATTTCACATGTTTATCTAAAGAGCATAGTTTATTTTCTGGTGTTTTAGTTCCTTTCAGGCATGGAGAACGCATTGGTTTTAGTTACCTTGTTTCTCAGAAGTACACTGGGGAGAATGCCGTTCTTAAAGTTCTACGCAAATCAAAAGTCCTTGAATTTAGTGTAAAACTAGCAGGTCACAAGAGGTTGATTCCGGCTCATATCAGAGGGAGGCCTCCGTCATATTACATAGTTGCTGGCTTTGTTTTTACAGCTATATCCGTACCATATCTCCGCTCTGAGGTGTACATCTAATCTCCATTGTGAAATTGTGACTTTCATATTGTTTCACTCATCATGGTTCATTAATAGAGGAGAGAGGGAAAAGTGGGATATTGCTTGTATACCTGCTGCTAAGGCTTCTGATTTTTTTAGTACTTCTACAAAATGTCTGCAAAAAATGAATTCATAATAAGCTTCATGCAGCCTTGTCATCTTACTTTTTTTTTGTGTTTAAATATTTACAGTATGGAAAAGATTATGAGTATGAAGCACCTGTAAAGTTGTTGGAAAAGCATTTGCATTCAATGGCACAGACACCTGATGAGCAGCTTGTCGTGGTTTCCCAGGTTTTGTTTCTTTTAGTTTTATTCTAATGGAGCAGAAACTTCACTTGTCCAGTCTTGCAACAACAATCTCTTCTGTCCAAAAACTCTAGGTTTTTCTGACTGCTAAGATTGTTTCTTAAACTTCTGCAGGTGCTTGTGTCAGATATTAATATCGGTTATGAAGAGATCGTTAATACTCAGGTAATAACTGGTATTGGAATCAATTGCTGATAAGGGGTGATGGTTAGTTAAGAATGCTGAGTTCGGTCATATATGCTTTTGTACTATACAATGTGCATGCTTTGAATTAGACATTCATGATGAGTTCCAGTGTGCACCATGGCTTACACAGAAATTTCTGGTCAACTCTTAGCAACCTCTTTGATGTATTACAGGTTCTCGCTTTTAATGGTAAACCAGTCAAGAATCTGAAAGAGTTGGCATCTATGGTAGAAAGCTGTGAAGAGGAGTTTTTGCAGTTTGATTTGGAGTATCAACAGGTATATATGCCTCTACCTGCTATGTAATACTTCTGCACATCAAAGTTGGTAGGAATTTGGCATAAGATGCCTATAGTTATATGTTACTTAAAGAAATATTATTCTCTGAAAGTTAGAAACTCTCGCTCTTGCTTGCCGTATTTTTTCCTGCTTTTATGTGAGTGGTATCATTCAGAAGATGTTGTCGTGGATGTTCCTAATCTCTCTTACCCATTTCAAGGCTTAATAATGCATAAAAAGCTGGTAACTTAGTTTCAAGAGGAAATGGTTCTTGTTGTTGCTTTTCTTGTTTATGTGATTGAATAGGCCCAAAACTTTATAATTATTAAAGATCCGGAAGTTTATGAATTTCTAAGAAAGCATGAAGCAATGATGCTCGCCCAAATTCGTCCTCCTTGCTAATGCTAACATTCCTGGTTGTTCCATGTACAGATGGTTGTTCTAGAAACGAAGACTGCCAAAGCTGCGACGCCTGATATTCTAACTACACACTGCATACCATCAGCTATGTCAGATGATTTAAAAATTTGAAGCTTGCCTTGCCTTCTCATTTGTTGAAGCTTGCTCCCATTATATACAGTTGGCAACTGGCAATCATAGCTTTTGTAAACCAACATATTGTGTTGCTCGATGGAGAATATGCGTTATAATTATTTGGAGGAGGAAATGGGGAGATAACTGGCATGCCTTTCTTTGGACTCCCATGTATAACGTTAGCACAACTACCTTGGAGGCGCTTGCTCAATTAAAATGATCACCATGAAAAGTTGCTGGTAGTCTGCCGGGATAGTTGTCAGGCATTTGTTTCAAAGGCTGGCTGCATCTTCGATTCCTTTGAGGATGATTTTGGTGAAATTTGTAAGGAAATGAGAGATATGAGAAGCTCAGTGAATCTCGTCTATCGATATATATTTTAACTATATCATCTTAATAGCCTTCGTCTCCTAGGATTTATTATTATCCCCTTATATTTCTGTTGTCAGTTTTGCAAATTGCAAGTTGAGTTTGATATTTCAGCAACAATTAAGATTCAACTTACCAGAGTAACTGAGCCATAATATTCCTTGTATCGATAAATTTTTACAAATATTAGTGAGGTTCCTGTTTGCCTTGAATTATTTTCTGGTGCTAGATTTGAGTGAAACTGAGCATTTTAATTCAGCAAAATATTATCTGTCCTTCAGGTGTCACAATGTGAGAATTGTTCGTGAACTTATTAGAGATAAATAAATAAATAATTGATTGCTGAATCTTCATCCGCCTCCGAACAATAGAAACGCTAAATACGCTACTATCCACCACATTCGGCGGCGTCCACAACATCAATTCTCTCGGCCTTTTCGGTATATTGCAGAGATTATTACCGCTGATTTCGCTCACCTCTTCCACCTAAAACTCAATGCTCTCACAAAGAAACTCTAGGGGATTGCTCTCATAGACAAATTTATAAAGGAAAAATTGTGTTTAGGCCCTCAAATTAGAGCAAGCATGTGACTCAAACCTCTTGATTTTGGGGTATGTGCTTAGGCCCCTTGACCCAACTACTTATATGAAAAATATCTCATCAACCTATATTTATTCTCATTTCTAAAATATCATTATCTTCTTCCTCATCTCTTTCTCCCTCCCCTTGCCTCTTCTTGAATGGCCTCCCACTCTTCTCCGTTCTCCTACACCCTATCTCCGTCCTCTCCTTTCCTTTGCCCATCATCCTCCCTCCTCGCTCCTTTATTCAACTCCATTCTCCTCCCTCCTCTCTACTACATTTCAACTCCATTCTCGTCCTTTCTCCTCTGGCCTCCTCCTTCATCCTCTTTTCACTTTTCTTTTTCCTCCACTCTCCTCTATCCCACATTCACTTTCCTCCCCTCTCGTTCCCCTCCTCTTCCATTCTACTTTCACCATCCTCTCTCCTCCTCCTTTATCTCTATTTTCATTTTCTCTTCCACAATTGTCACTGTACCACCCAAAGATCATTGCTTGGGCTAAAAACCTATATCTCATAAAGTCACATCAAATTTAATACTTAATAATTACAGTTAACACCTAAACTTTACAATTAATATCTAACGATTCATTTTAACATGGTCTTAAGTTAACATCTAATGATTAAAGTAAACATGTGAGGTCCAATTTTAACTTGTGAGTAATAAAGTTAACATCTAACAAAAACTTTAGACCTCACATCTTAACTTTAATCATTAGACATTAACTTTAGACGTCACATGTCAAATTTGGAACTCACATGTTAACTTTAAATGTTAGATATTAAATGTAAAATTTAGATGTTCACTTTAATTGTTAAATATTAGCTTTAATGTGATTTTAGGATATGATCGTTTTAGCCAAAAGAGATGATTTTTGAGCGATACGGTAACAGTTGTGGGAGAAAAAAGGGAAAAAACAGTTGAGGAAATAATAAAAATGACAAAGGAGAGGTGTAGTGGCGAAAAAGATAGTAGTTGAGAAATGATAAGAAAAGAGAAGGGGGATGTAATGCCGGAGGTGGTGATGAGAACGATAATGATTGAGGAGAATGAGGAGGAGCTATTCATCGGTTTGGAGGAGCTATTCATGGGTTCATGAGGAAAATTATTAAGGGGTAGTGGAGAAGGAGAAAAATTACTCTTGGATTCATGAGGAAAGATGAGATGTTGAGGTTGACGGTAGATTGTGATCAAAAAATATTTTTTCTCTCTGTTAAGATGTCAGTTGTAAATAGTCGTTTTCACATTAGAAGTTAGGTCAAGAGTCTTAAGTACATGACCTAAAGTCAAGGAGGTTGGGTGACATGAAGATTCTAATTGTGAGGTCAAGGCATAATTTGCCATTTATAAATGCATGATGCATCTAGAAATATGAGCTTGGCTATAGCCAGAATTCTTCAAAATCTTTCTTCTCTTTTGACAAAAGTCAGAATGTGATGTGGACTTTTTATCTTTCTTAATACAGTGTACTTGAGATGATAAAGTATCTCTCTCATTGAAGTACTTTCGGGCATAAATAGCTCTTAATAAACTTTTTTCTATCACAGCAAACATAAGATTAAACTTCATCAAACAACCGTAAAAAGTTTGTTAAAGATTGTAGTGTTAACAGAATTCTAAATTTGATGTCATTTTTTAATGTATTCGTAGTTATTCTTGACGAACATCCATTTTTTATTTTCAGTTTTTTTTTTGGTGGAAAAAAAATATGTGTTATTTTTATTAGGCCTCCAAATCTTTAATATTTCAATATTAGCCCCCCGTCGATATTTCAATAATAGTCCCTCGTATCTTTGAAATTGATCTCAAGCCCCCCAAATCCTATTAGTATGTTGAAAAAGCCACCTAGTTAAAATCTGGTTGAAATGGAAGAATATTCTATTTACTTTAACTTTTCGGTGATTTGCCAATTACATGGCTCTCGCACAAACCCAAACATTAACCACTTTAGCTTATACCCATTAAACTCTCTAAATATATTTAATAAAACCTTAATCTAAACACATTTTCTAGTTCATCTTCTCCAACGTCTTCCCCAACAGCTCTCTTCAGCTCTAATCCAAATTTGCATTGGTTAAATTCCCGTTAGGATAGGTGTTAGAGAAAAAATTAGAGAATATGAAGTGAAAAATGAGTTTGAGTTAGGGTTTTATAAGATAGAATTAGAGAGCTTAACATGTATAAGTTAAAGTGGTTAACGAACTTGGGTTTGTGTGAGAGGGGTGTAATTGATAAATCGCCAAGAAAGTTAAATTAAACATAAATATTGCCCCTATTTTAACTAGATTTTAATTAGGGCGACTCATTTCAACATACTAATAGGATTTGGGGGGCCTGAGATCAATTTCAAAGATTTTGGGGTCTAATATAGCAATATTGAAATTTTGGGGGTTCCTGGGATCAATTTCAAAGATTTGAGGGGATAATGTGAAAATATTGAAGATTTATGGGGCTATACAAAATAACCCAAACAAGTTTTAGCCATAATAAGAGTGGCCGGTGGGTCGAGAATTGCTCTGAAATGACAACTGGGCGAAGAGACGGGCTTCCTTTCGGCGCATACGGGCTTGGGCCATTTTACACATCACAGCGTACTTTTAAACCTAACCATCTCCCAATCTTTCCCGCTCCCCAAGTCCATCCAAAACCCTAAATTCTTCCCTCTTACCTCTCCCCGCCATCGCCATGGAAGCAGAATCCGGCATCAAAATCATCACCATTTCCAATCTCCTCGATCTCTCTTCTCCTCTCAGCGGCGCCTCCTCCCTCCCTTCATCAACCTCCGCCTCTTCCTCTTCCTCTCCCCCTCCCCCTCCCCCTCTCAAGAAACTGAAATCCCTACCAAACCCTAGCCCTAACCCTATATCCTTCTCCCCTAATCACCCAGTCCTTCTCATCGGCACCGTTGACCTCCAAACCCCTGAAGATTGCGACGGAACTTCATGCAGGGGCCACTGCTTCTCTTTCTCCGATGCCTCCTCTAGGGTTTGTTGCTCCATTGTTGATCCTAAAGACCTCAGCTTCGTCGGTCGGAAAATCCACGTCCTCGCTTGGAATTTTCTCCCTTTCAAGCATGAAAAAGGAGTCTTGGAGATCGCCAGATGGATGTTGCCGCCGTCGGTACGAATGAGTGCAGATCCAAATCCCGAGCCCTCATTCTCGGCCCCGATGAGGTCTCACCGTTTTATTTGTGTCGGTGCTCTGAAATCGGTCAGTCCGATATTTAGCGTTCCGTGCAAGAATCGAGTGTTTGATGGAGAGTCGACTGGGTTTCTCGCTGAGATATTTACTTGTAGTTGTGATCGATGCCGTAACTTTGATATCAGGAAACCTGCTTTAGACCCGAGCGAACATTCCTTTGTTAACCCAAACTTTGTTTATTTTCTCAAACCCGCATGTAAGTGGAGGCCAGTGATGAACTTGCTAGTGGGAAAGTTGATCGTGATTTCGGGGCTGAGGAAAAAGAAGATAGTTGTTCGGAAAGATGTGACGCATGAAATGTTTCTGAGTACAGAAAGGACTGTGGTTTCTTTGTGTCAGTTACCTTTGGCAATTCCATCGATTTTGAAGGATGAAGAGGTGTACAATGGGGTTGTTACTGGGGTTTATATGAAAGGGATGGCGGTCGAGCTGGATTCGAAGGTCTGGCTTGTGGTTACTGAAAAGCAGATTCCTCCGCCCCACTCTGTTAGAGTTGGTGCTATTGTAAGTTTCCTATCGTCCTTTCAACTGGTTACTTTGATGTAGTAATGAATGAATTCATCAAGTTGTGAAATTCTTCCCCTTTTCAGTGTTCATTTGGACATAATAACTCCAAAATAATAAATTGATACTTTTATTAAAAAAAAAAGTCATTTGTTTCACATACCTTTAGGGGCTAGTAGGAAAAAATATGCTCCCTCTGTTTCCCTCTCTTTCTCAGCTTCATATACCATCGCTAATGTGTTAAATGCATGAAGAAGGACAACTTGTTGAGCTTGTTGCTTAACTAGGCATTTAGGTCCATAGTGTTGCGTTTTAATGTTTATCATTTCCCTGTATAAGGAGCGTTTTCTTAGAAGTTAGGTAGCCTAATGTAAGCCTAGTCGGATCTCTAGGATATTAATCTAAAAGAATATTCATTGAGGGTGTCCTTGTCGACACCAAAATTTTGAGATAAAGACTTTGTTGTTGTTGTGAGTCCAAGTTAACTATGAAATATTAGGGGATAAATACTCTATAAAGGTTTACCAACACGTTGCATAATTAATAAAGGCAGTTGACTATCATTGGCAATAAGATGTTCGGTCATGTATATTTTCATAAAGGAGAAAGAAAAAGTGAGTAAAGGAAAAAGGAAGTGAAGAGAAGGAACTGTGAGAAGATAAAGTTAAAGATAGAAATAAAAAAACTAATTGGTTTTCTTTTGGTAGCTGCTCATTGGGAAGGTGTAGTGGAGGTGGTTCCCGAGGGTGGCACGTCAATGTTATCTGGTAGCATTTTTTAGGGCACTCGTTGATACTAGATACAATAGTTTGGTTATAGATGGGAATGATTAAGAGTTGGTACAATGATTTTTGGGTGGGAATAAATTTGTATTATTCGCCTTTTCTTTACTTAAACATGCACAGTTTAATTCCCTGTAATCAATGTTTTGCATTGAAGGCTGCATGAAGGTATGCAGACGACAACCATATGCAATAAGGATTATGAGCTCTTGTTACACAATAAGTTGCATATACTTTGACATAGTTTAAGTATCTACACACCAATCAAGGTTTTATATGTCAGGTGTCGGGTTCATGTCGGATGGCTAAAATTCATGTCGGATACCAAAAATTGGGGATATGTCGGGGGACATGAAAAAATATTAGATTGCCATATCGGATGGTGTGCATATGTGTAATATAATATCATAAATGAAATCAAAACATACTTAAATTCTATTGTATAAACATATAAAAAAAAGTAAATAACTTATGATGCTTAGGATTGATGTTGAAGGAAAGAGGTGAGAAAAGAGTTGCACGATGTTGGTAGTTAAGGAGAGAGAAGATCGCCCGATATTGATGTCAAAGAAACAACTTGGAGAATAGACCGATGAGATATTGAATGAGAGAGATAAGAGGAGTGACGGAAATAACTTCGGTACTTTTTTCCCCTAACTGATAGAGTTTTATTTTTAGAAGCAATATTAATTAAATTAGGAATTTAAACCCAAACCTGATTAGATAAACATGACAAAAAAATCAGCTACTTTGTCAGACTGAAAAATCGGCCGACATAGCCGACATGCCCCCCTATATATTCTGCCGATATATCCGATATGTCCCCCGATATATCTGATATGAACACTAAAAATACAATACGCATTGCAAAACTCTATATCTTGTCGGTTGGCCCCTAAATCCGCCATGTTGGCTGAAATGTCCAACATGACGGCCGCCATTTGAAACACTGAGTAGTAGGGGCAAATACATCCCCCATTTTTTATACGATTTGAATACTTACGACCACTATGTATAACAGTGTTGAAGATGTGGCGACACAGGGTGTGCTACTTTGCAAGAAGGGGGAAGCCGGCCGCGAAAGGTGAGAGGGGCAGCAGGATAGCTTGTTGATCAGCCTCCATGGGAAGCACTCGAGGTACGCTCCGCGGCCCCCCTGGGAGAAGAAGTCGAGGGACATCACTACGAAAAATGCGGCAAAAGTTCATTTCGATTAGGGTTTAATGTAAAAATGTGAAGAATTTGGTTATTCATATACATCATCTGAGTTTTGGCCCTGACCCATTTCTGAGATACGATAATTTATTTGGGTTTGACCCAAACAAACAAATTTATATTGGGTTTTGTCTTTGGAATGAGAGAGATAAGATGAGTGACAGAAATGACTTCGGTCTTTTTTTTTCCTAACTGATCGGCTTTTGTCTTTGGAAGCAATATTAATTCAATTAGGAATTTAAATCCAAACCTGATTAGATAAATATAATAAAAATCAGCCAAATTTTCAGATTGAAAAATTAGCCGACATAGCCTACATGTCCCCCGATATATCCGGCCGACATATTTGACATGTCCCCCGATATATCGGACATGTCGGCCGACATTTAAAACACTGACACCAATTACACAACTCAGTATGCTTTTTTATTCTTTTGAGTTCAACCTATTGTCAATTTAACTAACCTAAAGGAACCATTAAATAAAACACTAGAGACCTCCCTCTTTCTATATCTGCGTCTAAAACAACGATTCCTCTTTCTCTTCTTTTTTTACTTATAGAGCAATGGTCTAGCAAATGTGGTACCCCGTGTAGCTCTATTTTCTCACTTTCCTTATTTTGTAATTTTTTCTTATCTCTTTGTCACTGTTGCTCAAGAAGACCTTGTTTATCTCTTGGGTCTTCTAACTAAGCAAGCAATTATAAAGCTACTAGTTGTCATATAGCCAATTGAAATATAAGAAAGAGGAAAGTTAAGAAAGGACAAATTTCTTTTTGATTTGTCGGTGATATTCATTTGCGCACTATTGTTATATTGAAAATTTTGATATCATTATGAGTTATGGTTATTCCAATACAAATTAGTTGCGTACTCATTACCAGATTCTACTAGATTTTCCTATATTTACAAACTTTATCATATTGTTATATTTTTTTCTCTAGTACTCCGGTGCAAGCGATGAATGAGTGACACTAAACTGCAAGTGTGTAGAACTTGATATATATCTAATTTTGTACGTATCTTTCTATGTGTATTTCTATTTTAATGTTCTTTATTCTCACAGTGTTAAGTACTGTGGCACTGAATCCGCATACCCAGTCCAAACTCCAAGTAATTAAAATTCATGAATGAGGAGTTGAGCAACATTCTCCAGCATCCAAATAATTTTTTCAAGTCTAATATTATAGTGGTTATTCATGGTGTATAGCATTTCATCGATGAAATACAACATATTTGTACTTAGTTTTAATCTCTCATATACTAACTCGGGTCATCTATGATCACCAAAAAGAACATTATTTAAACCACATAAACTTCCAGGTTAATATAGAAACTTGATATTTGAACAAATAATAACTTTAGAAGAGGTAGGAGTTGAGTTGAGCCTCAAATCGGTAAAATTTGATGGGAATTAATAAATGAAAGAATGAGTACTTACAGATAGTCTCAAATACTTGTCAATATTTCCAAGAAAGAGTCCTGCAAGCGTAGTATTAAGTTTTTATCCCTGATTACAGTAAAATATTAAAGTAACTACAGAAACTAATCTAAGGGGAGAGGAAAACGTTTAGAACTTGGAAGCTGGAGATGGAAATGGATAATGGGGTTGTAGTGAAGCGCCATATGAGAGGGATAGAGATGGGGTAATTAGTTTTTATTTCTGTGTTCATTCTATCCTTTTTGATTTTATGGAACAGTCCACAGCACATTAAAATTAAAGTTTGGAAGAGGATGTAAACATGGGGTTGTTGTGGGGGCAGTTAAGAAATTGAATCGATTGTTAGGGTATCTTTTAAGTTGTTTCCAAATTTACCTCTCATATGAATGTTAAACCGTAGTATCTTCAAAGGATATTTCTTGATCCTTATCCTTTGAATTCGTGACTCCCACAAGGGTAAACCTAAAAGTTAGGACCAAAAGGATCGCTTGTCTTAAATAATAATGATATCGAAAATTCCAATTTCCATCACACACACACATTCATTTCTCGATTATGTGATGTATAACCTGATCATGTATTATGCATTGACCGAGCACGTACATAATGAATTTGTGTATTAGAACATTGACTCTGAAAATATTCGGAGTCTGTTCATTGAGAGTTTCTCAGTAATCTATTTTTTATTATTATATTCCTCTTTCATCTTCTCATTTTTTTTCCTGCTTATTGCAATTTTTGCTGACTTAACTCTTGTTAGGTAAAAAGCATTAACAGGCTGAACCTATTATATTTCTTTCTTTAGTTTAACTCTTAGCTTGGTTGACGCCATCTTTTTATTTACTTAAACTTTTCATGTAGATATCTGTTAAAAACTTTCATCATCTACATCCCAAGTTCTCTTGGATCGAGATGCATCTCCTTGGAACTTTTGCCAGGACCAGTATTGATGTCAAAAGCTTTTCAATGGCTCATACAAGGTGACACTAATGCAACATGTAGTTCAGACTTATTTAGTTGAGCAACATTACATAGTGTGTCATTTGTGATGCATTTTCATCTACAGATCTTATGTACGCGCAGAAGGTCAGAGAATGTTAGGGAGGTTTATTGAGTCTCTCACACCATCTACGAAATTTTGGTATGGACAATGTAACAAGGATCACTAATTTTTGTAGAACTTCATATCAGCATGTCATATTCGGGTCTTGATTAAGGAAATATGTTTGCTTTCAGGATGTTACTTCTGATTTCTTGCTTCCGGAGAAAGTTTGCTAAATTATTCTCTGACGAGGAAATATTGGGCTCGAAAAATGTAATTATGCTCTTGTGAAATTTTCGTGTTTCAAGTTCACAAATTTGGTTGCTTTTATCAATCTCTTGGGTGTAGATTTTATATAAGATGTTTGTAGTGTCTAACATTAGTACTTGCAAGTTGTGGACAGCAAGAAGGGTTAGCCCAAGTATATGCTCGAAGGTATCTGGATCCCCACTTCTTTCAGTCTCAGGTGAAGTGAAGTTAGTTTTTTTTGAAGTTGATAAATTAATTTTGGTGCGTATGTAATATGATGCTGCAGTATATTCATTGTTTAATTTGTAAACCACCTGTTTTTTTTGTCAATTTGGCAGTCTAAAATTAAATTGTGTTAAGATACTCAGTTTGAGCTCCTATGCTAGTTCTACGGTTCTATGGATTTTGTGCGTTTAACATCTTGAAGTGCTCTTATTGAGCTTTTTTTTCTCTCTCCTGAGATTGGGGAGCTTGCATTAGACTTGCTTTTCTTACTGCAGCTAGCCGTCAATTGCTTTAGAGTTGTTTCCAAAATTCATGCTAGTAGTTATAATCTTTGCAATTGTTTCTTCTTGCTCTAATGATGCCTTAAACTTGCACTGACAGCATGGAATTTTCATGGAGTTCTTCAAGCATGGAGAGTACACTTGCGAGAAGGAATCCAGTATGTCATCCCTTAAGCTGGTAACTTTCTAGTTCTTACATACTGTTGTTGAGAATCTGATCATGTGCTGCATTATTGTCGGTATTGTGGATTATCACTTAGACTATTATATCGATGTCTTCAGGTGACACCCATTTCTAATCTTATTAGCAAATGCGAAGCATTGTGGGCATCTAAAATTTCAAAAGCACCGTGTAATGCTGAAACATTTCATAGAGATGGCTGTGGTAATTATTCTACCAGTAAAGTAGCTTCTTGCTGCTGTACAATCAGAAGAGTTTTATCAAGCAAAGATCTAGGTTGTATTTTAATGGGCACTCTCAAGGTTAGTAATTTTATATATGTTATTTCTTACGTCCACCCACTAGATTATACTAATTAGGGATGAAATCCATCGTTACCAGATTTACATACTCCAGAAGTGAAACCACCATTTAGTTCAGTATTGCATATCTTAGAACAATTTTAAACTTTGCGGAAGAAATCATTTGGTCCTAGTTATTGTAAA
Source organism: Asparagus racemosus (assembly GCA_037177215.1). Taxonomy (NCBI): domain Eukaryota; kingdom Viridiplantae; phylum Streptophyta; class Magnoliopsida; order Asparagales; family Asparagaceae; genus Asparagus; species Asparagus racemosus. The sequence continues at coordinate 29,513,681 of JBAKGM010000233.1, forward strand.
ATTTGGTTATAGAATGAGGTAGACATATGATTTTTATCTCATCAAGCTATTGCCACTGTTTTTGTTTATGATAATATCGGAATCCGTAGACAAGTTATATAAGTTATTTATTCTCTAATGTTCCACTTTACCCATTTAAAATATATAGGAAAACAACGTATAAGCATTAGTTGACTACTGATATGCAGAAAGGCGTAGTGCACTAATGTTTAAGATCTTAGTATATAGCAGAATGATGAACAATAGAAGAAACAAAGCTTTATAGCACAAATACTTAGCTCAGTTGGACCAAGGTAGACTTCATGTTCCTAGGTTGCATGGGTACGGGTACGGGAATGGTATGGGACACGACAAATTTGTAAAATGTATGGTACAGGGACATGGCTATATATATGCATGTTACATATATTTGTATGTATTAAAATTAATAATTTATATAAGATCAATATTGTTTTTTCATTTAGATAAGATCAATATATAAGAAATAGATGTGTAGAATATACATCCAAGAAGTATATGAGGAATGTTTTAAATTAAAACATGTATTATATAATTGACTATAGGCCCAAATAAACATATGCATATATTCAACAAGTGTCCAAGAGATTTGGGCATGGGTATGGATACGGGTTCCTAATAGAAGTACCCAGGTAACGTAGATGATTTTTGATTTTGGTTGAAAGCCACAAAATTCATTAGCTGTGAGAACTATTGGAAGAATGAACAATTTGCATTTATGTTTATGAGAGGACTATTTATATATGTCTCTCGTGTTCGGATGATTTTTGGTGGTGAAGATTGTCCAATCTATGTAAATATTGAAACAGTATGAAATTTTTTTTTTCTGTAAATATTTTTGAGAAGAAAGAAGAGGTAAGCACAATAATGTGTGATATATGAAATATGGGAGAAAGATTACTAAAGTAGAAGACAGCACTTTGAAACAATATACAGGCTTAAAAAACATGGGTTAGAGCGTTTAGTAACCGATGACTTGTATAAATTCATGAATCATTTCTAATAAAGAGCACTGGCTTTCTAGGTACTTCAGTTTTATTTAATTAGAGGGGAACTTAATATCAAACTATGTTTTATTAGCGACAGTGGTGGATATCATACGAAAGAAAATTAAGTAATATATCTTAGCAGTTCATACATCTTATTTCACTGGTTGTTCAATCCAAGAAGACATGCAAACATCAACATTTTGTGTCTCTGTCGCCTTTGATTATTTTTTGTAATAACACAGAGCAGTTGAAATGTGCCAAAATTAGTGAAAAGATTTTGTGCTGTCTTGGTTTTAACTTGTTAAAGGTTAGTTTGTCTTCTTGTGCTTCACTTGACTGTCTGTATTTGTGCTCTGTGGGGTGTTGCATTGTCTCTAGGAATATTGATGACAGAAGACCACTTACAATCTTTCAACTTCCAGTATGTAATTGCTTGAACAGATTGTAAGTGGTCTTCTGTTCAAGCCATATTGATAACAGAAGCCGTTTCTCTGTTCAAGCCATATTGCACATTATAGAAGTGCCTCCAGGAGGAAACATGCCAATATGGCTTGAACAGAGTAACGGCTTCTCAACAAAAATTCCCACGCTAAATAGAGCAACTCTAATCTCTGAAGTTTATTAACTATTGGATTCGCTCAGAATTTTCAACTCTATATGTTATATAATAATAACATGCGTGATGCCTATCTATCTTATTTCACGAAGCAATGAGCAATCTAGCTTCCATGTGTACATTATCTGATTGCAAATTTTATACTTTGTTGTCCAATCAAATAACATAAACCATATTTCTTAAGTCAAGAAGCAGAATGGATACTAGTTGTAGAGTCTAACAGGTGTAGTTTATATATCCAGGTTTCACCCCTGGGGAGCTTGCAGTTGGTTGATGCAACCGGAAGTATAGATGCTGTGATACCAGATCTTCTGTCAGATATCAGTTATCAGAGCATTTATGAGGTCTTGTATTCTGGAGCGTTTTATGTGGTTGCACAATCTTTTGGCTTTTGTGTCAAATGTGCTGCATAACTTTGCCATTTTGAATCATTTTGGCTTCTTATCTTTCTGTACTGCTGTTCGGAGAATGCCAAGGGGCTGAGATAGATATCTGCAAGGCATAAAACTACACTCCTCTTAGTATGAGCAAGAAAACTCATGATAGACTAAACGAGTTAGTTGATTGCTTGGTAGAGCTACCTTATAGGTCACATTTTTTATGTGTGTGTAACTATGAAACACCAGGCAATTTGGATCCTAGAAGTGGCCCCTATGGGTTTTAGAGGTGGCTCCCACCGCACTTATGCGATGTAGCACTTAGTCTCGCATAGCACCTAGTTCTACGCTCCTTACTGGTAAACCGCTCTGATACCTTTTGTCATGCCCGGGCCCGCGAGCCTGTTGCCGTGATGTAAGCTCTGGGTCCCACTAAGTTCATCATGTTGTTTGACTCTATGCACCGCTAAAAATGACTAGCTAATGATACACTTTGACTCCCATGGCTTTACTATTTAAACTCATCTAAGTCTCCACATCTATCCCTTGTGAAACTATTTGAGATGGTATCATATGTGCTCTCTAAGTGCACTATTTTCTGCTGTTTATTACGGGAATACATTGGTCACTTACTGAATGCAGAGTGTACTATGAATTTGTTTATGTAGATTCACATATCATGTATACTGAATAAGTAGTCTTCTACTTTTTGAAGAATTTGTTTATGTAGATTCACATATCATGTACACTGAATAAGTAGTCTTCTACTTTTTGAAAGTGCATGTTTGTTGCCACTTATTCAAATCTTTCATCCTTTTTTTGCTAGATCCTGGATGATAGTGATAAGCTTGTTATGTTGTTTTACAGAGTGTCTGCTACTTTCCTTTATCCATGTAAATGCTATTTTCCAGGTTAAAAATTATAAACTTATTATGGAGGGCTCACCTGTGCAAGCGGATTGTATGGGGTTGCACTCTGTCGAAGCATTCTCATGCAAGCATATCTTTGACCAGTTTCCTTCAAAGAAAGTATTAGATCACCTTAAAGTTTATGTTGTCTTTTATCTTAGAGACTCTTCTTGTCTCAATGTTCATTTCCAAATTCCTACTTTCAATTTGGGGAATGATGTCATCAGTATTACTGGCGGAACAACTCAGTTGTTGCTTGTAACTCACAAATTTCCTGCCATTAAGAATGTAAGCTCTGGAGCAATTTGAGCATACTTCATGAAATTTTTTTCATCTTCTTTCCTTTCATTCATTATGTAGTGAATATTATTCCATAGTTTCAGGTTGATCCAATTGAAGGCCATCCACTATCGTTCAACAATATTTTGTTTGCAGAAGTCATTGTCTTGCCTTATAAGCTAATTCTCCAAGAGGACAATGATTATAGCATATCTGCTAACACATTGTGTGGCAAGCTACTTGAAGAATCCATATATGTTCAGCAGGATGGGTTAAAAAAACCAAATTCTCTGGGAATACACAGCAGAATCATGGCTGATGATTCTATTAATGGTTCTGAAGAAGTTAAGAAGAGGCTGAAAATTCCATGCTTGTTGACCCTCGGAAGTACTGATGGTCAATTGTGTCCGGTACCTGGATATTTATGTCGTACTGGAAACACTGCAAGAGGAAATATAATCGATAGACAACAAGAACAAAGGCTCTTGTTGGAATTTAAAGCAGATAGCCTCTTTAAGTATCAGGTATATATTTTTCTCTCTTGTAAGTCGACTAAAGCCATTAATCCATTATGAATTATATAATTTCATTTACCTTGTCAACCCTGGAAAAAAAACTCTGAAACCTGAATATGGGAAATTTGTGGTCTCAACAATGCATCAGTTTCTTCAACTAGGTGGATACTATATTCTGAAATGTTCAAATAGGAGAGAGCGTGATACATCAATCAATAGTAAGACAAACAATGGTAAAATCTATGTCACTCAGCAAATGACCTTCTGGAGTCTTTCATTTTCTTTTGGTGAACGTATGGGTCCATCACAAAATCAATCCTCTCGGTCTTCTTTATTTGGAGCATCTGAAGCTTATGAGGGAGATGTATCCCCAGGCAACATTATCCTTCAGCAATCATTCAGCCAAATGCATAAGACCTCAGATGTCCATGTTCACTTCTTTTCTGAAGAGAGAGATATTTTCAGGATTATTCCTGAACCTGTAGAAGTGTTAAGTGTGTCATCTTGCCTTCACATTTTGAAAGCCAAGATAGGAAGAACTTCTAGTGTTGCTGATACCCAATGCAGAGATATGCCTCAAGGGAATCTAATTTCTCTATGTGGTAACATAGAGATCATACAAATATACAACTACAAATCCAGACCTTACATGAGTTCTAATCAGTTAGATTGCATGGATATTGATCAAAGGATGTGTGGCAATATTGTTATCCATCTGTGCAATGATCATCACAAGGTAATTTCCTTTTGATTTTCTTATCCTTTTTATATATGGATGCAGTTTTAACTCTTGATGTTATCAGGTACTAATTCATGGCAACTTCAGAAAGCATATGTATCCTGTTGGGTTGGGACCCGGAGCAAATGCAACTTTTCATCGTGTCCTTGTGACGTGGTATGCTTTGTGTTATGTAGTTTATCTGAATTATTAATTGTCTCAGTATTAGATTTACCTTCACAGTTTGTGTTTTTAGCTTCTCAACATTTTTGTAAATATATTTGTGTTTTAACCAGTTCTTGCTAATAGAATTTGTTCAGATAATGTTTCTGTTTTTGCAGCCACAATATCTGGTATAGGTCATAGCTAGTTGCTTTTGATCATTTTATGATTGTTCTGTCTTATCCATTCTACTTCCCTGAGATAAAAGGCTGTGTCTATTGATTATTTAGTTACATTGTGTTACTGGATGGATATAATGGCACACGCAATGAACAATGAGCAATGTGCAAATTATATCTGCATTTTCTTCTATCTTCTTGATCTTTCAAGTATGCGCTGTTTACCTTTCAGGCAATAACATTTTAAGAGACGCTGACATTACATATATGCAATAGATATTAGGTGCTAAACCTCTTATTTGTAAGTTATCATTGAGATCTGCTTTTTAGCATCTATAATTGTATACTTTTTGTAATCTTTGGGAAGTGGTCTACGATTCCAGAGAGCAACACATGTACTGTACGCTATTTCATTAGTGAGGAACGATCAAAAAATGCTCTCAGATAATGTAAAACATGGATCATCTATCTCATTCGAAAACATCACAGAGTGAAGAAATTAGTAGGAAGCCTGACTAGTCTGGGGTCCTCCATCTCTACTCTTCCCTGAAAACAGGAGCATTCAGACCCATCATCATAATGAAAGCGTCATACGCTTAAAATCTTACACAAGGACAAATTTCTTAAGGGAATTGGGCTCCTAGTATGCTGAAAGAGTCGCCAATTTGCCACACCCCAGGTTTTAGTGGGGAGTACACTGCATCTGGTGGTAATAAGGCCAGAATGTATCCCCTCCCAGCCTGATGGCTGGCCCATGATGCTGATATGCACCTGAACTTTGAGTGAAGCAAGCCCTAACAGTGTGACTGATGAAAGAGAAGTAATGTCAAGTGAGCATGTGATTTTGATGCCCTTAAGGCGTGAAGCATCCAGCATTCCTGTCAAGCCATATGGCATATCAAGAAGATGCAGCATGATCACCAAGATTCCTGCCCTACAGTATCCAATCTGTTGACTTGTTTTACCATTTATTTATAGAACTTCCATTGTCTCAAGATATAACATTGCGAAAAGCCTCCAAGATGATTCCCCAAATCTCTTTACCACTTGATCATTGGTCTTCTAAATTATAACCTCAAATCATCATTCATTATCAATTCTCTACCGTTCCAACCGAAGTTTTCTTTTAAATAATATCACCATTCAACAGTAACCTCAAAAAGACTTTGCTGGTAAATGATACTTCGCTACCTTATCTATCATAAATAAAGCATGTAATATCTTCTTTTCCTTCCCAGAAGTATTTGCATGAGTCCGCACATTTGAACAGGCTATGTAAAGTGGAAGAGTTGAGATCTAAGGATGACGGACAGATGATTTCAGAAAAAGCATGCCAAGCACACTTCACCCATGTTTTATAAATTAATGTATTGTTTAACACACATTTATTAGCTACTATTATTTATCAGATTATATATATGTATATGCTTACTTGTTGTCTAATACTTAGATTTTCCACCAAAGTCCAATAAACCATAGAACAAACTTAAGGTGACATAAAGTTTGGAAGAAGAAATCTCTTCTCACTAAATCAAATCAAAACGTGCTCAGGCTTTTGCATGGTAGCTTAACTACCACAAATTTTTTTTCTGTATCCACTTAATATGACTGTTATGGATTTCCTAGCCTGTGCTTCTGGTTACTCCCTATTATTAGAACTGATGCAAAGAAGATTTTATCAGTTGACTATACATCTTCCATGCTCTGTAAGATCTTAGCCATATCTATACTATATATTAAGAGAAGCCTCCATTTCGGTTTGTGTGAGCCACATTTTTAGAATTTCAAATTTGTCGTCACAGTTGGAAAAAAACTAAGAAAATGCACTCACACTTGAAAAAACTAGAGAAATGCCCTCACACTAGGAAAAAAAAGGAAATACCCTCATACTTGAAAATACACCCCGCCTCCCCCCACGAACCCCCCAAAAAAAAACCATTTATTCTCTTGTCAGTTCGACTATGACACTCCTCCAGAGGTCCTGTGTCATGCACGCATAGTGTGCACCGGCTACCATGTATCCTTTTAGTCCAAGTTATGTAGATGTAAAGGGAGTCTAAGTTTATGTGTTCCAGTTTCTGTCAGAGCTGCCAGTTTGTTGGATGTATTGATCAAAAGATTTTTCTTGTAATATATGACATTCTCAGTAGGACACTTTGTTAATTTATATGCATTCTTGTAATTATAATAAAAGCATAATAGGATTGCATTCTGTTTATGGCATGAATTACACAGTTCTTATCTCTAACTTCATTATGTACTTTCCAGCCCATCAAGTGGATGCCCTACATTGGTATTAACGCCGGTGTCCTTTGTTGTAATCAACTTCATTAAAGAAGTTGGTCATCAACATAGCAAGGAAAGAACTAGACCTCAAGCAGAAACCAGTTTTGCAGTTGAAGAGTCATCCAGCATAGTTTTAGGTTTGATGTCTCAATTGACTCGGTGCCTCGAAAATAAGCTAATTCAGTGTAGTTGCAGGGTAAGGTGATGCCTTACCTGTGTTGTTTAGCCATATCCATTACCTTTGTCAGCAATAACTGAAATTTGTCATTTATCAGCAATAACTGAAATCTGTTTTGTGCTTTCCAGGTTTTAACTGTCTATGCTTTAGTACTGGAACGGCCTATTCATGTCCCATCGAAGTCTCAATCAAACTATCACTTGAAATTACCTGCACTTAATGTCGCACTTGCTGGATTTGTGATGGGTAAGCTTATACATAATGATAAAATTACTTCTGAACTGAAATTAGCTGGATTACAGTATACACTGTGTTTATAATGATACAAAATTATTACGAACGGAAATAGGCACATATGATGTTTATTGTTTATAGAGGCAGTTTGCTTTTCTCACCTTATTTAGTGCAGGTTACCTATCATGTTAATTTGACATCGCATTTCTTGTTAGCTTTAAAATTTTTTTTTAGCCCTTATCAAAGTCCTACACGAGCCTTCTTCCATATTCTGAAGTCAACTTAGTAATATTGTTCTAAGAATTTAGAGTTTGCCTTAACTGATCACAAAAGCCTGGAAAAATTAGTACAACTTGGTCTTATCTGTATTTAATCGTACTTTCTGATAACTAAAGGAGAGGGAGAGAGAACACAAGAGGGCTAAGTTGCACGGATATGGGTACGGACACGGGTACGGGTACGGGACATGGTAAATTTGCAAAAGGTAGGGTGCAGGAACATGGCTCTATGTATGTTTGTTATGTATATTTATATGTAGTAAAATTAATAATTTACATAAGATCAAAACTGTCTTTTTCATTTACATAAGATCATTATATAAGAAATAGATGTGAAGTGTAGAATATATGTCCAAGAAGCGCATGAGAATAGTTTTAAATTAAAGCATGTATTTTATAATTAAGTATATGCCTGAATAAATGTATGCATACATTTAAGAAGTATCTAAGAAGTTTCAGTAGGGGTATGGGTACAGGTACGTGATGGGTACGGGTACGACATCCAATTTGGAGTACCCAGGTAACATAGCAAGAGGGTGTGTTGACATTCAACAAGAGTTTTGAAACTCATGGCAGCTGTGGATTTAACCCTAAGAATTAAAAATAGTTAAATGAACAGTAAGGAAGTAGATGGGTTATAATTTGGAACCGCATTCTCCTGGTATTCCATGCTTACCTTCCCTTACATGCTGCTGCCTCAACTCTCTGGGAGGGCTCCTGTGGGCAATGATGTCTAGGGAATTAGGGAGTCTGTTTTGTTAATAAGGAACAGGTCTGATGTCTTGTTTAATTTTTCCCATTCGACCAGATAACTGCCGAAATGACTAACTTTGAATTTTCAAAATCAGTTGTGGACTCAGGAATCTAATCCTCTCTCAGCGCAGCTCCATCATGGTTTGGTTTGGTCATTAGGCATTTTAGATATTGTTGATGTTTGCAAGTTTATTATAAACACACACGTCATACACGTATGCCTCTTGCATACTGCACTATATCCTTTGAATAGTCAATATTATGTAATATGGGATGCATTTGTCTAGGCTTTTGTTGTTCACACTGACTTCAAACTAATTGAAGTTGCAACCATCTAAAGTTTCATATGTTATCAATTAAATTCTGATACTTCATTATGTGCCAACAAAGCATGTGCCACATTGAGTAGACAGCTCCCTGAGGAGATTTCAGATAATGTGTGCTACATAGTGTTTTACATGTGGAGTTACACAGTTTGTAGGTTAACTGACCATCTTTGTAATAAAATCTTCTTATTACTATTCTTGAGTACCGCTACCAGAAATAAATGAATTCCAATAGAGAAATTTTGAAACTTACAATATCATCACTCAATAAAGTGGATTAATTCTTCTTTTTAAATCCTAGCTGTTATATAACAGCTTTGTTTTTAGGCATTATCCTTGGGTTCCATTTTTAATGCACATTAGTCAGGGTATCGGGGCACTAAATTGTGAATTCTTTAATGTAACAAGAAAAGAAAAAAAAAAAAGAAAAAAGAAAAAGAAAGAAAAAAGACATTTGTGGTGGGAATTTATTAACTTTGTTGTTGGCAGTTGGAATGCTTTTAATTTTGTCATTAATTGATTTATCTTGTGCAGATGACGGGTCATCCTTATCTTGTTGGTGGGCAAATTCTCTTGCAACTATGAGATTGCTTAGGTTCCATGGAACTGTTCATAGGCCTTTACTCCATTATTCCAAAACTTCAATGCGATGTAAGGCTAAGAATTCTCAAGATACTGTTGGCTATCATTTGGAAAAGATGCTTAAGACGTACGACCGAATTATTGTAAAAAGTGACAGAGTTTCTCATTATTCATCTACTCCTAGTTTTACTTTTCATGTTGATTCAGGTGTCCTTAGCTGCCCAGATGAGAGGAAACTCTGGCTCATCATGCTTGATGCATGTGCTAGCTCAGTTTCTGTGAGTACCATGCCCTTTGCAGCTACCTTCAGAACCAAGTAGCCACGTGTAGAGAGGCAAACATCATATTATAGTAGAATACAGTCTCCATGGCACCAAATGTCATCCTTTATGTGTCATAATACGAAAATAGAAACAGCCACTGATCTGGAGTAATTGTTACTAGTATAATAATGCTCACTTATTGGCTCACTAAGATGGTAGATGATAGTAGTTGGTTGTTGAAGAATTTGAAATGGCTTTTTTGGTCCTTTTTCTCATTGTTGATATATTTTCACTCTTTATCTTATTTTTGCTGTTCCTTTTCCTTGGCAGAACATTGTAGGCCGAGTGATGGATTCTAACTCTTTGCAGTTGTTGGATACTGAACTTAAGGAGTTGAATATGACAATGCCATCAATGCCAAGTGTGTGGATTACAGAAGTTGGGTGTTTAAATCCCTTGCATGAGGCCAGGAACCTACTTCATGAACTAATAAGTTAGCTTGTTTCCCATTTTAATCTGGTTTTTTTCGTCAGTTTGGGACTCTGGATTCGGGAATCAAGTGGCAAGTGCCATTTTCTGGTCTTTACTTTTGGAGCAACAGACAGATCTTCAGCTTGATCTGCATGAAGTAGCTTTTGTTTCTTTCGTGCTGCTTCATTGAAGTCTGTTGAAAGCTGCTGATCTTGGTGAGAAGGAAACCATGTTAAGACCTATAAGATCAGTCCAACAGTTACTACCATAAGGCTGAGACATATTAAGAAGCCATTGAGATAGATGACTTTTTTGTCCCTAATGATCAAAGGTTCTTTTTGCAAGAAGGTTCAGGTACCATACATCAACTTCTGTACATCTTGCGATTTTTCTGTCTTAAAGTGCAAACGTAGGTTGTATTTTCCCCTTCATTCTCATAATAATGAAATAGTTGTTGATGCCGTCAGCTGCTAATTTTATAAAAACTGTGAGCTATGTTTTATTACTGTAATAGTCCTTCGAAAACGAAATTCTTATGTTTCTTCTAATTACTTGGGCTGAATAGATTTCGTTGAGTACGTTACATATTTGAATTGCTCTGTCATATACTAGTTTGGTAGCTGCAGATACCATGATGCTTTCTTTTAGATAAATTTTTTTTATAGGCAATGTTTAGATAGATCTATAAAATAAGTAAAATTGTTCTGTTTTTGCTCAAGTCTTAATCTTCAGTCTTCATGTGCCCTTATGTATCTATTAACAAATGACTCTTAGTCTGATGATAATTTACGTATCTTTTACCGTTCCAGGTCCAAATGGCGTTTCCTGGTGGAATTGTTAAAGAGAAGAAAAGGACTCGTGAATGTGTATCATGGCAGGTTGGCTCTTCTTGTTTCCTATTGCAGGTGTCAGATTTTATCTTTTGTAAGTGACTATTTATTTCCATCATATATATCAAAGCAAAACCCAGTCAGGGACTTATTTGGTCTTTTTGCCAAGTTCTATCCAAATATGGTATTAAAATCTAATTAGATTAATTACAAGATAAACCTTTCCGACCATGCCAAGATCTCACTTGCATGATGAACCTATAGTTATTCTGTAATCAGTATACTAATGTTGTTATCTACATGTGAAACTATTTTCATGATGTTTACTGTAAAATGCCAATTTTTTCCTTCACTTTTTCACATTATTATTTATAGGCTAAAATACCTGATTAGCCTATAAAGTGACACTCATTTTCCAATAAGACATGTAAATCCAATGTTGGCGACAACAAGACCTAAAAATTGACACACTTAATCAATAAGGCTTACTCTAGCTGCCTAAATTTTGATTTGAGCGGTAAAATTAAGAGTTTTTGCATATATACTTGTCAAATCTCTCACATTTGCAAATTTATCCTTCAAATTCAAGTATTTGCCCCCCCCCCCCCAAAAAAAAAAAAAAAAAGGAAAAAGATAAGCCATCTTTCTCCTCACTTACATTAGCCATCTTCTCATCCTCTCTCCTCACTCCCCTTACTCCTCTCCTGTACTCCTTCCTTCTCTCCTTCCCATCTCTACTCCCTCTGCTTTTGGTAAATGATTGAGGGGAGAAAGGAGAGAGAGGAGGAGGAGGGGGGGGGGGGGGGGGGGGGAGGGAGGGAGGGAAAGAGAGAGGGGTAAGTTTTTTGGGGGGGGATTTGTGAGGGAGATTTGAGGGGTATATATGCAAAAACTCTTAAATTTTCCTCTCAAATCAAAACTCTGGCAACCACAGTAGGCCTTATTGGTTAAGTGTGTCAATTTTTAGGTCTTGTTGTTGCCGGCGTCAACTTTTATGTCTTATTGGAAAATCAGTATCACTATATAGCCTTAATTTGTGTGTTTTAACCATAATTTATGGAAGATTTCTTTGCTGTTGCAATGTTGTCAGCTTTCTGGTCCTGTAGGTTCAAATAATTGAACGATAGAGCTTCAAGATCTGAAGTTGCAAGCTTTTAATTTCTCTGCACATTAAAAGGAAAGTATGCAAGACTTTCGTTTTCTGATAGAAATGTTTTGTACTGCAGAGGGCCCGACGTCAGAGATCCCGTCCCTAAAGCATGAGCCATTGTTGGCCCAAATCCTACAGAAAGGACTTTACTGCATATGAGCATAACATGCATGCTTTTAAGTGGTGTCTGGCCGCCAAAGGAGCCAAGAGAGACGGTCTTCATGTATCTTGTTGGTTTTGTGATTGTGCAGGCAACAAATTATTGGTTATTCATCTATGGTTATGAAAATGTAATGTCAGTCATACTATAAATTTCATGTTACTTATATGCTATAAGAAACTAGAGGGTTGGAAATCCTTCCTCATGTATTGTTGTAAAAAATTATGGGTCTCCATGGCGAGTACGCATTCTCTTAGAATGCCCCGCATGATGCGGGGTGTTTGAGCCACGCTATTGTGGAGGAGGGGGGCTGTGATGTCGTGTTCTGATAGGTTTCCCAGTCCTACATGGACCATACACGTCCGTTCCTTACGGTATAGAAAAAGTTTGGAGTATAAAAATCAATTGAAAAGTCATTCTTTCGATTGCTGGTTTTGATTCATTGCAAATCTAAAACTTATTTTATTCTCCCTGATTTATATTCATTTTTTTAGGCCAAAGGCTAACTAAGATTATTCTTTGAATAACAGAGGAGTGCATTAAAATCTCTGCTCTTTTGAATAGAAATCTGGAAGCAATACGTTATTTCAAAGGCTGATCAAGTGGTTTGATGAGGAAATTATTAGGCTCAATTGTGCAGGCTATAGTGGCTATTATTTAGGCTAATAAAAGAGTCATTATTAGTACAAGAATATAATAAACATTCATTAATTTGTTAGTGTACCGTACAAGGCTACAAGTCCAATCAATTTGGTTCTCAAGTCACGAGCTTCGTCGTACTAGTCCATTCAATTTGGTTCTTAATTCACCAGCTGTTTGGGTTATATTATTTGGCAGCTAGTTCACTGAAATCTTAATTATTCTGAGCCAAGGATGTTATTATTAGTATTATTAGTAATTGTTTATGTGATTCTCATGTCAGATTATTGTTAAACCATCGGAGTTGCCTTGAAATTTTATTTAAGAGTACTTATTATTATATCATAAATCTTATATTATTCCTTAAATTGGAAAACTAAATATTGGTATCCTTCAAAAAGTTACTGATAGTAACTCACAAGGAAAATTTTCAATTTAAACTTATTTATTCAATTATTGCTGTGCGTAAACTAGATTTATTGATTTGGATCGTAAGTTGAGTCTCTCCATATTATTAAGATCAATTATAAAGCCCAAAAAAAAGGGTGTACAAGAGATAATTATAACATTTGATATTTAAGCTCTATTCTAAATGATAATTCCAGCGCAATAAGATTTTAGAAAAATTTCATATTCTCTTTGTTATCCAAACTTTCATCTTCAACATAAGCTATATTTTTAATCCATCAAAAGCCATACTTTTAAGTTTTGTTGTACATCCAAACACATCCACGTACGTACTTAGATAACATAATCAAGAAATTTAAAAAATCTATTAAGAATTGAGTAGGAGAGATTTCCATGTTCTCTTACCAAATCTAAATACAAACCTAAACAAACATCACAAATTTATCTTTGAAATTTATTGAAATGGCAAACACAACGCATCCTGAGAGGCAGCCTTTCTTGTTTTGTTGGAGAAAAAAGATCAAAATGTGAATGAAAGTTGAGAAAGAGATTCAAAAGACAACTGCACCTTCCTTTCCAAGTAAAGGATTCTTCAAACACAAGATAAACCTTTTCCTTTTAAAAAAAAATTTAAATTAAAAAATTAAAATTCACCCACCTCCACTAGCATTTAATACTTTTATGTCTTTACCCACAAGCCACTGACGGGTCTCACACTCTGCCATCGTCCTCTCTCTCTCTCTCTCTCTCTCTCTCTCTCTCTCTCAAGGAAGGATTGCGAACTTACTCAAAATTCTAGAGAGAGAAATTAAACAGGATAGGGGGGGGGGGGGGGGGGGAAAAGAACAACTCCAGAATGCCCTTTTGCAAACCCAACAAC
>JBAKGM010000233.1:29527889-29542054 GCA_037177215.1 Asparagus racemosus
CCCCCCCCCCCCCCCCCCCCCCCCCCAAAAATAATAAATCCATAATGTCCTTTTGCCAACTCAATAACTGCGGAGAGCTAAGCCCCAACCGAGAGATACAAATCATGTGAGCTAACAACTAAAGCAAAACCCACATCAAACCCTTTTCTCCTTTCTCTCTCTCCTCAACTTTCCCCTTCTCATTCTGTCTTCTTTAGAGAGAGAGAAAACAATGTCATCAAGCGCTTCGAGGTTCATCAAATGCGTCACCGTCGGCGACGGCGCCGTTGGCAAAACCTGCATGCTCATTTGCTACACAAGCAACAAGTTCCCAACTGTGAGCCACTCTGAAAATTTTCTGGGTTTTCTTTATTATATATGTGTATATATTTGCTATTTTTTTCAGTAAATTTATTTGTGGGTATTGGTTATTTTAGGATTATATACCAACTGTGTTTGATAACTTCAGTGCCAATGTGGTTGTTGAAGGAACCACTGTGAATTTGGGACTTTGGGACACAGCTGGTAAAAATCTTGAATTTTAGGGATTTAGGGTTTGTTTTGCTTGGAATTTTGATTATTTTGGTGGGGGTTTTTTTTTTGTCTTGTTTTAGGGCAAGAGGACTATAATAGGTTGAGGCCTTTGAGCTATCGAGGTGCCGATGTTTTCGTGCTGGCCTTCTCTTTGGTTAGCCGGGCGAGCTATGAGAATGTGCTTAAAAAGGTAGAGATTGGGTTATATAGTTGTGAAACCTTGGTTTATGTAGTGGGTATTGATGAATATTTTTGTTGATAATGCGTAGTGGATTCCAGAGCTTCAGCATTATGCGCCCGGAGTTCCTGTGGTGCTAGCGGGTACTAAATTGGGTAAGTTGGTATGCGCATCTTAGATAAGATAATCATTGTGCTGTTGTATGAAAGGTTGATTCTTGGTAGGCAAGTTATTGGTATGTTATCCTTTAATCCTTATTGGGTTCTACTTTCTCCGAAAGTTAGTAATTATAGAGATAATATATGCAAAGAAAAATTTCCATCTCCGGAAGGAATGCATTTGTTAGATAAAAAGGCCGAGTGTGGGGTCCCCTTAGGAAAAGATGAAATAGTAGCTGATTAGCAAGTAAATTTACTAGATTAAGGATGAGAAAGGAATGGGGGGAAAACTGAATGAAGCAAGATATGTCATTGAGTTTGTTACTTCAAATAGGAAAAAATGTTGGTCTATATATGGAGGGTGAAGAATGATTTTTCTACCTCATTTGTTAACTTCATAATTTGAGATTGCTTTACAACTTTGACTTAGTATTGCTCACTACTAAAAGCATCTGTTCATGAAGCACATGATTCTATGGTATAGAACTCTAACTTTGATCTTCTTTCCTTTACACTTTTATGTGCTTTTTAATGGTGGAATTTGGCCTAATAAATCATAAAAATGTTCTAGGGATTTTATTTTTCATATAATGTAAAATAAAAAATAATATTAAAAAACTAGAAATTATTATATATGTGTGTATAGCTGTGTCCCCGTACCCTACACCTTACAAATTCCCCCTTGCACCCATACCTGCATCCGTGTAACTTAGGAAAAACCAAATAGAATCTTAAACTAAAAAAAGGCACTAAAGAGTTAACAATTATTCTTCTCTCCCAGCAACAACATTTATATATCAAGTCCCTTGAAATTATAAAAAATACTTATTCTTCCATTCTAGTTCAAATTATTCTTTTGTGCCAACGTAATCTAGCAGAATTCACTTTCTAGTCCATCAATCTTTTGTTTGATCTTATCTCAAAAGGTTTAATCATAACCAACTCTTAGCAACACTGGGAAGTATTTATGATCAATATCTTTATTTCCTTGTATCCAATATTCCTCAAATATCAAGAGTCATGTCCACAAGCTTTTCGTACAAGATGTTACTATACCCCCTCAGTGTTATGTTTGGGTAGTATAAATTATATTCTAGAAATGATTATAGCTTTATTTTAGTACTCAAATCCTAACGGTCATGTAAATTACATTTTTACCTCCTTAAACATGCTGGGCCTTGAGATCTTAATGCGCTAGTAGAGAATGATGTAATGGAATGTTGGTGCATGCTACCCCCAACCTGACACCGATTGTTGCGCACAACCAGTGATCCATGCGGAAGCGTAGATTGTGGATGCGTCACCAAACACCCTGATTAGATCTTCTCCTCCTTAGACCAATTGATCACCAGGCGATGTGAAAACTTTGAGAAAATCTGTTCAGACTAACAAGAATAGCAATATACTGCATAAAAATAAGATTAGGAGACAAAAACACGGGATTCACGTGTTTTGACAATCGCCTACGTTTACCGGGAGATAATTGAGTCTTATAAAGGGTGTGTTTGACAAATTCACAAAACTTATTTTAGGTGGTACAACTTTGGTCTAATATCTTATTTTCAGTTTGGCAAAAGTTGAACCCAAATTGAACTAGTTATTTCTAGTTCAAAATTTAGCCCCTAAACCAGTTCTTTTATGCATCAACTCTTATATCGTTCAACTTCAACGTAGTTAAGATAAAACTAGTTTAGCCCAATTCTACACACTCAAAGATTACAAGATAATTTATTTTTGTGATCTAGATCAATCCCACAAGAAACCCTCTCATAATCTCACCAAAAGATCTCTCACAAACCTAGATTTCTCCCCTTAGTTCTATCTACTTCTTACAATATGCAACTCTCCTTGGCTTGATTTATCTAACCCTGAACCTGGTCTTGCTGCTGCTGCTTGCCGTTTTGCCTCGTTTCGCTTCTCGCTTTGTTTCCGACTCTTCTGTTGTGTTTTAGGCTGAAATATAGGGCTATTTCCCAACATGGAAAACTAACTATGAAGATTAATCTGATAACAAACGCAGAACATTCTTTGATAAATGGGTTGGTCTTACTTCAAGTGTTGACAGGTCGTGGGAGATATTTGAGTTCTTAGCAGGTTTTATTTGTCTCGAGTCTCTGCAGGTTGCGGGACACTCCTATTGGAAGAATTCTTAGACCCAACACCAAAGTAGTTCAGTTACTTTTGAATCAATGCTTGTGTTGCATGGATGTCCTATTCATTTATTTTATTCTAGTTTATGAATTCGTGACTTACAATAGTGTCGAATATGCAGATCTTCGTGAAGATAAGCATTATTTGTCAGATCATCCTGGCTTGGTTCCTGTTACCACTGCACAGGTTTTGTATCTACTCAAGTGGGGTGCTGGTTAACTACAGTGAGGTGAATAGTTTATACTGAGGTTTTCATGGTTCTTAATTCCAGGGAGAAGAGCTCCGCAAACAGATCGGTGCTGCATATTACATAGAATGCAGTTCAAAAACTCAGCAGGTATGTTCCAAATATTTTAATATGTTGTAAGTTATAAGAAAATTTTATCTACCACGCACACATTTTAAAAAATGATCAATGTTGGTTTGGAACATATGACAAGGCTTAGAATATAGTTTTTGACTTCTTGCTAATTCATTTAAAGAAGCATTATTTCATTTAATATGGTTCTTGATTTGTTGACTCTTATTTTCAGTCATCAGAATTTCTTAATGATGCAATTTTAGAAATTTTACTATTTTGCAGAATGTTAAGGCAGTTTTTGATGCTGCTATCAAGGTAGTTATTCAACCTCCATCAAAGCAGAAGGAGAAGAAGAAGAAACCAAAACGTGGATGTTCTATGTTGTCAGTAAACTTTTCCTTTTTACTAGAACAACTTTTCCTTTTTACTAGAACTCTTACGTCCATTACTTGTTGACATATGTTGTGTTGTTATCATGCTTGACTTCTTGTTCAAAAAGCTATGCTTTTGAGATGTATAATATGCGTTCGTGTCATACATTATTAGCAGAAGGCTAGTAACATTATCTTACATGCCAATATTTTTCCTCAAAACTTGGCCCTTAGTTTTCTCTTGCATTTATGTATAGGACATCTTCATCAGTTTTAGGGTTAATGTGGATAGACCCCTCCAATATCACAAAACTGAACTTACGACCTCTGTACTTTTATTTTTACACATACAACGCACACACGCTCATGCACACCCAAACACACACACACACGCACGCACGCAGTAGCACCCGCTTTTCCTCCAAAAAGAGGTGCCAGAATATGCTTCAACCTTTTGTTCTCTCCCTCTCCATCATATGGCACAATTCTCCAATAGCTGAATCATCAGTCTACCTCGTTTCAGATGCTCGACATATTTGGGAAGAAATCACACATATTATTTTTTTAATATTATGTTATCTGCTCTTTTCTGGTAGTCCTAGTGATTATAGGATTAGTGATATGCGTGTTTTTATTAGGGAAACAAGAATTTACTTATCCCAGATCCTAGGGCAGGTCAAAACTTACTCTCCTTTCAATTTGTTAAAGGGCCACATTCTCTGGAAGTTTGTATTCACGTTGAGATTCATGAATTATAACCTTTGCATTTCTTTGTAAAAGAATAAACTGAATCACTTGCAATTTCAGGAATATCCTCTGTGGGAGGAAACTTGTTTGTCTTAAATGAAGGTTCGGCAGTTGCAGAATACCACATTGTAGATTCCCCTTACAGCCATTTATGCTCGATTCATGGCCCATATTTCCTCAGGTTTGAGTTCAAGTGTCTTGGTTTTGTGTATTATGTTTTGATGGCTGTTTTCCTTTATATTTGTTATATTTGAAAATGAATGAATCAGTTTGTCCAGGGGGAAAAGGATAGGCAGGGATTAATTAACTTGATGATTAATCGGGGCATACAACAGTTGTAATAGTCATCATATTTAACTTGGATTTGTAAAGAAGTAAGTTAATTAGAAGCCTTTTCAGCTTCGACATCCTGCTTATCCTCGACATGTACCATTTTTTCTGATATGATTGTATTATTGTCTATTTGTTCTCATAAGAATATTTGTCTACTTATGAGTGTTTATTTGTGAAATTTAATTTAGTGTTTTCATGCTTCATTGTTTGATATCCAAGGCTCTGAACGGCAATCTTCTTCAGTATCATCTCGTTATTTATTGGTAAATAGGAGATTAAGTTAGGTATGGTTTGATTTAGTTGTTATAAGTTTTGCTACTTTGCTTTGAGCTTTATGCGCTTAAATCCTTCCCCTAGGTAATTCTTTCTTTGATATTCCTTTATTCCCATAATGTTTCTCATCTTTGATTGACACTATCTTTATGAAGCCATCTTTTTCATCT
Source organism: Asparagus racemosus (assembly GCA_037177215.1). Lineage (NCBI taxonomy): Eukaryota > Viridiplantae > Streptophyta > Magnoliopsida > Asparagales > Asparagaceae > Asparagus > Asparagus racemosus. Next base: position 29,533,085 of record JBAKGM010000233.1, read on the forward strand.
CCATCAAGTAAAATCGAATTCCTCACCTTCCACCGTGACTTCATGAAATTGCCCTGTATAAATGTATATCCTTCTTAAGACTTTTTTTGCCAGAAGATAATTTTGCTTTCGTTGTACATTATCTACTTTACTCAGTACTTTGGATGGAGTACCTAGGGCTAAATTGCCAAATGCCAAATCGGTATATTTTGTTGACTGTAAGTACCAATTTGATATATTTTCTTACTTGGGTAACGATAATTTATATGAAGTGAGACACGATGACAACAAGACCTATTGTTTTGGCTGGAGCAAAATTTCCAGCGGCTAAACGTCAATGTGATGCTGATGTGACTTCTTACATGGTGGGTAGTTGGGCTCATTTCTAGGATTAAACTTGAATTAGGGAATCTCTGCAATTTGAGAAAGAATCATTCTCTTCCTCACATGAACGGAGAATAGAGCGAAAAGAGAGGAGAAGTTTAGGGATTTTTTTTGTTACAGTTAGTTAAAGATTCCACTTAACTTTCGCTACATTTAACCCAATCAAGCATGTAAGACGCACGTGACGAGTCACGTGAAGGGAACTTGTCAGAAATTTTGCTCTGGCAAAAAATTAAGCCTTGTTGTCACTGTGTCCCACGTTAAATACCTTATTGTCACCGGAGTAAGAAAATATACCCAGTTAGTACTTAGGGTCAACAAAATATACCATTTAGCCGAATACCCAATATGTGATGTGCTGTTGGTTTGTTTTGTTAAATTCTTATTAATGAAACATGAGGGTAGTTAACAAGTGAATATGGCTGATAAATCCCTTCCCTTTATGTATGTTAATCTAGATATATGCTGTCTGCAGATTTGTACTTTTAGAACTACACTCAATCGCGTGTTTCTGAAATATTTAAAGGCCCTTTTCCAGGGACCAATGTGAATGATTTGAGCCCTAATATTTTCCAACCTTTTTTGAATTTAAGCATTTTCATCATAATGCAGTCAGAGAAACCAATTTATGGTCTGTTTCATTTCAGCCGCCCCTCGAAACATTTTCACCTCAGAGTCTAGAACTCAAGGCTATTTTTTAAGCAGCTTGAGAAGCTGACTACTGAGTTCTTCCCCTTGCCAAGGTGCCATTGATGATGCTCAAAAAGTCTTTAAAAAAATTGTATAGTCCCTGACCTGTCAAATTTGACCACTTCCTGCAAGCATAATCTTCAAACATGTGTCTGCAAACTAACGCTATAAACCGACCAATAAGTATACATACAACATTTGCCTTGTAACCGATGATTACCAGGTGCCAATACAAAACCAAAACCCAACCAATTTGCAAATGAAAAGAAACCTGGTTGAATTAAAAAATTACCAATCCTGTATTTATATCACATATCCAAACATGTTATCCTCTTTTGAAGAATTTGGCTTCTTGCCTTGCTTAACATTTTTGATCTGTGAAAAAAACAGCTGTAACTTTACCCCATCCCTGATGTTCAAAATCCATCTTCTGAATCACTTTCAGAGGAGGATCTAGAATTTTCTGACATGAAGCGAGGAGGTAAATTTGGGAACATCGCTACTGCTCTCTTCCCTGCCTCTGCTTTCTTCTGTGGCGAGTTCATGCCGCTACCTGTCACTGGCCTCCTCTGCATATTTCTCGTGATATCTATACAAACCCTATCGAACATCACGATGAAATCTCTGACAATCACAAACAGCTGAAGGGGTTGCGCATTCTTATCCTTTGAACCCCCTGGCTGATAATACTCTGTTGTCCTCTTCACGAGCTCCATCACTCGTATTTGCTCTTCTACCACGACTCTGAGCTCCTCCTCCGATGCCTCCAAGAACCCTTTCACCTCTCTCAAGAACGCGTCCCCACCATTGCCATTGCTAAAAAACTGTCGGATTTCACTTATTCTTGTTCCAATTGAGGAACAAGATGACAATAGGGCATCATAATCTATCGCTGCAGCTTTCTTTACATTAGCTAACTCTTCGCTCAGACCTCCAACTACTGGAAGTCCTAGCTTTATGTACTCTTTCTCTTTCTCTTCTCTCGTTGTCTTCAACTGTCCAGAATTGGTAAGATTACCGCTATTGCTGCTGCTACTGCTGCCACTACGTCTGAGGCTACGATTACGGTTGATAACCAAGCGTTTGCCTTCTGATCGAACGACTTCCTCCACCACAAAATGGAGGAGCGTCGTCTTTCCATCTGTGCTCTTCACATCCGAAAGTTTACAGAGCGCTGTCAGGTTGAATGCCTTGGCATTTCCCCTAGCCGTGCCTGCATTCATTCTGTTTCCTGCTTTTAAAATGGCTTCTAATAGTTTCAAGAATAGACCGTGAGACTTGAGCTCCCTGCAGGCAAGCTCAAGAGCCTGAATGGACTTTTTGATATGTAGAATCTCCATATCATAGTTAGATTTGAACAACATTGCATCAATGCGAACGAAAGGGGAGGGAACTGCTTTAGTTAGGTGGTGGAGGAAAGACTCGGCATCTGCAAGCTTGGTAGGGTTACCAGAGAACTCCCGGATCGTGGTCTCTTCTTCTTTGGTCAGGGCAATTCTAGAGAGCTTTTCTAAGGCGTCATGGCTGAGGTCTCGGCCATTAAAGAGGGCATCAAGGATCTCTTGACGACTGATTCCTAGCGATCGGATGACAATGGCAATGTTCTGGGATTTACGAGGGTCGAGGAGACAGATTTGGGTTGGGATGTTAGATGAGGTCGATGGTGAAGTGAAGGGGTTTGAGGGAGTCTTGTTTGAGTTTGGATTGTTTTGGTTTGTAGATCCATAGCCAAACAGTGTGTCCATGAGTTCATCGTCAATCCTGCAGTACGAGGATAAGGATAAACATTATAAATCAAGGAAGACATTGAACAAGAAGAACACCAACAAGAAGTGAAAAATATAATGGTAATAAATAGGTAAAATTGTTGCTGTTAGATGTTTTTAGTCCATCTCGTGACAGAACTAAGCTGTGTTAGGTTCTCATCATACACCCAATTGAACACTAATGGACCAACAATTTGATAAGAATTGTTGTTCACAATTTGAAAAAGAAAATTGGGACATTCTGTTTTCTTATGGCGATTAGAACAACACATATAAGATTAGGACTGTTTAGTCTAGAGACTATTGACAGCCATAAAAGAAGCCCCCAAAAAAATTAGAAGGCGAGACAAGTTTCCGTGTTGAGTTTAATTATGGAACAAGGGCGTTGGTGAAATTTTGCATCTACCATCTTCATAGAAAGATTACTAATACTTTATTTCTCTGGCTCTAAGTCCTATATAGGATTTTAAATTCATTAGTTGGTGAGATGTCTCCTATCTTCACATTCATGAATCATCTTAGAGAAGATAAATCAATTTATTTCATACTTCAACCCTTAAAGACCCAGTCAGTTTAAGTAGCTTGATGAAATCATATAGCTGAACAAAACAAGTTGAATTTGCTCATCAACATTGATATCATAATAAATTTTTGCATGAATGCGCCGTTGATGCACTCGGATTTTCAGACAGTGCAGCATTTATCAACATCTCATGAAACAAGAGGCAGAAGAGATTTGAGATCAATAACTGACCTGAATGAACCATCACTGATTTTATCCCACACCATTGAATGCTCTGGATTGTGAGGCGTAACCTTATCCCAATGCAACGGTTTCAGCTTTGTCCGGCTTCTTCCGCCCTCTGCCTGCGGCGGCGGCGGCATGAGCGGCGGCCTAGACGAGCCGCTGCCTCCTCCATGAGGCAGCGACTGCGCTGTGGCGGCCGAGTTCTTGCTCGGTGGCCGTGGTGGCATCGGTGGCATAGGTGGCGGAGGAGCAATATTTTTCTTTGGCATTGGTGGGGGTGGGGGTGGTGCTTTTGGCGGTGGTGGCGGTGGTGGAGGCGGCGGCGCTGGTGATGCAGGTGGTGCAATTGATGTAATTCTCGATGAAGAAGATTTTGATGTACGTTCAGATGAGCTTACAGAGTTTGAAGGAAGAAGAGGGAGTTCTTGACCTTTACGATCATATTTCTCATCGGAGACCACACTCAGTTGAGAAGGACCGAATGATTTCTGGTCGAGGATGCAGTTGCAGCGGTTGCAGCGCTTGGGAGTATCATCGCCACCCACGAGGTTGCGCCAGTAGAGGACGTCGAGTCCGTTCTCGTCCACAATCATGCCTTTACCCCCTGCAGGCTGATTTAAACTGCTTTTCTGAGAGTCAAAAACCTTTGCCCGTCGTCGATGTTTCTTTAGAGAGAACCGGTGGAAGATGAAGAAGATAAGGAAGGAAAGGGCAAAGGTAGAGGCAGCTGTGGCGATGACAGCCTTGGTTACTTTGCCGCGGTCGCTTGAGTTTGAAGTAGGTGTTGGTAATCGGGAGAAAGGTGGTTGAGGAGGAGGAGAAGGAGGTGGAGGAGGGGTTTGGCTGACGAACGCCGGCGAAGGGATTGAAGGGAAGAAGGTTTCAATGTTTTGAGAGGGTGAAGATGATTGAAGAAGATGTCTTTGAAGAGATGATGATGATATAAGTGGAAGAAGAGAAAGAAGACACAGATGAAGAATTGAATCCATGGAGCTAGAGAGAGGGGGGGAGAGAGAGAGAGGATGAAGATTTTAGGAGGTGTTTATTGTTTTTGTTTTTGTTGTTGTTGTTTTAGGTGAAGGAGAGGAGAGAGTGGCTTGTTCCATTACACTTGTTCCCATCGGCTGAATGATTCAAGAACAGGAGTGGTTAAGAGGGAGGGAGCTTGTGACTGAGTCCATTGGCTAGTGGGTTTGCTTGTCTCCAGAAGAAAATGAAATGACCTTTATCACCAACTTGTTTCTTTCTTGTCTCTTGACCTGGATAAAGGGTATTTTGGTAAATGACATTTGGAGGTACTCTAGTGTAGGTCGGCTTTTTTTGGAGCTTACTTAGGTCAACCATTCTAGCATAGTTTTCAACGGTTGGCTCCAATGATCAGGGACCCTATTCATTTTTGAACTTTGTCAATATTTGTTCTAATGTGTTATGCACCTATGGGCTATGGCTCAAATGACTCAAAAGTTTGAAGCTTAATTGCTTAAATGTCTTCTCACTTTCAAACCTGCTAAGGTTTATACAAGGGACTTGACTTTGAGCTGAAAATACCGATTAAATTCCTTTTTATGAGATGAGTAGCTCAGTTTGATTGAATTAAACATTCCGTATTATTAGTCCATCAACTACTTTTATGGCTTAATTGCACTTAAATATCATATAGTTTCCGGTACTTTGCACTAATTATACATCCTCATTTGTTTTGTTTTTAGTAGCACTTATAAAATCAAAGTTTAAGTATTCAAAACTAACGTCGAATGATGTAGGACGCTTAACGGAGAATTTCATGGAGGATCGGGACAATCACAAGTTAAATGCACATACATACATATTATTAATTTTCAAAAAGAAACGATCATATCCTCCAATTCAGAAAGCAGATTTTGACATATTATATATGTAAATCACCTATCTCGACGAGACGAAACCAACCGAATTGTCAGATTACTAAAATCTCATCAGTATGACCAGTTATTAGCAGAAATCTGAAAATAATCAGCCTTTAGTTTATTTTTAGTAATAAAGTTGAAGTCTATTTAGATTTGGAAACAAATTTAATTTTGATTGATGTTAGACTGATTTGTTTCCTATATTATAGGGAGTCTTTTTAGGGTAGGATTTGATACTTTCTATTTCTTTGTAATTCTAATCTTATTAGGAGTCTATTTTGTTTTTCTATTTAAAAAGAGTTATGTAAGCCTAGAATAATATGACTTTTTATCAATAAAATTCCTCTTATTAAATTTCTTCGTGGATTTGAAGTTCTTCGTGGATTCGGAGATTGTTCTTTGCGGATTTAGAGAACACCTCTTGGTGGATTCGGGGGTTTTACTTCTGCGCTGCGTTAATTGGTATCAGAACCATGTTTTTCCTATCCGATGGCAGTCGACGAAGCCCCTATTTTTCGACTAAGTTCGATGAGTTGAAGACCGATGTTAATCAGATTAAGACTGCTGTAGATCGACTTGCGTCGGTAATGGAGCGTCTGAACACGATAGGAGTTCAAAATGGCATTGATGGTTGCCAAAGACGAGATCCTACTTTGCAAAATAAATCCTATAGCGATGATCGTAGAGGCTACCGAAGAAAGGAGAACTATGACGCTAGAGGATTAAAGATACTATCCTTCAATGGAAAGCTTCATGCTGATGGTTTCCTTGATTGGATTAATGAAATAGATAGATATTTTGAATATGAGATAATCCTAGAATATCGAAAAGTTAAATTAGCTGTCTACAGACTTAAAGGAAAAGCATCTGCATGGTGGGATGAAGTATTGATAAATCGATACCATCAAGGGAAGGATCATGTTCGAACGTGGGCGAAGATGAAGAAATTATTGAGAGATCGTTTCTTGCCTTCTAACTACAACTAATGTCGGGTGTCTTTAAAAGATTCTTTTACCTTAGCTGACACGCTCCTTCTAGCGAAAAAGGTAGAGCGAGAACTTGAGCAGAACGACGAAGGACCTTCATGTTGGATGTTTTTGGAGAGTTATCAAACTAGTTATAATTATGGCAAAATTAAGAAATCCTAATTCATCTCTGAAAAAGAGTCTAAATTTTTGAAGAGCATTGAAGAAGCAACAACAAAGACTTCATCTATTAAGTCAATCACAGAGCCAGAGGCATTTAAGACAGAGATTGGTAAGGAGAAGGTTTTTCTAGTGGCAGACAACGAGGCTTAAGCAGAAAACTTGAAGCAATCTGAAGAGGTCCATGACTTGGCTGTAATTGGAAAACAAGAATATGCTCCTATCGAACTTCCTCCTAAGATGCAACACTCGTTATGCATGAGATTCATAACTAGTTTGATAACTCTCTAAAAACATCTAAGATGAAGGTCCTTCGTCGTTCTGCTCAAATTCTCGCTCCACCTTTTTAGCTAGAAGGACCGTGTCGGCTAAGGTAAAAGAATCTTTCAAAGACACCCAACATTATTTGTAGTTAGAAGGCAAGAAACGGTCTCTCAATAGTTTCTTCATATTTGCCCACGTTCGAACTGGATCCTTCCCTTGATGGTATCGATTTATCAATACTTCATCTCACCATGCAGATGCTTTTCCTTTAAGTCTGTAAACTACTAATTTAACTTTCTAATTTTCTGAGATTATCTCATACTGAAAATATCTATCCACTTCATCAATCCAATCAAGGAAATCTTCAGCATGAAGCTTACCATTGAAGGATGGTATCTTTAATCCTTTAACGTCATAGTTCTTCTATCTTCAGTAGCCTCTATGATCATTGTTGTAGGATTTGTTTTGTAGAGTCAGATCTCGTCTTTAGCGACCATCAAAATGATCTCGAAATCGTACCATGTTCAAACGCTCCATTACCGACGCAAGTCGATCTACGACAGTCTTAATCTGATTAATATCAATCTTCAACTCATCAAACTTAGTTCGAGAAATAGGGGCTTCGTCGCCTACCATCGGATCGGAAAACAGGGCTCTAATACCAATTGACGCGGCGCGAAAGTAAAAACTTCAGAATCTACTTAGGGGGTGTTCTCTGAATCTACAAAGAACGATCTCCGAATCCACGAAGAAATTTAATAATAGAAATTTTATTGATAAAAGTTATATGCCTCTAGGGCTTACAAGACTCTTCTTAAATAGAAAAATGAACTAGACTCCTAATAAGACTAGAATTACAAATACATAGAAAGTATCAAATCCTACTCTAAAAAAGACTCCCTATAATAAAAGAAACAAATTAGTCCTAATTAAATCAAAATTAATTTTGTTTCCTAATCTAAATTGACTCCAACTTTATTACTAAATATAAACTAAAGGCTGATTATTTCTGAAATTCTGCTATAACGGGTGTTGCTGATGGGATTGTGGGATTCGACCAACTGATTGCCTCGGTCTCGTCGAGATATGCGATTTTCATATATAATATTTTATAATCCGCCTTCCGGATTGAGAGATATGGCTATTTCTCTACGGCTAGTCAATAATTCATCCGTATCCTCATTTGGCTCGTGAAGGTCACACTTTTCCATGAATTTGCTTGTTATGCATCCTACATCACACCCGTCCACCATTATCTTATCACGAAGGTAAATCCACTAAATATGTGAACAATCCGCTTTAAACTTGTGTCATTACCTATTACAAACAAGAACCTTACCCACATCCCAATTGTCTCTTTCTTCATTATATATGCCTAAATCATGCCGAATGCCAACATTCACAGATGAAAACAACATTAAAAATTATTGTCTCCCTCTAACGGCTAGAAAAATGCAGTTGTTTTCAAGACTTAGATCAATCGATTAGATAATTATAAACGGAAGAAATTCTCTGAAAAGTAGACAACCCGTTCACCCAAAAGCTTAAGTTGATACTTCTAATAACTAGTTTCTTAGAAGGCTTAAGTTTTCAAGAAGTGTGTATGAAATTTAACAGATTTCCAATTTAAGTGCTCCTTAGATGGGGTAAATATTTTCATGTTGAACCCACAGGTAATTCTTTCTATTTACTTTGTCTTGGTCCAAAATTCATATTTAACTATCTCGAATTAAGCGCTACAATTAGCATTTATCTAGAATTCGAGCCACTCGGGAGTTAATGAGACCTTGGTTAGCACTAATTTCACTTCATATCCAAAAGTCAAAACTGTAAATTTCAAACATCATATTTAAGCTCATTAACTTAAATATGACAGAAAAGCCACTAGATAACTATAGAGAGATGTATCTCATGAAAATGAATTCTTGTGAGTAATTAAAACACCTTCCAACCTCCTGCGATAATCCTAATATTTCTCTTCGCAGAGAGAGAATAACTTTTCACCACAGAAAATATATTTGAATCTTGATAAGGAGAAGGGGGGGGGGGGGGGGGGGGGGGGGGGGGGGGGGGGGGGGGGGGGGGGGGGGGGGGGGGGGGGGGGGGGG
>JBAKGM010000233.1:29560171-29581419 GCA_037177215.1 Asparagus racemosus
GTCGAAGTACATTCAGATCATAAAACCTAAAGAAATAAAAATCAGCTTTCTTATGGATGCTTGTTGCCAGTTTTAAGGAGAAACTTGCTTGGTACATTAAGAGAGACTTATTGAATCTGGTATGGTACGGTTGATCTATTCATGACTTCAAGGCTTGTTTCTGTTAAAAGGATCAGTAAACACACTAATGATGCTGAAACGTCCTTCAGTAAAATTTAGGCTTTCTCCGAGTAACTGTATCCCTTTTCTTTTGCCTCGTGTTCCCGTTCAAGTGGGGATTGGTGGAGAGATTAAGTGGGAAGAAAGCAATAATTTTGAGCAAAAGTACTGTTGATAAGCATTCCATGTATAAACCCGTGTTGATAATCATCATTAATCATATTTCTTTATTTAATTTAGTTATTTTTAGTATCTCATTTCTTTCTGGTTCTTTTGATTTCAGTAGTTTGTCCCCATTATGATACAGTGTTTAAAATTCGCAGGGGCAGCTTCAACTATAATACATCATTACTCATGTTGTTTCAGCTGAAGGGAGACTATGGGCATTCTACATTTTTGTCTGTTGTTTTTTCTGTTCTTGGATCCTTAACATATACTTATATCAACCGTACTTGTTTGGTTCTCAGGTGCAGGCTTTAAGGTGGATACAGAACTGATCTCTTGCTGTGAGGAATGACCATGGATTCTACACTATCTGCTCTATGATGTTATTTCTATTGCTTATGGAACTTCTCTCTGGATTACTCATATGCACTCTCTCTGATCTTTGGCAATGTCAGTATTTTGCATCTTTGGTTCTATTTAGTAGCAGTTAATGTAATTGCAGATGTACTCAGTGACGAGGACCCAAAATATGTTAGCTTATTAGTTCACTCTCAAACGTATTGTATATTTGATGCATTATACTTTTTGAATATTTTTGGCTTCTCTTTTTTCTCTCCTTTCTGTGCTCCCGACTTTGCCAAAATTACGATTTGAAGATTTGATCCGACTTATTTTATGCAGGTACACTGTCCTCTGTAGTCTGCTTCCTTTCAGGTGAAAGGAGGCTTCTGAATCATTGCCCAAATCCTCGATTTGTAACCAGGATAGTTTCAGATTTGACTCAAATGCATGATTTTGGGTGCCCTGCAGTCTGCAAGCAGCTTCTGCTTCCTATTGTGTGTGGTTAATTTGTGCTTCGCTCCGTTTTCTATTAGGGTATTGGTGAGCAGGAAGTCAACTGCTTGCGCAATGAAAATTGAATGTTGTTTCTTTTACTTTCGCCAATTTTTTTCTTGAATTGATGCGCCCCTTACGTGGACTTGCCATCTTCTTCCTTTTCAACTTTTTACTCCTGAGTTATAAACTAGTGGGAAATTCAATGTATTATTTCCAATTTCATTTCCCTCAGATTTGCGAGCTTCTTCCTTATTTCCGTTGTTTAACCTGGACTTTATATTCCATTTCAGCTTTAAAGAAATATCATGCAATTAGGTGATCTATTTAGAAGTTTTCAATGCATACTGCAAAAAGAAAATTATTTCTGCAATTTGTTTTTGCAAATTGATGTGCTGAAAGTATATCTAAGCATAATCATCTATTTGTTTAAGTGGTAGAGCCGGTGTTAAAGTGTATCTGTACCCGAGGAAATATCCGTAACGGTATCTCTTAGGATACGGATATGGTTACTCAAATCTATAACCGATAGGATATGGTTTTGCAGTGAAATATTCGGAATCGTATCTGAAATTTCCGAATACATATTAGGTTTATTGTTACAATGGTTTTAGTCTTTAGATTATGGATATGAGGTTAATTTTAACGATCAAGATATCTAATTTTAGCTTTTCAGATATAACAAACATATTAATGAACTCTTTTGTATCACATGAACTATATTTTTTTTCAACGGTATGTAGTTTTCTCATATCCATTTTATATCTGCATGCACATCTGTTTATATATATGCATGTATATTCGTATCCGTATCTGATTTTAGCGGATATGAATATAAATTTTCTTTACCGAGGTATATCTGTATTCGTATCCGAAATGAATAAGCGGATATGGATATTGTTAGCATCATATCCGAGCTGTATCCGGACCGAATGCACCCCTAGGTAGAGGGAGTGACACAATTTAGCTTTGCTTTGGTGCGGGGTTTGAGGAGGGAAGGTGAGCTGAGGGGATGTGCAACGAGGTAGAGTGATTGATATTCTTTTTAAAAGGCTTGATTTGTTAGGAGGAGAAAGGAAGGGAAGATAATGTGAGGTGAGGTTCAATGAGGTGCAATGAATGATACACAATTTATGATTCTTGTTTGGTTGGGGGCAGAGTGAGAGGAGATATATGACTTTTTAATTCATTTTTCATTTTATCTCATTTTACCCTTGCATCCCTCAAAATTGGGAAGGCTTTCACTCTCTTTGCTTTTCAGTTCATTTTTGCATTTTTTTCTCATCACTCTCCTCTACCTCACATTCCCTTCCCCTCTAAAATCTCTCCGCCAAAGAGGATTGTTAGTTTTATCCCTCACCCTACTTTATCTCCTCTCCTACCAATCCAAGCCCATATGATTACTTTTCTAGTTCATTTTCTTTCTCTTCTTGTATCCTCCCAATTTGGAGGGATTATTCTCTCTCAAACTTTTTGCTTCATTTTGTGGTGTCTCCTCCCTCCCCTCCCCTCATTCTACCCCTCCCTAGAAAAACCCTCTACGACAAATCAAAATTTTGACCCTCCCTTCACCTTCCCTTTCCTCCTACCAAACTAAGCCTTAAGTGAACGAGATAGTCAACAAAGATTGGCCAGGGGATACTTTGTATTCTTGATTGTATAGAAACCCTACAACTCACTAATAACATCTTTTCGATTAGTGGGGCCATGAAGGATATTAGTTAAATTGATTATATAAAAGTCTTTTTAAATGTGGGGCTCATTAGATGAATCGATGTCACCTAAGCAATTGTAGGCATTAATACAGAGGATCTCTTTCCAAGCAGTGGTGGAAACTTTTTATGTAATTTCCTTTGTCTAGCTTATATCTGTTGCGTAACTTTTTTTTTTCTTTTGTTTTTATTCACTGAGAATAATATTATCTTCCGGAAAACTTTTGCGGACTTGATAATTCCTGGGATTCTCATGATAATTTGAGTAAGTAGGAATTTTATTTAATAATTATCATTTTCTAAAGATCCACAAGTTGTTGTGATAAGCAGTTCTGAGAAAGAGCTGTGCTCCGATACCATAATTAAAAGCTTAACGAATGTCTTAGTGCTTGCTAGCTAAAAAAAGGCTTAGGCAATTATATTCCTATTATCGGCAATTAATGTAAGAAGAGAAGTTTCTATCGTAAAAAGTCACAACTGATATAAACAAACAATACAAATGTCAAAAAAGGTTGTTGAAGCAGCTGAACTGATATAAAAATTTATATTATTGTATTTACTTTGCTGCCTTTACTTTATGTTGTTGTTTTGTCCATTATGTTTTGCTGCTTTAAGTTGTAATTTAGACTAGTAAGTTAATTTCTTTACTTTAATGCAAATTACATTAATGCATTGCCTTCTTGTAATTTACTGTTTTTTCAATCTATCTGGTTCTGAGGGCAACTCCCTATCAGATACGAGTACTTTAATCTTTACTTGTCTTTAAAGTTCTCTTTTGCAGCAATTTCATTTAAGTTGGTTTTACAATAGTATGAGTGGATTTACCAAAAAGTTGTAATGATATTTAGAGTTAGTTTAATAGTGAAGAGACTACACTTTGACGAAGCATCACGTTAGATCGTTTTCCTATCTTAGTGGGTGTGTTTGTTAATAGAAAACACAACTCTAAGTCGCACTATCAGTTTCCTAATCAGGAAAGACTTTCTTTCATTAAAATATATTCTTCACAGTCCAAAACCGCTAAACATTAAGTGACATGTGGCCGATTTTAGAGCAAAGACATACTAGGGCTCTATTGATATGGCCACCTTCCTAACATACTCAATTTACGACATATCAGTTGGCATTTGAGTTGCGTTTATGTGAAAAATTACAATTACATTTATAGCTATAAGAAAATAATTTAAAAATTATTGTGTCCCTCGATAATGTTGGCTGGTGTTCCTATAAGTCTATAATCCATAATGCACGTATCTAAATTATAGATGGTAAGTTTGGTGAAAGTAAAACTTTGCAAAACTTTTATATCCAGATTGATTTGAAAGATGTAAAGGTTCTTCGTAAAATATCTTTCTTAAAAATAATACAAATTATAATAATTCTTTATATTCATATTTTATTTTCCTTTTTATTACTTTAATATTTTATTTTAAAACTTTACCTTTTAACACATTGTTATATTATAGATTTTTTTTGGCTAAATATCTGAAAACACCCTTACCTTTGAACGATTATTTGGAAAACTACCTTAACTTCCAAAATATTAGAAACCCTCCTTAACTATAGATTCTATCACAAAATCCAACTTTAACTTAGAAATTTTGTCAGAAAATATTCTTTTAACTTTAAGATTTTATCAGAAACCCTCTAAGTTTTCCGATAACCCCTATACTTAAGGGCGGTTTTTCTGATTTTAATCATCCAAAGATGGGGGGTTGGGTTTTATGATATTTAGCTATCTTTTTTTCAGCAACCTAATACATTTAATTTACAGACACGCACCCAAATTATTAATCTATACTACATATAAAAGAGGATTGCCTTGTCAAAACTTTTAATTTCCATTTTTGCCCTTTTAAGTTTGATAATTCTCAAATATATCATTAGTTGTAATTACTTATTCACTAATTATATATAACCTCTCATTAATTATGGAGTTCCTCACCTATTCAAAATCTTTGTTCACACAATTATTTTATTGTTTAATTATGTTATTTAATTAAAATTTATCCCTAATTTATCTTCACATAATATTTAAAATTCTAGAGAAATTATGAATAATAAAAATTTATTAGGCTTTTGTCTAATGCCTTTGGGTTTCACCTCTTATGGATGACTACCTATTAACCTTTCATCTTATTAATTAGCCTTTTAAAAGTGTGATAATAGTATGTAAAACAATTCGTGTTTATTGTAATTGTAATAGTATTAATAGTATAATGATTTTAATAGTATTTTTTAAATTAATAAATTACACTGCAATTTAATAATTATACAATTTAGTAAATTATTTACTAATAGTGTAATAAACTAATTACTAAATTAATATGTAGTTGCTAATAGTATTATAATTATGCTATGTACACTATGATTATATTTAAAAGAGAAGAAATTATTTAATATATTATAATTAGTTTAATAAATTGTGAATAAAGTATAATAATTATCTAAACTATAATAAATAATCATACCGTTCTCTATACACAGTTTTATAGTACAATTTATTCATTTAAATAAAATTATAATTATTTAGAAGTTATATTGCTATATAAGCCATTTTATTATTTTGCGGCCAAAAAAAATTTTTTGAGAAACATGGAAAAAAAAAACAAGTTTGACCAGACTAGTCGTCAATGTAAGGCGGACTAATCCGTTGCCGCTCCATCTCCTCCGCTCTTCAGAGACACAAAGAGGACACGGAAGCAACAACCTTCGCGGGAGAATCAACAGCCGTCAAAAAGAGACTACCGTCGACTGAACCAACGGCCCAGATCTCTTCTCGTCCCCTCCAACGACTCCGTGCTTTCTAGTCTTCGGAAGCTTCCCAGACTCCCATTCACACTTTGCCGTCTCTCTCCCTTTTTCATAGAAGAAGAAAGAAATTAACAAATAAAGAAATGCATTGTTGATCGCCTTTTTGGATTCTTTGGAAACCCTAGAAGTTCGTGTTGTTGTTTTCTCTAATACTAGATTTGTTGCTGGATCTTTGGATGGAATTCTGAGCTTGTGTCGGTCTTTTGAGGTTAGATCCATTTCTTTGTTTTGGGTCTGCTTTAAAATTCATTTGATGTTCAATTTCTTGAGTTTTAATTGACTGACAACTGAATTCCCAGCTGCATGCCTGATTTCAAGTTTATATTGCTAATTCTTTCTCATCATAATTATGTTGAATATGACACATTTTGATCCTATCAATTTACCCCTAAGGTGTAGAGGGAACAGGAATTTTAGTGATGAGGAGGGAATTTTTTTTATTATAAAAACTTATGTGTGTCCTGCGCGATTTCTAAATAGAAATGTTATGATTTCCTTATTGTTTCCCATGATCCATGGCTTATATTTAAAAAGGTGTTGCCTTTTACTTCATAGGTTATTGATCTGGGTTCTGAGGTCATTTGGTCCAGGAATTTCGGAGCTAATTCGCAGACTAAACTGATAGTTAGTTTTAAATGTTATAATTGTTCGTTCCGATGATCCTTTTCTCGATTTAAAAGTCTTGCTTGGTATTGTGCTCCATTCCTATGAGTGTGCTTGGAGGATGATGACGATATAAATGCATAATGAACTTTATCCCTTATACAGCTAGCTCCTTCTTCTGCTAAATTGGGTATTTTGTCAGAATCACTAGAGCTTTGGTGGAATATTCATACTGTAATTCAGAAATACTCTTGCACGAGGTACACAACCTTTGACTTCTAATGGGGTGGGCGAACATTTACAGAAGGCGCCTACAAGTATTCGCCGTTGCTTTGGTGATCTACTTGGACTATAAGGTTCATGTGTCCCTCCTGACTCTATTTGTTCTCTCTTTTATTAGTTTGCATGTTTGCTTGAACTCGGAAAACCATCCTCATGTTTTCTGTTTTGTTGTGGCAGGCTGTACAGAAGAGAGTGAAATATCTCAGCAAAAGTAAGAAGGATGCTATTTGGGAAAGGACCCACCAGAGAAATGCTAAGCGCTTGCTGAATCTGATATTACAGTTAAAAGGTTTGTGGGTGAAACTTGGCCAGTATTTGTCTACTCGAGCTGATGTGCTTCCTGAGGCTTATATAAATGCCCTCAGGCAGTTGCAGGATTCTCTTCCTCCTCGTCCTCTGAAAGAGGTGAGTTATGCTCAATAAAAAAAAAGAGAAAAACAATTACATTTTGATACCTGTTTTGGAGATGTATGTGTAAGGTTGTTCTTTCTTTACTGGTTATTCACGTGCCCAAGTCTTAACTGAGTTCATGTGTTGTGATCAACTTTTGAGCGTCAACACAAGTGCTTAGCACCTTTCATTGTCCCTTTTGTATCATTATGCAAACTGTAATTCTGACTTTGCATATGTTAGTCCTAAGAGATAGAATTGGCTTTTGAGTTAGTACACCAATTTTGATATGGAATTATGACAGAATAATCCTTCACCAACTCAATATCAAAAGTCCCTTTTTATAACTAAATGCCCATTTGGTCTCCATTTCTTTCTTTCTTCAAAATGGATATTCCTACTGTATATCCTTTTGGTAAGTTATTCTACAATGAATGATTTGTTTCCCCCCACCCCCACTCTTCCCCCACCTCCGTCTCTTTGCTTGCTAACATGTTGGCCTTGAAGTCCCATTGTCTTTCCTTTTTCTTATCAGAGATGTCTTCTTGTATTCTACTTTAAACTCTAAAGTTTGATTTTAATTCTTATTTTCTTGGAAGGGAAGAAATGAGAAGCCTATGCAGTGGGGGAAGGAGAATTCTTTTTAAGGCATAAAGGATGAATACAGAAATAGTTTCTCTCTTCATTGGAGATATAAGTTAGTAAATTTAGTAGAATCATCAGTATCTAACTTACAGTAAGGATCTTAAAGGTCTACTGAGAAAGAAAAGGGGACAATATCGAAGTTTAGATCACATAGTGTTTTTTTTAGTTTATTTAGTTAATTAACAAGTCATCTCTCAGATAAAGTTGTGAGAATCTATCAGCTATTGCATATGCTGAGGTCATAAGCTAGCATGTTGATAAATATGGAAGTCCTCTTTTTTTTTAACTTTTTTCTCTTGAGTAAGATCTCCCTGTCTGCGCAGGTTCGCCGAACCCTAAAGAAGGAGTTTGGAAAATCCATCAGTGATCTTTTCTGTAATTTTGTTGAAACACCACTGGCAACAGCATCTGTAAGTCTGCATTAGCTTATGGTTATCGATACGGAATGATTTATATCCTCTGTTGTACAATCTCTAAATAAACCAGAAAAGATTCGAGATGGTACCTAAATATGGTGTCGTGTTGTAGATAGCACAAGTCCACCGTGCAACACTGAAAGATGGGCGGGAAGTTGTCGCTAAAATTCAACACGAGGGCATCAAAGAAGTCATACTAGAGGTTCCCTATCTGATTATTTTAGCATGATCAGATTAAACCTATGACAAAAGTCATTGCCTGATTGATATTGATCCCGCAGGACTTGAAGAATGCAAAATCCATAGTTGACTGGATAGCATGGGCAGAGCCTCAATATGACTTCAGCCCGATGATAGATGAATGGTGCAAAGAGGCACCTAAAGAACTCGACTTTAATCATGAAGCAGGTATGCTTATAATTAGACTATTGAAATTTTGAAGATTTTTTTTCTCAAACGGGAAAAAGAAAAAAAAAATGTAGACTGAACCAAATAGAGGTATTTCTTTTCTATCTCTATATTGGCAAATTAAACCAATCTATATTTTGAGGCTCTTTACAGTTATACCTCTCATGATTACTGTAGCTAATAATGAGCTTCCAATTGTAGAGAATACAAGAAAAGTTTCGAAAAATCTCTGTGGCAAAAGTGAGCATAACGGCAACAGTCACTATAGTAGTCCTGATGTACTGATTCCAGAAGTTGTACAGGTGAAACTCAGAAAATTGAATCTATATCCAGTAAAAAAAAGTCCAATTAGTCCTCTTTCTATTCTTGTTTAATAATTCTTGGCTCCTTTCCACTTTGGTTTCACATGGCAGTCATCTGAGAAGGTCCTCATCTTGCAATATATGGATGGCATTCGATTAAGTGATAATGAAGCACTGGAGGCATATGGAATTGACAAGCAAAAGGTTGTTGAAGAAATAACACGAGCATATGCTCATCAAATATATGTTGATGGCTTCTTCAATGGTGATCCTCATCCCGGTATGCTTGAATTTGGCCCTTTTTGGGGAATAGAAGCAATGTAGTACTATTTTGGATCAGTCACTCCATAGATTGAGTTGATGGCTCTTATGGATCCATGCTAGGTGTATGTTTCATGCAGGAAACTTTCTTGTAAGCAAGCAACACCCACACCGCCCAATTTTGCTCGACTTTGGGCTTACGAAGTCTATATCAAGCTCAATGAAACAAGCTCTTGCAAAAATGTTCCTGGCTTGTGCTGAGGTGCAAACTCTTTCCTCTCTCTATTTGTGTGCATGCTTGTGTCTGTTTGTTGCTTGTCTCTCCTCCCTCCCTCCCTTCCTCTTTCTCTCTCTCTCTCTCTCTCTCTCTCTCTCTCTCTCTCTCTCTCTCTCTCTCTATCTCTCTCATTGTGTGCATGCTTGTGTCTGTGTGTTGCTTGTGTGTACATGTTAAGGTATATGTGCTGTACCAGAACCTTATTATGCAGTTTTTTTGACTAATTTTTCCTTGTATGTCGACCAATTATTTTCTTTCCACCGGTAGAATTGACAGTATTTGTCTTGGAATTCTGATAATTTAAATGTAAGTATGTAAGAGTGTTGTTTGACACCAAGCCCCGCTTACTGTTTGGGGTGCGTCTCTAACTAGAATTTCCAATATGGATGAGGCTTCTAAGTTAGACCTAAGAAATGTCTGGTAAGGTGATAGCACATTTAATCTTGAAATATTTTTCCTTGGTGATCATTTAACTTTTTCTTGATGAAATTTACCGCATTTACCACATTTGTAAAATGTTAGGGTTGCAAAGCAGGACATATGAGATTCTGAGTGTGCCTGAAAGTAATGCTGGTAATTTTCGAAAAGATGGGATTTTCGTACTTGAATTCTTGGCTTGCAGATTATGCAAAAGTGCATGCTTTCTACACTATTAGAGTTCTCTTTCTTCTTTTTTATCTAGGTTTTTTTTCTGGTCTCAAGAACCCTTTTCTGATATTTATTCTTCTTTGCTTTATGATGTGGCAATGTATTATGCCCTCAGTAGTAAGAGAAATATGAAGGTTTAATTCATCTAGGAGGGCACTGCATTGTATTATGCGTTGGTAAGAGAAATCTGACATTTTAGTTCACCCAGGAGGGGCCTGACGTTATGTATCATGTAAAGCTGAATGTGTTGGTTATTGTTTGTTGCAGCAATATTTGTTAGGGAATATGTAGTTGAGTGCCTCCAAAATTCTATAAAATTACAAAAAATTGTGAAACAAAAAGAAGTTTCTCGGGCTAAAATTTTCAGCAAGAAGTTTGGAACTTTTTTTACACTGTATACATGCTATGGCAGGGAAACCATGTTGCTCTATTGTCTTCCTTTGAGGAGATGGGACTCAAGTTACGCGTTGACATGCCAGAGCAAGTTATGGATATCACAACTGTGTTCTTCCGCACCTCCACGCCAGCAACTGAAGCACTTGTAAGCATGCTTTCTGATCTAGTTCTGATCCTAATATATCGGACTGGTAGTCACATATTGTAACCAACATTTGAAAGTTAACCATTTATATTCTTCCTTGAAGGAAAACATGAAATCTATGGTAGATCAAAGAGAGAAGAATTTGAAGGCCCTTCAAGAGAAGACAAATTTAAATAAGAAGGAAGTCCAACGCTTTAACCCTGTATGTGCAAACTTTTCATACTTCCTATGCTTTATGTTGTGTCATTTGTGTTGAGATTTGTTCAAGTTACAAATAAACATAACTGTCTTTCCAGGTTGATGCATTCCCAGGTGATGCTGTAATCTTCATGAGGGTATTAAATCTCCTTCGAGGTTCGTTTTTTATTTCTGTATTCCTTTAAATATGTAACATAAAGCCAGTAATTATGTTGGTATGATCCTTGCCTTTTTCAGGGCTTTCATCTATTATGAATGTTCGGATAGTTTACTTGGACATCATGCGGCCATTTGCTGAGTCTGCTCTCCTAGGGTCTGTGTCTCCACCTGTTGATTATATTTTTTTAATGTCACTGAGTTTATCTCATTGGTCTATCTTAATATAATACATTCTTACTTCTCCTAGACTTTTATTTGGCTTTTGTTTATATTAGAAGCTTGAGTTCTGGGCCAGCTATGAACACACAATGGATTTATGATACACCAATTCACTCTGATGTGGAGGCAAAGCTGAGGCAGCTCCTTGTTGAGATTGGAAATGAGAAAATTCTTGGAATACAGGTGAGTCGGAATTTATTTATGAGTGATTGCTTTGCTATGCCTTTTAACTCATAAAAACTGTTTTATATTATGAATTTTCTGTGTTACTCTTACCATAATTTACTCATGATTCAAGTCTGATTTGTATACTGTCATACATAGTGCACTTAGTCTCCTATTGATTATACCTCCTCCTCTATTTCTTGCTGGTACTTCAGAATATTGTACCGAAGAAAGTTTCATAATTTTACTTTCAATATTCGAAAGTCCATTCCTACCTTCAACACTCTGGAAGTATTGAAGAGACCATCTAATTGGCCATATTGTCATTTGGTTTTGTAATTACCCACACTATGAAGAAAGTGATCTAGCCCTGTCAATAAATCTAACCGTATTTTGACAAGTCATGCTGGTTGGATCGCCATTGTTTTCTGCAGTATAGCATGCAGCTGCTGGCTTTACTTATATATTGAGCAGGGAGTGTGGCCACAGATATGATGTCTGTAACACGGAACAGTTCACTCAATTCTCTAACTTTCAAAGCATAAAGACATAACCTCAGATCATGGCCATGGTTATGATGTCTTCTTCCCTGTTCTCTTGGGCTTGGAACGTGTTGGGTTTAAGTTGGATTCAAGTGTGGTTACTACAAGCAATTCCTTAAGATCTGTATACCTATAGTTGTCTTCATTTATTTTCAGAGTCATCCATTCCTGTTCTTTAAGGAGTCAAAGATCCCTCCCGCCCTCCCTTCTTCTGTGTGTGCGCGTGCGCGCACTTGTTTAGAGTCATCCATTCCTGTTCTTTAAGGAATCAAAGGTCCCCCCATCTTCCCCCCCCCCCCCTTCTCCTCTCTCTGCGCGCGCTTGCTTATGCAAACTTTTTCCCATGCATCAACAACTAGCATTTTTCTATGCTTAAGTAATATGCTTTCTGCAACCAACGATGAAGACAGAGGAAGTTCTGAAGGCCCTTACTGATTTGGATGTTGAATATGATGAATGATGCAGATCATCTATGAGATGACCCATTGTGTATTTCTCATAGAAGTTCTCACAAATGAATTCCTGCTTAAAGTTTTCATATGCACATGTGCATGTCAGTTTGTGCATGTCTGCATATGACTGCACCAAAACTGACTCAACTGGGAAGTCCTGAAACTGAAGACCTGGTGGAAGTAATCTAAATAAGAAGGTCTGAAACCGAAACTAAGTTTTCAGATAGGAAGGAAATGTCTTAGTTTAAGTCTTTTAAGGTGTATAACTCCAGATCAGTGGTTCCACATGATTAGGGTCCATCTGTTTTCTTCCATGTGTAAAACCATTTGTTTTGTCTTCTACATGAGGCGGTGCTGGATTTTCTGGCATTTCGAATTATTAGCCTGCTAATCATGATCTTAAGCTTTCCGGTGAACTGGTGATCGACAATGAAATGGTGATCGACAACATTAAAAAGCTATCTTAGTTATATGACAGGTTGCTTATTAGTGCCTCACAGAGCAATAGACTATCTAAGCTTGTCTTATCATTTCACAAACTTGAACTTTTATTATTTCACAAACTTGAACTTTTCACCTCTTTGGTAAATTATTTTTCCTTTGATTATAAATAAGTTCCCGATCGCTTATTATGTTAACTATTGTTGTAAAAAAGATATTATGTTAATTTATCCGAAGTGAACTAAATTAGTTTAAATTGAGTTCTATTGCTAATTAAAGCAAAAACAAGGAACTACAATAGTGATTATTGATCAAGCAACAAGGGGGAAACTCAGCAGGGGAAGACGTGAATGGATCATGTTTATTATGGTATTGTTCTGCATGAAACCTCTATATTAACATGTAACAAAGCAACCGATGAGTTGTCAGTCAAACTTCGAAAATATTTACTTTTTAGCTTGGCCTTCGACACGACATCATAAAGAAGAATTTATATCCATGCTAAAGAGCTGGTCAGCATATTCACTACTTGACATAGTATAGTCACATGAAGTTGAGTTTTAACAATTAGATGAAGGATTCAAGTATATAAATCTCAGTTAGCTTATATGTTGTAGTAAGCCCAAGGAAGAGAAAAGCAGTGCTATATAACATAACATCAAGTACTCTGCTATCCTGAAGATTCAAATTTGATGATTTTGTTTTTAATTATATGATATACATGCTACTGGAAAAGATTCAAATAAACCAGTATTTTGTGATTTTAGTTATTTAACTCTACTAGGGTGACAATAAATATGAAATGTGAAATTACAGGAATGCTTTGTAATATTCAATTAGTAAGCATATAATAATCTTAAGATGTTAACTTAATATCTACATCGTGTGACTATTGAGCTATATATATACATAACATTTTCATTAGATTCTTCCTATCAAGAATTTAAGGGGTATTCTCTAAGCTTACGAAGTACCGGACAAGCAGGGCTACCCATTTTACTCCTCGTCTAGTACTATTATAAAGATAAAAATGATTCACCATGTTAAAGTTCGTTACAGTAAAAGAGCTAACTCATTATGTCATCAATTAAGGGGTATTTTCTATACATTAATTTCCAAGACAATATTAACAAGTAAACGCTCTAAAGCGACAACGATGCTCCAGGAAGTGTCAGGTAAGTTAGTAGATACGAAATGTACAGTTGGATGCTTTGCATGACTCACATATGATTCATATGGTTTTTCCTTCCATTAGGTGTGTGCGTACAAAGATGGGCATGTCATTATAGATACTTCTGCTGGCGTTCTAGGGAGATATGATCCTCGGCCTGTCCAACCTGATACTTTATTCCCAGTTTTTTCAGTAACTAAAGGGGTTACTGCAGGAATGGTACATTGGCTTGTTGATAAGGGGTAAGGTACTGCAATATATATGTCCATTATTTAACAACTTGAAATCATCAAGATGATAAATTTGCTTTGTTGTCGTCGTTCACACTTTATGCAGGGCATGTCTTTGTGCATGTATTTGGATATCTTCAGTTTTATTTACGTTTGCTTTTGTTATTTTATTCAATATTTTACCTGCTCAAGTAGGTGTTTCGGAGAATTATGACATAATGGTATGTAGGGGGCTCAGATGGCCCCAACTGCCAATCTACTTAAAAAAAACTACTCTTGGAGTTAAATTGTTTTTTTAAAACCCTCTTTGCATAGACCTGTCATGTTTTTTGGAGATCATTGTGTTGAACTCTATAAGGTTAGCATGGTGATGCACAGCAGCTATGTCAGGTCACCATCATTTTTTGTGAGTGTATATGCATATTGCAATTGTAGTATTTTCAGGATTCTGTTAGATTAGATCTTAATGTGGAGTTAACAGTGTGCAAGAGTGCCTTCATGACTATATATGTAAGTATAGCTTTATAGCATCACCACATATTTCTTCTCTTCTTTTTCTTTTTTCAATCTCTCTGCTTGGTGTTTACCCTTTGTGGCTATCTCCGGCAATTTAAACCTCAAATTGGCAATTTAAAAATATATTGATTACCGCCAATTTACACCATATTGCCAAGCAAATCATCTTTCAGGGCCTTTCCATGTGGCTCAAAGTCCAACATAAGATGTAATGTTGAATTCTCATTGGCCCACAAACGAATGCTTAAGGTTTTGTATGAATTGGTTAGCTGACAGGCTTTATGCTTACGTGCCTTTGCCTTTGCAAATTTTACAATTGAAACGAGTTTAAGTATGTGTAAAGATTAGTTGAATGCAACCATCAAGTTCACATACTAATTTTGAGTAATCCACTTGCATACCATGTTTGGCCTTGTAGGTATGTATTAAGCGCTATCATAAACTATTAAACTGCATCCAAATGTAGGGCATAGTGAAGAACATGTATGCCTAGGTGACCCAGGTATATATGTAATTTGCACGCTTTTAGAGATGTTAGGAAACCAGATACATGTTTTGACATGGTTCCTTGTTGGGGGATGTTAATAGAGAAGTGTGTGCACCTGAGAGAACCAAATGGAGCAACAAATACATTATATACCTAAGAGACTTAAGAAAAATGTTATTGTGCTAAAGATACAAGTAGTTCTCTCTTTTTATGGTTTTAATACATTTAAATTGGTAATGATTATTAGAAGGATGTGTTTATATTTACAGGTATGATGTGGATTATAGGGATAGTTCTGAAGTAGAAATCTGACAATTTTCTTTTGTTTACAAAAACACTAAATAGCAGGTTGAAAATGTGAGGTTTACTTTTGAATTGAAGAAATGAATGAGAACAATGGTGAGTTAATGATCAATTATTTTCAAGAAATAGTATGTCTGTAAGAAAATAGTTTAAGCTTTTTTTCCCCTTGGCTTTTCTCTGAGGTGGTAGTGGAAAGTCTTAAAAAAGAGGAGGAAATTTTGCATTTTTGGTTTATTGAAAGGGATAATATATATGATATACTGAAGGTAATATGATGGAGTTAAGATGTAATCTAGGAAAGAACAACATGCTTGAGTTTATGTATCTGTATTTCTATTGCTATAGTTCATATGGATATGGTCTGGATACATTGGGTGTATGGCATTGAGTCCCCATTCATAATGCTGCAGGCATAATGTACATCGTATTTGGCCAACATAAGATGCAAAGTTTTGCTTTCCATTAGCATAATTGAACTTTATGTTAGGTTCTTAACAAATATGGTTATCGGTTCATATTGCCATAAAAGTTTAACATATTTTATTGGGATGAATTTTCTTACAGGAAACTCAAGTTTCAGGAAACTATTGCTAAAATTTGGCCTGAGTTTGGAACCAATGGGAAAGATATCATAAAGGTATTAAAAACATGTCATATTATAACTCTATATATGGAACTGTATGTCCTTCTTTACCCATCAAATACCATTTTTATCCCCATTTCCCCCTTCTTTCTTAGGTTCATCATGTCCTTAATCATACATCCGGTCTGCAAAATGCAATGGGTGATCTTTTGAGGAGTGATCCTTTGTTAATATGTGACTGGGAAAAAGCTCTAGAGCACATTGCTACGTTAACTCCTGATACAGAACCGGGTTCCCACCAACTATATCATTATTTATCTTTTGGTTGGCTTTGTGGTGGAGTTATAGAGGTAAGTTTGTTCCTTTAGCTGAATTGTAGCACCAAGCCTTTAACTGCCTGTTACTATTGGATTATATTTCATTTACTGTATATTGGCACATTCAAAATAGTACTTTGCTATGATTGCTTCAGTTGTTGTTGCATCTAATATAATCTTCCCAAACTTCAATTTTTTTTCCACACATTGCAAGAATAATTTTGAATTCCTAATTATACTTTTAGGATTCCTTCTGTATCGTTGGTTCTTTTGATATGCTGACACCTTTTTTCTTGAAACAGCGCGCATCAGGAAAGAAATTTCAAGAAGTACTGGAAGAAGCTATAGTTCATCCTCTCAACATTGACGGAGAGCTATACATTGGCATTCCTCCAGGTATGTACCACGGTCTTAGTATCTTTTTTTAGTAACCCATGGTCTTAATATCATCTAATTACAGAGCCAGATCAAACCAGATTAGTGTTTATGCGCATAGAGACATTATATATCGATATTGCATAAGGTGAAAAAGGCTATACTTAGTTTTATGATTCATAATATCTCTCAACCTTGTAGCACACTGATATGTTAGCTTGACAAATCATCAGGGGTTCAGTGATACTAAAAAACATGTCACACGACTGAAGGTGTTGCATGAAAAATGTAATACATCTGTTTGATCTGGTGTGTTTATTTATGATACGGATCTAGCATGATGAGTAAAACTCTCACGTTAGGTAAAGCTTGATAATTAAAGAGGAATTCTCGAACATTTCATGCTATATTATTATAGAACTAGTCTGGGCAAACATGTGCACCTTGACAGTTCTGAAGTTGACATGACCAGTCTACAACGGCGGAGCCAGAGGGGGTTTTGTTTTGTTTTGTTTTGTTTTTTTTTTTGGGGGGGGGGGGTACAAAAAAAAAGAAAAGAAAAAAAACTTACATTGGGTGCCTAGACATATGTGGGTGGGGCCCACATGAAATAGTTCTCATACCTTAGGTTTACAAAATAAAATAAGTTCTCATGCTTTGCGGTTGAGGTAGTTAGGAGTCAAAGGAAACGAACAAAAGTATGATTTGGGATCATGTACAAAACCAATATTGTTTTATTTATTTAAATATTGATATTTGGCTAAGTCCCAAAAGAAACGAACAAAAATAATACCCGGTTGGAAAATTAGCAGGCCAGGAGAGACTGAAGACAATAAAATTTTTCTGTTAGATAAAACTTTGGAATTAGCACATTGTGGTTCTTGTAAATCCTATTCTCTTCTTTGTATTTAGTTTTTTTATTCTAAAATACTTAAAAGAATACCTAATACATAGTCTATTATGTTACAAGATTTAATAAAGATTACTTAATTTTGTTCATAATTTTTTCAACAGATTCTAATTCAGTTTCAATTAATGTGAGAAAATTTTATAATTAGTGTGACTATTATTTATACTTTGTCATAGGGCAGGGATAAATTCTTGATAGGAAAATCAAAATCAAATCAAAATTCGAGCATCAGAGATCAAACGGTTGCTTAATCTCTACCAAATTGTCCAAGAACTTCCATGAGTTTTGAACCTTTATTTAACAGAGAAGCATATGATATTTGACTGTGGTTCTGAAGTTTGAGTGCTTATTCCTCTCTCAAGAAAAATAATAATAATTATCAGATGCGATTATTGTTATAATTGTTTTAATCTTCTTTTAAGAGAATAATCAAGAGTGCCCCCTGACATCCATTTCCTGGCTATGCCACTGCCGGTCTATGCCACCTACTGATTTGATAAATGAAAATGCACACAAGAAGTAGAAACTCTCCGAATGTCCAATTGGCCAGGCAAGATTGTCTGAGAGGAGACAAGTGATTGTGCAAGCCGAATTCATGCCCATGTAGTTGCTAATTTTAACTACTGTCCTACAACTGCTATCATTCTCGTTTGATTATTAATTTACTATACACTGTAGCACTAAATTCTGAATATTTTATCAGGTGTGGAGTCTCGTCTGGCAACACTCACAATTGATACTTCCGAACTCGAGAAATTGATGGAAATGAACTCAAGGCCTGACTTACCTGACAGCCTCAAGCAAGGAGACATAGTACAAATGGCCACCAGCCTCCCTGTACTCTTCAACACCCTCAACATCCGCAGAGCCATAATTCCCGCTGCCAACGGACACTTGACAGCCCGTGCACTTGCACGCTACTATGCCGCTCTCGCCAATGGAGGCATTACTCCACCTCCACACTCCAACCTCTCCAAACCTCCTCTCGGTAGCCACACCCACATACCCAAGCTCCCTCCTCTTAAACCCCAGAAAAAGAAAAGAGGTGCTAAGAGTTCAATGAAAGCAAACACTAGTGACCCTAGTTACAGTCTTGTTGAAATTCGTATTGAAGATGCCAACGGCAGTACTGGTGGTAATAAGGTGAGAAGGATATTCAATAACCCGAAGATACAAGATGCATTCATGGGGGTAGGTGATTATAGTACTTTGGCACTTCAGAATGGGTACTTCGGGTTAGGGTTTAGGAGATTCAGATCGGGCAATGATAAGCTTACGGGGTTTGGACATTCAGGTGTCGGTGGTTCTACTGGATTTTGTGATGTAGAGCATGATTTTTCGATTGCGGTAACTGTGAATAAAATGTCAATGGGTAGTGTTACAAGGAGAATAGTTCAGTTGGTTTGTTCTGAGCTGAATGTGCCAGTGCCTGATGAGTTCTCAGAGGCTGGACGGAAAGGGCCAGATATGCAGTTGTACAGAGGTAGCTGACCTCAGTGGAGCTTGAGAAAGATGCACATACAAACCTCAGCGCAGGACAGAAACGGTGTAAAACCACAGAAATATAAGATACTATAACATGTTAAAACGATTTTTTGGGCTCTTGAATTTTACATTTTTCTCTGGAAAATATATTCTTACATGTTGTATGATATATCTTTTTTTATGGTGTATAAGGAGAATCTTTATCTTTCTCGTTTATAAGTTACCACAGTGTATAATCTTTACATGCTACAGGATCGTTGTTCTTTTTGTTCTAATTTCTTGAGAATATGTTATCTGTTCTAATTTCTCGAGAATGTGGTACATTTGCTTTGTTTATATTTCAGTAGTGTTCGTTTTATCCAATTTTACCATATTTTGTGTGGAAGGCAAAATAGGAGAAATAAGGAATTCTGGTAGATCCCTTGACCTCCCTGGAAAAGTTAGCGGTAGGTGCTAGGTATTCTGGTATTCCTTTTGAAATTATTTATGGAACCCACTAAAGTTAATTAAATGAAATGAAACATTGAAAACAAAAAGGTGTGAAATTCCAAAGAAAGTACTATGAATTTTTTATGTACTATGGGGGAAAAGATATATACAATCTAATTTTATTTTTAAGTACTATCATGCGCATCGCTTGAATGTGGTCTATTTCGGTCAATGTATTTTCCCCCGATATATACAGATTAAATTAAAATTAAAATTATGAATTAACTTGCTCAAATCATTAAAATAGATTAATTAGACTTAGTTTTATATCCCTCAACTTAGTTTTATATCCCTCCTTTATTTTTTATATGTAAAGAGAAATTGGTGGTAATCTTAAGCGCAAACAATTAACATGTGTCAAATAGAAAAAAAAAAAGGCAAGTGAACACATCCTATTCTATCAGAAGGTGACATGTAGACACCTAGCCTTATATTCATCTAAAAATCCTCATTAAATTAAATCTATCCATAAATTCTAATTATAATCAAATATTTAGCAATCATAACTATCCATATATAAAAATACATCTAATAATCATATTTTTATTTCTCATAAAAGAGATTAGTGGTTTAATATTAGCCTTACATCTAAAAAACTTACCATGTGTCTGTTCCTAATTTCTTAAAGACTAAATTTTACTAAACGTCCAACAAATTTGGGTGTTTTATTACTAAACCCCCATAATTTTTGAAATTCATTAAATGCGCAAATAGCATTCCTTTCTTTAATTATAAAAAGAGATTAGCGGTCTACCATTAGCCTTACATATCAAAAGATTGTCATGGGCCCTTCTTAATTTTTTAAAACTTAAATTTCACTGAACCTTCAATAAGTTTGCTTGCTTGATACTAAGCCTCAAAACTTTTTTAAATCCTGGATAAGTTTGGAAATCTCAAAAAACCTCCAAAATTTTTGGATGCTTTGTAGTTAACCCACATAATGATGTTACCCCTATAATTGTGCATTGATGAACTTTATTTCTCAAAGCCAAGTATACTTCTCAATCATTCCTATTTGTATATTAACCCATAAAATTACACAAAAAAAACATTGAAAAATATAAAAGTTACAAATAACCCTATTAAAATATGAAATTACAAATGACCCGTTGAAAAATGTGAAAATTACAAACAACCTCTTTAAATTCCAGAAATTGTAGACAACTCCTTGAAAAATTAGTCCAAAAATTACAAACAAATTCTTGGAAAATATAAAAATTATAAACAACACCCTTAAAATTCTAAAAATTAAACAACCCCCTAAAAAATAAAAATTATAAACAACACCCTTAAAATTCTAAAAATTAAACAACCCCCTGAAAAATCTAAAAGTGTAAAAAACCCTGTTCAAAAATTAAAAATTGCAAGCAAACCCTAAAAATTTCAAAATTATAAAAAACTCCCCACAAAGTTTAAATATTACAAAAAACTCCTCGTGAAAACTAAAAATTATAAATAACTATTATTGGGGGTTTTCTACCAAAAGCTATTAGAGGTTAAGTGACAAAAGTAAAAAAAAAAAAGTATTCAATTTTGAGAAGTATGATAAGCATAACCAGAAAAGAAACTCATATAGAACAAAGAAATCACATATACAAACCAAAAAATTACATCCATCCGTGCGAGCACGGGCATAATGCTTATTATAGATGATAATAAATTGATTCAGATATGATTAATTTAATAATCCTATTAATCCACTTCTCATTAAACGGTAGAAAGGCATGGTTTCATGACAACTTAAAAACA
>JBAKGM010000233.1:29610285-29635305 GCA_037177215.1 Asparagus racemosus
AACAAAGTTGGCCAAGTTTTAGATTCCAACATCCTCACCCACCTGAATCTAATACCTCTAAAAGAAATGTAACAAAAGAAGTACTTTATATTTGAGCGCATGAAGTTTCATCACATTTTTTAGGATACACATTATTCTTCACATTGGAATCATGTGTATGAAGAGATTCTCTTTGGATTATTTGGAGCATGCTACGTACATATGTTGATTAAAATTTATATACTCTTGTCTCTTTTGAACAGTCAGCGGTGCAGTTGCACTAAGGGATTTCTCGGAAGCAGGATTCATTGTATTTCTCTTCACTATAGCTGAGTGGCTCGAAACAATGGCCAGTCACAAGGTCTGTCTCTTTCAGACGTGCATTTTAAATCAGAAGACTAATGCGTGTGATATTTTTTTTTCACAACTCATTAATTATTATTAAACCTACAGTAGTAGGCCCGTTAGTCCTTGAATTGAGTTGTAATGACCTAGATGACATAACACAACACCTGCATTCACACCATGTACGTATTATTTAGATCACAATACACACTGTCGAGTCTAATCGAGATTAACAGGAACTAACCTTGTCCTGTGTAAAGTCAGCTTAATACCTAGTTGATGAAGTCCTTTACAAGGGAAAACCATGTCTTAGTTTTGTCATGCTTTATGCATGGGGTAATAGTAAACTCTAATGAGTTTAATTGTTTTTCCAGGCTACTGCTGGAATGTCAGCCTTGATGAGTATGGCTCCTCAAAAAGCTATATTAGCAGAAACTGGCCAAGTAGTTGATGCCCGAGATGTGAAAGTTAACACCACCCTTGCTGTCAAGGCGGGAGAAGTCATCCCGATTGATGGCATCGTGGTTGAGGGAAAGAGTGAGGTCAATGAGCAAAGCTTGACAGGGGAATCATTTCCCGTGGCCAAACAAGCCCAATCCGTTGTGTGGGCTGGTACCCTCAACATTGATGGTATTATACCTTTCTTGTCACTCTGTTGCATCTTATGTTTACTTATTTACCTGTAATGACTTGGTAAGGTGTATTGCAGGTTATATCAGTGTGAAGACAACTGCTTTAGCTGAGAATTCCGCTGTTGCCAAAATGGCAAGACTGGTGGAAGAAGCCCAGAACAGCAGATCCCAAACTCAGAGATTGATAGACTCTTGTGCCAAATACTACACACCAGGTTGGAGAAACTCCTAACCAAAAAGACACCCCTCCTAGGATCCATGAAAATGGTAGGACAACCAATATAAGTGACACTATATGATGAAATTCAAGTTGCCTGACCAACCTACCATTTAAATCATTTGATATCACGTCAACATGCCACAGAAGAATGCTTTTGAATCTTTAGGGCAGTAGTGCATCAGCATTCCCATAATCTAACATGATTATACTTGGGTCTCCAAAGAATTAGATGATGGACTTCTTGTGTGTGTGTGTGAGGGATGCATCTTATTTATTAAACATGTAATCAGAAACTGAAAACAAGATACTTCATCTGCATTTAGTAGACTAAGCAGAATAATAAAACATATGTATATACAGAAATCAAGAAGTGTGATGGATGCCTAATTATTTTTACCCGATGCAATCTGCAGCGACAGTGTTAATAGCAGGAGGGGTGGCTATAATTCCTCTCATATTGCGGGTTCATAATCCCAAGCATTGGTTCCAACTAGCACTTGTGCTACTGGTGAGTGCATGTCCATGTGCACTGGTACTATCGACACCTGTTGCAACTTTCTGCTCATTACTGAAGGCAGCCAGAATAGGGCTTCTCGTAAAGGGAGGGGATGTTCTTGAAGCCCTTGCAAGGACTAGAGTTGTGGCTTTTGACAAAACTGGGACCATAACCAAAGGCGAGTTCCATGTCGTGGAACTTTGCCCTATTGGTTGCCAAGTTACTGTGGAGACACTCATTTACTGGTAAGGATTTGATTAAACACTAAATAAATCTCATCATGCACACATACCAACAGATGAAAGAGACTGCTGTGTGAAAACAAAAAAAATCAGTTAGGAAAAAAAGAAAACTGAATATTTAAAAATTCAGTAGATGGTCTAGGTAATAAAAAACCAAACAGTTACACCTCTCAGGCAGGAAAATTATATACGTTAAAGCATTTAAGAAATCTACAGCGAAGGCATACATGTTATGTTGTCATGGGCTACATGCTCTAAATGTTGGCTAAGCTCAAGAAGAGCAATGGGTAGGATAAGCCCGTGGTGTAAAAACTACGTTAAGATGAATGATCTCCAGCAACTTCAAGGTTCGACTAGTTAGAAAACCAATCTCATTCTATATAACCAATAGGTAAGGAAGATCAAGCTAGGAGCGAATTTCAAAAACTTTATACATGTAAAAGACATACTCAATGACTAACTGCAAGCCTGGAAATAAGCTGAGCCTTTTTTCAGTATCATACAATCCTATAATGCAAAGAAATGCAGGATCAACTTTGCTAATGTCTTTTTCAATGAAGTAAAATTTTCACATGACTAGTTTTCTTACAATTGCAAATACTAATTGTGTGATAACACTTCAGGATTTCAAGCATTGAGAGTAAATCAAGCCACCCAATGGCTTCAGCACTCGTAGACCATGCTCGATTGAATTCCATTGAGCCAAAACCAGAGAATGTAAGTGAGTTTCAAATCTATCCAGGTGAGGGAGTTTATGGAGAAATAGATGGCAGAAAGATCTATATTGGGAACAAAAAAATTGCAACAAGGGCTGGGTGTGATTCAGGTAGGAAGATATTATCATGGTTTAAAGTATTATATAAGTTGTCTTGAAAATTAAATTCTTAAGAAACCTTTAATCTTTGTTTAGTGAATTTGATTAAGATCTACTACTTAGATGAGAAAGTTTAGTTGAAAGACTAGTAAGGCGGATTGTCAAATATCCTGCCCTATTTTTAGCAACTCATGAAGTTCCAAGCTTCTTCATTGCTGGCACAGATTCATTGTGCCTAAACCTGTATATCACATGTTACAAATAAATGAGTAGCTGTATCAGTGTGAGGTTTCACTAGAATGATCGCAGTTTGCGAAGTATACTAAAGGTAGGTAACTAGATTGCTCCAGATGAAAGAATTCAGTACTTTCTTGTACATCTGCGTGCTAGCAAATAGAAGAATTTGTTGCATTGGCAGCTTTATCGATACAAACAACAATTATAACCCCAAAAAACAAGTAGCCTCTAGTTTAGTTTTTATCAAAGAACCAAGGGTGAACACAAAAGGCAAGTAATGTTTAAGGGCCCAATTGTCTTGCACAAGGTGGATCATAGGTATTAATTAACTTTACCATATTTCTTTAGATAGACAAATAATTGAGTCATCAATCAAAATATATTCACTATCAATGGACACTTAGACCCATGTCTCTGATGCAACTGAAGTAACTCCGCATATTTACTTAGGGAAGTCATAAATGCCTAAATTTTATGTCTATTTTCTGAGAGAAGTATAATCGTATGAGTCATGAGAAAGCACACAACTCTGCCATATTCATTTCCTGCTCAAAAATTTTTCACTATTCTTTTGAAGAGTTCTAAGACCCTGTTTGTTTATACCTTTCAGTTCCAAACCCAGAGAGCGAAGGCATGAAAGAAGCAGTCACCCTTGGGTATGTGTTCTCAGGTACAACACTAATTGGAATGCTGACTCTCTCTGACAGCTGCCGAACCGGCGCAGCTGAAGCCATTAAAGAGTTGAAATCTTTAAGAGTGAAAGTTGCAATGCTTACTGGAGATAGCACTGCAGCAGCCATGCATGCCCAGAATCAGGTACAAAGAAAAACGCATGTATAGATGTTAGAACAAAATCAAAGATAGAAAAGAAAATGAAGAAAGGCATCACCTCAAATTGAAGTTATAATCATGGCAAGCGATCTGCAGTGATCAAACAGCTAACTCTGGTCATTAGCTAGGCATTGAAAGTGTTTGATACAAATTATCAGAGTTGAGTGAAGGAATGACCTTAGGACCTGATTATAACTAAGGCCTTGTTAGAATTTGACCCATTACTTTCCATGATCCCCTCTGATTGCGTTCACTTGCCTTAAGGGCAACTGTTAGACCCACAAAGAAAAGTAAATAAATCAGTGCAAGGTATTTCACAAGGTGCAAATGAATGTATAGAGGTCTGCAATGTATTATTTACTTGCAACATCCAGGATGCCTCGAGATAAAAGAGACATGAGTAAATAATTCATAGACCAGAGATGCTAGATATGGACATTGCATCGACAAAAATGCTATTGCAGATTAATAATGGATGACTGTTTACATGTTAAAAAAGTAAAACTATATTATTGCTAAGTAATTGTTACTAATATTTTGACAGTTGGGGAATACAATCGAGGTACTGCATGCAGAGCTACTCCCTGAGGACAAGGTCCGAATCGTCAATGAGCTCAAGACCAAAGAAGGTCCTACAACAATGGTTGGAGATGGAATGAATGATGCGCCAGCACTTGCTGCAGCTAATGTTGGGATCTCGATGGGCATCTCAGGCTCTGCAGTGACAATGGAGACGAGCCACATAACTCTAATGTCCAATGACATCCTAAAGATCCCAAAAGCTATCCGGCTTGCCCGGAAAACACACCACAAGATCATAGCCAACATAATCTTCTCAGTTATCACAAAGATTGCTATCCTTGCTCTGGCGATTGCTGGCCATCCACTTCTGTGGGCTGCAGTTCTAGCTGATGTGGGCACATGCCTTATTGTCATACTTAATAGCATGTTGCTGTTAAAGTCTAAATCTCCAAAGACAAGTAAGAAATGCCATCGTTCTTCACACACTTCACATGTGCTCAAGCACAAGCATGCAGATCACTGCAGCAAAGGTTTGTGCAACTCCACGAAAAGTGACCACAAGCACATTGGATCAAAACATTGTAGCGATAGTCGGCATGGAGACCACAGGCACAGAACTGCACCCGAAGATCAGTGCTCAATAACAGAATGTTGTCAATCACAAGATCAACTACATCATTTTCAAGAAACAGATAGACCTGCAGCAAACACAAACTACAAGCATATTGAGGGTTGCAGAACGGAGCACTATTGCAAAGATTCACACGATCGACTTAAAGCAGATTGTCACAGTAATCACCATGGTGATGACGCACATTTTCAGTGTGGAGTAGGTCACCATTTTGATGACACATGTGTCCAACATCAGCAAACACATCTAGATTGCTGTAATGAGACTGAAAACAACCACAGCCACCATGCCCATGCTGCATGTGGAGCAGGGCACCATAGTGATACCACAGAGGACCAGAAACTGACCGCTGTGAGCTGCTGTGGTGGTTCTCCGACAGAACACCATCAGAATACTGCACATACAGAAACACCAAATTGCACAGATTGCTGTAAACCAGATAAAAGCCATCAGCATGTCATTTTTGTGGAAGATGGGCATGGAAAACATCATCACCATGGAAATGATGCATTGAAGCACTGCAACAGTCACAAAAAGAAAAAAGAAATTGGCGGGTGTTGTAATAAATCTGAGAGGAAAGAATTCCACACAGAGGAAAAGGGAACAGCTGGTTGTTGTAAGACTGAGATGAAGGAGTACGAGAAGAGAGCTTCGTGCTGCTCATCTTCTGTGCATGGAACCATTGGGAGAACAGAGATTGAGTGTCAGAGTATTGAGAGGAAGGAGTGCGAGGAGAGAGTTTGCTGCTCATCTTCTGCACGGGGAATTCATTGGAGAAGAGAGATAAGCAGCTGTTGCCAAAGTTACATGAAGGAGTGTGGAACCAAAGATGGGTGTTGTGGAGGTGGGATCACACATTTGCCAGAGATAGTTATAGAGTAAGGAGCATATATTGAGATTAACGGGCTGGAAAAGGACTTTGAACAAAAATAAATAAATTAATAGAAAAGAAACAAAGAAGGATTCTGGTTTCTTTCAACTGTAGAACTACATTCAAGACTTAAGAGTGGTGAGTCAAAGCAAGGAGAAGAATTTTGGATTTCTTCCAATTGTATGTACTATCTTCAAGGATTGAGAGAATGTTGGTTGTGTGGCGAAAGGGAGGGGGAGAAGCTGTTCTGGTGGAAATTTTTGGTTGGCAATTACAGACTTCTTTTAACCAAATGCAAACAATCTAGAAATGTATTTCATTTCAAATCTCGCATAAAGACTGAAACAGTTAGAACTTCCTCGAAATATAATTCAGGTGCAACCTATAATGTGTGTAATCGTAAGATTGCATCACAAGCATTTATTTATGGCTACGTGTGGCTTCTCCTCTTTATTTATGGCTACGTGTGGCTTCTCCTCTTTGTTTAGGTTTAATCGTCTTTTCCAAGTGCATCGAATTTTTGGTGAATTTGCCATCAAGTATCAGGCCATGATAAATACTCTCAATGCCTCGGCCCTGGCATACCTCCTCCTTTTCTTTCTTATATGGAATACCTCCTCCTTTTCTTTCTTATAGGTTGCTACACTGCCTCATGAGTCATGAACTCTTTAGCCAAAAACATTTACATTTCTTCCACGTTATAAGAGGAAGTCATCATGCAAACATTAGGCATTCAAATCACAGCCTAAGTATTAGTTGACTATCATCAGAGCATAAGCAATGCCCTACATGCTAGCTAGTTTACCCGGGTCATTTTTTATCCTATTTGAAAGTGACTTGTACCCAAAATCAACACAGCAGAGATATACTTCACTTCTGGATCAATTTCCATAAATTTCGAAACAAATTCTCTAGAGATACGGGCATATCCTCTATGCCCATGAATATGAACTTAAAGCTGCTATTATTCTGTTACTGTCAACCTCACCATTGTCATGGGATTAGTTCCTTCTCCGAATCCTTCATAAAGCCACAAAAAAGTTTACTATCAAACCATGGTCTTCCTATAATATCATTCCCAACAGTTGTAATTGTCTTGCATTTTTATCTCCTCAAGGCTGAAGCATAACCACCAGCAGACTCTAAATCAGATATGAGCAAAATCGCCTGTCCACCAACTTGACATCGGAGATGGTAAACCGAGGAGCAAATAGATGCTTGATAAGAGCTAGGAAATTGAGGTCTGTGTTGGGAGCATCAACCCGATTTAAGAAGGCCAACTCTGTACTTCGAAATGGGTGATAATTTTTTAAAAGTTAGTTTCCAAAAAATTTTGATCTTAATATAGAACCAGCTATAATCCAAATCCAATTAGACAACCATAAGAAATTATAAAGACCAAAAATAATAGAAATTAGACTTGCATGGACAAAAAAAAAGAGAGAGCAATCTGAGGAAGGTCTAACCTTATCGCAGGCAAGCATCATTGCCAAATAAGAGCAAAAGTGCACCCAAAAAAAACGTAAATGAATTTGGTATAGAAGGTCCAACGGATACAGTGAATGTATGCTCTACCTAGAGTATTAAGTTTATGACAATGGGCTCATAATTTGCAACGTCAGAAAAGTAAACAAAAATAACTGTATGATATGCACGTAAGTGGAGGACTTGATGTCGAGTAATCAACTTAGAAGTTTTGGTAGAAATGTCAAAGCTACTAGTACATGTTTCTCAAAAGCTAAGCCCCTATATAGATGATATTAACTCCAACTGAAGCTTATCACCCACAAGTCAACGTATCAAGATGGATTTCAATCCAACCCAAAGTTAAACCCATAACAAATTAACAGTCCAACCTAACAAAACATAAGATATTAATCATATATTCAGAAACATGCACAGAATGAATCTCTATTTCTACTAACATAAGACGGTGATAGCCTTTTCGACCAGCTGCTTGACCAAGAGCAGCTGCCTGCTTCCCATCAATTTAAATTTAAGATTCTGAAATTAAAACATAATATCTTCCAACAATATTCTATTAACAACTCAAAGCCATTTAAGATGCCAAATCTTGTAGATGTTAGGTTTGAAGTTCTTTACAACTGGCCACTCATAGAATTATGTCAATTGTCTAAACGATTCACATGCATTGCCCGTGCAAAACAGTAGAATAATTATATAGCAATCTCTACCAGGATCTTTCCATCAACAATGTTTCTCTTCTACAAAGATTATTTTTTATTGGAGAACAGACAATACCTTAAAATTTTCATCGACTTATTCCAAATTAGTTATAAAAAAAACCAAAACTTAAAATGTAATTCACACCAAGCAAAAACTTGAAAGATGAACTCATTTTCAAATTGACATCCAGCCACTACTAATTTTGACAGTAACCAAAGTAGTTACAACACTTACACGCAAGAAAAGAATTTAAGAACTGATAGTACATAAATTGCAGGGTTTGAAGATGAGACAAAAATAAGTCAATTGATAAAGAAGTTGAAAGTGTCAATGATTGACAGCATCGAAATTAGAACTAGACCGGCCACCATTGTTTAAGCAGTATCAACAATCAGATGTAAGAATACGGTGAAAACATCAAAATATCTACTGACACTACCTAAGCAATGAAAAGCATTTAAAACAGAAGAAGAAAATGCTCTAAATAAAGGAAATGGAAACAACAGAATATATAAGGAAAGAGGAAGAAATCAGGCACTTAATCAGCCAATGGGAGCCCAAAGATGAAATGTGGCTAGGATTCACAAAGATTTTGCAGATATTACATGTGGCGAAAACGTAAGCAGTTTATAATGGCAAAGGTATCAAGTTGGATCAGATTCAGATCTGATTTAACAATCATAAATTTGCACTTCATTTGGTAATCCAAACACAATAAGAAATCTAGACCAATATCAGGAATGAGAATTAATAATTTGTACGTTAGGGTCTGGATTTTGTATTAGCCAAAACTCCTGAAA
Organism: Asparagus racemosus; assembly: GCA_037177215.1. Lineage (NCBI taxonomy): Eukaryota > Viridiplantae > Streptophyta > Magnoliopsida > Asparagales > Asparagaceae > Asparagus > Asparagus racemosus. The sequence continues at coordinate 29,619,093 of JBAKGM010000233.1, forward strand.
AACAAATTGGCATCGACAAAATTTCATTGCTTATATATGACAATTCTACCTTTGTATTTTTTTGTAGAGGATATATTACTACAACCCATGCTTTATAGTTTATACTATCAGCGATGATGTTTAGGCCCTTATCCAAAAGTTTGAATTGAAACTGGATTCGGTTGTCAGGCACACTGCCAGCACTACCAATACGTCCTATCCACTTTATTAGAGCAAAAAGTTTCTCAATTTCAAACAAAGAGAGAAGTCCAATACAGGACAGAATGTAGGTACAAACAGAAACCAAACACTGATTATTGGGCCATATTTATCAAGGTTGAAGCCTTAAACTCCGAGATCTAAAAAAACTCCCAGAACTACGCATAAATAGAAAAAGAACCCACACCCAGACTTTGAGGAAAACATCTAAGACTAGTTCTAGCAATGTGAATGGCTATATGAGGTGAAACTGTTAAGGTTCTGAGCCTGTCTTCCGCACTTTTCTAGTGGATGGTCCATAACAAGCCACAGAGGGAAGAATCTAAATTCAAACCATAATCAGCTTGGTTCCAAGGATATAGTCTAATTATATTTTTATTCATGTGATCCTTGTTTAGAGTCAGAAAATTTAAAAGCTGTTACATTCGAGAAAGAAACACAACTAGAATCAACATGTTGTACTGCACAGAAGGAGAATAAGCAACAGGCAAGTTCTTTAAAAAATCCTAAAGCATGTGATCAAGTTGATTGACGAGGGTCAAAGCTCTTTCAAGATTTACTCTTTATGTTCAAGAGCATCCAATTCTTCACAGGAAAGGAGTCTACCCCTAACTCCCAATTTGGAGAAGAGCAAGTAGCTCTCACTAAGATGAAGGATCTGTCTACTCCTTCACCGTTCATCCTAACTTGTTGCCCTCTTGAATGCCAAAGAGGTGCTCAAAGTAGGAAAAGGAAGATCCAAACAGCGGATGGCAAATGTGCAGACAACTGATAAGGTAACCCGCTGTACCATGACCGAAGTTGATCCATCTGTAGCCAGTACTAGACAAGAAAATGCCAGGCAAAAGTAGGTACATATTTTGCAATAACGGTTTGTTTTGGACTAAACATACTCCTAGACCATTCACTCAATGAGACAAAGGATCTAGACGGATAAGGTTCTGCGACCTAATCTGCATAGGGCTAACACACTGAAGTAGCCATATCTATATCCAAAATCAATATTCCGAGCAACATAAAATATTTATATTATGATAGGTTATGTAAATTTCAGATTCAGAATGCAGAAGTAAATCATGGCTGGAAAACTGAGAAAAATTAGCAAAATCGTCATTAATTTTCTGACATATAGGTTGTGATTTTTTTTTTTGGTGGTGGTTGGTGATCCAAATAAAGGTTGGGATCAGTAGATTTAGACCTTCAACGTTATTGACAAGCCCGCTCATTGATTTTCTAATTGAAATTATCTTTTTATTGTAATTTTTTCTTAGGTTTATAAGGTTCCTGCACATTAAGATCTTGACAGCACTTCTATGTTTCCTTTAGTTTCTTTACTTTTTTCTATGTCTTCATGCTATTATTTATAGATATATTTTCAGTTTGTTAAAAAAGTGCCTTCCAATATGGCTCCCATGGCTTTGGGTTCGATTCCTGGTTGTGTTAATTTAAAAAACAGAGAGCGCACAGCCCAAACCTAGTGATCTCATGTAACACAACTCAACCTAGGAGATCTAGATGCAGACTCAGTCATCCCATTAATCACTGCTGCTGAGAAAGCAACATAAAGAATCTAAGCCTGGTTTATTTCAGTCGCAGTTAATAATACACCGTGAAGGACACCCATATCCATATGTCCATCCATCTGATTATGAAGCAAAACTCACATGATATTCATGGAAAGCTCATGAAGAGCTTATAAACACACTAGAAGAGGAACGGCAGAAGGGAACTCACCAAGTCAAACTCCATTTGGCTTGGAACCATATCGTTAGATCTTGTTCATATCATCAGGTCATGCCCCGAGCATGGGCTTCCCCAAAATCTTACCTGCCTTCGATAAAAGATTCTATTCCCACAACCACCTAACAAACTCTACCCTGTGTTCCCATCACCACAAGTCCTTTTATGGGGGACCCCTCAAGCCACCCTATGTATGGAAACCAACATCTCTATCCTGTCCCACTTTGTAGCCAACCAAAAGAGGAAAGGTCTATATGGACTTGGAATGGTGGGGGGATTGATCAAGAACGCATCTATAAATACAACAGCAGAAAAGGCATGAATGAAGAAAACAGAGAGTTGCAATATAAAGGCGTATGGTAGTGTTCATGGCAGGGCCTTACCTGAAGAGGCAAAGAGTGGAATGAAGCCAAGGATGACTTGCCGGAATTGGTGTAAGGGATAGTATCCTCAATTCAAGTTACCGGCAAGTCATCTGAGGCTCCATAGTGCTCTCTTCTTCTCATGTAAGACTCTTGCATGGCCCAGTTAAAGATGTAGTTCGACCTCTGGCATGGTAAGAGGTACGTAACTATAGAACTGATAGAAATGTCCGTACTTCCTAATTCCATATAATCTAGATACCTCTGTGTTATGATTATCCTAATGGTACTCAAAATCAGAGCTTTGTCATGTGACTAAGGTTTCGCTCACCTAACTTTGGGAGAGGCACATCCTGACATCCATGATGTAGAGTAGACAAATCAGTCTACTACAGTAGTGAAATGTGCCCTTTTATTTATTCATTCTCGGAGAGGAGATGGTATGTCAGAGATTGATGACAAAATATGCTTACAACAGATGAAACCATGGCAATTAATTCAAATGCAGCTCTGTGATCATCTTTCCTGCCATTGTCACATTGCACACTAAAATTTCTATTAGTTCTGAGCAACGGCAACAAACCCAACATTGCATGTCACGAGAGAGGTGCTTGATCTTCTCTTTTACATTTGGTAGAACATTTTCTTAACATGGTGTGAATGATTTTCCAAGAAAAATGTCAAATGGTGAGAAAGGTTTTCATTTCAGTAAGCTCAGAATTAAGATCCAGACGAGTTGGTTATGTCATCTTGAAAGTTAATCAAATTAACTCATTAACATAAGTAATGACTCCATAAAAATACAAATCTAAGTTTGTTCTTTGAGGTATAAATCGTTCAAGGCCTTGAGCAATGGCTTGACAACTAGGTTACCCGGACACTTAACTATGGATGCCATATTTGTGTCGGACACGGGTCGGACACGGATTCACCGCAGACGCACCATGGACACGTGTGGTTCAAAGCAAAACCTGATTTCCCCATCACTTATAACCCTAAACTAGTTTCTTTGGTATATCGAGTTCAAAACAATAGCTATTTGAACCCAAAAATTGAAACCATTACTTAAAAGATTGAAAAATAGTCATCGTACCTCATGCAATCAAAACTGAACTTTTGTTGTTAAACCTTAATTCTTAGTTTGATTTAACTTGATTCTTAATTCTTATAGATAATAAAAGAATGCATCACACCCATCCATTTTATGAGCATTATGGATAGGCTTAAATTTCATCACTCTTAACTGCATAGTGAGTTATACAAGCATCATGCATACTGTGTTGAGTTCATGGCATGAGATGTTAGCAGGAATGCAAGTGGAGCAGATGCAATGTGGATTTGATATATTTGGATTTGTTTTATTCTGATGAAACTAGATCTAGATACAAATATTTGAATATTGAACTCAACATCTTTTCCTGTAAAAGATCAAATTGGGACTTAAATAGGAGATACTAAGGAAAGACAGAAAAGAGGTTTGAACTTTAATCTTGTGCTGTCATTCTGTCAATGTCATACATGGAAAATTATACTTTCCAGGGAAATTATAATCTGTATGCACTAGGATATGTCAATATGCACATACTTGGACATTTTATATTGGTCTTTTATATTCTATTCAGATGCATATGTTAAGTTAATTGTACGATTACCCATATTTTCAAGGTCTAATATTGAAAAAGATTTGTACTGGGTTACTTATATTTCATGACTTATGCTAACCCCCCTCCTCCCAAAGGAAAAAAGGAATAAACTGGAGGGGGGAAAAAAGAAATCAATCGCAGAGAACCGGCATGCACACATGCTAACCACCACGCCAACAAACAAACATGCAGCCTCGTCACCAGAGCCACACATACACAAGAATAGGAAAAAAGTGAGGAGCTCCAATTCTATTTTGCATGAATGTTGCGATAAGTGATATGTAAATGCATTTGTTATTTCGATATTTGACGGATAGTCCATAATGTATTGCAGACATATCAATGATGTGTATACCCAAAGACAAAAATATTTAAACTTGTAGTAGTGAACACACACACACACACACACACACACACACACACACACACATATGCACGGACACAAATACAGGAAAAAGAAAAACAACATCCAACAGAGAAAAAAAAGGAGAAAGAAATACCCATCAGCCAATAACCACAGTGTCTACAATCACAGACAGTCTATAATTCCATCTGCCACCACAAATACAATGAAGAAAAAAGGTGACTTTTGTTTTATTTTGCATGTGTATTTCGCCAAAGAAGATGCACCCATATTACTACATACTTGGTACTCGGAAATTCAGGTAAGGAATGGATATTCCTATGATATATTTAAAAAGTTAATAATGTATCCCACACATTAATGTATGAGGGATGTACCCTGGACTAAGAAGCTAGAGATCTAATGCATTCATAGTAGATTGACAATTCAGTTTGACCAGTAGGTGCATTTATATAATTTCTCTACTTTCTTGCTGTAAATACTGATTGCTCTTGAAATTTTTCTTCATTACTGAGTTGTATTTTCTTTTTGATATTGTAGCCATACTAACCCACTTGCATTGTAGACAAAAATATAAAAAATAAACATAAAAAGCAAGAACTCTCTTGTACACAATTTTATTATTGCCATATCCATGAGATATCCTCATCCTAGACTTTTTAAGTTTTATGATATATGCTTTCATGTATTATTCCGCATTCTTACTGGTGCAATCTAGTTCCACAGCAATGAAAATATCTGTGAGCAATTAGTTAAATGCATGGTATGACTCAGTTTATAGAAAGGTTTACTGCAGAAGGCACATAATATTTAAGTGAGAACCTTGCTCTTAATCAACAATGTTATGGGCATTTTAATTCAATATTTGATCTAATGTATATACACATACATATATATGTGTGTGCGTGTGCGCCCGCCCGTGTGTGTATCCATGTGCCCGTATCCTGCCTTTTATAAATCTGCCGTGTCCCGTGTTCGTGTCTGTGTCCATGTGTGTATCCGTGTCCCCATATCCTGCCTTTTATATACATATACATATACATATATATTGTAAGCTTATGTTAGGACTTTTGTTTTGTTAACTTCTTAATAATGAAAGATAGGGGCAGTTGATTTGCCTTTATGCCTAAAGTAAAAATATGTTATCCAATTGGATACCATAGACATCAGAATAAGAATATAATTAAAAGTTTATCTTTTTACATCCCTATATAAATGAACATTAACATAAAATAGATGTAAAAGAAATAAGGAGATTATGAAGTTTAAAGTCCGGTGAGAAAATGTACCTAGTTGGATAAAAAAGCATGCATCACAATGTTTTGCATGGAGAAACAGAAATTTCCACCTATCCCAGGTTGACTTTCTGGAATGGGACCGAGAGGACTTGCAACGCGTTGGCACTTGGTAAGTTGTCTCGGCTACTCTTAAGCTATCTTCTTCTCATGCAATGCACTGAACAATCAAAACTATGTCCACAGATGTCAGCATGCTTGTTCTATGCCAAATATCAGAGTAAGATGCATTCAGTAATACGATTATCAGGCGAGAGGTGTCAAGAATACACATCCTGTGCCATAAGCAAAGAATTTTGTACTTAATAATTCCCTCTATGTACATGTTTACTTAGATGTTTACGTATACTGACATTAGAGAATCCTTATGCAGTAAATGGGGCTGTTCACACATGAAAGCCTGCAGGAAATAAAACCAGAAACATGGGGGAAAAATATCCTACGCTTTTCTGATATTCTGTACTTTATTTTGATAACCAATTAGGGGAAGCGTCTACCAAAAAAATCCAGTTAGAAAAGCAAATCTTAATTTGTATTTTTTATCCTTTCTTGGAATCAGATATAACCTTGTAATGGAATTGATTCATACATCAATAAATTTCTCAAATAAACCATACCCATTCAATTAATATTTTGGGAAATTCCACTTATGTAAGAGGAATGATGTAGTCCAAGCACGCAAATGTGTAAATTTGGTTTCCAGAAAACATCAGAAAAGCATTAATTAACTCGAAGAGACAATTGAGAATATATAGGAAAAAAATTTATAGCTTCCTACCAGATATGACCGCAGATCTTGGATCAGAATAAACCAGGAGAAGCATGTAACCAGACAATTGTATCACCGTGACAAAACGAAATCAGTATGAGAGGACATTCGACTTTCAGCCAACACATCTTAAAGTGTAAAAATTGGCATGAAAAAAAATGATGGGCTATCGCTTGCAGTTGAATCATATTCAAATAAACTGAGACTATTCTCATGTGCTGCTGAAAAGATTTGCTTTTATTGTTAATGTAGCCTATTATCATATGGTTGTGTAAATAAAGAAATCTCTTGCGTATAGGCATCCTTGTTGGCTGTCCTAACCAATCATTTCCAAGCTGTTACCCCTCAAAATGGGTACGGCAATGCGATTTCGAGGAAGATACACAAAAGCATTGACTGTACAACTTGACGCCAAATTATTGACCAAGGAAAATTTGGCAAGAGATGTGATATACAGAATATGAGTAGTCTAAATTAAACTCTTCAAGATTTGTCAATTCTCGATGAAGAGAGCATTATGAGATCAGATTTCAACACACATAAAGTAAATAGAAAATCCTATATATTAATCTAATATTTAGATGGAAAATTTTGCACAAATGAGAGTTATGGTACCAAAAGAGGGGAAAAAATTATCAGCAGATATCTCATGGAACTTCTAGGTATATGGGCATGTTAAGGTTGATTCAAAGCATTTAGTCCATCGCCTCAATCTCTTGATTGGATTTTAATCTTAACCTTAAATTTTATTAACATTAGCTAATTATAAACTTAATTAACTTTACCCTGAAAGCTAATCTTCATCCAAAAGCCCAATCATTCGCGATAATGCTCGATAACTGCTAACAAATATGTGCGTAAAACGGAAAAACCCCTAAATCATATATAAAAAAAATCATAAATTTACCAAACTGCTTGAAGATCTTGAAATTTTGCCACATTTTCGCAATGATTTTTAAAGAAAAATGAGGTGGAGAATACCTAGAATCTTCGATTTGCAGTAAGAGAAAGAAGAGAGAGAATTCTCAAGAATTTGCAAAACTTCTTTCCTTTTGAGGTTCCCCTCAAAAGACGATAAGGTTTTCGAGCAGAGAAGGACATGTTGGAAGTTCGCGCCTCCAAGTCAAAATTGGTGGGGCCGGCCTGGTTTCCTTTGGGTTACAGAGGGTTAAGATGACTGGCGGCTAACTGGTAAACGGAATTTTTTCTGAAATATCCAAATCTATTTGATTTGTGTCTTTAAATTAGAAATAATAATTTACTTACTTTATCTGACCAGCAATTAATATGATTTAAGGATTAATTTTTAAAATATTTATCTTAAGAGTATTTGTGATAAAACCCAAAGAATTTTTTCTAACAGTGCCCAAGGTCACCTGTTAATATGGATAAAATACACCGTATTTAACTCACCTCTAAAAAGTAAGAATTAAATGTTAATATGGTGGGCTTAAACGCCATATCTGCCACAGTGGTCGATTCATTCCTAATAGGGTTAAATACAATCATCTACTTTAACTCTCAAATAATAATTTTTGAACTTCGGAATTTCATCTCTTGGACTTTAAGAAAAATAAAAATAAATTAAATTATTAAAGAGAAAATTCCATTCTTTTCTCTATTACTTTCCTTCAAATTTTATACATTTTTCTTCCAAAAAAGATTCAAGAAAAAAATATTTATGTTCATTTTTATTTAAAAAAAGTAAATTTAAAACTAATTTCATCTCATGGACTTTTTTTATCGCGTCTTTGGTGCACGCGGGAATCGAACCTAGGCTCTTAGCGAGGAAGCGACACGGCTTTGCCATGTGACCTACTGGGCCACCCCTTTGTCTCATGGATTTTAAGAAAATGAAATGTAAAAGTTAGTTTTTAATAATTGTTCTCATGGCTAAGTTAATTTATTTCTAAATTTATTTTTAATAAAAATGAAAACAAATGAGTTATATTTTCAGTTTCATTAAAGTACTCAAGATGAAATTCTCTACCTTGAAAATGATTATTTGAGAGCTAAATTAAATGATGACATTTAGTTATAATGGGAACGAATAAAAGATGGGCCATTTATGGCATTTAAGCCATCATAATGGCATTTAATACCTAAATTTTAGGGATGATCTGAATATAGTGCATTTTATCCATATTAACGTGTGCCCTTGTCACCCGTTAGAAAAGCCCAACTCTAAAATATAGAAAGAGGAGGACTTTGAAAATTGAATTCACGTGACTATTAACATAGAAAAAGGAGAACTTTGACAATAATAATTTACATACTTTATCTGACTAGCAATTAATATGATTTAAGGATTAATTCGAAAATATTTTATGACAAGGGTATTTGTGCTAAAACTTTAAAGTATAGAAAGAGGAGGACTTTGTAAATTGAATTCATGTGAGTATTAACAGACTTATAATCTAGCGTTTAATAAATTTAGTGGACTATAATTCTTTTTTAATAGCAGAGTTTTTGGCAATTGGTTAGATTATAATCCATCCTTGTAGTAAAAATCGCCAAAAAGCGCATGCCTTATAATCTTTAAAAAAAGTCATGGCTTGGAATTTTGTAAAATGCTAAAGGATATATATGTCTTTACTTGGTCAAACATTGTTGCTTTTAATCCAACAAAAAATAAGCTAAGGTGACATAACTTATTTTTTGATGGCTTATAAGTCAAAATAAGGCATGTAATATAAGCTAGAAAAGTAGCTTATAAGACACCATAACCCCTTGCCAAACATACTCTAAGAGCAAATGTGCACATACTGGTGAGGAATACTATTGCAGTTCCTACTAGAGACTAGGCCGTCATCAGGTTCAAGGCCTATAATCAATAGTAAGTCCTATAAAACCTTTAGTTAATTGCAAATAGACATATTCTAGTATTGCCACGTTGGAACTTGTCGTCATTGCAGTTTGAGTTTGGTATATAGCCCCATCAATGAAACTTGTGAACCTTTTTACCCTAAGAGATTATCTATCTATGCTATTTATAAAATATGATTGGGGTGTTAAAACTTTTGATCGCCTCTTTCACCCTTCCAAATTTTGATAATTTCCAATAATGTCTTAAAACTTATTCAATTCATTCTATTTATTACACTATAATTATTCTTGCAATAAACATAAGAGATAATATTAGAAACCAAATATATATTATACCTAATATATATTATAAACTTTAATCATATTCCTCAAATTTTATTCAATTCATTCTATTTATTACACTAAAATTATTCTTGCAATAAACATAAGAACTAATATATATCATAAATTTTAAACATGTTAGTCTTATGTAGAATAAGATAAATATTTCACTCTAGATATTATGTATTATACAATAAATATACAATTTTAATATTTAAGATATTAATATCATAACTTATATTTATAAATTATATTGTAATTTAAAATAATTTCATATTTAATTAAAAATCTTACATCTTATCTAATACTATAATATATTAATATGTGTCTGATATATAAAAACTTCGTGGAGAGGAATACTAATATAAATGTTAACCTCTTAGTGTACATAATCTAGAAATTACATATAAAATTATCATAATATATATTACTAACTATTACAATATGCTTATCATAATATTTGGATACGAAGTAATTATGAGCATGTGGAATTACAAGCACTGTGGGAAGCTATTACAATTGCTCTTGACACTAGATGTGGGGTAATTTTCAAAGAATGTGTGGAGGTAGTAATTAGAGATATCCAAAATGGAGTTAAACAACACTCGATTTTCAGACACTTTGTGAATGATATTCAGCGATGTTGAACATGACTTGAGGAATGAGATTTTCAAGTAATTCGCCAAATGAGGAATGTAACGGCTCATATGTTGGTTCGAAGAGTTAAGAAATTTGATGATTCTGTGGTATGGCTCGAAGGCCAACCACCATTTTACACAATATTCTGCAGTCTGATAAGGAGCAGCGTTTATCCACATTATTTTGTTGTGCTTTTGAGTTTTTTGTTCAGTTTGGATGTGTCTTAATGTTTTTTCCATAAAAAAACTATTGCAATATAATAATAGATCCTACTAACAAAATAATTTATAAAATCTGCCCATTTGAACCTACTAATAATGCATTAAATATGATTAGTAGTGAGAAATGAACTTATAATTAAAGTATTCATGTATCTTCTCTCACTGACTAATCAAATTCTCTTAATTCATTATGCACTAATTATTTCACGACTAATCTACTTCCATAACCATTCCACTTGGATCTCAAGAATTGCATAAAATTATACTATATATGGATGCTCAAATGTACAAAAGAAAACACTAAAAGAATCAAAAGAAAAAAAATGGAGGAAGTGAGAATTTTGATACTGGAGTTAGTCCCTCGATTGTAGTAACCGAGATACCTCCCAGTCAACAAGATTTCACGGGTGATAATTGAGAGAGAAGATTATGTCACTTTTCTTTAGAGGAAATGAACAAACATACGACCAAGTTCACCTCCCACTTATGAAAAAATATGAATCTATTAGTTATACAAGTATGCAAATTCGTGCAGAGAAAAACTAATATAAATGTCAATAAATTGTCTTTCAAATGTTTAGTCTCATATCGTTACATAATATACATTATGTGCAAAGCACGTGTTACATACTAGTTTAGATAAAGAAGAATCTGGGAGAAAGGAATGTAGAGAAACCTATTCATCCCGTTTGGAAAAGTTTTTAAAAGTGATAGTGTTCCCCCTCATTCCCCTTGATCACCGTACAACCAATAGAAAATTATTCCCTCCAAGATTAGGATGGAACCTAAAGGAAATAAAATTCCCTTACCTTCCCTTCTCTTCGCTCTCTCTTTCCCTTAACTTCCTCTATCCTCAATAAAACCCAAATACACCCTAAGTTAAACTCACTAATTTCACCCGTGGGTAATATCTGATAAATTTTTACACAAGATGAAAGAGCCAAAAGATATTTTAATTTCTTGAAAGAGATCAAAAGCTATCAAAAGTTGTTCCTCTAATCATATAATACTTGTGTAGTTTTGCTATAGAGTTACTTTGTTGTATAAAAGGCTTGAAGCCTTACTAAATATAGGCAAACAAACAAGAAGCATTTAAAGGAAAGACTAACATCTACCAATGACATAGATTTTCCCAGTTGCGATTGCCATTAGGAGATTCAGCAATGACTATAATGTTATTGATCCTCTAGGTATGTGATTGTTTTCAATATTGTCATATTATATTGTTAATGATTTCCTATTTTTAGCATGTATTTATCTCCAAAACTTACCCCTTTTTTTAACTTTCCCATAAAAAATTGTACTTGGTATGTTATTTTAAAAAAGTAATTGTATATCCTTCAAAAAATACTACAATTTCAGCATGCACGAATTAGTCAGAACCATCTATATACCATTTTCTTGTTTGGTTGAGGGGATAGAAAGGAAAGATGAGATGTTGAGTTAGTTAAAATACAAAAACACTCTTTTCGTGAAGAAGAGACAAATAAGATTTGGATAATGAAAGATAAATGAATAGCTATGCAAAAGATAAGTGAGTACTTTTCTCTATCTTTATTTTCTAGTTTATTTTTGCATTTCATTCTCCTCACTCTACTCTAACACACCTTCCCTTCTCCTCTAAACCCCACTATCAAAGATGATTTTTAGTTTGGTCTCTCACTCTACCTCACATACCCTCCTATCAAACCAATGAGTTTGGATAGGTTTTTTCAAAAGGGTAGGGGGGATTTGGATGGTTACCATGCTAACCATCTTATGTGTTTGGATACAAATTTTAATTAGTGAGGGGAGGGGATGAGAGGGTTAAAAATTAGCAAATTCACTTATTGTTTAAACCCTTCTAAGGCTTGGTTTGGTCGAGGGGAGAAGTAAGGGTAAGATAGTAAATTCACTTACTTTCTTCACCCTCCTAACTGATCGGGAGAGGAGGGGTTGGATTTTAAGCGAATTGATCATGTTGCTTCCCCTCTCTCCTCATTTTCTTTTCTAAACAAATACAAATTTGTTCTGTCACTCTCTCCATTTCTTAGTAGTCTATCTAAACGCAATTAATTCTATAACACTCTCTCCCTCTCCTATCTTTTTCTCTATTCAAATCCACCGAAGTGTCTTAATATTCTGACTCATAAATTATTGTTAATCTCTAGTAGAACTTTTCTTCAATTTCATAAATAGATTCGACAACCTCATGGACCTAAAAATTGTTTTTAAATATTATTATAACAATATATTATCATCCTAACATCAAAATAAACATTTTATGGAGATTCTGTTGTTCATGAAACCATAATAGTGGTCCAAACACCACCAACCAAAATTATATTTCATTGAGGTGTGCATTGCTCGAGATGCACATGTGTAATGCTCCATACACGCATACCTCAATTTTTATTGCACTTAATGTCTTATAGTTTCCTCTACTTTGCATTTACATGCTCTCATTTATTTTTGGTAGTACTTATACTTCCTAAAATTTTTTAAAAATCTTATACTTATATATTCTTATTTATTTTTGGCAGCACTTATATATCCTAAAGTTTTGAAAATATGCACTTAAATATCCTAAAAAATATGCACTTAATCTGAAAGTTTTTAAACTTGTACTTAAACACCCTTAAGTTTGCATAATTGAGGGTATTTAACTGTAAGTTTTAAAAACTTTAAGATATTTAAGTGTTCATTTTAAAACTTTAGGGTATATAAATTCTGAGGAAAACAAGAGAGGGTATCTCAGTCCATATTTTAAAAACTTTAGGATAAATAAATGCCACCAAAAACAAATGAGGGTATGTAAGTGCATGGCAATGGAAACTATAGGGTATTTAAGTGCAATTAAGCCATTCCTTAAATAAGAACCTCATTCTGGAACTAGCAATGCCAATCAGACGCTCAACAATCCACGATGTCTCACGCTCTCTTCAAATACAAGCCCACGAGATTCCGTCGGACAGCGACGGTATCTCTAATGCCACGTGTCACAAATCTGACCGTTAATCTCCGAAAACACGAACTATAAAGCTTCTGGTCTCTTTCATTTCATCTCTCCTTCTCCCGCTTTCTTCTCCAACTTACTTGAGAGTCGTGAGAGAGAAAATTAAATAAATAAAGAAAAATAGTAATGGCGAATTCGAAGCTTCTCCTGGCTTCGATTGCCATTGCTCTCTTGATTTTTAGAGCTAGATCGGAGTCTTCGATCACGGGCGAGATCGAGGAACCTGAGGCGGCGGGATCTGGGCTGAGATCGCAGTTAGATGGGCTTCGATCCAAGATCTCGACTCTTGGTTAGTACTGTAATTGGTGTGTTTTATGACTATTTCTGTATTAGGGTTTTGGTTAGAGTCGATCTCAAGTTTCTAGGGTTTTAAGGGTATTTGGAAAGAAATTTTTTTTGTGCGGCTAAACTGCCATTTTGGTCCCAGTACCAGGCCTTCATAAGCAAATTGGTACTTGTACTTTATTTTCTCAACTTAGTCATTAAACCTCTTGTTAGATATGACCTTAGCCCTATTTTAACTCTTCATTAAAAATTCTATTAAATATAATTTGAAAGGAAGATACTATCCTAAGGAAGATAAATAACCCATATTGACTAAACTAATAGATCCATCCAAATTTTCAGACATATGAGTCCTTTGAGAAAAATGCTAACCCTTTAGTGTAATCGTGTACAAGAAACAGCACAAGGATAAAGAACCCTAAACTGAGATTTTTTAAAAAAACCTAATCTGAGATTTTTCCCCCCCTGGTAAAAGCTTAGATTTTTCTAAAGAAGGAATGAATGACTCTGATGCCTAAGGCTGTGTTTGGTTTGACGGATATGGAGAGAAAAGAAAAGGAAATAGAAAGTGAAAAGAAAGGAAAGGAAAAAGAAAGGAAAATAGGATTCTTTTTGTTGTTTGCTTAGTTAGAAAATCATAAAGAAAATTGGAAGGAAAATGATAGGAAAAGTAATTTCTTTTGTTTGGTTACTCTTTTTTGAAAATCAAGAGGAAAATAGAAGCTAAGGTACATTACACCATAAATCTTATTTATTGAAATTAATTAACTATATTTTAAATAATTTAGCAAATAATTTTTTTATGTTTTCAAACTTTAGATTTCATAAATACTAGCAAACTTGATTTTTCATATAAATACCTCAAAATTGCTTCTAATGGTAAAGCTTCTATAAATAATAATTTAATATTGAAAATACATAATAATTCATAAAAATTAATGGTAAAGCTTATATAGATAACAATTTAATACTAAAATACAAAATAATTCATAAAAATTAACCACACACATTAAAAAACAATATTACCAAGAATAATATTGCATCACCAGGTTATTTCTACAACTGAAAACAAATCAAAGTTTTTGCTAGACAAAGTAATTAGAAAATCCAATCAAACAAAAATTACATTGTTTTCATTGTTTTGACAATAACTACGAAAAACAACCAACAAAATTGTAATTGCAATAGTTGTACAAGCCCAACATTCAACAAGTACTTTCAGTTCAACTTTGTGTTCTCGACTAGTCCAAGGTCCTAACTAAAAAAGGCAAAAACAAAAAGTGAATATCAAGAAATATGCTCAAAATATTTGATTCAAAGATTCCTTCAAAGCAATACATCAATAAATCTTCCTGACTTCAATCAAAGGCTTCTTGACCTTGTCATCTGCTTCTCTCCCTAAAGAAGAAAAAAGAAAATATGAGTTACATTCAATTTTAATTGGACATGGAGTTATAAAAGATAAATCAGTAAATACCATGAACTAAGAACAAGCTTGTAGAAAATCATATTGCATTGATTCAAAACTAGGACAATGTCAATGAGAAAAGCAAATTAATAAAATGCCAGTATAAGATTATTATCTTAAGACTGAATACTCAAATCAAAGTGAAAAACCAAGACTAATCCCAGATTATGCATGCATTTTTTCACCATCAAGTGTGAAAGAAATTATGCGCGTGTTTGTTATTTGTGGAGAAGAGTTCGAGGCCAGCAACAAACAGTTCAAGTGACATGGCCTAGTTTCAATACACCAGATAAAAATGTTGCCACTGTCACATAAAGTTGTTTCACGCTCATAGTCAGCTTCATAATTTCTCTTCTATCTGATGATATCACTCATGAGTTTTACCTAAAAACCTTTGATCATGAACAAGTAGCATTCATGTGGATTTTTGACTTTAGTGAGCCCATGAAAACATCAATCTTACATCCTTCATCCCCTAAAATTAATTCAAAAAAATTCAAATAAGTACAATATAAACATCAAAAACCTATAAAATGAAGTCTTAACATTCTTTTAGAAGAAAAGTGAAACTACCACTCGTCTTGTCATGGTTCCTTTCTTGATAGCTTAAATAAATAAAATTATTAAAATTATTAATCCATGAACAAACTCAGATATCTCAAAGCATCTATACATTCAGAGCTTGATCTCAGTTTTGTAGTTAATCCATTTACCTTTTATCTACACAACGCGTTAATATCCTCAATACATCTTGCTACATATAATATAGAGGAGGTCTGTTGAGATATTTAAGAAATGTTGGGAGATATTAAAGAAGGGAGCATGAGGGTAAGGGCAATGAAATGAGACCACCCAGCAATATGATCAAAATGAAGCATCACATTCAAGTGCATCCCTGCAATAGTATTTGTGGATTAATAAGGTTCGCTAGCCTGAGAAGTGTTCAATCCTTGTATTGACCAATATTCTAATCAGAAGAGTTTTGTTGAGAGGTAAGTGGGTGGATGCCCAAATATTGTAGCAATTTAATTTCATATTAAGATATCAAAGTGTAAATTAAATTACCTCCTAACACCGATACCAAGGT
>JBAKGM010000233.1:29635405-29652294 GCA_037177215.1 Asparagus racemosus
CAAGCAATTGACAGCTTGAACTCAAGTGCTCTCTAATTCTATACCTGATGTCATCATCAAACACGGTCTTTTTTAACTTTCACAATCCTATAACCATGAAAATTGAAAAATTTTTTTAACTCAACTGATGAATCAATGAGTTTTTTCTTTGCTAGATTAATTTTCACAGGAGAGAGATGTGAGAGGAGAACTCTAATCTTCAGCAAATATGAGAAAATCAAATCAGATCGGAGAGCTACAGTGTCGATTTGCTGTAGAAAACCGAGAAGTTGAACAACGGCTTGATCGGCATCGAACTAGGATTTGATCGGCGTCAAGGCTTTGGTCGGCGTCGAACTAGGGTTTAGGCAAAGTTAAACTAGGGTTTAATCACCATGGATTGGAGTTTTGGAGAGGGAGAGAGGAGAGAACGAGGGAGAGAGAGAGAGGAGACGGAGTCGAGTTTTGGAGAGAGAGGCGAGAGATCGGGGAAAGAATCGGGAACGACGAGCGAGGCGTTTCCCTCGCTCTCCCTCGTTTTCACTAGGGCAGCGGAGAGAAAGGGGAAAAGAAAAAATATGTATTGGTTTTTCTATAGGGAAAATTATTTTCTTTTTCTTTTTTATTTTCTTTTAAACCAAACAGCAAAAACTCACTTTCTCTTATACTTTACTTTCCTTTCTCTCACTTTCTGTCAAACCAAACAGACCCTAAGGGAATTCTATGGACACCCAGCTGTTATACCCATACCTTTTATATATTGAGCTTGGGTAATGGGAAATAGATCAAAGTTCTAACGTATTGATTTATAATCAAGAATAAACTCTCACAGCACGTGTAACGTTCTCATAGAGGCGGGTACTTAACAAGGTTAGTGCAGGCCATGGATAAAAGTTAGTTAGGGAATAAGAAGGATGGAGCTGACACACAATGCATTGGAAAGAATCATATCGCCAATTGAGAAAGGAGTTCCCTTGAGTTTGAACAACAAATAAAATTTTAACCTAATAAAAAGGTTTTTGATATTGAGGGTAATTTGGTCATAAACAAGAAAATAACACCCAATTTTTAACAGTGTCAAAAAAGGACATAGTTTGTAACTGAGTTAAGGTACGGGGATCAAATTGAGAAGGCAAGAAAAGTACGGGGACCAATTTGAGTAATGGAGCCCTAGTACAAGGACCAAAATGATCTTTTAGCTTTTTTTTCCGTTCTATTTTGATGTGGTTCTGACACGTGCAATGCGCGTGGAAATGTTCATTTCGAATCGAGTATCAATCTCTATAGAAGCAATGTTTGAAAAAGTTTTTCTTTTCTTTACTTCATGTTGAAGGTCCGATTCCATTCTTAAGATTCCCAGATTGTCTGCTGTTTAATTCTTTTTGAAATAGTGATAGATAATAATGCTTTCATTCTCAGTTTTAGTAGTTTACTAATGCTGTATTTTTTAACTGAAGAATCTAAAATTGAGGAGAGTTTCCACGAACTAAAAACCAAAGAAGACAGCATTGCACAACTGAATGCTATCATTCAAGAGAAATCGTCAAGCATTGAATTCCTTAAGAGTGAGATCGAATCACTTCAGGTGGGACTCACAAATTTCTGTATACTAGTTTATATAAACTGTAGGCGATGTATTAACTTTTGTATTTGTTTTTTGTTATTATTAGAAAAAGGGTGCTCTTGATGCTAAGAAACTGGCCGGGAAGGCTGATGGTTGGGTTGGGGAACTCGAGAAGCAGGTACAGGGCAGTCAATAATAGAGATTTTAATAGGATGGCATTGTTAATTATTATCGTTATTATTGTTATCTTTATGTGGGTGCAGATCCTGCAACTTAGGAATGAGATTGAATCTCAAGCCAAGAAGAAAAAGGATTTGGAATCTCGGTTTAGCAAAGCAGAAAAGAGATTCCAGGATCTCAATCTGAGACTGGAAAGTGTAAGTGTATGGTGATTACGATTGTAGTGCTAGGTGTCAGATGTTTCTGCTGTTTTAACTATTCCTTATTTGGGTATGTCATTTTCCCTTTCATAGTTTGTGGATATTTAAGGCAAAAGATGTCTTTTTACCTTTTGAGTTGCTCTTTCTTGGTCTCCATCACATTAGAAGAAATATTTGACTTCTTAGGAGTTAACTATATTTTTCCTTCAGTTGGAATCTTCTTATGGCATGTTATATTTTGTTTTCCTCCAGGATAGTTTCTATAATATCCTTGGCTTTTTACTTGCTTTAAAAACGTCCTTTGGTTGTGTCAATTATTGTGATCTTTGGGATTAGGCAATATTTCTTCCCCTTGTACTCATTTTTATATGGCTTTTCCTGCCACTTCATTAATAACATAATCAGGTCTGTCCCGGGACATGCGAGGAGTTCCGAATAAAAAAATTGTCTTTTTGTTTGGTAGAGATAAGATATTGCCACCCTTGATTTTCTTTTTTTCTATTATCACCTTAAAGGAGTGTAAGGATAAAAACAAAAGTTACATTGAAGCTATAAAGAATAACCTTATAGCATGTTATGTGATAACTGGATTTCTGAACTTTGTGACCAATTTTCTTAGACCTTTTCCCTTGGAGTTTTTTCATTGTAATAATACATGAATTTTGCAACTCAGTTTTGGGGTTGGCTTGGGTATTGTGTCTGAACTGCTAGTTCTATTGCATTCCTATCCGCACCTAACAAATGTCATTACGTTCCTTTAGGAGACAAACCTTGAAAACCATTAAATGCATGTCATTCTAATGAGCACCTGTTCATGTCTTCATGTAAGTAAGTAATTTGGTTAGGGCTTTGCTTGGCAATATTAGATAAACAGGAGAGGATCTTAATAAGATTAATTTCTACCTTGCTGACACTGTATATTGCCTTCTTGTCTCATGTAGCTCCAAAACACAAATGAGGAACAGAACCTACGGATAAAAAAAACTCAGCACGCGCTTGAACTGGCAGAGGTTTGTGTTATATTCCAAGCCATTAAATATTTTTGTTCTCAAGTGGCATTCACATTCTTTATTTATTTACAGGAGGAGCTGATGAGGGCACAGTTAGAAGCTTCATCAAAGTTCAAAGAGTTGGCCGAGGTGAGAGCAAAATCAGTTTCAGGATTTTAGCTTTTGCTTAATAATTATTAGGCTTTTAGCATAAAAGCTTAATCTAAACACCCATTAAATGCTTGCCCGGACTGTCTTATTAAGCTTCTCTCCCCTTATGATCATTGGTAGTGTCATATTCAACGGAGCAGTGAAATATTCTTATATAACTAAGCACCTACAATAGTCCTAAATCCTACTTAAGGTCACTGCTTCCTCTTGGCAATAATATGGTTTTTTCCCCTTTCAATTTCACATTCCTTGTTTGTTATAATTTAGGATAAAACAATGCAATCCTATGATCCAGAATTAGGAATGGGAATCAGGTTTGGATGATCATGTATATTTTGGCGGAATTTTGTGTGATTACATTATTAGTTTGCTGCATACACATAATTTAGGGAGAATACAAAGTCTAGCAAGTGTCCTGAGTAACTAACAAAATAATATAATTATCAATTAAATGATATCAGTAACAAGAAATTTAAAAAGTTGAAAATAATATGTAGTCAAAACTAAACTTCCCTGCAAGGAGTATATCTTGAAACAAGTCAACAACTTGGGTAGCACAATAAGAATATAAACAAAAGGCAGAACGTCAGTATCCTCAAATTTATACGAAACATGTTTTCAATATTTGAATTTTTAAATATTATCAAATAATTCAAAGCTTTCTATATGGACAGATACCTACAGTTAACAATGCATCATGATACTAGTCTATTGCCCAGGTTTTAAACCTCGACAGATTCCAACAGAGAAAAAGTGATAAATCACCTATACTTGGAAAGAAATATGTAGCCTTCTAATGATGTGAATCTTATGTTTGGTGTAATTTTTGTTTTTCTTTTTAATTTACTGGATATATTGTTGATGTAAATACTGCCATTTCTTACTGTATTAGTTTAACTATCATTGCCTACAATAGCGTAACCATCTTAGGCTCTAAATTCCACAAATTCACTCCACATAAATGTTATATCAAAGGTCCAGAGTTAATTAAATTTCAACTCATTAACTAAGAGAAATAGCATGTTCCTTGTTTCTCTGGTATCTATTAAATTGAACAGATCTGAGGGAGTGCATGTCACGAGAGAAATAAGCATTCAACATGATGACAAGTGGAACCGTTCTTGCAGGGTCTTGTAGTATGAGAGAATAAATATTCATTCTCTAACATGGTCACTAGCTTAGCCCCACTGATATGCTTTATGCCTATATACAACATAGTTCAGTCTAGAAAATGAGGAGGAAAAAGTATTAACTTCACTGGATCGTGATTGTATCTTATTTTCTTATTGGCTTGTAATATAATGGTACAGTTCTAGTGAGAATATTTTCATTTAAAGTGTATATCATCTGTTTTCTGCCGCTGATGGATGTATATTTCTTTCTTATTTTTCTGATCACTGACACATCCTCTCTTTGAAATTTTGCCGTACTTTAAACGATTTATCTAAAACATTGTAAAGTGAAAACTTAAAAATTAACCAATGGGGATACTATTCAGGTTCATGGAGCATGGCTTCCACCTTGGCTTGCAACACATATAAGTTATATTCAGGTAGCCAGCATCACACTTTATGCATGTTAATGCATGGGTGCTCGTGATGATTCTCTTATGGAATGTTTTAATTTCTCAACAGGACCTTGCAGTAACTCACTGGAATGAGCATGTGAAACCTGTATCAATTCTTATCCTGAATAAGGTGCTGTCTCTAGTAGAATTTAGTTCTATGTTAGAAAAATTCCTCCTTTTTACTTGTGCTTGATACTTGGAACTATTATTCTATTCTTCCCCTTCTCACATTCCGATATTTTTGGATCTGAATATTCTTCTAGGCCTCAGAGAAGTTGGAAGAGGTGCAAAAATGGGCTGAACCCCATGTTGATTCAGCAAGAACTGTGAGTTCTTTCAACTGTTCTGAAATTAAGTTAATATATGTATTACCTGGAGCTGTTTTTAGGTCTTCTTTTTTTTTTTGTCGGCTTTTTGTTCTAGTTTACTTGGCATATCTATGAAAAGTATCATTTGCATTCCTCTTGATTCTTCATGAACTGATATTCAAATTGATATTGCAATTTAATTGCTAAATATCATATATTCATTAACCATTCATAGCTACTTCTGACTGTTTCCCAGGATTTGGGTTTCTTACACTGTATTTCTTCTGACTTTATTTATTATATGAAGAAATGGATCCCTGCTGCTAAGGAACAGTTGGTGATCTTTAAATCCAATGCTAAACCCCACTTGCATAGAGTTGCGATCAGAGTCTTTAAGGCTTATGAGGCATCCAAAAACACTTTCAGACAGCGTGTTGTCAAAATACAGGAAGTGGCATATCCCCATCTCCGGGTAAATTTCATTATTGCTTCTTCATAAGGGTTCATATATTTGTTTTTGTTTGTTTGTTTTTTTTTTCCATCTTTCCTCTTGTTATTATTTCTTCTTGCCAATGCCTGAAGAAAAAATGTACGACATGGTGCCAGGATGCTAGGGAGTTCTTAAAACCATACATCGATCAAGCTGTTGACGTTTCCAAACCTCACATTGCGAATTTGCAATATGTTTTGATGCCCTATAAGAAACATGTGGCTCGTACTTATCGCAAGTCTCTTAGAACAGCAAGAACCTATCACTGCCAGGTGTTATTCGCTTATTCTTCACCTGATACTGCAATTTTACATTCCTTATTCATCTTCATCTTATGAAAACTCTATTTTCATCTTCGGCAGGTTTACTGGTTTTAATGGAAACTAACCTCTGCCCATGAAAACTCATGTGGACTTGACAATTTTTTATTCTAACAATTTTACTTTCTTAAATATAGGAATACCAAATCTTATGCACGTGTATAATATTCATCATTCTCTTATGTCTGACCTCAGCAGTCATATTGATCAAATTTGGTAGATCACAAAATGCCTATATGCGAAAAATGAACATAGGCTATGCTCAACCTGGAATGAGGTCATTTTTGTTAACTGTAATTAACAATGTTCTGAAGTGTGGTCTACACTATTATGCATCTAGTGGATGTTAATGTCAGCAATACTACCTTTTTTCCCCACAAAAGTATCCTCCCATAGGGATGGAGGGGCCCTTAATTGGGCATCATATCGTATACAAGAAAATAGATTCATGAAAGGCCTCCCTTGGAGAGTATGACTCATACAAGTCCAAGGTAGCAAACACAAAAAACAGTAATTGAGAACCGCCCCCAAAAAAAACCCACCCACCCACCCAAAACACCAAATACTGTACAAAAAGTTTACAAAATTACACATATGAGTGTAGAGATGGCCTAGCACAATCAATGAACATGAACATGCCAATATGTATGGCCAATAGCATCCTGAGCGATGAGATTTCTAATGATGGGGTGGAGGTCTTCAACATTGTAATAGAAGTGGAGCTCACTGAGATTGTGGCCATTCTTGGAGATACGATCAGCAACATTGTTAGACTCCCTATAGCAATGAGCAACAGATATAGAGTTGGCCTGCAGTTTGTCATGCATGTGCTGCCATGTAGTGGTGAGATGCCAAAAGGGACAACCCTTCCCAATCATTTCCACAAGGGATTTGGAGTCAGACAAGGCATTAGTGGGATTTAAGCCAATGTTATCAACTAGATCAGCCCTAATTGCAAGGGCTTTGATTTCAGCATGCAGGCGGGAACCGTGCCTACTAGGACCAGAAAACGCAGCAACAAAAGCACCCTCATGGTCCCTGATGATACCCCCAGCAACAAAAGCACCCTCATGGTCCCTGATGATACCCCCAACAGCAGTGACATTGTCGACACATGAAACATCAACATTGAGGGAGAACACGCCAGGTGGCGGTGGTTGCTAAACACAATGAAAGTATCCTCCGCATCATGGGGAAAAGCAAGGTTAAACTCAGACCACTAATGATCAAACCAGGAGGAAACATCTCCTTTGCAAACAGTCCACAAACACAGCTCATTGAAAATGTGTTTGACTGATAGTATATCCTTCCATTCTTTTGAACACCGCAAAGGACCCTTCCAAGATAAAAAGGAGACACCAATCTTGTATTTAGTCTTCATGAAACTGACCCAAATGGAATTAGAAGTACAAAGTTGCCAGCATTGTTTAGAAGAAAGACAGACTTGACCTCAAAGAGATTTCTGACACCAATTCCACCCTCATGAACCGGATAGCATGAATTTCTCCATCGAAGGTAATGTCACCTGTGACCGTAGTTTGAGGAACCCCAAAAGAAACTAGCCAACGGAGACTCAAGCTTGTAGATCAACATTTTATGAATGGCAGCAGTAGAGAGCAAATAGATTTGCATGCTGCCAAGAACGTGACGAATAAGTATCAGTCTACCAGCATGACTCAACAATTTTGAGTGCCACCCTTGAATTATTGTAGAAATTCGCTCAATTAAGGATTGATAAAATGAACATTTCCTTCGGCCAAAGCCAAGGTTTTAAATATTGGTTATCGAAAATATATCGGATGACCAAAATTAACGCAGCGCGGAAGTGATAAACCTTAGAATCCACCAAGGGTTGTTCTCTGAATCCACAAAGAACGATCTTTAAATCCACGAAGAACTTCGAATCCACGAAAAAATATTAAAGAGGAATTTTATTAATAAAAAGATATATTAATCTAGGGTTACATGACTCTTCTTAAATAGAAAAAGGAAATAGACTCCTAATAAGACTAGAATTACAAAGAAATAGAAAGTATTAAATTTTACCCTAAAAGACTCCCTATAATATAGGAAACAAATCAGTCCATCATCAATCAAAATTGAATTTATTTCCTAATCTAAATAGACTCCAAATTTACTACTAAAAATTAAACTAAATATCAATTATTTTCGGGTTTCTACTAAAAGCTGGCGATACTGTTGAGATTTCAGAAATCTAACAATCTGGTTGGTTTCGTCTCGTCGAGATAGGCAATTTTCATATATAATATGCTAGAATCCGCCTTCCGAATTAGAAGATATGATCGTTTCTTTGCCGAATTCAATAACATGTGTGTATTCGTATTTAGGTTGTGATTGTCCTGCTCCTCCACAAAATTATTCGTTAAGCGTCCTACATCAATCTCCCTTTGTTGAAAGAAGCTCGACCCGAGCTTATATTTGCTTAAATAGTAGCTTCATCAATAAATATTTTTCTTCTCCTGCAGCGATCAGCGTCTGCCTTATACTTAGCATTGATTTTCTCTATCTATTCTTTTACCTTCTCGGCTAAGGCTTCTTCAGAATCAAACTTTTGAATGAATCTTTCTCATATTATCTTAGTGTGACTTACGACATGTGGATCTAAAGATGACTTGAAAAAGTCTAAATTATTTTCGTATTGCTTTTTATATTCTTGTGCATGCAGTTCATCTCAATATTGTCAAAATCATTGGCACTCTTTATTTTAGAAGAATTTTTCTTGCACTCAATCTCCTTTATTTTGGGCTCTCCACTAAGCAGTTCACACATATCACCAATCACATCGCTCTCAATTCTACCCTTCTCCTTTATTGCAACAATATTAGCAAATATAATTTAACTCACAATAGCTTCAGGAACTTCATGTATACTATCCATCTTCACTGACATATTACCATTAACATCAGGAATCTTGCTCGCAATAGGGGATTGCTCATCAAGAGGAATCTCGATTGGGGCAGAATCTTCTTTTTCAATTATCACCAAATCGTAGACCTCTTTAGATTATTTCAAGTTTTCTGATAAAGTCTCGTTGTCTGTCACTAGAAAAAACTTCTCCTTAGCAATCTCTGTCTTAAATACCTCTGGCTCTATGATTGACTTAATTGATGAAACCTTTGTTGTTGCTTCTTCGGTGCCCTTCACAAATTCAGACTCTTTCTCAGAGATGAATTGAGATTTCTTAGTTTTGCCATAATCATAACTAGTTTGATAACTCTCTAAAAACATCCATGATGAAGGTCCTTTGTCGCTCTGCTCAAGTTTTCGCTCCACTTTTTTCGCGAGACGTACCGTGTCGTCTAAAGTAAAAGAATCTTTCAAAAACACCAGACATTGTTTGTAGTGAGAAGGCAAAAAAGGGTCTCTCAATAATTTCTTCATCTTTACCTACGTTCGAACCGAATCCTTCCCTTGATGGTATCAATTTATCAATATTTCATCCCACCATGCAGATGCTTTTTCTTTAAGTCTGTAAATCACTAATTTAACTTTTCAATCTTTTGGGATTATCTCATACTCAAAATATCTATCCACTTCATCAATCCAATCAAGAAAATCATCAGCATGAAGCTTACCATTAAAGGATGGTATCTTTAATCCTCTAGCGTTATAGTTCTCCTGTCTTCGGTAGCCTCTATGATCATTGTTGTAGGATTTGTTTTGCAGAGTTAGATCTCGTCTTTGGCGACCATCAACACGATCTCGAACTCGTACAGTGTTCAGATACTCCATTGTCAAAGCAAATTAATCTATGACAGTCTTAATCTGATTAACATCGGTCTTCAATTCATCAAACTTAGTTCGAGAAATAGGGGCTTTGTCGCCTGCCATCGGATCGGAAAAACAAAGCTCTGATACCTATTGATGCAGCGCGAAAGTAAAAATCTCAGAATCCACCAAAGATTGTTCTCTGAATCCACAAAGAACGATCGAATCCACAAAGAACTTTGAATTCACGAAGAAATATTAAAGATGAATTTTATTAATAAAAAGATATATTAATCTAGGGTTACATGACTCTTCTTAAATAGAAAAAGAAAATCGACTCCTAATAAGACTAGAATTATAAAGAAATAGAAAATATTAAATTTTACCTTAAAAAGACTCCAAATAATATAGGAAATAAATCAGTTCATCATCAATCAAAATTGAATTTGTTTACTAATCTAAATAGACTCTAACTTTATTACCAAAAATAAACTAAATACCAATTATTTTCGGATTTCTACTAAAAGCTGGTGATACTGTTGAGATTTCAGAAATCTGACAATCTGGTTAGCTTCATCTCGTCGAGATAGGCGGTTTTCATAAATAATATGTTAGAATCCGCCTTTCGGATTAGAAGATATGATCGTTTCTTTGCCGAAATCAATAACATGTCTGTATTCGTATTTAGCTTGTGATTGCACTGCTCCTCCATGAAATTGTTTGTCAAGCGTCCTACATCTAAAATTCATATAGGGTCTCGGTTATCAGGGATATATTAGGGATGAGTGGTAAAAATCGGAGTGTCATATCAGATGGTGAACATATATAATATAATGTCCTAAAATGTAATC
The DNA here is from genome assembly GCA_037177215.1 of Asparagus racemosus. Lineage (NCBI taxonomy): Eukaryota > Viridiplantae > Streptophyta > Magnoliopsida > Asparagales > Asparagaceae > Asparagus > Asparagus racemosus. The sequence goes on from JBAKGM010000233.1 coordinate 29,645,754, forward strand.
TAAACACATTTAATGAAATATCGAGAATTTTCGAGAGAGAGGTCGTTGATAGAGGTCTTTGAGTGAGAAATTTGCGAGCGATTTGGGAGAGAGAACAGTGGAGGGTGAGAGAATTTAGGTTACGCAACGAGCGGATGTGAAATAGAATAGGGTAGTATGACTTTTGTTTAGTGGATGCAGGTTGGGTATGGAAAAAAGAGAGTTTTTGCCTCCAAACCTGAACCGATTCACTTAGAATGTAAATTGTAGAAAATCGAGCAATTTTTAACCCACGAGAAATCAGCAGCTTTATTGGATTTACACCGATATATTGGGACAAATCGGCCAAAAACGATGTGCGATAGATTTTTGCAGAAATCGTATCGGACATGGCCCAAACCCTATATATCGGCCATAAATCGATAAAATCAGGCTATTTTTAAAACACTGGCCAAAGCTAATGTGGACTTTTGGTAGAGTTGCTCTAGCATGTAGGTAGAAAAAGTTAAAAAGTTATAAATTTTAAAAATCTAAGAAAAACCTAAAAGATTACAACACTGAGAATGTTTGTACAATTTTGCAGCATTGTAAATTTTTTTGATGATTAAAGGTGATAAATGGTCGAGAAATATCTTAGAATCATCATTTTTGCTTTTCATAAAGACGACGAGACAAGAAAGGCATGGTTCCTAGCATTAAAGCAGAGTGGTGACATGAGAATTCTTCTAGAATTTCATGTGATTGTAGGATATTAATGAAAGATGGCGGGTTCTCTTAGACGACTATGAGACCAACAATGCTTATTATTAGAATATACAATTAAACAAAATTCTAATGTGTGTATATATATGGGCAAAAATGTGTTCGAGGTGGTAGCTCCTTTTGCTAAATGAACTACCAAGAAATAGATAAGTTGTGAGGCCGGCCATGCAATCACATCGGATGTGTGGGCCTCATCACCTTTATCATTTAACAAAATGGGCCGTCACCTCAGACCCATCAAATCCTATAAATAAATATATAGGGATTGTCACCTCATTTAGCAGGATAAGGTGCACTAAGTCTCTCTAAACACTTTAAATGATGTGCATAAAAAAGACTTGTTTACTAACATTCAAATTCCAATGTGAAGGATTCAGGTCTAAATCCTTTTCGAAGGACTTAAGTCTTTCTAGACACGCAGACACACACACTCGCAGACCCCCACACCCACCCATGTACAAAATGAGTGTACAAAGATGGTATTTTTACTTGGACCTGCACTTTAGTATGTAGATGATAATTTCAACATGGACATTTGATTTTGATCTAAAACTTAAAAAAGTCTTACAAACCAAATTTTGTTAAATGTTATATATTTGATCTAATTGCGAATAGACCCCTTGAACGTCTTGTTTGGTATACGGGAATCGGATCAAGTGAGAATGGAATGGAGCAAGGAATTCAATGAAATGAGCGTGTGAATGGAATGCTCATTTTCATTCTCATGTTTGGATGTGACTAGAGAATGAAATGGGAATAATGTTTTTATTTTTAGTATGACTAACTAATAAATAATTTGGAAATATTTGGTACGTATTTTAATTTTTTTCACTCTCACTTATGTGGAAATGCCAATTTCCTACTAACTCATTGGGAATGCTCATTACCACAAAATGTGGGAATGAAAGAGAAGTGAGAATGAGCATTCTAGCTTTCAAAAGGATATTGTCTTTGGTATGCATGAATAAGAAGTAGAAATGAGCTTTCCATTCCCACTCATTCTCGCATACCAAATGAGACTATAGTATCACACAGTTGTGAATAGACCCCCTTAGTGATTTATTATTGTTATTATCTTTTGACTCTAAAAATCGATAAAAAGCTTTTGAGGAAACGGATAGACCCCCAATAGTCCTATTGGTGGGGATATACCCCCAATCGCCTTTTTTTACTTTTAAAAGTGTCGTAAAAGTGGACTGGGGGGTGTATTCGCACTTGGGATAGTACTACAGTGGTCTATTTGCACAAATAGAATTATAGGGGTCTATTCGAAATTGCGTAATACTACAGGGGGTATATTTGCAATTAACCCTGAATATTTTACCCAGCAAACAATCCAGCTCTATTTTTAGACCATTTATTTAAGTTTTTTTGTTGATATATGAGTGAAAAGAACTTATGAAATCTGATTTTTTATTTCAGGGTGCTTTTAATGTTGTAGGTAAACTCTCACAGAGTTGATGTTTCACATGAATTGCTAAATGTCAAATAGACCTCCCTCTGTATATCTTGATGCGTGCTAGCGTGTGTCTGTTAGAAACCAAATTTAAAACCCAAATTTTAACTGACCATGTCACACATTTAAGGCCTCTTTCAAGAAAAAATTTGGTTGACACAGTTCAAATATCTAAATCTTAGTTTATGTGAGATTTTGAATAAGATACACAATATAAAGCATTCATTGATATTTACTATTTACTAGAAAGATAAGATGTGTGCCTTCATCTATTCTGCTGACTTTACCTCATTGCTGTGTGGCTCTTCTTAACTCACTGCATCAGAAGGTGCAATCGGAGTTGTGTACATGGGATATTTGATAATTCTATTCTCGAGTCAAACTGTTATGTCATTTGGTGCTGGATCCCTAAAAGATCATGTTCTTCTGCTTTTGTAGGTTCAAGACAGCATTCACAAGAAACTAAAGAACCACGAGCTAACAAAATCTTATGCAACTAAAGAATTGGCTTGGTTTCTGGTTTGTATCTCTAGCTTCTACATGAATATTTGTTGACCTTTTTCTTGAAAGAAGCTTCTTCTGGAATGATGACAGTAAACAAACACACACGACGCTAAGTTCGATATTTTTCCAATGCAGGCCTCTGCACTGTTGGTGTTTCCTTTGTTCTTTCTGTACAGAGTTCTTGCATCAGTGTTTTGGTAAGCTTTAGTTATCTGACAATACATGTGTTCACAATCTGTCACCTTTGTATTCCTTGCTTGGTTACACATTAAATTTATGGAATTGTTACTTCAGCAAAAAGGCAAAGAAACCAAGACGAACTGCCCATGCAAGTCACATGCACAGGCGACCTAAGCGCAGACATGCAGAGAAGTAGGGGTGCATCAAATATCTATATGTGCTGTTTAGTTTGAAGGTATTTTATGCTCCCTTTACATGGACCTTGATATTAGAGTAGTATATCATTAATTCTCCCTTTTAGTCATGATAAGATCAATTATCTGAAGTGTAAAGAGTGTAGCGAGAAATGGGGGGAAGGAAGGAGTGTAGCAAGAAACGGGGTCTGTATCATGTTTGAAACTGATTTGTGCGCGCACGCGTGTTGTGTGTGTCGTGTATGGGTGTGCGCGCGCGTGCGTGGCTGCATCCGTAGGTGTGGTGCGCATGCGCGTCTTTCTTGGGTTTTAAAGCGTAATTTCTTCTTTTAGGCTTTTGAGTGTAATACTGTATGGTGTGAGTTTGAATCTATCAGCATCTAGCCTCCCTCTGTCCTGTGTATATCTGTGTGTGATTGTCTGCAGGCACACCTTTTGTTGAATTGAGGGGTGCTTGGCAATCTTGAATTGGCAGGAGTATAAAACTGAGTCATTTTTCAAGATGCATGGTGGTAACTTCTATGTAGGCCCATGTATTTTAACATTTCAAAATTGCCACTTCTCCCTACTGTGCAAAATGGCACTTTTTTAAGATATTGCTAATTTTTCGTATGTGACAATAGATAGTGCTACTCTCACAATTTTAACTTGTGCCTGTCGAAATCTGATATTGGTTGCAACTGGTTTGCCAAGCACACCCTTCAGGCAATAATTTTTGTCTATAAAACCCAAAGTTTTACCATGATTTACTTTGAAACCCGCACACTTCCATGTCTGTAGATAATTGTTGCCATTTAATTTTAAACATTGCTAGGATAGCAATATCAAATCCAGTTCAGCTTGTAAATCAATAACCCCATACCATTAACGTAAACTAAACATTTGCATTTTCATCTTCATTTATTTTTCCTCTTGTGGAAAGATAAAGAATGTTTTTGTCATTTACTAGTGTCTATAACTAGTATTTTTGAATTATTATAGTTACAGAAAGATTGACTGGTATGTTTCTGTGCAGGATTCACCTGAGCAAATTATGTTCGGAGTACTGTGGTCTATCTTTAGCGCTTGAGATATTCGAATTAATGGCAGAATAGTTTAGGGTTCTCTAGTACCCTATTGCAGGAAATGTTAGAAGGATATCACATTCCTTTCATTTTTGCTTCCGTTGTTCACTTGAAATGTTGGAGTTCTTTTGGCAATATTTACTATCCAGACTCCAGAGTGATAGTGTATTTATTGTTTGAATATTTTTTAGATGACATTATTCTCTTGTGAAATGTAACGTTGTTTAACTTGAGGCTTGTTCGATCACAATATTTATAATTAAATTCTTGAGCTTATTCTGTGCTGGGAATGTGCTGTCTATCTATATCAACAATATCTGCAACGAAAATAATTGTCTCGCCACATATTTCTTCAGTCCATAATCATTACATTAAGACGATGATTCCATCAGGCAACAATATTACTATCTTAAACAAGGGAACAAGGACAACACAAACATCTAATCTGCTCTGATCTTATCTCCAACACAGGTTCCTCAATAAGTAGTCCAATAACTCTCAAGGTCAACACAAGCTGCTGCATTACCAAACCCTCCATCTCCAGCCAGAACACAGTCAGTCAAAACCGAAGAGTTCGGTTCGGAGACCACCTGCTGCTGGTGCATCGGCAAAGGCATGGGCCTGAGCACGGGCTGTTGTTGGGCCTGGGCCCCAAGGTTGAGGTTCAGTCCAGAGAGAGTGAAGTTGGATGGGTAGTTGAGTTGAGGCTGGATAGGGAGGTTGAAGCCTGGCTGTCCCTTTGCGAACCTTGCGAGCTCTGCAAGCTCGGTGGGAGTTAAGTGGTGGTTGCGATTGAGGGCGAATTGGTAGGGGTCAGTGGCAGAATGGAGGAGGGAGGGCATCATGGCAGTGCTCATGTCGATGGTGTAGGGATTTGCTGCTCGAGGTTGGTTCGAGGGGTACTTTTTGGCGCCAGAGCTTTTCATGAACACTCGGCAGACTACCCATTCGTCCTGTTTGTGTCAAGAAGAAGCAAAACATTGTCAAATATATATGGAAGAAATTCAGTGAACTTCAAGTTAAGGCTTTGTAGTTAAATTAGGTAAGGTTTGTTTAGTTTTGTTTGATTCACTTTCATTTTCTAATCTCTTTGTTCTACCACTTTATTAGGTGAAAGTATCTATTTTGCTAGATTTGTATCTTAATTAGGACAATGATATGAATTGCACTTTAACCCTCCTCACGGTGAACATTGTGATTGACACATGAGACTCATGGTACATTTGATTGACACATGAGACTCATGGTACATACTTTCATAGGCCCTGAACAGAGAAGCCATGTGTTATGTGGATGCTTTCTTTAAACAAAGTAGAACAACAACAAAAACCGAAAAGGCCTGTACTCAAAATGAATAAATAAATAAATAAGTAAATAATAAAGCATTTGTCTCAAGATCGGCTACATGAATCATATTCCAACACTCAGTTTGGTTGCTTAGAAAAAAATTGAAAAGGGTGTATCCTTCTCTAATGCAATAAAAATTGATGAGAGGTTCACATGAATATGAAGCGAGACAGATCATAATAGGCAGTAAAAGAGCAAATAAGTTATTTGAGAGGGTTCCAACAAATCGATCGGACGAAAAAAATCTCACGCATGAAACCAAGTGATTACTCAACAAAGAAACGATCTTTTAAGTTTTTTCAGCCTTTTAGTACTTCTGTACTTCTTTTTTCAACAAAGGTTCGAACTTTCATATATATAAGAGTGATCAGCGGATACCTTGTTAGCTTTGAACGTAGGTTTTGATTGAAGGCGATACTCATGCATGACCCAGTTGGTTTTCTCCCCTCTCGGAGCTCTCCCTTTATAGAACACCAACGTCTTCTTCATCCCAACAAGCTCTGAGCTCTGGCTATTGAAAATCTCCTTGTCCTTGCCCGTCGTCTTCCAGTAACCAGCGTTGGTTGCTCGGTTGGTCCGCACTCCGGTCGGGTACTTACGATCCCTTAGGCTGAAGAAATACCATTCTTTCTCTCCCATCTTTGCTTTCCCTACACGATTTCATTAATTTGATAATGTACTACTGCATGCAACAATTACAGTAATACATCTGTGGTGGTAGATGGTTAAGTGTGGTGCATGTGAGATAATTCTTGGAAGTTTGTTCAAGGAGGAGGGGCTCGTGAAAACTTGTGTTTCACTTAATGCAAGGATTATCTTGCTTTAAATGAGTCAGGAAGAATCTTTATTGCACTACACTTCAACAATATGTAAGAGTTGATTTAGTTGCTTTGGATATAGCACGAGGCAATTAATGGAATTTTGAATATTGCAGCACACTTCACTTTGTCTAACCAACAAGAATTCTCTCTCTCTCTCTCTCTCTCTCTCTCTCTCTCTCTCTCTCTCTCTCTCTCTCTCTCTCACAAGAGGGGGAGGGGAGGGGGGGGGGGGGG
>JBAKGM010000233.1:29653989-29667854 GCA_037177215.1 Asparagus racemosus
TTACACTCCCCGATCTAATACGTCGCGGGCTTGTTCGTGTCCCGTTTCCGTGTATTTTGGGAAGCGGGGCGTGACATTAAGAAACTAAAAAGCTTGTTTGAATTGGGGGTAACGTGAGTAAATGGAAGGTAAGAGATACATTATCCTTGTTTGGGAAATCATTTGAGATAGTTAATGATGAGAAAGTTAAGGTAATGGAGGGGGAAATTTTTAGATTTTGTTCCCTCCATATTGGGGTGTAATGAAGGGGAGGTTAGGAGAATATAACTCTTAAAAAAAGAGAATATTACACAAAGACACTTTTACCACTCATATCAAGATCAGATTTAAAAGGATGAAATAACATGTAAGGTATTTATGTAAATTTACATATATTTCCTTATGTTCCCTTCACTTTATTAGACTTCTCAAATGGGTGAAATAAGTTTCCATTGACTATTCTTACTAATTTCTGAAACAAGTTTTACATATTCCCTTAATTTTCTTTAAGTTAACTTATCCTATGTTTCTTTAACTTTCTTTCACTAGGGGGGTTTGGTTGCTTGCAACTATAGTTGCAATGCAAGTGTCACATGTATGCAACTGAGGCGTTGCAACTCTTCTTACATACAACTATAATTGTAATTGTTTGCTTCAAAATTTAAATTTCGCAACTTACAATTGCAACTGTTTGATTTTGCTTGTAACTTTACATATGCAACTTACTTTTTATCATTAATAAATTACAAAAGATATTAATTCTTTTCACACTTTTTAAATATTTATTTTTTAAAAAAATAATAGTTTTTATTATTAAGTAAATTGACTTTTAAATTTTTAAAAACTTTTTATAAGATAATATTTTAAAAATAAAATTTTATTAAAAGAATTAATCTTAAAAAATATTTTTGTAAAATGAAATAGTTTTGTAAAATAAATTTTTTGGTTAAAATGTAGTTTTGTATTAATTTCATCAAAAAATAATTCTTTTCCATAAATGTTTTTTGAAATAAAGTTTTTTTGAAAAATTATTATTGAAATTTTGAAAAATAATAATATTTTAAGAAAGTATAATAGTATTCAAAGAAAATTTTATTTTTTAAAAACATAATACTTTTCAATTTATGTTTTCAAAAACATAATACTTTTCAATTTATGTTTTCATATATTTTTAAAAATAGTTCTTTCAAGAATTTTTCCAAAAACAATATTTCTTCAAAAAATAGTTTATTAAGAAATATTACTCTTTTAGAGATAATATTTTTAAAAAATAATATATTTAAAAAAGTATTTTAAAAAATATATTTATTTTAAAAATAATATATTATTTTGAAAAAGAATATATTATTTCAAAAAATAATATATTACTTTAAAAATAATATATTATTTTAAAAAAATTATATTATTTTATAAAAATGATATATTTTTTAAAAACATTTCTTAAAAAATAATACTTTTTGAAAATTATTATTTTATAAAAAATAATATGTTATGAAAAATAATATTTTTCAAAAGAATAGTATTTTTATTTTTCTAGAATAATAATATTTTTTCAAATAATTATATTTTAAACAGTTATTATTATTTTAAGAAAATTATCTTATAAAAATATTTTTAGGATATTACATTCATGAAAATTATTTTTTAGGAAAAATATTTTTAAATAACTTATTTTTTATAAACTTTTTTGAAGAAATTATTATAATAATATTTTTAAAAAGATTATTTTAAACCTTTAATGAATTTCTTTTATGAAATATGAAGTAATGATTTTGATTTTTAATAAATTTGGGTAAGTTGCAATTTAAGTTGTAGTTGTGACTCTTGGCTATTTTTGCCATAAATCATACGTCGCAACTAATGGTTGTTTTACAACTATGGTTGCAATTGTAACTGTGAGTTGCAATAAAACAAACGCTTATAGCTGAACAAATTTGATCCAGTTACATGCAACTGGAGTAGGGATGCCAAATGGGTCAACCCGACCCGACCCATATAAATTTTGACCCGATGCATAAAATATTGATCCGGCCCGACCCATCAAATAATCCGGTCAACCCGTTTATTAAACGGGTTACCCATCGACCCAAGTGACCCATTAATTATTTTTTAATTTTCATATACTTAACATAGAGTCCATGGTCAAAGTTTTTATGGTCCTATTTATCATTTATAGGTTTTGTTACTGTCTAGAAGTTTAGATATTTTCAGGGTGTTTTTTGTAAAATTTAAAATTTGAGGGTTTTTTGTAAAATTTAAAAGTTCTAGGGTCTTTTCTACAAATATCATTTTCTCAATGGATTTTTCTAATTTATAAACTTTATACCCATTGTACGTTTTGACTTTTCAGTTATTTTTTAAATTTGAATTTCTAGGGTTTTTTTGTAATTTTTTAAGCTTTTAGGGTGTTTCTGCAAATACTAAAATTTTCATGTTGCTATTTATAAGCTATAGATTTTATACTATTTGTAAGTTTTCATATTTTTAGCGTGTATGTCTGTAAAATTTGACTTTTAGGGTGTATTTTGCAATTTTGAATCTTTCAAGGGTGTTTGCTGCAAATTTTAAAATTTTCACGTTGGTATTTGTAAGTTATAGATTTTGTATTATTTATAAGTTTCTATATTTATGTGGTGTGTTTTGTAAAATTTAACTTTTTGAGGGTGTATTTTGCAATATTAAAACTTTTAGGGTGTTCTTAGTAAATTTTAAAGTTTTCACCTTGCAGCTTATAACTTATAGATTTTGTATTGTTTGTAAATTTTATTGTTTCTCGGGCATGTTTCTGTAATAGTTTGACTTTTTTAGTGTGTATTTTGTAATTTTCTAAACTTTTAGGGTGTTTTTTGCAAATTTTTAAATTTTCCTGTTGCTGGTTATAACTTATAGATTTTGTATTTTTTTGTAGGTCTTGATATTTCCGGAGCTTGTTTCTGTAAAAGTTTGACTTTTGAGCATGTGTTTTGTAATTTTTCAAATGTTTAGGATGTTTTTTACAAAACTCAAAACTTTCATTGGGTTTTTGTAATTTATAAATTATAAAATTTTCACTGTTCATAAGTTTCAATTTTTCTATTTTAAAAAATTTTGACTTATTTTTGGTTTTTTTGCAACTTTTGAAACTGTTAGTGTGTTTCTTGCAAATTTTAAAATTTTCATGAAGTTATAGATTGTGTAATTATTTGTAGATTTTGATTTTTCAGGGTTGTGTTTTTGTAAAATTTGACTTATTTAGGATGTTTTCTACAACTTTTGAAACTATTAGGATGTTTTTTTTTATAAATTTCAAAATTTACATGGTGTTGTTTATAAGTTTTTGTTTTTGTATTGTTTGCTCGGTTTGATCTTATTGGGTTGTGTTTTCATAAATTTGACCTTTTGAGGGTGTATTTTGTAGTTTTTGAAACTTTTCGGGTGTTTTTCACAAATTTTAATATATTCATTGTGTTGTTTATAATTTATATATTTTTATCTTGTTTTGTCAGTTTTGATATTTTCATGGTTCTTGGCAACTTTTGAACTTCTAGGGATGTTTTTCAATTTTTGAACCTCTTAAGGGTTTTTTCTACAAATTGTGAAATTTTCATAGTGTCGTATGTAATTTCTAGATTTTATAGTACTCATAAATATTGATATTTTATGGGTGTGTTTTTACAAATTTTGAAGGTTAATGGTTGAATGATAAATGGGTCGGATAATAAATGAGTTTTTTAGGTTGATCCATTTATGACCCAATCCATATGAAGTCGAGTTTCTACCGTTCTAATTGCAAGCTACCAAACGTCCTCTAAGTGCAAATCCAAATAAGCAGTACTTATAGTCTAATTTTAGTTAGTTGACAAACACTTAGTTTGCCCATGGTGGAACCTTTGATGTACAACATGCAAATTCTAAGAAAGGCATGGTGAGAATGACTATTTTATTACAGCTACACTAAATTACTATTATTTAGCGCGACCACCGATCGATGAGAGACAGAACAAAGAAAGCAAACCCCCTCTTCCTTAATATAAAATAATTTTCTATTGATAGTAACAGCCAATTTAAAAACTCTCCGCTTTCTGACATCTGATTGGCTGTTCTCTGCTACTGTTTGCCCTATCAGATCGCTAACAGGATCCAGATCTCCCTCTTCTCCCCTCTTTTCTCGCCTCCGATCTTCAAGGTACTCTTTTTCTTTGACCTTTTGACTCAACTTCCAGCTCAAATTACTTCGATTTTTTGTCGATTGCTTACGTTTTAGCTCAAATTAATAGATTTGATGTTTTAAATTGAATGAGAGTGACATTAAGATTAGCAGTAAATAAGTGAGTTTAATGAGCTGCTGTTTGAAAATGTTGCTTGGAAAAAAAACCGTAGCATGGATTTAATTTAAGAGTAGTAGCTTAAACCCTATCTTTATTTTTTCCCCCATTTGTGATGTCTGCATTTTTGTTTTTTGGTGTTTTTTTCAAAAGGTTAGGTTTTGATCTTTTTATTTTCTTCTGTTATTTTTCACTCAAACTTCATTCGAATTTGATCTAATAGTTTTGATGTTTACTTTTGAGACGTTTTTAAGTTGAATGAGAGAGTGGCGTTAAGATTACTAGTAAATGACTTTAAGGAGCTGCTGTTTGAAAATATTGCTGGAGAAAACAGCAGCAAGAATCTAAGAGAGAAGAACTAGCTTAAACCCTATCTTTTGATTTTGTTTCTCTCCCCTTTTGCTTTTTGCATCTTGTTTTCTGAAAAGGTTGGGTGAAATTACCCGGTCGCTGAAAAATTGAAGAATTGATTTCTCTTACGATCCGTGAATTCTGTTGTTTTTCTGTTTTGATGTTTGCTACAATTTTTTATTTATATATTTCACTCTTTTTTAGTGATTCATCAACTTTCTTTCGACCTCATTTTCTTGAAGCAAGCATAGCAATTTAATAAAAGATTTAATTTGAAAAATATAACTCTAAGTTTTAAGTTTTGTAGAGGGAAATGCTGAGATCTGATATATATTAGATGTTGCTTTATTTGGTGTTTCAGATTTTTTTAAAGACATTGGGAAGAGTTCACTGTTAGATTTATACCAAATAGGTGCCGTATTGGGTTATATTTTTGAAGACTACATAGATGGAGATGATCTTGCCGTTACGGTATTCTAAATGAAGTCATCAAAGGTGTGGTCGATAGGCACCACAGATATACAAATAATGCCTACACCGCGCCACAGACCTCCATCAAAAAGACCTATTTGGATCATTGTCTTGCTTTGCTTGGTGTGCTTGTCCCTAATTGGGGCTTATATTTACCCGCCACAAAGTTTCTCGGCTTGCTACTTCTTGTCCTCGAATGTCTGTAGTCCTTTCAAGGACTGGCTTCCTCCTGAACCAGCTAGAGAATATACTGATGATGAGCTTGCTGCCCGTATTGTTGCGAGAGAGATTATTTCAATGCCATCCGTTCAATCAAAGAATCCAAAGATTGCTTTCATGTTCTTGACACCGGGTTCATTGCCATTTGAAAAATTATGGGAGAAGTTCTTTTTGGTATATTACTCAACTTTTTCAACAATCACTCGTTTTATTTTATTGTGATTTAAATTATTATGTTATCATGCTGTTGTTTCAAGTATTATAATGCACAAAGTGTTGTGGATAATGGTTTCCCATTCATCTATATGAAAATGACAGATGGATTGTGCTTTTAGATCTACGCCTAGGTTTTGCACATTAGGCAAAGCATGAGCTTTCCTTAACATATGGTGAGAGTTTATTGCTTTCAGCTTATCAGTTTACAAATGTTTAGATATGGTAGGATGTACAATGGTCGATAGTTAGGATAGTGTATAAGTGCTAAAATTGCTAGTACAATCATAAGTATTCCTGAGGTCAAATTATGAATGACCCTTTTAGTTGCTTGGACAATCTTATTTCAAGGTTATTCAGGTTCGGAAGTGTTTCAATTATGTATATAGAAAATCCTTTATAATCTTTTAATTAGTATTTAAGACCTAAAGCATACAATGTCTCAAAGCGTTGCTGTAGAATGTAGAAGTGTAATATACAAAGATTTATTTTAAGGTATTTATTTATACGCTTAACTGGTAGATATTATTGAAATATATCACAGAATTATTACATCTTTGAAATATGCAGAGATCACAAAAGGGAATTCTTTCATAATGGCATTAGAAACGCCCCACACATATCAGTTAAGGGAATTCTTTCATAATGACCAAGGTTGCCATATTGGGATACATGTATGCTATTGTTTTGAATTTTCAATGTTTCCTGTATCACTTGTCGTATTGTAAGGTGAATAATTCCATATCTGAATAGGTAATAGGCTGTGCAACTTTATCAAGCAAATATTTCAAACTTGTAGTACGGAACAGTTGATAACCCAAAAAATAGGTGGAAAGAGGTAGACAACTTACATCCCTATAAATCAACTGAATCAAATCAATTGAAACATGAAGTGAGATAGATAAACCATAAATCAAGGTTAATATCAAGCTATAAATGTTGACAAAACAAACATGAGATGTGGCATTTAATGACTACTGTCAACTTAAATATACAACAACAACAACAACAACATCATTATCAAAGTCTTTATCCCAAATGTTTAGGGTTGCTACATGAGTCGCATTCTTCCATTCCATTCTATTATGGGACATCTCCTCCGTTAAGCAATAATTAGGTTATTACTAAAATAACTTACAAAATCAAACTGTATTAAAAGATAATGTAAAATACTTAACATTAGTACGAAAGAAAAGAGAAAAATTGAAGGAGGTCTAATAGATCACTCTTCAGTGATATTTAGAATGCTCATTGTTCTCTAAACAAGCTAAACTAGGAAATGGAAAACATGTATTATATTTGGAAACATACTATTCAGTTTTTTCATCCAGAAAGGGAAAATAGTCCACTGTCAGGAACATAAAAATTAGGAAAATATGATGAAAGGAGAAAAAAGTAGAAGACGGTCCAATAGAGCACTCTTCCACAATGTTTAGTTTGCTTTAATGCATGTTTTTCTTTAAACCAGCTCAACTAGAAAATGAAAATAGGAGCTGTATCTGGAAACATACTATTGAAAATCACACAGTGATGGGAACACAAAACTTAGGAAAATACTACTGGATCATGGTTAAGCAAAAGCAACTTCTTGTCCATATGATGGGGAAAAACAAAAGTCGGCATAGACACAAAGAAAACAAGGAAGGGGAATGTACCTTTCTCACTTTCAGTTTTTTGGTCGTGGCTTATTTCATTGGGTTGGAAAGTGAGATTTTAAGCAAGTTCCAAGTAATCGATTATCTTCTCAACAGTGAGCAGTGAAGGAAATCTGAGCATGGTGGTGAATTTTATATTTGTTTCAATCGCCAATGGTGTATTTCAGGTTTGGTTATTTTCTTTTATTGAAAGATTATATCATTTTTGCCATCCGCAAACAGTAATTGAAGCTAAAATTTCCTCAGCAGGTTTTAGCTCAGGTACACTTCAAGTTAATTTATTGTAGGGTAAACTGTACCCTAAGAGACAAATTGCATCTTAAGATAACTTGACTCATACATAGGTAAGACTTTTACTGATCATAAAATAGAAAATCATTGGTAATTTATTATAAACATTTGAAGTTTCTTCTGACATTGATCCATGTGATGATGTTACCCAAATAACCGTCATAGTTTATGTTTTTAAGCAGTGAAGTTATAAAACTATTGAAGGTTATTTTCACATGAACGGAGCATTAGAAGTTTATATTTAAACAAGCTCAGAAAAAGACTTATAAAGAATAGTTCCCAGTTTTAAAGAGCTACATGGCTTAAGTTAAAATTCTTGAGGTTGCACTGATTGAAAAACACTACTTAAAACTTACAAGCGCTGGCAATACCTCCATCTTCCTTCTTAGTTAATTAGTAATTTTTTCTTCGCCAAAAATATCATGTGCGTTCTGTATTTACTTTGGGAAAATATTTTGCTTCAGATTAGCTTGTCTTTCTTTGTTTCAGTTGTAATACTTTTGTGGCAAGGATCCAATGAACCTGTTAGAGAAGCAAGTATATCAGCAATAAATAATCTCTTTTTTGTATATGAACCTGCAATGAAGAGCTAGGAATCATGATACTTTATTCTTTTGCACAAAAAACGTTGGATATCTGCAGCTGACCTGCTATTTAATTCATTGCCATACCTTGACAATCTCTTTGCTCATTTACTTCTACTCTATATATGTACAGGGCCATGAAGAGAGATTTTCTATTTATGTACATGCATCAAAAGAAAAACCAGTACATGAGAGCTCTTTATTCATTGGACGAGATATCCACAGTGACAAGGTTCTTGATTCTTGAACCTTTCTCATTTCTTGATGTTTTACTCATAGTCGATATTAGCTCAAGACGGTTCTTAGTTTTTCTATCGAATCTACATTTTCTATTAGGAAATAGGAAAAATGAAGATCATGCATGCTTCCTCTTGTTTCTTTTTTTTTCTTCAAATATCTATCTATATTATACTGCCTTTTTTATATCTAGTCTAACTATAAAGAATGCAGTAAGAAAGTTATGTTGATAGTCTCAAGACTCTCAAGTTTGCAAAGCAAACCTATGAATCCTCAATATAGACGAAAACCATGCCTGATTCCTTGATTGTCGCAATTCAATTTGAGATTTTATGGCTTTTGTCAATAGTTTATTCAGTCTTGTAGATAATGACTAGTTAACCTCCACAAATTTACACAAGAGGGCACTCTAGTGTAATATGAATATCTATGCAGTATGGTAACTTTATGTTCACTGTGGCATCTAGTGGATGTCGCCTCGATATGGATTACAATTGTGATGTCAAACGTTTATTCAGTTGAGAAATGATTTGCATGAGCTGGTGGATCTTGGGGTACTTGCTTACTTGATATTTATTCCTAAAGTAGAACTTGCACATTTATTATATATTTAACATGCAGGTGTCCTGGGGAAAAATTTCCATGGTTGATGCTGAGAGAAGACTTTTGGCAAATGCTCTAGAAGATGCTGATAATCAGCATTTTGTTTTACTTTCTGACAGGTGATTGTGTTGAACTGCTTATTTGCTTGGGTATTATTGTTCTTTGTCAGCCATCCTAATATTTATCTCTCTTGTATTACAGTTGTGTACCGCTGCATAACTTTGACTATGTATATAGTTATTTGATGGAGACAAATATCAGCTTTATTGACTGGTAAGCCGGCTTAATTTTCTATGTGGAAGCAATCAACTTCACCATGGAGGAATTGTTTGATTCTTAGTACAAACTATCTACTTCTAGTTCCGTAGTAACATGAGCTTCAGTTATTTGCATCAGTCGCAAACGTTTCCTTTTTCTTGCTGAAGTACATATCCTTACTTTCAGTTTTGAGGATCCTGGACCACATGGCAGTGGTAG
Organism: Asparagus racemosus; assembly: GCA_037177215.1. Classification (NCBI taxonomy): domain Eukaryota; kingdom Viridiplantae; phylum Streptophyta; class Magnoliopsida; order Asparagales; family Asparagaceae; genus Asparagus; species Asparagus racemosus. Next base: position 29,663,374 of record JBAKGM010000233.1, read on the forward strand.
ATATACTGAACATATGTTGCCTGAGATTGAACAAAAAGACTGGAGGAAAGGTGCACAGGTATGCCAATTTTCTATTCCTTTTAACAATTTAATAAAATGTGACCATGAAAAAAACAATTAGATGTAACAAAGTTTTGATGTGATAGTAGGACAGAGAAAACAACACCTTGCAATTCTCGCAGATTATAGTATTGTCCTGATAATTTTTGTGAACGATTATTCTGATATATTGCCTATTATCTTGGCATGACTTTATAGTTGACGGCAAAGTTTTCCATCTGTTTCTTTTTCTGTAGTTGCCTTCCATTTGCCAATCACCTTTTTGCACTTAAATTGGGGAATTTCAACAACAAACTAGAAATAATCAACCTAATAAAACTTTCTACTTGCAGTAATTGTATTAATGCTAGTAGATCTTTCTTATGACATTTGAATTACATGATTCCATTGCTTTGAAAATCCTGTGGAAGCATTTCTGGAAATATCAACTAGTTATTACTTAACCTACTGCCAATCCTATGCTGTCCCAAGGGGATATAGAAGGAAGCTGTTCTACATATATATGTATATGCATTTCTGGAAATATCAACTAGTTATTACTTAACTTACTAAAACTTTTGGGAACAAAACAGGTGCTGGATACTGAACAGTATTTAAAACAAATTTAGAAACCTATTGAATATCTTCAATTTTGAACTTAGACATACAACTAAGAGGTCGAGATTCTAGAAATTACAATAATAAGCAACCAGGCAACCCATCTTATAAAAAATGTAAAAGTTTTTCACCATTAAAGCATCAATCTGTGATAAGGTAACAAAGTTGCCAGCTATCAATATTTAGCATCTTAGCGGGTAGCTTAGGAAAAAAATAATTCAAGAATCGTGTCTCTTATAGATGTGTGTTTGGAAGAGTTACGAGTAAGCGATCAAGAGCTTCAGATATTTATTGTAAGCATAATAAACAAGAAGCAATTCTCAGATATTTATCTATTTGGCTATATACCTGATATTGAAAATTCAATTTGATGCCTTGTGCATATCATTCATGCAATAGAATTCCATCAAACTTGTTCTTGTGCATATCATGCATGCAATAAAATGCCATCAAACTTGTTCATTGATCCAAATAATTAATCTAAAAAGATACGGTCTGATGCAATTTCCAATTCCTACATTCGATGTCAATTAGACATTCAGGTGTTCGCAGCACGGAAATTCCCATCCTCGTTCATTGTTCCCCACTCGTTCCCGTCTCTTCTAATTTTGTGTCATGAAGCTGAAAACCTCACTGTCAATGTCGATATGTCCCTTATTTCTTTATTTTTTATATTCATTTTTTAGGTGTTGCCATTCTTAGCCACTATTTATGCTGCGTCATTTCCTTTTATTTTGTATAACTGAATCCAATCACCCCATGCCAGTTTCTAAGTGCCTTATACTAGCCCCATCCAAATATAACTACTCGCGTATTCAGACTACACATCAAGACATTGAGTTTATTAGTGAAACTGACACTAAACCTTGTCCTGTCCTTGATTGAGAAACTTTGCTGCTGGAATATTGCACTTCTTGTATATGTGTGACTATCATGTAGAAACGAAATATCTTCAGTAAAAAAGAATCAATTACAGTAGAGGATCCCTGCAGTTAAGTTGCTACATCTTCAAACAACGAGAACGAAAACAACAAAGACTTTATCCCAAATTTTCAGTGTCATCTACATGAATCTTGTTATTCAATGATTTCTACTCAGTTCTGACTAAGGAAATCTCCTTAACCATTATCATATCTTTCTTAATTGCTTCCAACTAAGCTCTCTTTTGACTTACTAGAATCCTTTTTAAAGCAAAAATTAGAAAAGTTTATCTGCATTGCTTTAGTGAGACGTTTGACCTGATTTTGAAGTGCAGTGGTTTTGCACCTCAGTGACCTCCCCTTGGATCCCAACTGCAGGTTTACATGCATCTTCTGTCAGGAGTTATCTCAAACAAAGAATCATGTTAGTTTAACTACAAGTAACAACCCAAAGCAAAAGACATTACAAAACTGACATCTAGATATTGGCACCTATGATCTGATCAACCCAAGACCAAAAAAAAAAAAAAAAAAAAAAAAATTGATAACTTCCTTGGTAGTTCATCTGCTACTTAATGCTAGCTACTGCACCCAATAAAACACTATATTGCCTTTGCACCTGCATTAGTTTAACAAATATTCCAGTATTCATATATTTTTCTTCCTCTCTGCTGATTGTTGAATATATGATGTGCTGATCCATCCTCTAAGTTAGCAGTTATTGAGAATTAGTTTGCACTTCCTGAGGACCTGAGCTTTTATCTTTCAATTCACATTGCAGTGGTTTTCAATCAAAAGGCAACATGCTTTGCTCATCGCGGCTGACAGCTTATATTACACAAAATTCAAGCATTATTGCAAGGTACATTTATTTTTCGACACAAATTTCACTTTATATCTATTAATTGACCAATAACATTATTCTTAGTATATTATAGTTTCCTCATCATTGGACTTACTGTGATTCATCAAGTGAATTAACCTATTTATGGTTTCCTCTTAATTTTCTTTGGAAAGAGGACGTTAAGAACTGGTACTTTTGAGATGGTACTATAAGTCTATATTACATGTTTATGGATGATCTACAGAAACCCATAAGAAACACATACACGTATACATAAAGACTAAATATTCTTTTATGGATGATCAGCTGCATCCATAGCATACATCAAGGTTTCAGCAAAAGGCGCAAAGAGGAATGATCACAAATTATGGTATATGTTGTGCTCATGGATATTCTGCTGAATCCATGATTTGCATGTATACACACAGCCCCATGTATGTTGAAATAAATATTCTAATGTCAATATAAATATCCAATAGTATCTGTTAAAAAAAATTATTCAAGTGCGTTCATGCTTCTTTATTCAAGTTTGGATTTAGCGAATCAATTCTTCAATTGCTTGTTTCAATTAATCGAATAATCTAACTTAAAACAAGTTTTCTTATTGATTTGCAAAATTTTGTGTTCAAACATATCAAGAAAACCATTGTGCCCAATGTTATTTGACCCATTCAAATTAGTGACCAATTCAACCACTAATAGCTCAACAAGAAGATATTTTGTTGAGAAGATAGTGGATATTGAGAGGATAGTGGATAGTGGGTTGTTTGAGAGAATATCTCTCTCAAATCTCTGAGACTGTCTTTGAGGGGGTGGAGATGATGGGGTGTAACCTCTATATATGGAGTAGTCTTCTCTTTGAGAAGATATAACATAGAAAAGAAAAACCCCAATCCCATTACCGGAGCCCCCTCAAAAACCCATTAGACTTTTCTCTTCCATTTTTGCTCACTAGTATCAGAGCAGTATTTTCCTTACCTAAAAGTCTAATCTCCGCTCCCTCTAGAAACAGCCTTTTATCCATTGTTTTTTGCCCTCGTGAAATAACCTCTGTCGGTGCTCCTAAAAATCGTTATATATTTTTTAATTTCTTCTCTTGCTTTGTCAGAGAAAGTATTGGTACAGCTACATTTTTTTCCTCAGCAGCTATCCACTAGTTTTTTTTATCTATTCCCAAGTATTTTTTTATTGGAGAAATTTTTAAAATAAACCCAATCCTAACTTTTATTCCCAAAACCGACCTATCCCACTTTATTTACAAATATTGACCTAGTTTCTGGCCTCGTCATCTTCGTGGCTAGAAATTGGGTCGTTTTTAAAAAAATCGCCATGCTAATTAGTTGGGGTTGGCAACCCCGACTAATTAGCAACTCTGCTATATTAGCAGAGGTAAAGAAGGCCCCGACAATGAGGTAAAGAAGGCCCCAAGTTGTCGGGGTTGCTAACCCCAACTAAAATGGTCGTGGTTGCCAACCCCGACAATTCTCTGCCACAGGAACTGAAATGATCGAGCTTGAGAACCCCGACCATTTTAGCTCTGAAATGATATGGTCGGAGTTCCCAAGCCTGACCATTTGGCAGCACCTGTTTATAAAACATGCACGCAAATATGCACGCTAGAAAATTTCCTCTTGCTATACATATATCAATCCTCGACAAAAATTATCGAGTTTAGCACACATCTTGCTATACATATATATCAATCCATCCATCCATCGATAATTAATTTTCAATCACAAATAAACACACATTTTTATATCTATATTACATCTACGACCAATTTCAAACACAAAAGAACGTGTTTTTAACTTACTAAAATTCCAATCATAAACATATAGTCCAACTAGCATTTTAAATGTAAACATCATAAAACAAGCAATATCAAAATTTAGCAAATATTTAGAACTCTCTTTCCTCTCCCTCTCCCCCTCGCTCTCTCTCTTCTTCCTCTCCCTCTTCCCCATTCGCCTTCAACCTGAGCTGGGATGATCTCATCGTCCGGTTGTGTGTGCATTTGTGATCGTATGACATCCTCCTCGACTTGAACCTGCTGTGAACAT